>CM061750.1:154736703-155422876 GCA_030979885.1 Lolium multiflorum | reverse complement strand
GTTTTCCCGAAGGATATTGAGAGTCTGATCCAGCACGCGATGGGAGTTGGAAAAGGTAGCGCGCACAAGCACAAGGCTGCTAGCAAGGCGAAGCACGCTGCCTTTGGCAAGTTCCTCAGGGACTACGTCAAGACTGGCCTCATCCCGCTCGTCGGTCCAGCTGTTGGCCCTCATGTTGTCCACTAAATTTAGTTTCTGTTTAGTTGTTCCCCTGGAGGTTCATGGTTAAACTATGTCATGTTTCAAAGACTATGTTCTACTTTTGTTATTTGGAACCTGGGCAATCATACCCAGTTGTTTAAGACTATGTCATGTTTATATGTTGTTTGCTGTTGTAGAAGCATTACTGCTGCACATCTTATCTCTTTTTTCATGTTGATGCACGCTGCATTTGTGTAGATGTTTTGCTAGAGTTGTGTAGATTACATATCCCTTTGTCCCACAAGTTTACTACTTTTATGTCTCCTTTTTTTTGACTTTTAAGTTGCTATTGTTAGTTTCAAGTTTTGTTTTCATAAATACAATCTGTGTTGGTAATCAGCAAAATTGAAACCTCACAGGACAATTTGGAGGATGTGGTGCTCGAATAATAGTGGAAATGTGATATTATTTTTTACATGCATAATATATAGAAAATAGCTAGATCTCTAAATCGATGCATATGAAGTTACATATAAATTCTTCATAATTCCCTTATCTAAAGGGGATGGATGCATGGCCTCACGTCGTCGTCGCTTTCATCGTCAGCATCTTCGCTTGTCTTCGAGTAGTAGTACTCTCCGCACATTGTTCCGTCGAACACCTTCATTGTGAGCACATCATCGCCTTCATATTTGATGTGGAACCACCAAACCACACCATGCGCGATGGCTAATTTCTCCCAGCCCTTGTCGAGGTATACATCCGGCCTTGTCCGTCAAATAGGGCCTCCACGGTCCAGAGACGAGGACCGCAGTCAGCTGCTCGCAGATACACCTTAGCTGGCTCCTGGCCGTCAAGATAGTCCGCAAATTTGTTTGGTAGTTTCTGCAAAGAGATCGAGCGCCGATCGTTTCAAATTAAAGGTTTTTTAAAACATGCCCATAATTAATCACATGCATCATATATGTGGGAACGCGTATGTACCTTCTTGACCAAAGGGTCTTCATAGACGACGATGAAGAACTCCTCTATGATCAATGGCAGGGTTGGTGGTGGCAATGATGATGATCCACTTCCCCTTCCCCTTCCCCTCCGCGTCCGAGACGTGGAAGCCATGGCAATGGATCAACTGTATGTGAACAAAGAAGAGAGAGGCAGAACCTATTGACAGAAGGGATGGCCGTGTGGGTGTTTATAAGGGAGAGATGACCGTTGTAGGTGTTTCACAATAAAATAAGGAGGAGAGATGACCGTTGTGGGGTTTACACAATAAATTATGGAGGAGAAGACCGCTGTGGGGGTATATATCTCAACTAAAAAGTAATGCGGACTATCTTGACGAATTGAACAAATGGGTACAAAAAATCGTTGATGGTTTATCTTTTTTGCGTGAAGAGTTGTGTAGATTACATATCCCTTTGTCCCACAAGTTTAGTACTTTTATGTCTCCTTTTTCGACTTGTAGTTGCTGTTGTTAGTTTCAAGTTTTGTTTTCATAAATACAATCTGTGTTGGTAATCAGCAAAATTGAAACCTCACAGGACAATTGTTGACATTTCATGGCAAAATATTTACTTATATATAGTAAAAACCAACTAGCAAAAAGCATCTACAGTTTGAAAAGAACTGAGTAGTAGCCAAAAGCACCTCACGCAGGAGGGAGACAAAACCAAAATATCAGGTGGTCATGCAGCATCAAGGACTCTGTCGACCACGATCTTGCGGTAGAGCTCGTAAGAGACCCAAGCATCAATGGCTGCATAGTCGATGTTCATATTTGGAAGTGGGAAGTCCCCCCACAGTCTGTGCCGATGGTGGTGGAACTTCTTCTTCATATCACCGTAAGATGAATCAATGAGTCTGGCTGCCATGGTAGCCATGCCAGCCCTCGCATGACCAGTGTACTTGAAGTACTCGTCCTGGAGATCGACGTAGTACTCAGGAGGAATCTGCATGTGCCATGACCTCCACAGAACTTTCGTGTCACCACGGATGTCAACACTCGCAAACGTGATTCCTTCTCGAAAGAAATCGCAGATAGCCGGAGCGTCCCACCGGGCAGCACTGCAGTAAACAAAGTAATGTACTAGTCACAGATCGAGCATATGAACTAGGAAACAAATTGGGGATCAAGTAATGTAAAAAGGAAGTCACAGATCGACCATATGAACTAGTCAATCAAATGAGGAATCAAGAAAACTAAAAAAGAGTCACAGATCGAGCATATGAACTAGTCAATCGTATGACGAATCAAGTAAACTAAGTAGCAAATATGCAAGAACCTACATATATAGGAGACGAAGATGAAACAAATTAATAAATCGGGAACAATGTCTAGCAGATTTAGATCGGGAATGTACTGATATTCGGGAACAATGTCTAGCAGATTTAGATCGGGAATGTACTGATTTTCGGGAACAATGTGTAACGAGAGTCGAAGAGAGACACAACGGCGGAAACTAAAAAACCCCAATCCAAAGATTCAAAAAGGGGATTAGTTCTTATGCTGCGTAGTGGAACACCAGCACATGTCGACGCATGCAGAGTTGAACCACGGCGATCTTCTTCTCGTCCTTGATGGTTGATACGTCTCCAACGTATCGATAATTTCTTATGTTCCATGCCACTTTATTGATGATACCTACATGTTTTATGCACATGGTCGTATTTACGCATTTTCCCGCACTAACCTATTAACAAGATGCCGAAGCGCGTCTGTCATTGCTTGGTTTCAGAAATCCTAGTAACTAAATATTTCGAATTGGACGAAATCAACGCCTGTGTTCCTATTTTTCCCACGGCTTCCAACACCCGAGCCGCTGCAGGGGCCATCGGGGCCCAGAGATATGTGGGTGGCGCGCTGCCTGTGCCCCCGGCCGCGCCACCCCATGGTCTCATCGCCTCGTTGACCCTCCCGCGCCGCCTCTTCAGCCATTTCTCTAAAGCCCCCCGCATCGAAACCCTTACAGTGAAGCCACGATACGAGAAAGTTCCAGCGCCGTCATCGCCAAGTCAAGATCTCGGGGACAGAGGCCCCCGTTTCGGCACCCGCCGAGCGGGGGAAGTGCCCTGGTGCTTCCTCCATCGACACCGCCATCTCCACCGCTTCATCTCACCGCTGTTGCTCCCATGAAGAGGGAGTAGTTCTCCCATCGAGGCTCAGGCTGTACCTAGGCTATGTGGTTAATCTCTCCCATGTACTTCAATACAATGATCTCATGAGCTGCCTTACATGTGATTGAGATTCATATGAGTTTTTGTATCACTATTCATCTATGTGCTGCGCTCTAGTGATGTTATTAAAGCACTCTATTCCTCCTCCACGTGTGTACAGGTGGATAGTGTGTGCACTGTGTGAGTACTTGGCGAGGCTATGATCATGATCTCTCAGATTGCTAAGTTAACTATTGCTATGATAATGATGATCTATTCCTCCTACATATGCATGAAGGTGACAATGGTGCATGCTATGCTAGTACTTGGTTTAGTCATTTTGATCTATCTTACACTTAAGGTTACTTAAACATGAGCATTATTGTGGAGCTTGTTAACTCCGGCATTGAGGGTTCGGGTAATCCTACGCAATGTGTTCATCATCCAACAAAAGTGTAGAGTATGCATTTATCTATTCTGTTATGTGATCAATGTTGAGAGTGTCCACTAGTGAAAGTGTAATCCCTAGGCCTTGTTCCCAAATACTGCTGAGTTACTACTGCTTGTTTATTGTTTTACTGTGTTATCTGCTGCAACACTACACCATCAACTACACAAGCTCTTTTCAGCACCATTACTCTGTTCATATATATTATACTAATGATTTCACTATCTCTTCGCCGAACTAGTACCTATTAGGTGTGTTGGGGACACAGAGACTTTTGCTTTTGCAGGGTTGCATGAGAGGATATCTTTGACCTCTTCCTCCTGAGTTCGATAAACCTTGGTGATCCATTAAGGAAAACTTGCCTCTACAAACCTCTGCACTTGGAGGCCCAACACTGTCTACAGGAAAGGAGGGGGAACGTAGACATCAGCTACTTTTAAAGGCGCTGCGGGAGGAAAGGTAAAAGGTACTCACACTCCGGATCTCGGCTACTAAGCTATTTTCCGTCGCCATTGTAAGTACTCAAGCTATTTCCTTTAGACTGCAATCGCGACATTTGGTTTCTTGTTTACACTAGTTAGGCATAATGGAAAACAACAAAAATATGAGAGATCTTTATGAACTTTATCTTGAATTAGGACATGATGTGTTTGAAGAAAGAATTAAGAAACCCATGGAACTTTATATGCATGCTAATGGGAATGTTATTACTATGAATGCTTTGAACACCATTGTTGCTAATGCTATGGAAAATTCTAAGCTTGGGGAAGCTGGTTTTGATGAGCATGATATTTTTAGTCCCCCAAGCATTGAGGAGAAAATTTACTTTGATGATACTTTGCCTCCTATTTATGATGATTATAATGATAGTAGTCTTTTGTTACCACCTGTTATGGAGGATAAATTTGATTATGATTACAATATACCTCCTATATTTGAAAGCTACTTTGTTGAATTTGCTCCCACTACAACTAATAAAATTGATTATGCTTATGTTGGGAGTAGTAATTATTTTATGCATGAGACTCATGATAAGAATGCTTTATATGATAGTTATATTGTTGAGTTTGCTCATGTTGCTACTGAAAGTTATTATGAGAGAGGAAAATATGGTTGTAAAAATTTTCATGTTACTAAAACACCTCTCTATGTGCTGAAATTTTTGAAACTACACTTGTTTTATCTTCCTATGCTTGTTACTTTGCTCTTCATGAACTTGTTTATTTACAAGATTCTTATGCATAGGAAGCATGTTAGACTTAAATGTGTTTTGAATTTGCCTCTTTATGCTCTCTTTTGCTTCAAATACTATTTCTTGTGAGTGCATCATTAAAATGCTGAGCCCATCTTAATGGCTATAAAGAAAGAACTTCTTGGGAGATAACCCATGTGTTATTTTGCTACAGTACTTTGTTTTATATTTGTGTTTTGGAAGTTGTTTACTACGTAGCAACCTCTCCTTATCTTAGTTTTGTGTTTTGTTGTGCAAGTAAAGTTTCTATGTCAAAGTTGATGTTATATTTGGGATTGCTGCGCAGAAACAGCATTGCTGTCTGTCACGAATCTGGGCACAGTTCTCTGTAGAAAATTCGAAAAAATCTGCCAATTTACGAGCGTGATCCTCAGATATGTACGCAACTTTCATTAGTTTTGAGTTTTTCCATTTGAGCAAGTCTGGTGCCATCTTAAAATTCGTCTTTACGGACTGTTCTGTTTTTGACAGATTCTGCCTTTTATTTCGCATTGCCGCTTTTGTTAAGTTGAATGAGTTTCTTTGTTCCATTAACTTTCAGAAGTTTTGTGCAATGTCCAGAAGTGTTAAGAATGATTGTGTCACCTCTGAACATGTGAATTTTTGATTATGCACTAACCCTCTAACGAGTTTGCTTGAAGTTTGGTGTGAAGGAAGTTTTCAAGGGTCAATAGAAGAGGGTGATATAATGTGATCGAGAAGAGTGAAAGGTCTAAGCTTGGGGATGCCCCGTGGTTCATCCTGCATATTTTAAGAAGACTCAAGCATCTAAGCTTGGGGATGCCCAAGGCATCCCCTTCTTCATCGACAACTTATCAGGTTTCTTCTAGTGAAACTATATTTTTATTGTCACATCCTATGTACTTTACTTGGAGCGTCTGTGTGCTTTTATTTTTGTTTTTGTTTTGTTATCTTAGTTCTCTGAATAAGTTCATCCTTGTGTGGGAGAGAGACACGCTCCGCTGGTTCATATGAACACATGTGTTCTTAGCTCATAATATTCATGGCGAAGTTTCCTCTTCGTTAAATTGTTATATGGTTGGAATTGGAAAATGCTACATGTAGTAATTGCTATAATGTCTTGGGTAATGTGATACTTGGCAATTGTTGTGCTCATGTTTAAGCTCTTGCATCATATACTTTGCACCTATTAGTGAAGAAATACATAGAGCATGCTAAAATTTGGTTTGCATAATTGGTCTCTCTAAGGTCTAGATAATTTCTAGTATTGAGTTTGAACAACAAGGAAGACGGTGTAGAGTCTTATAATGTTTACAATATGTCTTTTATGTGAGTTTTGCTGCACCGGTTCATCCTTGAGTTTGCTTCAAATAACCTTGCTAGCCTAAGCCTTGTATCGAGAGGAATACTTCTCATGCATCCAAATACTTGAGCCAATATTCATGTCATTTGTGTCCACCATACCTACCTACTACATGGTATTTCTCCGCCATTCCAAAGTAAATTGCTTGAGTGCTACCTTTAAACAAATTCAAAAGTTATTACCTCTTATTTGTGTCAATGTTTTATAGCTCATGAGGAAGTATGTGGTGTTTATCTTTCAATCTTGTTGGGCAACTTTCACCAATGGACTAGTGGCTTCATCGCTTATCCAATAATTTTGCAAAAAGAGCTGGCAATGAGGTTCCCAGCCTCAATTAATTAACTTGCATTAATAATTCTCTTCACATGTTTTGCTCTGATCTATCAGTAAGCAACTTAAATTTGCAAATAGACACTCCTCCATGGTATGTGAATGTTGGAAGGCACCCGAGGATTCGGTTAGCCATGGCTTGTGTAAGCAAAAGGTTGGGAGGAGTGTCATCCATAAATAAAGAAAAACTAAACTAAAGTACATGTGTAAACAAAAGAGAAGAGGGATGATCTACCTTGCTGGTAGAGATAACGTCCTTCATGGGAGCCGCTCTTGAAAGTCTGGTTGATGAGGTAGTTAGAGTGCCCACTACCATTCGTTGACAACAACAAACACTTCTCAAAATTTTACTTTTATGCTCTCTTTATGTTTTCAAAACCAAAGCTCTAGCACAAATATAGCAATCGATGCTTTCCTCTTTGAAGGGTCATTTTACTTTTTATGTTGAGTCAGTTACCCATCTCTCCACCTCAAGAAGCAAACACTTGTGTGAACTGTGCATTGATTCCTACATACTTGCATATTGCATTTGTTATATTACTCTATGTTGACAATTATCCATGAGATATACATGTTACAAGTTGAAAGCAACCGCTGAAACTTAATCTTCCATTGTGTTGCTTCAATACCTCTACTTTGAATTATTGCTTTATGAGTTAACTTTTATGCAAGACTTATTGATGCTTGTCTTGAAGTACTATTCATGAAAAGTCTTTGCTTTATGATTTTGTTTACTCATGTCATTACCATTGTTTTGATCGCTGCATTCATCTCATATGCTTACAATAGTATGATCAAGGTTATGATGGCATGTCACTTAAGAAATTATCTTTGTTATCGTTTTACCACTCGGGACGAGCAGAACTAAGCTTGGGGATGCGATACGTCTCCAACGTATCGATAATTTCTTATGTTCCATGCCACTTTATTGATGATACCTACATGTTTATGCACATTATATGTCGTATTTATTTTTTCGGAACTAACCTATTAACAAGATGCCGAAGTGCCAGTTCGTTTTTCTCTGTTTTTGGTTTCAGAAATCCTAGTAACGAAATATTCTGAATTGGACGAAATCAACGCCCGGGTTCCTATTTTTCCACGAAGCTTCCAGAACACCGAGAGCGCGGAGGGGCCTGGTGGGCCCAGATGACATGGTGGCGCGGCCCGGGCCCTGGCCGCGCCACCGTGGTCTCATCGCCTCGTTGACCCTCTGCGCCGCCTCTTCGCCTATTTAAAGCCCCTGCATCGAAAACCCTTAAGGAGGAAGCCACGATACGAGAAAAGTTCCAGAGCGCCGTCATCGCAAGCCAAGATCTGGGACAGGGTCCCTGTCCGGCACGGGGAAGTGCCCCGGAAGGCTTCTCCATCGACACCGCTGCCATCTCCACCGCCATCTTCATCACGCTGCTGCTCCCATGAAGAGGAGTAGTTCTCCATCGAGGCTCGGGGCTGTACCGGTAGCTATGTGGTTAATCTCTCTCCTATGTACTTCAATACAATGATCTCATGAGCTGCCTTACATGATTGAGATTCATATGAGTTTTGTATCACTATTCATCTATGTGCTACTCTAGTGATGTTATTAAAGTACTCTATTCCTCCTCCACGTGTGTAATGGTGATAGTGTGTGCACCGTGTGAGTACTTGGCGTAGGCTATGATCATGATCTCTTGTAGATTGCGAAGTTAACTATTGCTATGATAATATTGATGTGATCTATTCCTCCTACATATGCATGAAGGTGACAGTGTGCATGCTATGCTAGTACTTGGTTTAGTCATTTTGATCTATCTTACACTTAAGGTTACTTAAACATGAGCATTATTGTGGAGCTTGTTAACTCCGGCATTGAGGGTTCGTGTAATCCTACGCAATGTGTTCATCATCCAACAAAGTGTAGAGTATGCATTTATCTATTCTGTTATGTGATCAATGTTGAGAGTGTCCACTAGTGAAAGTGTAATCCCTAGGCCTTGTTCCCAAATACTGCTGAGTTACTACTGTTTTGTTTTATGTGTTACTACTGCAATACTACCACCATCAACTACACGCCAGCAAGCTATTTTACTGGCACCATTACTATTGTTCATATATATTCATACCACTTGTATTTCACTATCTCTTGCCGAACTAGTGCACCTATTAGGTGTGTTGGGGACACAAGAGACTTCTTGCTTTGTGGTTGCAGGGTTGCATGAGAGGGATATCTTTGACCTCTTCCTCCCTGAGTTCGATAAACCTTGGGTGATCCACTTAAGGGAAAACTTGCTGCTGTTCTACAAACCTCTGCACTTGGAGGCCCAACCTTCTTCTCGGAGGGGCTAGACATCAATGGTGTACTCGAAGTCGAGGCCCACGAACTTGTGCTCCTCTTCCTTGAGCCACTCCGTGTACATGTCGAGGACGCGGCGCACTTGCCAGGGGTCGTTGGTGTAGACGACTTCCAGTTCCTGGCCGTCGTGGATGTGGACTACGCGCGTGCTGGACCAGTAGTACACTTCCTGCTCATCCATGTCCATGGCGACGCGGCGGCGGGAGACGAGGACAGTGAGGGAGCGGAGACGACGAGAAGTGGGAAACCAGGAAGCGGTGCGAATATTGAGACGGTAGGGGAGGGGGAAGGGGATAAAAATCATCCCCATTAATTACTCCGTGCGAATATTGAGACGCGTAGACGACGAGAATATTGACGCGGGTCTTGACTTCTGACGTGGAGTCCAACTGACCAGTGGGGCCTGCGCATTCGATCGTGTTGTCACGTCAAAACCCAGCACCGCCCATTTGCCCTCCTCTTGACCTACCGAAATTTACTCCACGATATAACTGGCCATCATATCACGACCTCCTTCAGCCGCCGCCAGATCTCGCCACGTCTCTCGCCGCCACAGCTCGCCACGTCTCTCGCCGGCGACACTTGTAAGACTCTCGCTCCGCGTCGAGACCAAGGATGGCGCCTACTAGTGGAGTAAGTAAATAAAATGTACGTCTCGCGATCGATCGTTGTTTCCGATTTGTAATCTTTCTTCATATTTTTTCCAGTGTCCAGTTTGCTTTGACAAGAAGGGGATGTGCGGCGGAGGGGGAGTCACGTTAGGTTTTTTCGTGCAAACACTACAAGAGGGTTTTGAGGAGAAGACGGTACATGCGCTTATAAGTTTAAAATTCATTCAGATGTTTTATTAATTCACCGCCACATCAAAGTTTAACACGTGATCCTATTAGTTATTGCTAGTTTAGTACTATTATTCAGATGTGTGTAATAATTGTTCTTCACCATATGTATTAACCGCTTATTTATGGTTGAGTTTTAGGATAGTTGTGATAAATTTTACGTTCATATGAGTTTTACGATAGTTGTAGCTGTTAGAGATAGAGGTATCGGTAGAAGTTCAGTCATAGAAGTTCAGTCCTATACCGATAGAAGTTCAGATATGTTCTGATAGAAGTTCAGATATGTGCTGATAGAAGTCCTAGATACATACGATGTATTACTTGCGCAACAATGTACCTCCCCTATATATTAATGAGATCTGAGAATAGTTAACTTACTTTTGTATTAACTCTACTGAATTTAGGTCATCCCTTGCTACTATAGACCGTATTTCCTTCAGAAGTATGGTGTCCAGACCTCCGACAGGACAACTTTTGAAGTTGCACTTAGAACCAAAGATGGCCATGCATTTGTTGTTAATGTTACCAACAGAGCTGGCAGAACCTATATCAACGGAAGATTTTGGAACGAATTTGCTAGAGTGTACAATTTTAAGGTTGGCATGGAGTTAATTTTCAGAATTAACTCATCTGGTCAGGATACTCTTGTAATAACTGGAACTGAACCACTAATCCATCCAGGTAATTTTCCACCTTTGGACAGAATGATTGATCATATTAATTATTCCATATTAAGTCAGTTATTTTAATTATGCAGCTTACTACCAGTTGTCCCGTACGAAGCGTGACATTGTTGACTCGCTCAGTACTACTGATGGAACAATGATAAATTGGAGGATGATGCATACCGTCATTCTTCAGGTGGACAACTTGGACTACCTTGTTGAGTACCACAATGCTGGAGATTATGATCAAGGAGCACTAGTTGTCCCAATGCTGCATACTCTGAATTGGACAAACAGCGAAAATTACAACAAACACGTGGTAAGCAGTAGATCATATCATTTCATTAACTTTGCGACCTACATTACGTACAACTGTTTAACTAAACTATGTCTCTACTGTTGGAACAGAAAATCCCTAGCCGTTTGGTTCCTAAAGATATGGAACAATATGGTGCAATCAGTATTGTGTGCCATCCCAGTACTTTGGTGCGTGCGTCCTACGCAATTTCTTCTGACGATGGTCGTCTCTGCGTCAGTGGGTGGAAGGAGTTCATGGACAAGGAAAAGCACCTTGAGATGGGTGACAAGATGTTGTTCTTGCTTTACCTGGGAAATGCAGGGGTTTACTTGTTTGCTACCCATGTGCCTGAAATCGATCTGGAGTAACTAGTCAGTGATTCATGGTGCCCGTGAGTCCAACTATGCAGCCCCTTTAGGTTTAAATTAAGTTGTAAAACTCTTTATGCGATTGTCGATTTTGCTTGTGTTAAAACAATAGTTAGTCATATCGTGCTGCTGGTTGTAATCGTGTCAAGTGTCGATTAATTAAAACCATTGTCCAAGTTATGGTACCGAACATATAAATAAGAACATTTCAAATGTTTGGAACAAAACATATAGTTGTATGTATGCATTACATGTTTCTATCAATCAACATCACTATCTTCTTCTGAATTTTTTCCCTCGTCATCATGTATGTTCTCTTCCATTATGAGACTCTCTTCCTCATTCTGTAGTTCATCTTCGCTCATATCCATGTCAACATTGGGACTATCTTCCCCATTCTCTAGTTCACGAATTGTACGAGCATCATGAATACGTACAACTTCATCAGCACGATGATCATCCTCCTCTGCTTCCACCTCTGCTTCCTCGTCTAGGTCGACAACATCATGAAATGTATGGTCGACTGAACCTTCATCCTCCTGGTATGCGTCTTCATTCCGTACAAATGCATCATCGTTACCATCTTCTAATTCTGGAACGTCGTACACGTGTCTATGGCTGAACTTCTGCACCACTTTCCACGGATCACCAAACTTTGTATCCTCCAAATAGAAGCATGTTTCAGCTTGACTGGCCAATATGAATGGTGAATTCTTGAACCATAGGACAGAAGTGTTAACGCTTTTAAAATAACCATCATCTTTTATCTTGGAACCCCTGCTCGCAAGGTCGAACCAGTCGCAACGAAACAAGTACACGGACCTGTCACCGTGCTTGTTACTCCCGTACTGCAGTTCAAGAACTTCTTGCAGAACACCATAGTACTCGGTCTCATCTGCATCACCAAAAGATCCCTTAGTCGCTACGCCCGAATTTTGAGTCTTCAGGTCTTTATCCCGAGTAAGCGTGCGAAACCTCGCACCCTTTACGTTGCAACCAGCGTATACTACTACACGCCGGTCTGGCCCAGCAGCCAGAGACTTCAAATCTTCTGATGCATTGTCCAACTGTCTCACATGGTTTGAAAACCAACCTGCAAACTCTCTCTGAACCGTCTCCTCGATGTCACGCACACCCCTACCTCCCAATTCTTGTCGGAATTCACTGAAACATAGAAAAAACACATATGAAATACAGGACAATTATGTCTGCAACATTGAGAAGTAGTTATTAAAGTGAAGCTAACTACTTACATGATATAACGTTCTACATCGTCACAGTTGTTCAGCACATACCAAACCATTTTGTCAAATTCCTTGTCAAAATGTTTCAAAATGGATTTCCCAAGACCTTTAGCTCCAACTGAAAATACTTCCATCTCGTCACGATCAGGTTTTCGCCGTACGTCTTGGTTCCTATCATCTTTGTTAAATCTTGTTTCTGTGCCATCCTTGAAAAATCTAGAGCAAAAAATCAAACACTCATCAACAATGTAGCCCTCTGCGATAGAACCTTCTGGCCTTGCTTTGTTACGGACCGTAGACTTTAGATAACCTAATCTTCTCTCAACTGGATACATCCAACCATAATGAACAGGACCCCTCAAAAGAGCCTCCTCAGGAAGATGAATAGCTAAGTGCACCATTACATCAAAAAAAGCTGGGGGGAAGAGCTTCTCAAGTTTGCATAGGATCACAACAATTTCAACCTTCAATCGATTCAGCACATCAACTTTCAGTGTTTTGGCACACAGCTCCCTAAAAAATCTTCCTAGCTCTGCAATAGCCACATACATTTCCTTGGATGCAATTCCCTTGAGCCCAGCCGGCAACACTCGCTGCAGAAGTATGTGGCAATCATGCGTCTTCATACCGGTAACCTTACAACCATCAATATTCACACATCTTCCCCAGTTTGCGCAATAACCATCTGGGAACCTAGTGTTTGCCAAATACCTACACAAATGTCTCTTCTGTTCCTTCGAAAGCGTCCACGGTGCAGGGGGCTTCGCATAAGTTACTGCTGCATCATCATCATCCTTCACAATTTTCTTCAACCAATACTTCTCCCAGATTTTGAATTTCTTCAAATCAATTCTAGCACTAACAGTGTCCTTATTCCTGCCCTCAAGTTCAAGTAGTGTACCAACAATATTGTCACATATGTTCTTCTCAATATGCATCACATCTAAGTTGTGAGCTATCTTAAGTTCTGGCCAGTACGGTAGATGATGTAAGCTGACTTTCAGGTGCCATGTTGGTTCACCGGGTACAGTTGCACGCTTCCGCTTTCTACTTATTGGATTTTTCCCATGTTCAAAATCCTTAACCCTTTCTACCTTCGCAGCTACCTCTTTGGGTGTGTACTTCCTTGGTGGATCTCTAGTCTCAGCTTTACCATTGAAAAGTCTGCTTCTCCTGTATGGGTGACTTTTATCAAGAAATCGCCGATGCCCAATATATCCAATTTTGTTTTTCAAAGATTCAGCGCAAGGATTCTCATCGCAATGCACACACGCATGAAATCCTCTTGTGCTTCGGCCTGACATAGTGGCATATCCAGGATAATCATGAATAGACCAAAGAAACGCAGCATGCAATGGGAAATATTCATCTGTGCATGCATCAAATGTCTGCACACCACTCCATAGCTGCATCATATCTTTTATCAGTGGCTGCATAAATACATGAAAATCTTTCCCTGGGGAATACTTTCCGGGAATTAGCAATGCCATCATGTAATTCGATTGATCCATGCACATCCATGGTGGGAAGTTGTAAGGAATCACAAAAACAGGCCACATACTGTAAGGATTACTCATACTTCCAAAGGGACTGAAGCCGTCTGTGGCAAAACCTAGTCTTATGTTACGAGGATCTTTAGCAAACCAATCAAACTTGCCATCAAAGTGCTTCCATGCCTCACCATCAGCAGGGTGCCTCAGTACATTGGGCTCAACAACCCTCTTCTCTTTGTGCCATCTAGTATGTGTCGACATTTCCTTTTTAACAAATAGTCTCTGCAACCTTTTAATTATAGGAAAGTACCTTAACACCTTGTGAGGGATTTTCTTTTTTCCAGTAGGGTCTCTATATCTTGATACTCCACAAACATGGCAGTGCGTATCGTCCTTGTGATCTCCCCAAAATAAAGAACAATCAAACTTGCATGCATGAATTGTCTCATAACCAAGCCCAACATCAGAAAGAACACTCTTAGCATCAGCATATGATTTGGGAAAGTCCACATCTGGCAAAGCTGTACGTAAAAGCTGAAGTAAGAGATCAAATCCTCTGTTTGTTATCCGGCTGTATGATTTGACATGAAGGAGCTGAATAATGAACGACAACCTAGTGAAAGTGGTGCATCCCTTATGAAGTTCTTTTTTCGCTGACTCAATTAGATTAGCATACATATTTGGCAGGTCAGGACCTTTATTTCCAGACTTCTGCAGTTCATCGATCATACTAGACGAATCATCAACATAACAATCACCATTGTCTTCCTCTTCATCGTTGTCACTATCATACGCACCATCGTCGTCTCTATCCCGCCCTTCGTCATCACTAAAATCTTCCCCATGTCTAGTCCATCTTGTATACGTCATGGACATACCTGAACAATTGCAGTGATCCTCGACTGTTTTTATATCCTGACGTATCAGATTTAGGCAGTCCTTGCAAGGGCACAAGATTGGTTCATCTGTATTGTCCAAGTGGTCTTGCGCAAACTTGATGAAATCCCTAACACCTGCCATGTACTTTGTTGTGAACTTCTTGGTGCCATCAGTTATCCAACTTCGATCCATTGCCTACAATTCAGTTAAGAACATGCCAACGTTCTTCAGAACAGATCTTGACAACTGATTAAAAAATCTAGACCTAACGAACAATCAGGAGAACTCACCGATGATGCGTCTCGCCGCCACCACAATGGAGCCTTCACGGAATTCTTCTCACCTCGACGAGAACCCTAGTCGATTCGATTAGCAAGATCACCTATATAGGCCGTGTCTGCTAGCGGCGCGACTTAAACGAGGCACCCTCGGCCGACATAAATATTAATAAGGGAATTATTATGTCGTAACATCTAGATCACACCATTGAAATAAATATGTAGAATAGACAAGTTACGGATCCAGATCAAAATTCCATATCTACCTTAGCGGTAAGACTCCGCGTCGGTCACGCCAAAGCCCTGGTTCGATTCTTCCAAACCACAATTTTTACTTAATTAAATATGTTCCTGACAAGTGGGTCACGCATGATATATAAAACTAATAGCATTTAATAAAGTAACTTAGTATTATTTCGTCACCACGATCTTTGATTTCGTCACCTATTAACAGACACGATGGAAGCCCTTCCCGCTTGGGTAATGGGTGACGATTTTTTGTTGACGAAAAATCATACCGTCAAGCATTACCTTAAATGCTTGACGAAAGATGAATTCGTCACCTATAAGGACACATCCTTGACGGTATGCATTTTTGTCACCAGGGTTTTCGTCAACAAATCCCCCATCTCTTGTAGTGATTTATGGAGATCGATGTTGGTGCCTCCTTCTCCAAACTATCATCTTCTTCTCCCTTCAATGGTATGGTGGTGATGGTGGAGATCTTGTGGAGACGACTATGGAGGCGGTGGAGCAGCAGGATATATTCTCCATTGGCTCCCCACTCCTTTATATAGGCCGAGGAAGGTAGCCAATAACCCTATATACCGCCCCAGTGACCTAGGGAAGGTCTAAGGACAATCAGGGCGGATTCTCTGAAGAAACGTTGTCGCCTAGAAGCCATAGGACGACCGGGCACTACGGCCAGGCCAATGGTCGCCAAACTCTGTGATTGCTTCAGTATTTTGGCCATCGTTTCCTTATACAAATTCCGATTGATGTGTTGTTTCGCTCGTTGGACTCGTATGCATGAGGGCTACAGTACCATGGTATTGGATCTTTAATTTAAGATGATGGAAAATTTGGCATTTTCCCACTACTCAAATGGTCAAGTATGGTGCATGTAGTTCCTCCATATTATTTCATCTTTATTCCTCTTGTCTTTGTTCATCCATAATCTTCCGGAACACCTACACACATATCAAAGACAAGGAAAAAATGATAAAGTTCCACCCAAACAACTAGTTGTGCAAAACTCATATGAAAATAAATAAAAACTAGTAACCATGTATAATAGGTATAGTTATAGCTAGATTAAGCATGAGATGAGTGGTAACTACGCAAAAAATATGCTCGAAAAGTGTACATAAATTTCACTCATCAGTTGGCATGGACCTTTTAGGATATATCCTCTCCAAACATTATCTTGAATATTAGCATCATATGACCTTGCATTTGGTTGTTGGGGTGAAGGTGGATGTGGTGTTGTATCTTCAATTTCAACCCACTCTCGATATCGGATCGGACTGGAGGTGCAGAATCAAGGCACACCAACAAAAGGCCACCATCTTCGATTTCTTCATCATCTATGACCAACGGTGTTGAAGAAGATGCAATCTTCTTTGATTCTTGTTTCTCAAAAAGTAACGCATTTTGGCTATTTCTCTTAATTTCTACACAATTGAAACATTCAAACATATAAGTGACTTCATTTCTACATGTGTCAAACTACTAATTTTAGCATAGAGAATAGCTGAATAGGGGTAATTTTATGTCTTAAACACTTAATAGTAACACATGGAAATAGAAAAGAGAAACAGAGAATAGAAACACCTCAAGGACTGCTAGAGCATTGTGGCCATGTGGCGGCCAGCAGGAATGACGGGGGAGAGTGGACGCCGACGGGAAGAGCGGCAGACAGCAGCCGCCGGACATGCAGAGCATCGAGGGCGGGTGGCGGGGAATCACGTAAGCCGTGACCTTGTCCTTGTCTCTGTGACTTTCATTTCTCGATACACTACGTGAGATTAGGCTAGTTGGGTCTTTTTCCAGGGGTATCAGCAATTCTAGCCCCCCACCCGTTGCGTCCACGCATGCCGATGGTGCGCTTGATCACACTTCGACACGCTGAAGCTTCTCCCATACGTGTGGATACCCTTGGAGGTGTTGCACATGCGACACTTGGATCTGGAGCAATTCACGTGATATTACATCTCACCGTGACTAAACAAGTGTAGTTGTGGTGATCGACAACTTCTGCTAGTTCTATCTACGAGTGTATGATCCGTTACCTCCCCTCCCGCATATGATCTTAGTTTAATGCATTTTTATATATTTTCTATACGCATGCCCCAACACCATTGATGTTTACTACAAACTTGTAAATTCTCATTACAAATTACTTTATATTCTAAGCTAAACAAAAATAACAAGATCTGACAAATTTGTATTATACGGTGTACATTTCAACACTATATAATTTATCAGATTTCGTCATTTTGTGTAGCCTACAATATAAAGTACATTATTGGCTACCTCTAATATTTTTTACAGCTGGTTCTTTGGACACTTTGAAATACAAAATGAAAAGCTACATGCAGTTCGGCTTGCATTTGTGTACTCTCCATAAGGTATGTATATCCATGCACATCACAAATATCCCAAGTTTCTACCAGAGAGAAGGCGTGATCCAAATTGGAGCCATTAAATCCAGCCAGGAAGATAGGTTTGGCCACGCTTCACGAAGGTTCTGGAGGCTCCTCTTTTCCAAGTTCCAGATACCTAGGTCTCTTCGTATTATTGGGCCGTACATGGAGCAGTCATCACTGAGATAGGCACGGTTCGATTCGAATGCGGGGAACTCCATAGTTGGAATGCAGACGGCAGTGTTGTACCCAAGGAACAACGCGTGCTCTCCGATGCTTCTCAACTCCACCAGCTTCTGCCTATCAACGTCAACCTTGAAAATTAGGAGCTTGCACGTGGTGACCGTGTCTTCTTCCATGTCTAGCTCCAGCTTACCGAGCTTCTCGTCATCATCTTTGCCGGTGAACTCAATGCACTCTTCAGACGTAAACCTCAGAACGTCTTGGTAGGTATAGCGATGCTTGAGTCCTGCCACGGTCCACATCCTCCACACCTGCCAGAGCTCGCCGGATGGGGTTATGGTGAGGTACTTGGTAGGGTTGCCCCATGTTGTGACGCCGCACATGATCCTTGTCATGACCGGTGAAGGCTCGCTGAGATCTATGACATAGACAGAGCCATCAAAATGCAGACCGTAAAACATGCTATCCTTGTCGTTGTAACGGACATCGTCCATGTATAGCTCATCGGAGAGCAATGTCCACCGCTCGTCGCCGGGCTTGGCAAAGGAGAGCTTCTGGTCTGGCATGTGTACTAACAAGACGGTGCATGTCGCCGCTGCATCGTGGCCCGTGGAGATGGCCACCCGGCAATACGCGCAATCCCGCGCCCACTCGATGAAATCTTCAGAGGCAGAGGCAGAGACGGTACCGTCGTCGTTCACGAAGTTCACCTTGCAGGTGTCTATGCCTGGAAGCGTCTTGACCGACGGGAGCGTGGCCTGGGCGCCGGTGACGGGGTTGAGGAGGTACGGGTCGGCGGCCTCGTCGGTAGCGAACACCCAGCCGTTTGAGGAGAAGAAGATTCCCTTCCCGTGGTGCCGGAAGGGGACGCGGAACGTGGTGTCGGTGGAGGGGCAGTACATGGCGGCGTGGTTGGGTCCGTACTCGTCGGAGGCGTACAACAGGCACGGGCCCTGCTTCGGCGAGGGGCGGCGGAGGCGGCGGAAGGTGGAGCAGGCGTCGTGCCAGGAGTTGCAGACGGCGCCGGATCGGAAAAGGCCGGGGATATCCAGCGCCGCCATGATGATCAGCAGGAGGTCTTCCGGCAGGCTCGACCAATCGGCGCCCTCGACGGCATCCAAACTGGTATGTTGCGCGTGGTTCTTGGTCGTCCTGATGGCATCGTCTGATAGCGTTCCCATGATCGCGAGTAGTGTATTCGCCGGTTGCCTACCTTTTTTTCTAGGGCCTGTGCGAGATACGTTCGCGATGTTCTAGTTCCGAGTACGGACTGTTCAAGTTCTGAGTTCCGTTCCTTTTATAGTAGTTGTGAGTTGAACTAACTCTGGGAAACCAACACCACAAAAAAATAGGGCACTTAGCCAACATAGTCACACTATATCAGGAGGTTTAAGCGATGGATTCCCTGCACTGAAATATCCTGGAGATTATGATATGAGTATTACCTTCTGCAAAAATGATTTTATCCCGATTTTTAAATGAAGCCAAACGACCAAACTAATATAGTGTGATGAAGGAACCCTCTTACAAAAGCAGACCAAAGATAAACAAAAAAACAAGGAAAACCAAACTTGCAACCGAGGGCACTGAAACGAAATCGAAGAAAACCTGAGCTCCATGATGACGTCCGTCGCGACATCGTTGCCGAGATAGAGAAAGTCAAGGGTTTACACATGGAGCCCTATTGCGGCGAATGTGCCCATAACGACACCCCTAAGAGGCTTACAATGCTCGTACATGTCGCCACCGTCGGCACAGAAACGTTGGTCTTTTGCCTAGAAAAACCTTCGCACCCTTCTTGGTATGTCGGGTACCCACTGACCTTGAGTTAGACCTTCAACACGCGATCTGGGAGTTGTCAAACCTTTAGCTCCACTAGCACCAGAATCCCCCGCCATACGTTCTACGCCGATGAGCGCAAAAAAGCAACACGTTTTGTAGCACCTATAAATGCATGAGTAGTGTTACGATTTTCGTATTTGACCACGTTAGGGCACACCTATTCTATTTGTTTTAGGTACTCATGGAAATAAAGAGAAGGATTTGCAACCAATGCAAAAGAGGACCAAATATTGGAAGCCATAAAGACCTTCCAACAATGAATCAAACAGAGCCAAGGCAAAAATTCGAGAAGGGCTGATTTCAGAGGTTTTAATGACCAGTGGTACGGTTAGGCCCACCGTACTGCCTGGCCGTACCACCCGTCATTAGCACCACCTCGTCAAATATAATCACCCCGTGAAATCAGATCTGAGAAGCGAGACACAGAGCCACCAAAAAACCACGAAACCTAACCTCTGGGAGGGATTCAGAGGGGGAACTCGCAAGAAGGGATCCATCATCACCGCATCTAGCATCATTGGATGCCAAGGCATGATCTTCATCACCATCATAATCATCCTCATCATCATCATCACCATCATCATCATTGGGCATCTTGTTGTAATCCTTAACCTTGAGTTGGATCTGTACTTGTATCCATTCGATCTTCCATTTTCTATTCATATATTCATGTGTGAGTAGATTTATTTTTGGGAATACAGAGAGAAACTCTAGCTAAATTATGAAATGAAACAAAGTTTTTTGATTGTCTAATAGTTATGAAGTGTGTTGATTCTTATCAATGATGTTGTGGGTTGTCAACTACATAATATTTGCATACGAGACTTTGGTAAGAATCATATGGTGGCTAGGAGCTAGTTGTCATGGTCGGGGACAGACACGCCTTTGGGAACTAGGTTTACTTTGTATCGCTAAGATTTGTTGGGTGTAATATCCCAGGTTTAGAGGCAACAAAATGAGAGAACACCAAAGTGTGCATTGCATTCATGCATAGAAAATCCGAGGAATTTTCGCGCTTTCAAATAAAACTTACCACAGTAACTGAAGTTTCACTTGACTTGCTGGAATTGAAGTAGATCATCAAGTCAAGCGCTATAAACTTCACTGTGATCTTTGCTAAAACCTTGTTTTGGGTAGAGATGATTTGATCTATGGGCTAGATCAAATGGAATTAGTTTTACAACAACACCTTAAGTAAGGGTCAACTACAAGATCTTATAAAAGATCTCAACATGACATTCCTTACAACAACACATAAATAATTATTTAACTATAAAACTAAGAACACAATTAATCAAGAAACTATTCTATACTTATCTTTTCCATATCTTTTACTTAATCGGTACTACTACCATGAGTCACATGGTATATCTTTTCAACTACAAGACTTGAATCCATGTCAAGAACATTCCTATTAGTTCAATATTAAACCTAGACCAATCTAATCTTGTCCATCCAAACTCATTCCTTTAAACCCTAGAGAAAAGATAGAACCATTCATATGCTTATACTCCCTCTATACTGGTTTACTAGGCTCATTGTGAATTTGGAGAAATACAAAATTTTAGGGCTTGATTCAGCAATTAATACGTGTGATTAACTCCTTAGAATCCGGCATTGCTGTATTTCGGCTGATTTCCCACCGCTCGGTGCATGCAAAACAAGCAGGACCACCCAATGCATGCTATCAATTTGGGAGCATTAACCAAAACAATCAATGCATGCGCTTAATTCCCTTAAAACGTGGGCATGGATCTGCTCTTTTGCATTCTCTCATTAACTAGCGCACGGATTGATGGGAAAAACACGATTACCACCCCCTTCGAACGACGAAGATCGCCCAATCGGTGATTACCTAAATCGCAGCGCTAGATGTACTAAGCCCAATAAACCGGTATGGAGGGAGTACTATTCATTGAGTATAGCCATATGTTAATATTTAAACCCTACTTATGAGAGGTAAACCATTAATACTAATTAATGCTAGAAAGGAGTACAAGTCAAGAACTAAACCCTAATTGACCTAGCCAATACTTGATGGTAAGAAAGAACTTATTTAACTAGTGATCCCAAGAGAGAGAAAAGTGTTGTGATCATTACAAATTGGGTGATGATCATAAACCCTAAGAACCTAAGTGAATGCAATGAGAGGAATAATAAAGAGAGCTTAGTGAGGAATAGTTGATCATGTCTACTGCATGATCTTGCCTTATAAATTGGGATGATAAGTTAAACCTATATATGTGACCAATAGATCTCATTCTTCTCATGAGATAATAAGTAATTCACTAGTGGTTAACCAAACCAATACTCATGCCTTGTGTAAAGGAGTAATGTCATTGTACCTAAACCTTACCTATCCAAACACTTGAGACAAGCGTAGCATTTCCTTGATACAAGAACTCTAACTAAGTGAGGAGGAATAACCCTAGCCAATTATACATAACCCTAGCTATTGCTCATATTCTAATTCTAGTTCTGTGTCACTTGGGTGATCACTACTAAAACCCTAGACCATATTAGAAGACCAATCCAAGTATCACTTTGGATTATAAGTAGAACCCTGCCATGCCTCATGCATATTTCATACTTCAATTAGTGAAGCATCATCAAATCTCTAAACCTTTTAAATAGAATTCACCCCACATAACATATTATGTCCTAACTTGTGTATCATGGATCACAAGTATAAACCAAGACATATATACTTAAGGACTAAATACCATTTGGTGAGTAGAGTGAAACCAATATCCTATTCCACTTTGCTATCCAAATACATTGCTTTGTGAACCAAATGAAATAGTATTTTATAAATAGAATCATCTTAGCAAGTGAATTGAATTTAATGAGCATAGGATTTATCTTAATTGAGTTAAACTAAAGTTTATGAGTCAAGATTAGTAATCATGGAGCTGATTGACATAGGCATCCCAAATGGGCCTGCCGAAGATAGTACCCGGGGTTTACTGAAGGCCCACTATCCGAAGAATAAGAAGATTCGGGAGCCCAAGATATATTAAGGAAAGTTAGAGTTGTAATAGGAAGTGTTATTTGTAATCTGGCGGGATGAGTTAGAAACCGTCCCGGACTCGTAACTTGTAAAAACGAAACCCTCGGCTCCACCTCTATATAAGGGGAGTCGAGGGACAAAGAAAGGATCGAATCGACTGTCAACATAACCCTAGTTTTCATAATCGTCGAGTACTTTTCGCCTGAACCTTCGAGATCTACTTGCCCTCTACTTCTAACAAAACCCTAGTCTACAATCTGTAGGCATTGACAAGTTAATCCTTTGTCAATTGGCGCCGTTCGTGGGAATTAGAGGTTGCAAGGAGCTGATCTCGATGGCACGTTCAAGATCTTCGACTTCGTGCAAGCAACGCGATGGATCGAGGTAACAAGGAAAAACTGATCTATTCAATTTTATTCCCACCCGCCCTCCCGTATGGATGCATGTGCCTATCTGGAGGAGCCCATCATCATGACGTCGGAGAATTCGATTTGGCGTCAACAAGGAAGGATCCTATCGTAAGTTCCGATCTCGTCGGAATTTTCATCGATTCTAACTTTTCGTCGAGTGACGAGGAGTTTTCGTCGCCACGCCGTCGAAGAAGGCAAGCGGAAAGTCGCAAGATCTTCAGCAACACATCCTTCGAGTCGTCTGGACTCCTTTATAAGCAGCGACTCCGAAAGCGCCGACAGTTCAACTTCATCGACAAACTGTCGCCATCGGAAGGTCTTCACCACTCGTATGATGGTGTCACCAACCTTGACAAAAATCAATACACAAAATACCACCAGATCTGTGCAATAGAAGAAACGGGTACATCAGAACCACAAACGTCAGAGGCTTTCGACGATTTGGGAAATCCATACGTCGATCCCGCTGATCTCAGACCTAGGCACTAAATATGCCGGATCTTCAACTCGCGCAAAGTCCAACTCCCGCAAGCTGCGGATAGGGCTGCGAGAGCCATGGATGGATCAGAACCAATGAGTACTACTGCTACCGTACAAGAGTTACAAGCATATCAATATAGACTTGCTCGGGTAAGGCAGAGTTGGCAAACAGACAGATCCCTGAATAGGAGGAAAGCAGCTTCACAAGCGTACGCCGAGCAGAGTTAAGTCGCCTTTCAGAACTTCGGGAGATAGTCAAAGAGAGGCTCAAGGAGAGCAAGATCTCGGCTGCAAAATATACCAAGGAGAGAGGGGAAACCTAATTCAAAATCTCGACATGTCCTTCATGACGATCGATGAAAGGGGAAATATCATCCCAAAAACACCAGAAGCAGGTTACATGGCAACACAAGCTTACATCCTCGCGTCCAGACCACCTCCTGGGGACCCGAGAGAACCATTGTTCAATATGGCGATGGCTGGAGTAGGAGTTATGGGAACAACGTTTCCAACAACGCCTCCCGAAGAAAATCCAAGGCAAAATAGTCCACGACCCACCGCAGCAGTTCAAGACCCCCCAAGAACAAGTGGAGCAAGAGACACAGCGGTCCAAGTAAGGGTAGATAGAGCGCGACAAGAAAGAAGGAGCGTCAGCACTCACCAGAGCTTGCCGACGAAGATATGTGTGGGCTCCGTGCTTTACGAGAAGAGTTCGAAACTCGAGTAAAAGGGTTCAAGTTACCCGAGAATTTCAAGAAGTTCGACCTGCAAGATCCCGAGGACTCGTGGATTATCTCGAGATGGTAAAGCTGGTAGGAGGAACCAGAGCAACAGCTATGCAAAGTATCCAAGTTCACCTGAGCGGTGCCGCGAGATCTTGGATAAAGAAACTCCCCAAATTCCATCGACAGCTGGGATAACTTTGAGGACATCTTCGTGAAAAACTTCCGATCCACCTGCAAGAAACCTGCGTCATTGGAAGAGCTAAGGGCGTGTCGACAAAAACACGACGAGTCGATGAGAAAGTATATACAGCGGTGGAACATCATAAAGAACTCGGCGGAAGATATATCTGACGAGAGGGCAATAGATGCGTTCGTGGCAGGAATTCGCCGAGGTGATTTTGTCGAGGACTTAGGAAGAACTAACCCTAAGACCATATCAGCACTCATGGAGATAGCCAATAAATGGGCAGATGGAGAAGACGCAACATACAACAAGCGACACAGGTCGCCAGAGGAGGATCGTGGTCGAAATTATCAAAATAGAAGGCGATTTTCTCGCCAGTTCTACAACAACGATGCTCCCGGCCATATATCGGCTGGTTTTCGAGGAAATCCTGGAGGAAATAGTCGAGATGATTATCAAAGGAGTAATGAGCAACAAGGCGACAATAGAGGTGATTGTGGCAACAGCAAAATAGTGGACCAAGGATTCAAAGACCTTATGTGTCTCCCGAGGAGATGATGAACGGTCCGTGTCAAATGCACTTTTACCTCGACAACAATGGAAAGAGGCGTCAGGACATCTCCAGAATGCCGTAATTTTCAGGCAATGCTGCGAGCCGCAGGAATTGCAAATGCCCAAGCAACAGAATCGGGAGCCAAGGAGCGAGATCCACCTTCCACCTCCTCCCGCAATTACGACGAAAATCGACACCAGCTCAGAATAGCGGCAGCACCACACCCACCTCCATATGTTGATCCCAACTCTAACGGTGTGGTCTCGATGATCGAAAGCCAGGCCATCAAACAGGGCGCAGAAGGTAATCTCGTGACAAGTGTTCATGGCAGAGAAGATGCCTCCACAATCGAGTACTTAAATTGGTCGGGGCAAGACATCGGCTTCACAATCGCAGACCATCCGCAGCAAGTTCCTCGACCAGGACAATCAGCACTCATCTTACCCGCAGTAATCGGGTTTTGATGTGTCGAGAGTTTTCATAGATGGCGGCAGCAGCTTAAACCTCATGTATGATACATTGAGGAAGATGAATATATCCCTAGCAAATTTGAAACCAACAGACACACGTTTCCATGGCATCACACCAGAGAAGCCAAGTTACCCATTGGGCAAGATCAACCTCGACGTTCAGTTCGGAACCCGAGAAAACTACAGGATAGAGAATTTGGAGTTCGAAGTTGTGGATTTCCCGTCGCAATATCACGCTTTGGGACGACCAGCGTATGTTAGGTTCATGGCAGTGCCGCATTATACATATCTGTTGTGGAGGTTGCCTGGGCCCAAGGGACCTATCACAATCAAAGGAAGTTTTGCGCTATCCGATAAATGCGACAAAGATTTTCATCGACTGTCGAAACTTTCGGGATGCAAGCAGAATATGCGGCGCCAAGGTTCACTGATTATGATGTGCTGCAGAGGTAGGGAGATCTTCTAAGGAGCCAACTTTCAACACAACCAAGGATTCAAAAGAGGACGGATCCACCCGACAGATCCAAAGAAAACGACGTCCATTGCCGCAAACATGGATGTCGCATAGGAAAGCGCGCTCGTCGAGTTCCTCCGTGAGCACTGGAAAATCTTCGCATGGTGTCCAGCTGACATGCCAGGAGTACCCAGGGAACTTGCCGAGCACCACCTCAACTTGGATCCTCTCGCAAGACCAGTAAAGCAACCTTTTTCGGAGCCTAGCCGCAAAGCCATGTTATCTCGAAATAGATCGACTCAAAGATGCTTTCATCAGGGAAATATCTACCGGCCACGTGGGTAGCTAACCCGTGATGGTGCCGAAAAAACACACAATAGTCCTTCGCATGTGCGTCGACTTCACGTGTCTCAACAAACATTGTCCCAAGGATCACTTTCCCCTCCCAAGGATCGATCAAATCATCGACTCCACGGCAGGATGCGAACGTCTTTCCTTCCTGGACGCATATTCTGGTTATAACCAGATAAGATTAAAAGAAGAAGATGAAGCCAAGATAGCGTTCATCACACCTTACGGCGTGTTTTGCTACAAAACAATGCCCTTTGGTCTGAAAAAGCGGGAGCAACATATAATGATGATGCGAAGTGCCTACAACAGATTGGAAAAAATGTGCAAGTCTACATTGACGATGTCGTAATAACATCAAAGAAAGGGTCGACTGATCGAAGACTTGAAGGAAACCTTCGACAACCTCGACAAGTTCTGCCTCAAGCTAAACCCGACAAAGTGCTCTTTTGGAGTTCCCGCAGAGAACTTCTCGGGTTCTTAGTATCAGCAAGGGATTGAAGCCAACCCCAAAAATACAGCCATCGTTACTATGCGAAAGCCAACAAAGCTGAAAGAAATACAAGCTAACGGGCGCAGCTTTAGCATTCGTCGCCAGGCTAGGAGAAAAGGCGCTGTGCTCTATGCATTGATCAAACAAGGAGAAAAATTTCAATGGAACGAGGAAGCAGATAGAGCCTTCGAGAACCTCAAGCGGGCAATTTCGACACCACCGATATTGGTGGCACCGAAAGAGAAAGAACCTCTCCTCTTGTACATTGCAGCCACACCTCAGGTGGGCACGGCCCTAGTAGTCGAGAGAGAAGAAGAAGGCAAGCTTCATGGAGTTCAGAGGCCGGTATATTTCATCAATGCACTGTCGTTTCAAAACAGGTACCCGCAATATCGAAACTTGCATATGGAGTATTCACGACAGAAAGAAAATTGCGACACTATTTTTCGGCGCCCGATAATAGTGGTCAACGAGGCTCCCTTGTCAAATATACCGAACAACCCAGAAGCTACGGGTCGTGTCTCCTTTGGGGAATAGAACTTTCCCCTCGGGACATCACGTATGAAAAAGAAAGCAATAAAATCGCAGGTCTTACCAGATTTCATTGCAGAGTGGATGGAGCTACAAAACACGGGACCCCCAGATTTATCGAGAACTTGGACCATGAACTTCGACGGGTCCAAAAGGTTAGAAGGTGCTGGAGCAGGCGTGATATTGGTATCACCTGAAGGCGATAAGTTGAAGTACGTTTTGCGGATGACGTTCCCAAACGCGTCTAATAACGGCGAATATGAAGCTCTCATACACGGGATGAAGATGGCGAAAGCTATGTGCAACCCGAAAATTTTCACGACTCACAATTGGTAGCACAGCAAGTCATGAACCAATGAGATGCAGTCAACGAAAGTATGATAGCATACAAAGAGGTGTACAATGAGCTGGAGAAGTTATTCGATGGTTGTGAGGTAAACCACATTAGCAGGATGAGCAATGATGAAGCCGACGTTCTCGCAAACATCGGGTCACAAGTCTCGCGATACCTCCAGGCGTGTTTTGGGAAGAGATAAGCGAGAGGTCAACAAAGCCAGCAAAAACAAAGAAGGAGAAGAAAGAGAAAACCTCGAGTATCACCAAAGACACAGAAGAAGAAGAAGAAGAAGAAGAGCAAGAGCTAGTCATGATGGTGCAAATTCCATGGATGCAGGCTTATATATCATATATCCTAAGGAAAACGATACCCGACGATCCAAGAAGCAAGGCGAATAATTAGGAGATCAAAAGCTTTCACCGTGGTAAAAGGGAGTTGTACAAGCGAAGTATTTCGGGCGTGCTACAAAGATGCGTTACACGAAGAAGGACGATTATCTCAAGGATGTGCACGAAGGATATGCGCACCACGCGAGCAGCCGGCTATCGCGGCTAAGGTTTTCAGAGCAGGATTCTAATTGGTTAACAGCAATCGAGGACGAAAGGAAATAGTAAGAACTTACACGCACAAAGATTTCGCCGCGACCTCACTTCCTGCAGAACTTATGCCAATCCCATTATCTTGGCCCTTTGCTCAATGGGGACTCGACATGGTAGGAAAACTACACAAAGATTCGCCAGGAGGTTATGAGTACACGGAGAAGGTTTTTAATGAGGCGGGCTAGCGGTGCTGCAATATAATAAAGATAGTGTCAATATAACTTTTCTTTATCGACACGCTGAAAGTCCCCGACCCGACGACTGCCAATATAGTTGCTCGAAAAAAGAAAATCCTCGCCTTAGTATTAACATACTTCGTGAGTCAATAAAAATACAAAACAGTACTCAACAAAGTAGCTCGGGGGCTGATATTAGCCAAAACTACATATTGAATAAATGCCTTGGTTTAAAACCTCGCATTATACAAATACAGCGAATAGCCACCGAAAATACTCGGGGGCTAGACAAATATAGAAATATGATGTTTGCTTCACAACAGAATCATAATCATGATTTACAAGGAAGAATTATCTACCAAAGGAAAATAATTAGTTTTGATTCAATATATCATCAAGGGTAACTCTGTTTTCTTCAGAGCAGCGCCAAGAAAATCAGCATAATGACCAAAAAAGTCGGCATCCATCCGAAGAAGGTCTTCAATCATTTCTTCGGCTATAGGTGAAACCTTCGTGTTAATACGATCGACACCAACTCTTCGGCGCCGTACCTTCTCGTGAACTTTCTCAACAACTTGGGTTAGATCAAGCTTTGAGTGGCAGATCTGAAGCATGATAAGGGCAACCTGGCGCCACCACCCTTGAGCTCTGACAAAGTTATGGATCCCTGTGGGCATCCTTAAACTTCTTCATTAACTCGGGAAGAGTTTTTGGTTGAATGTTCCGAGGAAACATAGAGTTATAAACCATCGACAGGGTCTTGTACAGAAGTCAAGATACTCGCGAAGAAGCGCGATCTTGAAATCTGACAATCTGGCGAGTTCGTTCAGGTGTACCCCAAAATAGCACTCCATGCTCTGTGGCAAGACGAAGAAGTACATTGGACCGAGCTTCGACACGTTCGTCCTCAGTAGTAGCATCCAAAAAGAACCTATTTTTTCAAAGAACCAGTGCGCAATGAGAAGACAAGCAAAAAGGAAAAGAAAAGCACGACAATGAGCATACCTGCTATATCCAAGCTAGCATCTATCAGAAGTTGAAGCATGGCATTTTCGCGGGAGATGGCTGCAGCAACTTCAGCAACAGCGGCGTCCTTCTCAGTCACGGCATCTCGAGCTTGTTGGAGTGCAATTTTTTCCCTTTCAGAAGATTCTCGAGATTGTTCCATAAGCATAAGCGATTGCTTCTTCACGGACTGGAGTTGTACTCGAAGTTCTTTCAACTCTTCTGTCAGACCCTTACTCGCAGAATCATCAACAAGGTTAACAGGGGCAGAAGACTTCTTCGAAAGAGACGAAGGAAAAACTTCGGAAGGACCAGGACTTGACGTATAGTTGTCAAAAATCAACTGAAAAATAGAAAAACGTCGACATCAATCATTGACACAAAGTTCGACTTCCATTTATTCTCATAATATATACATGTCTATTACAAAAGAAGGACCTCTAGAAGACATAATCATCGCCAGGAGCACTATGGCAACAATACCAAAAGGAGGAGGCAAACTAAAAACAAAGCAAAAGAATATAAAACTAGACCTCCGGCCTTGATGAGCTGGGAGTCGAAGATGGCTTGATCCCGAGATATGCCAAGATTTTCTTCGTGTTGGGTTTGGCTGCCTTAATCAGCGACCTCCACCTCGACTGCTCTATTTGATCGGTGTCACCAACTTTCATCCAATCAACAGTCTGTTGGCTGTCAGCAACCAGGGCAACAGTGCTTTCGACAGCAACCTTCATGTTTTCCTGGCGCATCTTCAGTCCAAGGTCTTCCGATGAATTGAAGCTTTTGGCGAGAGCAAGGAAAGTCGGAGGCTCCTCTTTCTTCGGGAAGAAGTAGGGGAACAGCGTCGACAATCCTGCACTAGCATTTGACACGCTTTCACGAATTTCGGACCCATGAAGCTCCAGATAAGAAAGTGTGTCAAGGAGAGGATCATTGACGGGATTCTCAAAATCAAAACCTTGGTTCGTTTGGGCTGCCGCAGGAAACAAAACATCAATCAACAAACAAGAAACAGGAAGTCCACTAAAAAATAGAAGGGATCGATAATATTACTTTCAGTGCGTCGAATTTGTGACTTCAGACGCTTGAGGATCCCCTCTTCACGAGCAGCTTGTGCAGTTTTATGCTCGTTTAAAGCAGATTCAGCATCCTCAAGTCTTTCTGCAGTTCCTCGACACTAGCGACTTTTGCTTTGGCTTCATCAGCCTCGGCCTTGGCTTCGCTAGCAACAAGTTCGGCTTTCTTCCGGGCCGCCTCACTTTGCTCCAGTTTTTGAACAAGTGTGTCGGCACGATTATTGGCCTCTGCAAGTTTCTCTGTCGAGATAAAAAAAAGAGGAAAGATCAAAAACTGCGACAAACAACAGGAGCAAAAAGTCAGAAAGAACGGCAAGTATAAAGGTTGTTACCTTCAGCTTTGCTGGCATATTCACGGTACCCAATGAATTGGGATCCGATGCGGATAAGATCTTTGATCATAGGCTGTCAAAAAAGAACAAAGCAAGAGAAACATCGGCATAAAAAAAGTGAAGGCGTGAAAAAGCAAAATAGAGGAAAAATAGATATCGACAAACTTACATCATCCAAGAGAGGGTTAGAAGAGCTACTCGACTGAAGATCAGGCTCCGGAATTGTTTCAACCCTTGCCCTTTTTGGTGAAGGGACAAGGGGGCTTGACGGAGGAGTCGCAGCGCCGACATTCTGTCGAGGAGGTGACGTTTCTTCTCCTTCGACTGGCGTCTCCGAGGCGACTAATGTATGTGACGTACTCGTTCGAGCAGCCACATCAACATTTGGTACTACTTCTTCATCATCACTACGAGTAAATGTCGACAACATAAAAGACAAGATAGACAAAAATCTTCAAAGTGCAAATAAAGAGGGAGAGGGTACTTACGAACTGATGAGAGTCTCGAGGTATGGATCATAAGCTGCCTTCGGACGAGAAGGAACAGCTTCTTCGGGTTTGGAGGTGCTGGAAGCTTCGGCATCATCCCTTTTCCTTTGTTCTTTGGGGAAACAGCAGGAGGAAGGGATTGCGTCGACTCGCTGGCTTCAGATTCAACTTCTTTTTCATGGGAAGCCGCAGATTTATGAGAACCTGCGACTTCACTTTCATGAAGAGAAGAACCTTGATTGTCTTCGGCAACAATAGCTTGTTCTTCGACTTCTCCATCCTCCGGAAGGGGAGGAAGGGAAGTCATAGTAGGATGGTTCTGCAGGAAAATAGCGACAAAAGAAAAATTAGAGATATCAATACATCGAGATGCAGGAAATGTTCGGAACAAGATAAAAATTCGAGAAGACAAAATACCTCGGGAAGAGGATTGGCGGAGCTATATGGTTCCACGCGACAAGAGGAAGGAACAGGATCCTTCTTGTTCAAACGGGAAATTCTTCGAATCAGCTTCTCCAAGTCCTTTGCAGAAAGATCATTGGAGAGCCTATTGGCGTCATTTCCACCAGCATACGTCCAAAGGATTTTTGCGAGCCTGAAGAGGCTGCACTCTAATTCTATGAAAGTAGGCAGTGATTTGAACACCGGACAGCTCTTTGCCTCGAGTATTTTGAAGCTGATGAATACGAGACATAAGTGCTTCTGTCGCCTTTTCTCTTCTTCGGAAGCTTTAGCCTCCCAGGAGCGGCGGCGTTGAATTTTGGCATTTCCGTCGAAAGGGATTATGTTGTGTTCCACAGAATTGGCACTTTCTTCGTGAATGTAGAGCCACTTTTTGCGCCACCCTTGGACAGAATCAGGAAATTTGACGTCGAAGTAATCAACGTCGGTTCGAACACAGATAACAACGCCGCCTATGTTATAGGAGCGTTGTGGGAGCCATTGCGGCGGAGCAGAAAATGCGTTTCCAAAGAGCCCAATTAGGAGGGACAAGAAAGCATTCGCACAGCGTGATAAAAATGGAAATATGGAGGATGGAATTGGGGGTCAACTGGTGCAGTTAAATCCCGTAAACAAAAAGAAGGCCGCGGAGGAAATCATGAATTGGGGCAGAAAGGCCGCGGATGAGGTGATCAACGAAACTAACCCGGTACTCCATTGGAGGGTTGGGGTAGCTTTCTTCGCTGGGAAAGCGGATGGCGTCCTCTTTCTTCATCAGGCCAAGCCTCTTCAGCGTGTTGAGGTCTTGGTTGGAGATTTTAGATCTCTCCCATTCAAGATCTTCAGCGGCCATCTTGGACTCTGGAGTACTGTGGCGCGTAAGTCGTGTGCGCGGTGGCATCAATGGCACTGGAAAAGCAATGTTCGTGCGTGCGGACGATCAAAGAGAGATTGGGCGCAGGGGAAGTTTTTGCAAAGAGGAATAGATGTGCGGCGCAAGCGAAGGAGTGAACCGAGGTTGAAGAAAGGTTTATATAGGAATCAGGCGAAGCATTGCACCGTTGGATGGAAAAAGTGTGAAGGAGATGATAACCACGTGGAGATGAGGGTAAAAAAGTATTTTTACATCGACGAGGTTGCAGAACGTGCCAGAAAAAGAGGAGAACATGTGTCCCCCACTTGCACGACGTATCCGTCAGATCAGGAATTGGGACCCACAAGGCAGCGAAACAAGCGGTAATGGTCAGTTTCCAAAATAGAAATCGTGGCTATTATCAGCAATGACGTTGTCAAGATAAATGAAAAATTCGACTATGAGGTTTCAGAAGTTTATCGACAACACAAGGTTATCTCGGGAGCCTTTGATCAAATACAAGTTTTTGCCCAAACGCTCGGGGGCTACTTTGGAAAAATAGAAAACTTCGAGTATGACAAGATAGAAATGGCGAGAGCCTATGACCAAATGCAAACATTTGTTCATAGCCTCGGGGGCTCCCATCGGGAGCGCTGGTCGCGCACCCGATAAATATAAACTGTCGAGAAAGATTATAAATATAGCGGCAATGGATACTAATCTGTGGAGCCTACACCCAAGCACAAGTCCTTGGATGTAGCCTCGGGGGCTACTCCCATCGGGAACGCTGTTCGCGTGCCCGATGAATTTTTATCAAAATAAAGAAAAAGAGTATATTTCGAGTTACACAGATAACTCTACATATACTCTCATCGGGAGGACAAAATAAGTCATCAAATATGACTCGATAAAATGTGCTATTCCAAAGGCGAAAAGCACTCGACAATATATTCTCAAACGCCAAAGTTGCGATCAATTTCTGAATGCCGCAAATTTGCGAAGGTAAGACAGATCCGTTCGCGGCGTGGCATCGCCAAATGCGCTCTGCTACTTTTATCCGTATCAAGATACGAAGAAAAATCTAACGGACGCGTTAGGTACTCGATAAATTTGACTGGGACTCGACGAATGGTAAGACCTTAAGCGGCACTGTCGAAGTTTACACCAGTATCCCGAGATCATGTCCGGGACGTGATCTTGAAGTAGGTTTTTGCGGATTGCCACTAGAGCGGTTAACTAGTAGATCCGTCGGATGAACTAGCCCCAACTACCATTATCCTACAATATAGAATTTTATGTGAAGAAGTATAAATAAAAGCTCTCGAATAAAAATAAATGAGATTTTCCTGACTCTACGATTCAAGCAAAATCTCGGGGGCTACTGACATAGGAATCCCAAATGGGCCAGCCGAAGATAGTACCGGGGTTCAAGGCCCACTATCCGAAGAATAAGAAGATTCGGGAGCCCAAGATATATTAAGGAAAGTTAGAGTTGTAATAGGAAGTGTTATTTGTAATCGGCGGGATGAGTTAGAAACCGTCCCGGACTCGTAACTTGTGCAAAACGAAACCCTCGGCTCCACTCCTATATAAGGGAGTCGAGGGACAAAGAAAGGATCGAATCTGTTGTCAACATAACCCTAGTTTTCATAATCGTCGAGTACTTTTCGCCTGAACCTTCGAGATCTACTTGCCCTCTACTTCTAACAAAACCCTAGTCTACAATCTGTAGGCATTGACAAGTTAATCCTTTGTCACTGATCCAAACCATCTTCTTAAACCCTAAGAAACCATCATTCACGTAAAATCATGATTCAATTCCATCCTCATTACCATTTGTCTTAAACTCCAGTTATAAGTATATATGTGAGAACAAGTAATGTTGTTAAGCACATTAGTTAAACCTAATAATGTGTTCACCTGCACATGTTATTAATTTTCAAACCATTTGAATATATTTGATTTCTAAATAAAAGTAATTGAGACAAACACTTAACCCATATCTACTTGAAATAGTGAATACCTTTCACAACAAAACAAATTTAATCAAAGGTTAAATATTTGTTTGAACAAAACAACACAGTAAATATCATTATCAAATTGTTTTGATGTTCACATAATTTAGGACCTGCAAAAACAAACAGAAATCAAATTGAATTCAAATATCAAATTCAAACCAGAATCTAGAAAACAGAAATGAGAAAAAGAGAGGGAAAGGCTTACCTTACCTGGACCGTGCAGCCGTGGAGCAGTCCAGCAGTAGCCCAAGACCAGCACAACCTCAGCGGCCCAGGTCAGCCCAGTCCAACTAGAAACGATCCATACCGTTTCGTGATTAAACGAAGGCCATCGTCGTCGTCTTCCTCTCCGGGGACGACAGCGCACCGGAGCAGCCTGGACACGTCCTCGTCGTGGATAAGCTCGGCCCGGACGTCGCCAAACATTCCAGAACCGTACCCTGTCGAATTCGCGTCCGTGTCATCCGAGATCATCACGATTCGTGCACTGGAACCCTAACACACCTTGTCTCCGCATCCTGGCCACTGGTCGCCGAAGCTCGCCGTCGACATAGACCGTAATTGGAGCTATAAGAGGGTCGGAGAGAATCGCCACAGCTCGAGAAACCCTAGACGCCCATCCTTATCCTCTCTCGCTCTCTCTTTCTTCCACATTCTGCAAGCTTCTGTCGCCGGCGACCATCATGCCGTCGTTGATTGAGAACATCCCCGTGACCGTGGAGTAGCTCTTTGGATGCGCCTGCCGCTGTAGATCCTCCTGGTGAAAGGAATCGAGAAGGGGAGCTCTGCGCGACGTCAATTTCTGTTTCCGCTTTCTCCAGCCATCGCCGGGATTGGCGAAATAGGGACCGCTCTAGTACACCATCGACGACATCAACCACTCCATTCGCTTCAGGTTACTTTTGCGCACCTTTGGACCCTCCTGTTCCTTCTCGGCATCATTTGTAGCTTCCGATTAGGTTCTCGCCGGAGTTGCGCCGCCGCAGAGCATGTCGCCGGCGTAGTTCCCGTGGTCCTCCGCATCGAGCGTTAGCACTATCGTGTTCGGCATGCTGTGGGGATTCGAAGGAGGCCAGCGGCGCATCCGGGGAGGCCTTAAAACGGCGTCTCCGTCGTGCCCTGCCTCGCCGGCGTTGAGCCGCCGGCAGGGTGACGTGGAGGGGGACCCGTTGGTCATGTTGACTCGGTCAACTGCCAACGAGGCAGGTGACCTGGACTAGGTCCCACCTGTCTATCTCTAGGGCTAGGTATGAATCGGTAGGTTTAGTATTTCATTTAAATTTCAAATTCCAGAAAATAACTGAAACTTTGTAAAATCATATAAAATTCATTTTAGCTCAGAAAAATATAAATAATATATCAAAATGCTCACAAAAATAAACTCTATTCAAATAAAATATAAAATAAAAATGTGTGTCAAAATAAAAATTCACTTATTTTTATCTTTATTAATTATGTCTTTCTGATTGTTTTAAAAACAAATTGAATTCAATAAATAATTAAGTTTCAAAATTAAATTTTAACTATTTAAGTAACTAAGTAAAATATTAAGATTAGCTTTATTTATCATATTTGCATGAACTTAATTATTAGTGGTAATTCATAAACCCTAATTTGCAAATTGCTATTTTCTATTTTCTTTAAATGATAATAAATCAAGAAAATACTAAAGGCTAATATTATTTTGATAATTCAAAACTTGTTTACTTAACAAAATTTAGTTAACAAATTAAGTACTTTAAAACTTAATAACACTTATTAAACCCTGATTTTAATTAAAACTAAATAGGAGTTACCCTAATTATTAATTCTTGTGAAAATTAATAAAATGCTAAAACCATTAGTAATTTTGTTTCAAAGTAATTAGTGACCACATCTCTATTGTCAATTATCATTTTAAGAGTTATACCATAATTTAGAAACCCTAGTTCTAATGTAAGTAAGACCTTGAACCCATTATTTTATATGTTCATTATAAATTGTTTCAATTCTAAAACCCTAGGGGTTTAGCCCATGTGATCATATAAGATTCACCTATACCTATAAAACCCTAGTAAGAAACAAATGAATGCATGCTTATGATCCACTAGCATAAAACCAAGTCACATGAGATTATCATTTCATGTCCCTATTCTTAATTAAAACATATATGATTCCCTAGTGTCACTAAGGTGCAAACCCTAACTTGTTAATTGGATTAGTACCTTTGATCACAACTCCTATATACCATACCATTAGAACCAACCTCAACCATCAAACCCTAGTAGAATCCTAGTGATGAACCCTAACACCAATTCTGTATAGTAATGCACATAACATGCTCCTATCCCACTAAACCCTACTTAAGGATCATAAGCCACCTAGTTTAGAAACCATTAGTGATTCCTTAGTGAAACAAATAGGAAGTTATAGTACACCTAACTCATAGCATTACCTTGAACCATCCTTTGATATGATGTCTAGGAGAAACCATAGTAATAAACCTACTAATACTTGCTACACGTAGATCACTTCTACTTAAGAACCAACTAGCCCTATTAGTAAACCCTAATAGCACTTAGCTCCCATTTAAAGTAGTTCTTATTCTTATTAATCTGTTCTTCAAAAAGTTACTCTTTTGAAGTACAAATGTCAATCCAACCATAGAAGCCCTAGTTCTTATTTGAAGTACTTACTATTTATTAATCAACATGTTCTTCAAAAGTTATTCTTTTAAAGTATAATATAAGTAATCATCAACCATGCACTATAGGACTTAAAATTGACAACAATTTTTTACTTGTTATGCAATCAATATTCTTTTGTGTGTATGATTATTATGATGCATTATATCACTTGTTTATGATATTAATATAACCAAACCCTAATAAGAACCTTGTTTGAGAACCATTCTAAAAGTGCAACAAACCCTAAAGAAATCTTTACAACTCATCAATCCTAAATCATCGAGGTTAGGTTACGCTCGGACGATTGCATCTCATACTATGCATTATAGCATCTTTGCCGTTCTTTAAACATTGTCCTTACCGGACAATGATGGTATTTCAGAATTTCACGTATCGAAGCTTTTGCCTGCATAATCTTGCAGTCAAGAAAGGCAAGTTCATCGCTTGCTCATGTCATTTGATTATTTTTATCAAACTATATGCAAAGTACTATACTTATCATTCTTGCATTGAAAAAAAACAAAGTATTATTTTACAATTATGAATATGACTATGTGGTGGGCAATGGAACCATGATATGTGTTGATATGGTGGAGGTTCCATTGCACGGGTTTTATTAACCTAGGATTAAGTACCAATGCCGTCCAGTGATTCTAGCGCCGTACATATCGCGTTGACCATAAGATCTATAATGGCTCGGGGAAGCCAGCTGTATCTTTTCCCTCCTGCACGCCAACGGACTTGATAGAGCCTGGCGGGGTGTTGGGAGAACACTGTCGTAGGTTGGAAATCCTTTAAAATCCCCATCCGTGTGGATGAGAGGCTCTACTGTCTATGAAGGATTGTCCATAGTACACCGGGGGTAAAGACGTATGATCCGGAGATGTCTACCGGGGGTGTACGGATGGACAAAAGGGTGGGTTTGCAGGGTCACGGAGAAGGCGGTGTGGGCTTGGATCTTCTTTCCCGGCCTCACACCACGGAAGTGTGAACAGGGACAAGTTCCTGCGGTTGGCAAAAAGGATGAGATCTCTTATGGGAAAAGTAACGCACCTCTGCAGAGTGTATCAAATTGTGGTTGTCACTCCCTGTTCCGGGAAGGGAACGCGGCGGAAAGGAACTCCATGAAGTTCTAGTCAACCTGTGAAGGCATAGTTTTCAGAATAAAATAAACCTTTTGAAGAAATGCTTATGAAAACTTGCATTCGCCTATGACTTTCTGGTCTGTGGCTGTAGCTAGTGCATGATACACCTATTTCCTAATATGAACTTGCTGAGTACGCACGTACTCATCCCACTCTTAAATCACTGCTTAGCTATGGAGGCGGAGGATGAACTACCGTGGAACTCGAAGACAAAGGAGTCAACTGCAACAAGATGGAGAATCCAAGCAAAGAAGTCAATGAAGTCAACTGTTGTAGCAACTATAGTGGAAACTTAGACTAGTAATAGAAGGGAGCCTTTCCCTAATCCTAGCACCTAAGTAGCTAGATTTCTATAGCAAGCCAAGTAGCTCTTAAGCTTGAGTTAGCAATAAGTTAGACTATTAGTCGTTCTTCTGGAGCTTTATTTGAAGTTTTACCTCACTGTAAAGTAGGAGGCTGTGTTGATCTTTTGTAACAGTTTATGTATCCTTCTATAGACATACCTTGGACTCACATATGTTTCTGTTGTACCACTCTGAGGGATGTAATATGAGTGGAACGGTGTTTCACTTGTGTTATGTCAACGACTTGTGTACTACACCATGCAGTGGTCTGTTTGGGTCACCACATTGGGCTAGGCCTTGCCCTTCTCGGGCTACCGGGGGAATGTTCTACCACTTTAGCCTTTTTTCATTTATATCATGCAATATCGGCTATTCGGGTATGAGAGGAGAAAACCGGAATTTCCTAAATAAAATTTGGGTATTTGTAATTGCCACCCGAATACATGTTCGAGTTTTTCGGGTTCGGGCTATACGGGTTTGGGTCTGGGTAATTCAGGTTCGGGTTCGCGTATCGGGTTTTATGCCCACCATGAATCGACGCCACACATGCACTACCCTTACCACGATGCCCAAGCTGGCTCGTCGGCCTATGCATGAGAAGGAAGAAAGGACGAAAGGGGAACCCACCGCCACCCGCGTCTAGCCTTCGGCCAACGGCAGCGAGAAGGAAGACGACTGATACGCGTAGATGCACACGTCCGTTGGGAACCCCAAGTGGAAGGTATGATGCGTATAGAAGCAAGTTTCCCTCAGTATGAAACCAAGGTTTAAACCAGTAGGAGCCAAGAAGCACGTTGAAGGTTGATGGTGGCGAAATGTGATGCGGCGCAACAACGGATTCGGCGCCAACGTGGAACTGCACAACACAACCAAAGTACTTTGCCCCAACGAAACAGTGAGGTTGTCAATCTCACCGGCTTGCTGTAACAAAGGATTAACCGTATTGTGTGGAAGATGATTGTTTGCAAGAAAACAGTAAAACAAGTATTGCAGTAGATTGTATGCGATGTAAAGAATAGGTCCACAGTTCACTAGAGGTGTCTCTCCCATAAGATAAAAGCATGTTGGGTGAACAAATTACAGTCGGGCAATTGACAAATAGAAAAGGGCATAACAATGCATGTACATGATATGATAAATATAGTGAGATTTAATTGGGCATTACGACAAAGTACATAGACCGCCATCCAACTGCATCTATGCCTAAAAATTCCACCTTCAGGTTATCATCCGAACCCCATTCAGTATTAAGTTGCAAAGCAACAGACAATTGCATTAAGTATGGTGCGTAATGTAATCAACAACTACATCCTTAGACATAGCATCAATGTTTTATCCCTAGTGGCAACAGCACAACACAACCTTAGAACCTACACGTCCCAGGTGTCAATGAAGGCATGAACCCACTATCGAGCATAAATACTCCCTCTTGGAGTTAAGAGCAAAAACTTGGCCAGAGCCTCTACTAATAACGGAGAGCATGCAAGATCATAAACAACACATAAACAATAGATTGATAATCACCATAACATAGTATTCTCTATCCATCGGATCCCGACAAACACAACATATAGTATTACAGATAGATGATCTTGATCATGTTAGGCAGCTCACAAGATCCAACAATGAAGCACAATTAGGAGAAGACGACCATCTAGCTACTGCTATGGACCCATAGTCCAGGGTGAACTACTCACTCATCACTCCGGAGGCGATCATGGCGGTGTAGAGTCCTCCAGGAGATGAATCCCCTCTCCGGCAGGGTGCCGAGGCGATCTCCTGAATCCCCGAGATGGGATTCGCGGCGGCGCGTCTCGGAAGGTTTTCCGTATCGTGGCTCTCGGTACTGGGTTTTCGCGACGGAGGCTTTAAGTAGGCGGAAGGGCAGGTCAAGAGGCGGCACGAGGCCCAGGTGACAGGCGGCGCGGCCGGGGCAGGCCGCGCCGCTGTCATCAGCCACCTCGTGGCCCCACCCGACTCCCCTTCGGTCTTGAAGCTCGTGCAAAAATAGGACCACAGGCGGTGATTTCGTCCAATTCCGAGAATATTTCGTTACTAGGATTTCTGAAACCAAAAACAACAACAACTGGCTCTTCGGCATCTTGTTAATAGGTTAGTTCCAAAATGCGTAAATACGACGTATAATGTGCATAAAACATGTAGGTATCATCAATAAAGTAGCATGGAACATAAGAAATTATCGATACGTTGGAGACGTATCAAGCATCCCCAAGCTTAGTTCCTGCCGTAAAACGATAACAAAGATAATTTCTGAAGTGACATGCCATCATAATCTTGATCATACTATTTGTAAACATATGAGATGAATGCAGCGATCAAAACAATGGTAATGACATGAGTAAACAAGCTGAATCATAAAGCAAAGACTTTTCATGAATAGTACTTCAAGACAAGCATCAATAAGTCTTGCATAAGAGTTAACTCATAAAGCAATAAATCAAAGTAAAGGTATTGAAGCAACACAAAGGAAGATTAAGTTTCAGCGGTTGCTTTCAACTTATAACATGTATATCTCATGGATATTGTCAACATAAAGTAATATAACAAGTGCAATATGCAAGTATGTAGGAATCAATGCACAGTTCACACAAGTGTTTGCTTCTTAAGGTGGAGGGAGATAGGTAAACTGACTCAACAATAAAAGTAAAAGAATGGTCCTTCAAAAGGAAAGCATCGATTGCTTATTTTGTGCTAGAGCTTTTATTTTGAAAACATGAAACAATTTTGTCAACGGTAGTAATAAAGCATATGAGTTATGTAAATTATATCTTACAAGTTGCAAGCCTCATGCATAGTATACTAATAGTGCCCGCACCTTGTCCTACTTAGCTTGGACTACCGGATCTTTGCAATGCCATGTTTCAACCAAGTGTCACAAAGGGGTACCTCCATGCCGCTGTACAAAGGTCTAAGGAGAAAGCTCGCATTTTGGATTTCTCGCTTTTGATTATTCTCAACTTAGACATCCATACCGGGACAACATGGACAGAGATAATGGACTCCTCTTTAATGCTTAAGCATGTGGCAACAATTATTATTCTCATATGAGATTGAGGATATATGTCCAAAACTGAAACTTCAACCATGATTCATGGCTTTAGTTAGCGGCCCAATGTTCTTCTCTAACAATATGCATGCTCCAACCATTAAGGTGATAGATCCTTCAGACAAGACGGACATGCATAGCAACTCACATGATATTCAACAAAGAATAGTTGATGGCGTTCCCCGAAGCATGGTTATCGCACAACAAGCAACTTAATAAAAGATAAAGTGCATAAGTACATATTCAATACTACGATAGTTTTTAAGGCTATTTTGTCCCATGAGCTATATATTGCAAAGGTAAATGATGGAATTTTAAAGGTAGCACTCAAGCAATTTACTTTGGAATGGCGGAGAAATACCATGTAGTAGGTAGGTATGGTGGACACAAATGGCATAGTAGTTGGCTCAAGGATTTTGGATGCATGAGAAGTATTCCCTCTCGATACAAGGTTTAGGCTAGCAAGGTTATTTGAAGCAAACTCAAGGATGAACCGGTGCAGCAAAACTCACATAAAAGACATATTGTAAACATTATAAGACTCTACACCGTCTTCCTTGTTGTTCAAAACTCAATACTAGATATTATCTAGACCTTAGAGAGACCAAATATGCAAATCAAATTTTAGCAAGCTCTATGTATTTCTTCATTAATGGGTGCAAAACATATGATGCAAGAGCTTAAACATGAGCACAACAATTGCCAAGTATCACATTATCCAAGACATTTTAGAATTACTACATGTAGCATTTTCCAATTCCAACCATATAACAATTTAACGAAGAAGAAACTTCGCCATGAACATTATGAGTAAAACCTAAGGACATATTTGTCCATATGCAACAGCGGAGCGTGTCTCTCTCCACAAAGTGAATGCTAGGATCCATTTATTCAAACAAAAACAAAAACAAAACAAAGACGCTCCAAGTAAAGAACACAAGATGTGATTGAATAAAAATATAGTTTCGGGGAGGAACCGATGATGTTGTCGATGAAGAAGGGGATGCCTTGGGCATCCCCAAGCTTAGCGCTTGAGTCTTCTTAAAATATGCAGGGGTGAACCACGGGGGCATCCCCAAGCTTAGAGCTTTCACTCCTCTTGATCATAGTATATCATACTCCTCTCTTGACCCTTGAAAACTTCCTTCACACCAAACTTCAAGCAAACTCATTAGAGGGTTAGTGCACAATTAATAATTCACACATTCAGAGGTGACACAATCATTCTTTACACTTCTGGACATTGCATAAAGCTACTGGACATTAATGGATCAAAGAAATTCATCCAACATAGCAAAAGAGGCAATGCGAAATAAAAGGCAGAATCTGTCAAAACAGAACAGTTCGTAAGACGAATTTTAAAATGGCACCAGACTTGCTCAAATGGAAAAACTCAAAACTCATGAAAGTTGCGTACATATCTGAGGATCACGCTCGTAAATTGGCAGATTTTTTCGAATTTTCTACAGAGACTTGTGGCCAGATTCGTTACAGACAGCAATGCTGTTTCTGCGCAGCGATCCCAAATATAACATCAACTTTAACATAGAAACTTTACTTGGCACAAAAACATGATAAGGAGAGGTTGCTACAGTAGTAAAAACTTCCAAGACTCAAATATAAAACAAAGTACTGTAGTAAAAACATGGGTTGTCTCCCATAAGCGCTTTTCTTTAACGCCTTTCAGCTAGGCGCAGAAAGTGCAAATCAAGTAACATCGAGAGTAGAAGCATCAACATCATAACTTGTTATAATAATAGAATCAAAAGGCAACTTCATTCTCTTTCTAGGGAAGTGTTCCATACCTTTCTTGAAAGGAAATTGATATTTAATATTACCTTCCCTCATATCAATAACAGCACCAACGGTTCGAAGAAAAGGTCTTCCCAACACAATATGACAAGATGCATTGCATTCGATATCCAAGACAACAAAATCAACGGGGACAAGGTTATTGTTAACCGTAATGTGCACATTATCAATCCTCCCCAAAGGTTTCTTTTTAGCATTATCGGCAAGATTAACATCCAAATAACAATTCTTCAATGGTGGCAAGTCAAGCATATCATAAATCTTTTTAGGCATAACGAAATACTTGCACCAAGATCACATAAAGCATTACATTCAAAGTCATTGAATTTCATTTTAATGATGGGCTCCCAACCATCTTCTAACTTTCTAGGAATAGAAGTTTCAAGTTTTAGTTGCTCTTCTCTAGCTTTTATGAGAGCATTTGTAATATGTTTTGTAAAGGCTAAATTTATAGCACTAGCATTAGGACTTTTAGCAAGTTTTTGTAAGAACTTTATAACTTCAGAGATGTGGCAATCATCAAATCTAAATCATTATGAGCTACAGCAATGGGATCATTGTTCCCAAGGTTGGAAAAAATTTCAGCAGTTTTATCACAAGCATTTCAGCAGTTTTAGCAATTTCAGGCAGTTTTGTACGCTTTGCACTAGGAGTAGAAACATTGCCAACACCAATTATTTTACCATTGATAGTAGGAGGTGCAGCAACATGTGAACCATTATCATTACTAATGGTGGTAATAGTCCAAACTTTAGCTACATTATTCTCTTTAGCTAATTTTTCATTTTCTTCTCTATCCCACCTAGCACGCAGTTCAGCCATTAATCTTATATTCTCATTAATTCTAACTTGGATGGCATTTGCTGTAGTAGTAATCTTATTATTAATATCATTATTAGGCATAACTTTCAATTTTAAAAGATTAATGTCAGAGGCAAGTCTATCAACTCTAGAAGCAATAATATCAATTTTATCAAGCTTTTCCTCAACAGATTTGTTAAAAGCAGTTTGTGTACTAATAAATTCTTTAAGCATAGCTTCAAGACCAGAGGGTACACTCCTATTATTGTTGTAAGAATTCCCATAAGAATTATCATAACCATTACCATTAGCGAAGGATATGGCCTATAGTTATTACCGAGTTGTTCCTATAAGCATTGTTGTTGAAATTATTATTTTTAATGAAATTCACATCAACATTTTCTTCTTGAGCAACCAATGAAGCTAAAGAAACATTATTTGGATCAACATTAGATCTACCATTCACAAGCATAGACATAATCACATCAATCTTATCACTCAAGGAAGAGGTTTCTTCAACAGAATTTACCTTCTTACCTTGTGGAGCTCTTTCCGTGTGCCATTGAGTAATTTATCATCATATCATCAAGAAGTTTTGTAGCCGCCCCAAAGTGATGGATATAAAGGTACCTCCAGCAGCTGAATCCAATAAATTCCGCGAAGAAAAATTTAGTCCTGCATAGAAGGTTTGGATGATCATCCAAGTAGTCAGTCCATGGGTTGGGCAATTCTTTACCAAAGTTTTCATTCTCTCCCATGCTTGAGCAACATGTTCAGTATCTAATTTCTTAAAATTCATTATGCTACTTCTCAAAGATATAATTTTAGCGGGAGGATAATATCTACCAATAAAAGCATCCTTACATTTAGTCCATGAATCAATACTATTCTTAGGCAAAGATAGCAACAAATCTTTAGCTCTTCCTCTTAATGAGAAAGGAAACACTTTCAATTTAATAATATCACCATCTACATCCTTATACTTTTGCATTTCACATAGTTCAACAAAATTATTAAGATGGGCAGCAGCATCATCAGAACTAACACCGAAAATTGATCTCTCATAACCGAGTTCAGTAAAGGAGGTTTAATTTCAAAGAATTCTGCTGTAGTAGCGGTGGAGCAATAGTGTGCATAGGAAATCATTATTATTTGCGTTTGTGAAGTCACACAACTTAGTATTTTCAGGGGTATTCATTTTAGCAACGGTAAATAAAACAAACTAGATAAAGTAAATGCAAGTAACTAATTTTTTTGTGTTTTTGATATAGAGAGCAAGACAGTAAATAAAGTAATACTAGCAACTAATTTTTGTGTGTTTTGTTTAGGTGCAGCAAACAAAGTAGTAAATAAAATAAAGCAAGACAAAAACAAAGTAAAAAGATTGAGAAGTGGAGACTCCCCTTGCAGCGTGTCTTGATCTCCCCGCAACGCCGAAATTTAGCTTGATACGCGTAGATGCACACGTCCGTTGGGAACCCCAAGTGAAGGTATGATGCGTATAGAAGCAAGTTTCCCTCAGTATGAAACCAAGGTTTAATCGAACCAGTAGGAGCCAAGAAGCACGTTGAAGGTTGATGGTGGCGAAATGTGATGCGGCGCAACAACAGGGATTCCGGCGCCAACGTGGAACCTGCACAACACAACCAAAGTACTTTGCCCCAACGAAACAGTGAGGTTGTCAATCTCACCGGCTTGCTGTAACAAAGGATTAACCGTATTGTGTGGAAGATGATTGTTTGCAAGAAAACAGTAAAACAAGTATTGTAGTAGATTGTATGCGATGTAAAGAATAGGACCGGGGTCCACAGTTCACTAGAGGTGTCTATCCCATAAGATAAAAGCATGTTGGGTGAACAAATTACAGTCGGGCAATTGACAAATAGAAAAGGGCATAACAATGCATGTACATGATATGATAAATATAGTGAGATTTAATTGGGCATTACGACAAAGTACATAGACCGTCATCCAACTGCATCTATGCCTAAAAAGTCCACCTTCAGGTTATCATCCGAACCCCATTCAGTATTAAGTTGCAAAGCAACAGACAATTGCATTAAGTATGGTGCGTAATGTAATCAACAACTACATCCTTAGACATAGCATCAATGTTTTATCCCTAGTGGCAACAGCACAACACAACCTTAGAACCTCTGTCACGACCCCAAGTGTCAATGAAGGCATGAACCCACTATCGAGCATAAATACTCCCTCTTGGAGTTAAGAGCAAAAACTTGGCAGAGCCTCTACTAATAACGGAGAGCATGCAAGATCATAAACAACACATAAACAATAGATTGATAATCACCATAACATAGTATTCTCTATCCATCGGATCCCGACAAACACAACATATAGTATTACAGATAGATGATCTTGATCATGTTAGGCAGCTCACAAGATCCAACAATGAAGCACAATTAGGAGAAGATGACCATCTAGCTACTGCTATGGACCCATAGTCCAGGGGTGAACTACTCACTCATCACTCCGGAGGCGATCATGACGGTGTAGAGTCCTCCAGGAGATGAATCCCCTCCGCCGTGAGGCGATCTCTGAATCCCCGAGATGGGATTCGCGGCGGCGCGTCTCTGGAAGGTTTTCCGTATCGTGGCTCTCATGGGGTTTCGCGACGGAGGCTTTAAGTAGGCGGAAGGGCAGGTCAAGAGGCGACACGAGGGGCCCGGTGTGACCAGCGGCCGGGGCCAGGCCGCGCCGCCATCATCCGGCCACCTCGTGGCCCCACTTCGACTCCCCTTCGGTCTTGGAAGCTTCATGCAAAAATAGGACCCTGGCGGTGATTTCGTCCAATTCCGAGAATATTTCGTTACTAGGATTTCGAAACAAAAAACAGAAAACAAAACGGCTCTTCGGCATCTTGTTAATAGGTTAGTTCCAGAAAATGCGTAAATACGACATATAATGTGCATAAAACATGTAGGTATCATCAATAAAGTAGCATGGAACATAAGAAATTATCGATACGTTGGAGACGTATCAGGAGGTCAACTGGTGGCTAGGGTTCCCTCTCTTCGCTCACAGGAGGGAAGCGGGAGGGATGGAGGGGAAAGGGGGCTATGGGTGTTTGCACCCTTCGTTGGTTCAATCTTGACATGATATTAGTGCTATCATTTTTTGTGTTTCTTTCGTAATACTAGTAGTATTACTAGCATTCTTGTGAATCAAACAATCTTCACAGTTTGTATTTGTTTTAAAGTCCTTCTTTTGCACATGTATCTATCATATTACTACGTTTTCATGAACTCCTGAGTGGCCTTGCAAAATCAAGTATAGATGGAGGGAGTACTTTAATGGGTTATCCAATGATGGAAATGGGACCAATATGCCTGAGTTGGATGACACCAACAGAAGTTTCATGCCAAGGATCCAAGATCTTGAGGTTAAGGAGGCCTTGAAAAGGATGAAAGGAGGAAAGTCTCTAAGTCCTGATGATGTCCCAACTGACGTGTAGATAAGCCTTTGACACGTGGAAATAGTATGACTCACTAAGCTATTCAACCATTTTTTTTGGTGGAACAAGATGCCTCAAGAGTGGAGAAAGAGAATATTAGTACATGCCTTCAAAAGTATATATTAAAAGTTGTACAAGTTACCAAGGAATTAAGCTTAAAAGCCATGCTATGAAACTTTGGGAGAGAGTCATTGAGCATCGCTTGAGGAGAGTGACAAATATCACTAAAAGCCAATTCGGTTTTATGCCCGTAAGATCGACTGTGGAGGCGGTTTTCTTACTTCACCAAGTCATGGAGGGATATAAAGAGTAGAAGAAGGACCTATATATGGTCTTCATAGACTTGAAGAAGGCATATGACAAGATAACAAGGACGGTCATGTGGTGGGCGCTAGAGAAACTCAAAATTCCAACAAAGTACATTACACTCATAAGGGATATGCATGATAGTTGTGACAAGTGTTCAGGCATGTGATAATAAGACCGATACCTTTTCAATCACGATGGTACTACATCAAGGGTCAACTTTGAGCTCATACATGTTTTCCTAAGTGATGGATTAGGTGATGAAGGATATACAAGGAGATATTCCTTGGTGTTTGCTCCTTGCTGATGATGTGGTGCTAATGGATGAGACCGGCCAGGGTTGGCGCAAAAGGAAACTAGAGCTATGGTTGCAGACTTTGGAATCAAAGGGATATAGAATTAGTAGGACTAAGTCCGAGTACTTGCGATGCGACTTTAGTGGTGTTATGTGCAAATACGGAGATGTTAATTAAGAAGGACAAATAGCGCCTAAGAGGGACACTTTCCGATACTTGGAATCAATGCTGCGAAGCAATGGTGATATCGATGAGAATATTACAAGCATCTCGCATCCTATTTGAAAAAGAAGGTCCCACAAAAGATAAAAGGTAAATTCTATAGGACGACAATCGGAGCGGATATGCTATACATAGCAGAATGTTGACCCACTAAAAGATAACATGTCCAACATATGAGTGTTGCGGAAATTTGCATACTACGGGCAGCGGCGGAGCCTGCCTGTAATTAGAGCATGGGCAAATTCTAGCTGTAGTTGCTTTGTCGAGTATTTGCCCATTAAAATAGCTTCTTCAATCACTATTCCCTATTAGTATTGTAATGGAGTTTGCTAACTTAGCCCGGTTAACAATGGAATTCTAAAAGCATGGAAAATACGAGTAGAGGTAGAGGACAATCAAAGTTGACATAGGTAGAGGCTTAAAAAAATACACAAGAATTTAAAATGTCCCTAAAGATTTAACTCTTGATAGAACTACATGAATGAAAATCCATGATCGATGTGTCAGAATCTTAGTTTACTTGTTTTTTTTTCTTTTTATTATCTCTCCTTGTTTTGATTTGTTTGTGTTTTCGTTTGATTTTATTTCTAGCCTACCCAACTTGCTCGGGAAACATGCTTTGTTGTTGTTGCTGTTGCTTACGATTCCAATGGATATGTCATTTTTATTTGTATGGAAACTCTTTTGTTACTACTTCCTCCGTCTATTAAAGTATTAATAGGTCTATTAATAGGTGTTAGAAGATTCGTCTAAATTCAGATGTATCTATGTACTAAAAGGTGTCTAGATATATTCGAATTTAGATAAACTTTTGACACCTAAAAGTGGACAGAGGTAGTAGAAGAATTTCATTTAAATCTTCTATCAATATGATATTTCCCTAAATTAGGGTGTGTTCGGTTTGAGAACGGGAAGGAATGGAACGGAACCGTTCCGCACCTGGAGCCCGTTCTCGTGTTCGGTTCGACAAAGGAACGGAACGAAGTGGTTCCCCGAAAGAGAATATTCCTCAAATATGCGGAACGGCCTCGTCCGGCCGAATCGGTGGAATCGCGAGGAACGGCTCGCTAATGCCGAAACTAATCCCTCTCTCGCGCCCTCACATAACCTCTCTCCCCTCTCTCTCCCGTGGTTCTTCTCCCGGTAGGCGGCGGCAACAAGGCAGCGCCGGCCCGGCCAGGCCTCTTGGCCGAGCCCGGCGCGCGGCCAACCAGCGGCAAGCTCGCGGCCGGCAGCCCGCGCGGCGGCCAGCACGACCGGCGAGGGCTAGCGCGGCGGCGGCGCCCAGCGCGCGGCGGCCAGCACGGCGCGAGCTAAGCGCGCGGCGGCGCCGACAAATGACGGCGACCAGCGACGGCCAGCACGCGGTGGCCTCCGTTCCTGTTAATTTTGGCCTGAGTTCATGTTAATTTTTATTTGGACAAAAAAATCATGTTTAGCTCATGTTAATTTTGATTTGGACAAATAAAATCATATTTAGGCCGTTCCGTTCGGCTGAGGATTCCCTGAGAAACGGAACCATTCCGTTCTCGACTTTTTCGAACACGGGGTCGGAACCATCCCATTCCGTCGGAATGGAACCATTCCGTTCCATTCCTTCCCGTTCTCAAACCGAACACACCCTTAGTGTGAAGCACCCTAAGATATATGTGTGCATATCTCTATGGATTTGATTCAGTCATTAATGCATTCAGTCATACCACTTTTATTATTCGTGGGTTTTAATAGGGAGTAATAATCATTTGTTAAAAAGAATCCGTAAACAGTGTGAAAATAAATCTGACAATAACTTGAGAGTAATTTCTAGCGTCGTCATCGTCCCAATTGCCGTTTCAGAAATTGAATGCTGACTCGTATGACAGACGCAGATCTCGATAACTGCCAATCCCCTCCAACGGCTACCCATGACCCATCTCCTCCTTTCTCTCCAAGCCCAAATGCCGTTGCCTCCTTGACCCCATTCCATCTTCTCTCTCGCCGCCGCGCCTGCCCACCGCCGCCGCCGCCGCAGCCATGCCCAGGCCATCCTCCACGTCCCAGCCCAGGAGGGCCTCCCCATCGCCCACCCCTTCCCCAGCCACCGCGCCCAAGACCAAGAACCTCGGCAGCGCGCAACGCCGCCGCAGCCCCCTATCGGACCTCAACTCCGGGGACGCCTCCGCCGCGCGGGCCGGCTGCTTCCGCTTCCTCCTCTCCTCCGCCTCGGCCTCCAAGTCCAGATGCCCGTCCACCCCCGCGTCCGGCCCGGCACGGCCCCGCCCGGAGACCACGCGGCGGGTTAACCGTCTGCCGGATCAAGAATCGACAACCAAGACGAAGCAGTGGCCCAGAAGAAGGAGGGCGGAGCCGATCGGCCGTCAGATCGACCCCGCCGCCAAGAAGCAGGGGCTGGCGAGGAGGGGCCATCAGCAGCAGCAGCAGCGGCAGCAGCTGGAGGCCCTGACGCCGGAGAGGAAGGCGGGCGCGGGGGCCACGCCGTCGTCCGCCGCGACGCCGCCGGTCCACGCGTCGATCTCCCCCGAGGTGCTGGCCGGCGGGGCGGCGGCGACGCCCGCGTGCTTCGCGGCCGGCCACCACGTCGTGCCGGGCGTCCGCGACCGGCGCAAGTGCCGCGCGAGGGGCATCCTCGACATCGCCGGGGAGGGTGGTACGAGCACCAGCTCGGAGCTCGGCTCCGAGCCCTCCCGGGCGTCGATCCACTGGCTCTCGTCCTCCCAGCTGGGCGAGGCCGTGACCTGTTCGACGAATTGCGCAAAGGAGGCGTCCGCCATCTGGCTCTCATCTCCACGCGATGAAGGCGCGGCGTGTCTGCTCGACGACGAGATCTTCCTGCCTAGATGCTCGTCCGAGGACGCGTTCTGGCGGCTCTCCCCTGACTACACGGGGTTGCTGGGCTCGCCGGTGCTCGGAGGCCTACTGGATTTCGACACGCCAGGGTCGGAAACCACACCGTCATCGGGATTTCTTCCTGTGGAGAAGACGCCGAGCACCGGTGACAGCATTAGCCCCTTCTCGCTCATTGTGAAGAGGGCATCCTCGCAATCCTCCAGGCTGAGTTCTTTGTGCGCCCAGCAACGGCTAGGCAGCTATTGCTGCGATTCGGCAGCGGATCCGACGCCAATTTCTCGAGAGTCGTGGCCTGAAAATGCCAGCACTGGCAAGTGCTCGGGGTTAGCAAGGGTTAGCAGTCGCCTTGTGACGAGGATGGATCCAGTGGTAGAATGCGTGGAGATGATGACTTTGTCCCCCAGGCCCGGGGATGCTGATTACGATGGAAATGAAGCTCTGCCTGCAACATTGCCTCAGCTCAGCTTCCAGTTTGCCGGTGCCCCAACACCTCTGGAATCCATAGACCTGAGCTCTTTCAAGAGATCTCCTTGTGAGATAGAACTGAAGGGGAAGGAGGCGAGTTTCCGGAAGCCAGTTTCCACCGAGACTCGGATCTCTTGGCGAGAAGGGCTAGTTAGCAGAATGTTTGATATGGGTGATTTGGACTGCTGCAGATGGTTTTCTGATGACGAAGACGGACCAATTCTCCTGGGCAATGCCGAGGAGTTGCCTGATACATTGCCTGATACCACATTTCAGCATATTAGTGCTTCTTGTTGCCTGCAAGAGGATGGTGAGCAATCAGGCTTCGGCTCTGTGGAGTTCAGTAGCAATGGTGGTGGAGAGCTAAATTATGACAGTAAGGCTACTCCGAACCCTGTTCAAGTTGCAGAGTCCATGAGAGAAGAAGGATTCGAGCTCGTCTCGTCCGATGACTCAGACTGCTGGAATCTCTTGTACAAGAATGGCTTGTTCGAAACATGAGGTTAGGGTTATACCTTGTTCAGATGTTGTGTACTAGATTGCTAGTTAGTATATCAGGAGGACCATGGCAAGCACAGGATTTTGTGATCTTGTATTTTGCCCCAGCTTTGTACTTATTTCGAGAGATGAGTTTTTCTTTATATTCTTCAGTGGTTACATGTAAAGTATGTCGGCAGATGAATATTTGTTTCTATCACTCCTGGTTCATTTCAATCAACTTGTCACAGTTCAGAGCAACATGAGTATAGCAGCAGCGTTTGGCTGTGAACAACTGTGCATCCTGAAGCATTGATCTGAAGCTCACAGTCTGTAAACTACAGTTTTGCCATTGCTGGTTAGTGATGTTTTGAGCTGCTTACATCCAAGGTGAATCTACTAGTCTGAAAGTCTGCTGACTTAGTGCTCCTTGCCTGCAGGAAGATGGCGACCGATCCGGCTTTGACTCTGTTGAGTTCAGCTACAATGGTGGTGGTGAACTTAATTATGACAGTAAGGCTCTACCAAACCCTGTTCAAGTTGCAGAGTCTATGAGAGCAGATGATTCGAGCTCTTCTTGTCCGACGACTTAGACTGCTGGACTCTCTTGTCCAAGAATGGCTTTGTTTGAAACATGAGGCGAAAGAATGGCTTGTTCAGGTGTTGTGTTCTTTCAGGAGAACATTTCAAGCACAGGTTTCTGGGACCTTGTGTTTGTCCTCGCCATGTACTTATTTCCAGAGATGAGTTTTTCTTATGTATTTCGGTGGTACTGGTACATGTAAATTATATTATGTTCTATCAGGAGAAGCATTTGAAGCACAGGTTTCTGGGATGTTGTGTTCGCCCCGGCCTTGTACTTATTTCCAGAGATGAGTTTTTCTTTGTGTTTTTCAGTGGTACATGTAAATTATGTTGGCAGATGAATGAATTTGTTTCTGGAATAATCAAATCACTCCTGGATCATTTGGACAATTAAGATTTCATAGCAACATGACTACAACAGCAGCTGCTCGCTGTCTTCCATATAATTCTTCTGAATAACTGTGCATCCAGGAACATTAATCTGGAACTCACAGTCTGTGAGCTACAGCTTTGTCATAGCTGGTTAGTGTTGCTGTGAACTGCTGACGTCTACTTGAATCTGCTAGATTGATAGTCAGATGAATTCTTGCGAGTTAAACCTTCAGATGGGGTGGTTCAGTCTGTTTAATGTTCACTTCTGTCCTGTATCCACCATCCTGCTGGCCGGCTGCACTTCAGTCTGTTCAGTGCGGACTGCAGCCGCCGCCGGCCATGCTACGGCGCTCGCCGGAGCCGACGTGCCCCGCCGAGAATAGAAGCGTGCCGGGTGCACACGTGCATTGGTGACACGGCAGATGCGTGCAATGTGCACGGGCTACGCTGCGCTTCGTCGTGCCACTGAAATGCGGGCCCCGAATGTCAGGATCAAACCCTATCCCCTCTCCAACGCTTTTGGTCCTGGACTCCTGGCGGCGTGCTCCCACTCCCATCCCCATTCGCCGGCTCTGTCGCGGAAACTGAGATTAGGGTTTATCGGCGAGGGTAGGGAGAGCAAGAATTACTAGAAGAGAGTGGCGATGATGGCCTGCAGGCTACGATTCCACCAGCGTGAGATGCCCCATCCTATCTCTTCTCCCCTTCTCTTCTTCTGCAAGCAAGACCAAAGCTTCGCCGCCGCAATCCTTTGTTATCTTCTTCTAACTCTTCCTGCAGCTCTTGCGAAAATGAGAGTAAAAGTTGTCTCCCCATTCGTTTTCTCCATTTCTTAATTTGTCTGTGTTTCCCCCTTGTTTCAATGAAAAGCAGAGCCCCTGCCGTTGAGGCTGAAAATGAATTTGTCTGTGCCCATAAAATTATTCAGTTGTTAGAAATGTTTCTTTTGCCGGAAAGAAGTATACTGATTGTGTTGTTTAACCAACTAGTTATTCTCTTTTCTTCCACAGTTAGGCTGGTTGGAGTCCGGCCGGCCTGCTTTACTCCAGCCCGGGCGCTCGCGGCAGTGAAACCCCAAAAGATTCAGCCCCCCAAGAAGTAAAGTTCCGAACCCTTCCATGTATGTGTATTTGTTCTAGGATGATTGTGCTAGCAGCGCATTTGGAACATCAATAAACATGTCATGGCGGCAGCATCTGGATGCTAGATTCCAAGGTGTTTATGTAGAAATATGATAAGATGCACCAATTTCAGCCTCTAGGTAGTTCTTGCGTCATCTATTGGTCTGTTTGAACCTGGCAACTTCATAATTCACATTTGATTCTTACTGAAGTGACACTAATCACAGTTTAGTATAGCAGGGACAAAATTTGGTGTTGACAGGATGATGGCTCTCAATCTCGTAGATTCTTTTCCGACTAATATTGTTTTTGTTCATCTAACTCAGGAAAAAGCGATTGGATGAAGTGTGCCTTGAGAGGTTTCAACAATACAGCAGAACGTACATCCAGTCATGGATCATTCAGGGTTAGTTCTTCCTTCCGACATGCTAATCCATAACCTACATACTTGCATAATTCGATTGGGCACTTTACAAAACCTAGACTTCAAAAGGCTAGCTCGGTTCATGCCAAATAGGCCAAAATATATTGGAGTGCTATGAGCTTCATGATAATCCGAACTTAGGAACAATGAACTCAGCCCATGAGAATGTCTACTCTTTTTTTTAGATAAAAGGCCAAACGGACCAACGTTAAATTAATAACGCCACCAACGGCGAACAGGATACAAGGAGCTGAACCCAGCTTACACGGTAACACTACACCCACACACAAGAACAGGACTAACAAAGAGCTACAACCAGGTGCGGGGATCAAAGGGTCGGCTATTACTAGACTACTCCGAGGAAGGGCAAACACTGGACGTGCTGTGTCGTCGTGCCGGAGCTCACCCAAGAGCTCGGGAGAACCGACAAACACAATGCACCGTCAGACCGACTTCATCGTTGTAGAACTCCACCGGAAGCCGACCACCACCAGGAACCGACCAGCGCCACCCACGCACCGCAGCTGAAGCACCAAGGTAGAACCCAGACAAAGAAAAAACCGCGGGCACAGATCACCAAGAAAGCCTTGCCAATGATGGCCAGACGGAGGACCAACGCCGCAGCACCACCCCTCCACCACACCAGCATCGGAGAACCGCACGCCGTGAGCTCCAAGGTGGCATCTTCAAGAAGAGAACGACGCATGAACGCCGCTACCACCCGATCGAAGATCTTGGGCTTTCACCCGGAGCACGCAGAACGACCGAGAGCTGCCACATCAACACCTTCAAGAAGGGGACGACGACCGTAGCTGCCCCTGACGGGCAAGGGTTTCCCCTGGCAAATGCGCTCCGTCGCTCACAAGGAGTTGGCCAACGCGGAAGCATCAACCAAACCACCACACCGCGCAGCTCGCCAGAACCTCGTCGCCCACATGACCGAGGAACCCAGCCAGCCCCAGAGTCTCTGGCTCGCCCACCAACCAGCAAGACTCCCACCGCCCAGGGCCGCCACCCCGGAGACCCTGCTGAGCGCACCGAAGAGCTGAAGAGAAACCAAGATTCACCCCCGTGAGATCCCCGGATAGAATGTCTACTCTTGCTCATATATTGATAAAACTAGATTAGCAAACATCGTAAGAAAAGGCGCTCTTCTGAAACGAAGGTCATATTGATTTTCACTGAATTCAGGAGGCTGGCAGTGAACAATTGTGCCTGCTGCTCAGTGAGAAAGTGCTTCATGCGGCAGAGAAAAAAAGGGCAGCCCGGTGCATGAAGCTCCCGCTTTGCGCGGGGTCCAGGGAGGGGTCGGACCACATTGGGTCATTGTATGCAGCCTTTCCTTGCAAGCTTTTCATGCGGCAGAGAAGTGCAAATTTTTTGTTTCTTGGTATATGTCGACCGTATCTATCTGACAGAGTTTTTTTTTTGAGGAATTACAGCAGGAGAGTCTCCTACTGCTCTTAAATTAAAAATATAATAATGTTACAACATATTTACAAAAGTCCTAAAAACAGGACCCAGTGTGTGTACTTAAACTCTAATTTCTCTGACGAAAGAATCAATACTATTTCAGAGGTCAGGTTTGACCCTAGGTCTCAAGAGATCTAGATCCAAAGTGAATTGGGCTAGCCAAGAAACAATGGACACGTCCACCAGCTCAAAATCCTACCTGACAGAGCTGATCCAGATCACTGAGGGGTTTGCTCCGGATCAGCAGTCCCATGTACATGTTGACCAACTAGTTGAACCACAGCCAGGGCAACATAGGCTCAGCGGCTCCAGCCGGTAATACCATTTTTTGCTGTGTCTGTAAGGTGGAATGATGGGAGCCATATCTCCTTCTCGAGCACACATTTGCTCATGAAGAGCTGTTCTCACTGATTCAAGCAAGGCAACATTTGATCATGAAGAGCTATTCACACTGATTAAGCAAGGCAATATTCCTCTTTTGCTCTGGGACGTTGAAGGTTTTTTCTTCTCCAGCCGTCTGGGCAAAGTGTTGGCAAGCTATGCCGCATGACCACATGCAGCTCCCGGCTTCCTGTTATTTCTCTTGCAAACAATGCGTATGTGGTATCTGACTATGCATGAGTTCGGCGTTTTCATCTGCGCTAAAAGCGTAAGATATGTTCTGTGGAATTGGTTGGGTGAAATCTGAAATTGGGGCATTTGCACTTCGCTACTGAAGTATGCAGCTGTCATGCACTGCCACATTTCATATGTGCGAGTAATATTTGGAATTACTTACACACTTACCATTTGCCACTGTGACCTTTGAACCTTGTATATTTATTCGTACAGCCATATCCTCCATTATTCAGCTTTTTGAATTTTATAGGTAAAGTCCATGTGAACGGCAGGGTTGTCAACAAAGCTGGAACACAAGTATCTGACAAGTCAGTCATAGAAATCAAGGCTGAAATCCCAAAATATGTATGTAGGTGATGTTCTAAATTATTAGCTTTATTTTTTTCGTTCATTATGCTATTAAAAGTGAAAGCAACTCTGTTTCACCAAATTTATAATCGAATCATTTGTTGCGATCTAATTCAGAGCTGGGCATAAGCTTGAGGCAGCTATCAAAGAATTTGGAGTTGACTGTGATGGAAAGATAGCCCTTGATTCAGGGCTGTCTACAGGCGGTTTTACTGACTGTTTACTTCAGCATGGGGCAACACATGTGTACGGTGTCGATGTTGGTTATGGACAGGTTACATTACTCACTGTGATGTTCACTTTTAATCTAGCTACTATGTTCCTCTTCTTTGTTTTTCAGGTGAATATGGCTGCTACCTGTTGGAGCAGCATAACTATTTAAATCTTGATGTGTTCTACCCTTTTTCAGGTGGCTGAAAAAATCCGTGTGCATGAACATGTTTCAGTGATTGAACGTACAAATTTAAGACATCTTGATAAGCTGCCGCAACTGGTTGACTTGGTGACGCTGGACCTCTCATTCATCTCAATTCTTGTGGTATAATTTCGTGGCCTTATCATATGTTTATATTTCACTGTTCTTAGAGAAGTGATTAATTTTTTGCAGTTAGTGAAAGAGTGCACTATGTTTTTTTTTATTTGCTGCTCTGTTCTTTAGTTGGTGCTTCTGTGCATGTGATTCCTTTTTGTAATGCTTTCTCATTATGGTTAGTGTGATGTAAAATATGAGCATGCTGTAAATCCAGTTTTTGTGGAATTGTCTATGGTTCATCCTGTAAAGCGACCCAATTAACTGCACAATTGGCTGACCTAATCGCATCAGCACAAGCCTTGTAGCCAGGGTTGTAATTTGTATTTGCGCACTAGGTCAACTTTACTGAATCAAAAGAGTAATGCATGCGTTAGGAATAAAATTTGCTGTCCTGTGATAAACTGATAATAACAAGTGTATCCTTGTAGCTGTAGTGTTGTAGTTTGTATTCACGTACTGGATCAGCTTTACTGAACCAAAAGAGTAATGTATTGGGAAGAAAATGATATGGTTTTGTGGTAAACTGGCAATAACAAAGTGCACACCCCTATGCAATTCAAGTTTGTGCTGTTTTTCATGTTCTCTAATATTTTGCATGCCTAGGGTGTTCCGTTTTTTCAATATGTTGCATGCATAAGGTACTTCACTCTCAGCTTAGAGAAATTATACATGTTGTCTAGTATTCAGTGATACTATCTGTGGAATCTAGGTTATGCCTGCTGTGGTCAAAGTAATGAAGACAGACTCGACATTGATAACACTTATCAAGCCTCAATTTGAAGCTCGTAGGTCTCAGGTATAAAAGTGGGCAGGTTTCATCATGGTTTACTTTATAATTTTTTGGTTGAAAAATAGGCTGGATAGGCACAATAATACTGATTAATAGGCTACTGAAATGTATCTGGTTTTATCCTGTTCAGGTAGGAAAAGGTGGGATTGTTCGAGACCCTCTAGTTCATAAAGAGGTATATTTTGCTTTCATTGTCTTATCATGTTTCGTGCCTTACCAATGCCACCAAGTTTTCCAAGGATTATTTGTTATTCCTTTATCCTTAATATGATTTTCCTTAGCTAAGGCTACTATGACTCTGCTGCTTGCTCATGATAGGTTCCTATTTTGAAATCCCCAGCAAATAGCATTACTTCCAAATAAGAAAACCTTCCCCTAAGAATATAACACTATCCTGAGAAAGGGTCCATGCATTCAGTGTTTATTTCTTGTCCCCTTTACCTTGAAGTTCCTTTCCTTGAGTTGTTATTGGAAGAATTATCCAGTCAACCAAATTCATTACAGGTGTTGGATAGGATAATTTCAGGCATAGAGAAGTTTGGGTTCCGCAATGAGGGTTGGATCGAGTCTCCGCTAAAGGGTGCAGAAGGGAACATAGAGTTTCTTGCCTGCTTCGAAAGGATCTCAATGCCGGAGGCAGGGGCAGAGGCGGAGGCAGTAACACAGGCAGATGCACAGATGGAGGCAGAGGCAGTAACTCAACCAGATGCACAGGCAGAGGCAGAGACAGAGGCAGAGAAAAAATGATTACCATTATGTTGATGTCATGCCAGGTTTGGTTAGAGAATTAGCTGGAACGAGGGATCATTGTTTTTCGCACTATTACACAGAGTATCTGGATTCTGTCAAATCAGGTTGCACTGGGATTTTTGCATATGTCACTCTGAAAGTTCAAACTTTGTGTTTGGCAAGACCGACAAAGTAGATCCAGACATGACAGTGAGATACTCAGTTGTATACAACATTGACTTTGTGGTGGAAATACAAAACTAAATTGCCAGATTTGGTTGCTGTTCACCGAGAATGTGAGAATGTATTTGTTTATCTCAACATATGGAATTTGCTTGTTGTTAACGGAGAATGTGAGAACAGTTCTTACATTCATGTACTTCTGTGATTTAGCTATGCTATATTTGTTAAAATTTAACTATGAAGGAGCAGTGCAGTTTATTCTACTATTGTTGATTATTTTTGTTTGTAATTTTGCATGGGTTACAACTGTACATACAGTCAATAGATGGTGATTAGCCACACGTACCATGTAACTTTGACAAAATATTCCGTTCTTCGAGAACAAGAATCTGGTGTACAATGATATGAGGTCGTTGACATCGGTGCCGACTGATTCACATTGACCCCCGGAAATATAGCTGGTTCTTGGAAGATTCTTTGCATGGACAGATCGATCGTACAACCTGAGTATTCATCTGCACTTCAGTTGCTAGATGATAATATACTAAGCTGGAATCATCTTAAGGAATCAATATTAATGATCCAAGTAGGATATGCATCCTGACAATGTTCCCCAGAAAGCGAATTATGTCCTCTTATTTCTGCTGTCGTGTATTTATGCAAGCAAAGTGAAATAATAATACAAATACGATAGAAGTACTTTTGAGACAAATAGAAGTGGTTTTATATGTTCAGTCATAGTATTCACTAGCAAGGACAGGCGCGGCGACACGCCGCGCCAAGCCAGGAGTTGAAGAATAAAGGATGCTTTGTTGTCAAACTACGACGGTGATGCGGAGGAGTAATAGTAAATAGAAGAGAAGCAATGCGTGAAATTACATTGTAATAGTACGTCCTTAGTAAGTTTCAGTACATAGCATACATCTAAAAGATTGAAAGGAAACAACCGAAGGCAACGTCTCAAGCGCTGCCTCACTGGTAATGTAGAGATCCCTTGCAAGTTCAGACCGGACGGACTCATCGGTGCCGTGCTTGGCATGTTCTGGCTCCTCTTGTTGGGTCCTTGGCCTCTACTATTCACTGAAGTGGGTGGTCCAAGCAGTGCTCTCCATTAAATTTCTGTTCAAATATTCTTTTCAAACAAATAATGATGCCTATAGTTTGCCATTTATGCGTTCAAAGTGATCCAAAGTGGTGTTTGTGGGCTTGTGGGCATATCATCATATTTATACAAAGAAATCATCAAATTTCTACAAAGCAAAAGCAATAGTGTCGAAGATATGAGCAAGGAAGTGATTAATAGAAGTATTTATGTTCTCAAATCATGTATATTTTAAAACATACATGGTGTATCCTGCAAATTTCCTTTTATTGTAGGCTTGCCATTTCTAACATAGTTGGCAGATACATACAAATAACCATGACCTACAGGCCATGCGCTAAGAGTAGAGCAAGTCTGCATAACCAGCAAACCTGAGAAGGAATGACACCCAGAAATCTAAATTAAGCACTTTTCCATGGTCATCTTTCACTGAATAGCTATTTCTATATATCAGCAAATCGGGTGTTCTAAACCTGCAGAAATACACCACTTTTCCATGGTCAGCTTTCACTGAATAGATTACTGTGCATGAGAGGATATTCTTGGGTCCTTTTTAAACTAAACTAATATACTTATTATGCATGTGAAAGTGCATGGAGCCCCCATGTATGGTTTTGGTAATTAATGACAATCCCTATGGACTAATGTTTGCATTGAGTTATATTTGTAGGAGTTGTTCATAGGCAATGCTTGAAACATATGTTGGCTTCAAGATTGCAATAAGGAGCAAATGAACAAGATCAAGTGTCAAGTATGTCTTGACGATGAAGATGAAGTGAGCCAACTCAAAGAGATCATATGCTTGAAGCTTGCCATGAAGAAATAAAGTGCAAGTTCAAGATGAGTCATCATTGAAGAGATCCTTTGCTAGACTCTTGCCATCCATATGGTGATCATGGATATGTGAAGATGCGCCGAAGAAGAAGCTCTCCCATGGTGGATTATGGGGGAGCAATCCACAAGACTTCGTCAAGCAAGCACAATCAAGAAAGGCGTTCCATCTTGTTGCGGTCAAGATCGTCATCATCGAGCTCAAGTGGAATGCGCAAGTTTAAGGTTTGCTCTTGATAGGGTTTCTTTCTTAACGGTCTCATGGTGTAGTTGGAGACCGGTTTATAGTTTAGTTGCCGTACTATCAAGAGGGCTCTCGAGTGAGTAACTCGATCGTATCGTTCGGAGAGAGCTCAAACCTTTGCATCCTTGCATCATATTTCTTGGTTGTTATTTGGATCTTATCCATGTGGTGATTTAGAGCTTGTGCTTATTCTCATGACAAGCTCTAGTTCATCGAAAACGGATTCCGCAAGAATCACTTGTTGCGTTTTCGATATTGGAGTTTTTCTCAGTTTCTCGTATTGAGAGGTTTCACTCTAAAATACATATAAAAATCTACCCCACTTATTCTTAAGATTTTTCACTCTTTGTGTGGTAGCTCTTGTCATCCTCTTTACAACAAAGTTGGTTTCACCTAAATCCAAGTCTCCTATCTCAAGTTGTTGCATTTTCCATATTGGAGGTTTTACCGGTTTGCCTTTTATAGATAGGTAAAATCTTTATTCATTTGATTCTATCCTCCTTTGCTGGACTATGATGTTTCTATGCATATTGTTGTAGAGCTCGTTGTTGTGATTTCAACGAGCCCAAGATCATCGAAATCGGAGTCCAGATGCAAAAGTTATTGAAGTTTTCGTGAAGCTGTTTTTTGGGCGGAAGTTGGCCTTCCGGTGGCCGGAACTTCCCTACTTCGGTGAACTTACGGAAATGACGATTACGCAGAAAACATCCGGGAGCATTCCGGGGCGCCCTACTTCACCCGGAAGTTGGCCGGAACTTCCGGGGGGCGGAAGTTCCGCCCCAAATGACCGGAAGTTCTGGTTTTGACGAGTTTTGTGCATAACGGGCATATTTCTCTTGCCCTATTTAAGGGGGTCTTCTTCCCCAGAGTTTCCCATCCGTTAGAGCTCGTTTTTGCCTGCATTGTTGACCTTCTTTGAGCTTGCTATCTCCCTCTCCCTCCAATGAATCTTGCATCTATTTGAGAGAAAGATAGAGGAGATCTAGATCTACATCTTCACCAATCAAATCCCTCTCTTTGTGAGGGGAATCCACTAGATCTAGATCTTGGAGAAATTTGGTGTTCCTCCTCCTATTTGTTCTTCCTCTCTTATTCCCCCAATAGCTTTTGTAGCTTTGTTGGAATTTGAGAGAGAAGGACTTGAGCAACTTTGTGGTGTTCTTGCCATCGCATTTGGTGCATCGGTTTGAGTTCTCCATGGTGATTCGTGGAAGTGAAAGCAAGAAAGTTGTTACTCTTGGGTTCTTGGAACCCTAGACGGATTTGAGGCCTTTGTGGCGATTTCTTGGGAGCCTCCAATTAAGTTGTGGATGCGTGCCCCAAGCTTTGTGTAAGGCCCGGTTTCCGCCTCGAAGGAAATCCCTTAGTGGAACCGTGACCTAGGCCTTTGTGGCGAGGGTCACCGGAGATTTAGGTGAGGCGCCTTCGTGGCGCTCGGTGTGTGGTGTGAGTACCGCATCTTGGGGTGAGGCCTTTGTGGCGTTGGTGTGCATCGAGCAACCACACCTCAAGGTGAGCCTCTTGTGGCGTTCGGGAGCACTAAGCCACCGCACCTCTCCACCGGAGATTAGCACTCGCAAGAGTGTGAACTCCGGGATAAATCATCGTCTCCCGCGTGCCTCGGTTATCTCTATACCCGAGCTCTTTACTTATGCACTTTACCTTGTGATAGCCATCGTGCTTGAAGTTATATATATCTTGCTATCACATAAGTTGCTTGTCTTGCTTAGCATAAGTTGTTGGTGCACATAGGTGAACCTTTGCTTAGAATAAGTTATTGGTGCACATAGGTGAACCATAGTATATAGGCTTTGGGCTTGACAATTGACAAAGTAAACGCTAGTTTTATTCCGCATTTGTTAAGCCCATCTCGTAAAAGTTTTAAATCGCCTATTCACCCCCCCTCTAGGCGACATCTGTGTCCTTTCAATTGGTATCAGAGCAAGGTCTCTCATTCTTAGGCTTCACCGCCTTGAGAGTAAAGATGTCGGTTAGGGGATTAGATCACAATAACTTGTTTATATTTGATGGCACAAATTATGATCTATGGAAAATTTATGTGCTTAATATTTTGCGGGGTATTTCCCCGAACATGGAGCGATTTCTTGACATGGGTTTTTCTTCTCCTAAGGATCCCCAAAATTTATCTTATGAGGAGAAGAAAAACTCTTGTCTCGATGCTCTTGCTTCTCATGTGTTTTCCATTGTTGTGAGCAATGTAGTTACTTCTTCAATCATGCCTTTTGGGAGCGCTCATGAGTTATGGACAAAGCTTCAAGATAAATATGATGTGTCCAATATCATTGAGGATGATTGTATTGCTTCCACTTCCGGCCGTGATGAGTTCTCATCTTCATCCACTTCACCAAAGTGTGGTAAGACACAAGGTAATGATATGGTGAGTGGTGATGAAAATTGCAATGTTGATATTGAGCTTACTATTGATGATTCTTCATCTCTATCTCATTGCAATGCTTCATCTTCGGACTTAAACACATCTAGCACTAGAAATGATTTACATGCTTGTGTTGATAGTCCTTGCATATCATGTGTAAGTTTCTTGAATAAATCTCATGATGATATGCTTGATTTGTCTTGTGGCCATGATAAAAATGCTTCTATTTCCTCTAGTTGTTGTGTGGCTAACAATGTAGAGGAAACCAAAGATTCTATTGGTCAAGACAAGATCTTGAAAGGAGCCTCAAGTAACTCCTCATCTTTATCTCACGGTCCTCATATATGCCTTATGGCCAAGGGTTCCACGGTACCTCCTACCATGGAACCTAATATTTCTCGTGGGGATAAGGATGAGGATGAATATGAAGAAGATGATTGGGTTGTCTCTCTACGCGATAAGGGTATGAGTGTTTTCAAGGTTATTTGCAAAGATAAAATTGCTTGCTCTCACTTCTTTGAAATCTTGACTACCGCTATTGAGAGCCAAAAACTTATTTGGATGCATGAGAACACCATTGATAAAAAGGGTGCTCTTGAACGAGAGTATGCCGATGATGTAGCATCTTTAAAGAATGAACTTGAAGAAGAACAAACCACCAAGGAAGCTCTTGAGGAGACCTTTGCTCTAGAATTGTCTAGAGAAAAGGAAAACCATGATAGAGCTCTTGAGATGGCAAATGAACTAAAGCTAAAAAATGATAAGCTTGTGTTTGTTAATGCTAAACTCCTTGAGGATTTTGAGCAACTCAAAAAGGGCTCAAGGGTCATTGAGAGTGCGCTCGCCAAACTCACCGAGTCGCATGAGCAACTTAAAGCTTCTTATCTAAAAAAGCATGCCAACTTGCCTTCTCCTATTACTACTAATAATGATGCTTGTGCTACTAACTCTACTTCTTGTGAAGCATCTATCTTGAAGGAGAATGTTGAGCTAAGGGCTCAACTTGATTTGCTAACTTGCAATTATGGGAAATTGGAAGAAAATCATGGAAAGCTTTCTCGCTCCCATGAGGATCTTCTAGCCTCTCATGATAGGCTAAAGTTAGCTCATGAGGATATCATATCTAAGGCAACACCTTGTGAGCCTCATGTAGATACTAGCACTACTACTCAAAATGCTATATTGCCATGTGCTAGTCCTAGTAATTCATCCACTCATAATATTGCTAAATCTTGTGATGAATTATCTTCCTTGCCTTGTTGCTCTAACAATGAAGATTCTACTTCCTCTAGTACTTGTGTTGTTACTAACCATGTAGAGGAAATCAAAGAGCTCAAGGCCCAAGTCACTTCTTTGAAGAATGACTTGGTAAAGGGTCATGAAGGGAAATGCAAACTTGACACGATGTTGAGTATGCAACAATCCCCCAATGACAAGAGTGGACTTGGATTCAAATCCAACAACAAGAACAAGTCCAACAACAACAAGAAGAAGAAGGGCCAAGTACAAGTCAAAGACCCGGCCAAGATTGTTTGCTTCAAGTGCAATATTGAAGGGCACCATGTTAGATCTTGCCCTTTGAAGAAGAAGCAAAAAGGGAAGTGATGGCGTGTAACTCACACGTTCGTTGGGAACCCCAAGAGGAAGGTATGATGCGCACAGTAGCAAGTTTTCCCTCAGAAAGAAACCAAGGTTTAATCGAACCAGGAGGAGCCAAGAAGCACGTTGAAGGTTGATGGTCGCAAAATGTGATGCGGCGCAACACCAGGGATTCCGGCGCCAACGGAACCTGCACAACACAACCCAAGTACTTTGTCCCAACGAAACAGTGAGGTTGTCAATCTCACCGGCTTTGTAACAAAGGATTAAACATATCGAGTGGAAGATGTTTGCAAAGAAAACAGTAAAACACAATTGAGTAGATTGTATGCTATGTAAAGAATAGGACCGGGGTCCACAGTTCACTAGAGGTGTCTCTTCCATAAGATAAAAGCATGTTGGGTGAACAAATTACAGTCGGGCAATTGACAAATAGAGAAAGGCATAACAATGCATATACATGATATGATAAATATAGTGAGATTTAATCCGGGCATTACGACAAAGTACATAGACCGCCATCCAACTGCATCTATGCCTAAAAAGTCCACCTTCAGGTTATCATCCGAACCCCCTCCGGTATTAAGTTGCAAAGCAACAGACAATTGCATTAAGTATGGTGCGTAATGTAATCAACAACTACATCCTTAGACATAGCATCAATGTTTTATCCCTAGTGGCAACAGCACATCACAACCTTAGAACCTCTGTCACGATCCCAGATTCAATGAAGGCATGAACCCACTATCGAGCATAAATACCCCCTCTTGGAGTTAAGAGCAAAAACTTGGCCAGAGCCTCTACTAATAACGGAGAGCATGCAAGATCATAAACAACACATAAACAATAGATTGATAATCACCATAATCATAGTACTCTCTATCCATCGGATCCCGACAAACACAACATATAGTATTACGGATAGATGATCTTGATCATGTTAGGCAGCTCACAAGATCCAACAATGAAACACAACAAGGAGAAGACGACCATCTAGCTACTGCTATGGACCCATGGTCCAGGGTGAACTACTCACTCATCACTCCGGAGGCGACCATGGCGGTGTAGAGTCCTCCGGGAGATGAATCCCCTCTCCGGCAGGGTGGAGGCGATCTCTGAATCCCCGAGATGGGATTCGCGGCGGCGCGTCTCTGGAAGGTTTTCCGTATCGTGGCTCTCGGTCTGGGGTTTCGCGACGGAGGCTTTAAGTAGGCGGAGGGTCAACGCGGGGGGCCACACGAGGGCCCGCTAGGTCGGCGCGGCCAGGGCCTGGGCCGCGCCGGCCTCCCCTCCGGCCGCCTCGTGGCCCCACTTCGTTATCTCTTCGGTCTTGGAAGCTTCGTGCAAAAATAGGACCCTGGGCGAAAGTTTCGTCCAATTCCGAGAATATTTCTTTACTAGGATTTCTGAAACCAAAAACAGCAGAAAACAGAACTGGCTCTTCGGCATCTTGTTAATAGGTTAGTTCCAGAAAATGCATAAATGTGACATATAATGTGCATAAAACATGTAGGTATCATCAATAAAGTAGCATGGAACATAAGAAATTATCGATACGTTGGAGACGTATCAGCATCCCCAAGCTTAGTTCTGCTCGTCCCGAGCAGGTAAAACGATAACAAAGATAATTTCTGAAGTGACATGCCATCATAATCTTGATCATACTATTTGTAAACATATGTAATGAATGCAGCGATCAAAACAAAAGTAATGACATGAGTAAACTAATGAATCATAAAGCAAAGACTTTTCATGAATAGTATTTCAAGACAAGCATCAATAAGTCTTGCATAAGAGTTAACTCATAAAGCAATAAATCAAAGTAAAGGTGTTGAAGCAACACATAGGAAGATTAAGTTTCAGCGGTTTCTTTCAACTTATAACATGTATATCTCATGGATATTGTCAACATAAAGTAATATAACAAGTGCAATATGCAAGTATGTAGGAATCAATGCACAGTTCACACAAGTGTTTGCTTCTTAAGGTGGAAGGAGATAGGTAAACTGACTCAACAATAAAAGTAAAAGAATGGTCCTTCAAAGAGGAAAGCATCGATTGCTGTATTTGTGCTAGAGCTTTTATTTTGAAAACATGAAACAATTTTGTCAACGGTAGTAATAAAGCATATGAGTTATGAAAATTATATCTTACAAGTTGCAAGCCTCATGCATAGTATACTAATAGTGCCCGCACCTCGTCCTACTTAGCTTGGACTACCGGATCTTTGCATGCCATGTTTCAACCAAGTGTCACAAAGGGGTACCTCCATGCCGCCTGTACAAAGGTCTAAGGAGAATGCTCGCATTTGGATTTCTCGCTTTTGATTATTCTCAACTTAGACATCCATACCGGGACAACATGGACAACAGATAATGGACTCCTCTTAAATGCATAAGCATGTAGCAATGATTATTATTCTCATATGAGATTGAGGATATATGTCCAAAACTGAAACTTCCACCATGGTTCATGGCTTTAGTTAGCGGCCCAATGTTCTTCTCTAACAATTTTGCATGCTCCAACCACTAAAATGATAGATCCTTCAGACAAGACGGACATTCATAGCAACTCACATGATATTCAACAATAGTTGATGGCGTTCCCCAGAAGCATGGTTATCGCACAACAAGCAACTTAATAAAATATAAAGTGCATAAGTACATATTCAATACTACGATAGTTTTTAAGGCTATTTTGTCCCATGAGCTATATATTGCAAAGGTGAATGATGGAATTTTAAAGGTAGCACTCAAGCAATTTACTTTGGAATGGCGGAGAAATACCATGTAGTAGGTAGGTATGGTGGACACAAATGGCATAGTAGTTGGCTCAAGGATTTTGGATGCATGAGAAGTATTCCCTCTCGATACAAGGTTTAGGCTAGCAAGGTTATTTGAAGCAAACTCAAGGATGAACAAGTGCAGCAAAACTCACATAAAAGACATATTGTAAACATTATAAGACTCTACACTGTCTTCCTTGTTGTTCAAAACTCAATACTAGATATTATCTAGACCTTAGAGAGACCAAATATGCAAATCAAATTTTAGCAAGCTCTATGTATTTCTTCATTAATGGGTGCAAAGCATATGATGCAAGAGCTTGAACATGAGCACAACAATTGCCAAGTATCACATTATCCAAGACATTTTTAGTATGTAGCATTTTCCAATTCCAACCATATAACAATTTAACGAAGAAGAAACTTCGCCATGAACATTATGAGTAAAGCCTAAGGACACATGTGTCCATATGCAACAGCGGAGCGTGTCTCTCTCCCACAAAGTGAATGCTAGGATCCATCTTATTCAAACAAAAACAAAAACAAAAACAAACCGACGCTCCAAGTAAAGAACACAAGATGTGACTGAATAAAAATATAGTTTCAGGGGAGGAACCGATGATGTTGTCGATGAAGAAGGGGATGCCTTGGGCATCCCCAAGCTTAGACGCTTGAGTCTTCTTAAAATATGCAGGGGTGAACCACGGGGGCATCCCCAAGCTTAGAGCTTTCACTCCTCTTGATCATAGTATATCATTCTCCTCTCTTGACCCTTGAAAACTTCCTTCACACCAAACTTCAAGCAAACTCATTAGAGGGTTAGTGCATCATTAATAATTCACTCATTCAGAGGTGACATAATCATTATTTTCACTTCTGGACATTGCATAATGCTACTGGACATTAATGGATCAAAGAAATAAATCCAACATAGCAAAAGAGGCAATGCGAAATAAAAGGCAGAATCTGTCAAAAACAGAACAGTCCGTAAAGACGAATTTAAAGCTGGCACTAGACTTGCTCAAATGGAAAAACTCAAAACTAATGAAAGTTGCGTGCATATCTGAGGATCACGCTCGTAAATTGGCAGATTTTTTCGAATTTTCTACAGAGAACTGTGCCCAGATTCGTGACAGACAGCAATGCTGTTTCTGCGCAGCGATCCCAAATATAACATCAACTTTGACATAGAAACTTTACTTGGCACAAAAACATGATAAGGAGAGGTTGCTACAGTAGTAAACAACTTCCAAGACTCAACAAAACAAAAAATTGCTGTAGGTAAAAACATGGGTTGTCTCCCATAAGCGCTTTTCTTTAACGCCTTTCAGCTAGGCGCAGAAAGTGCAAATCAAGTATTATCGAGAGTAGAAGCATCAACATCATAGCTTGTTCTAATAATAGAATCAAAAGGCAACTTCATTCTCTTTCTAGGGAAGTGTTCCATACCTTTCTTAAGAGGAAATTGATATTTAATATTACCTTCCCTCATATCAATAACAGCACCAACGGTTCGAAGAAAAGGTCTTCCCAACACAATAGGACAAGATGCATTGCATTCGATATCCAAGACAACAAAATCAACGGGGACAAGGTTATTGTTAACCGTAATATGCACATTATCAATCCTCCCCAAAGGTTTCTTTTTAACATTATCGGCAAGATTAACATCCAAATAACAGTTCTTCAATGGTGGCAAGTCAAGCATATCATAAATCTTTTTAGGCATAACAGAAATACTTGCACCAAGATCACATAAAGCATTACATTCAAAGTCATTGAATTTCATTTTAATGATGGGCTCCCAACCATCTTCTAACTTTCTAGGAATAGAAGTTTCAAGTTTTAGTTTCTCTTCTCTAGCTTTTATGAGAGCATTTGTAATATGTTTTGTAAAGGTTAAATTTATAGCACTAGCATTAGGACTTTTAGCAAGTTTTTGCAAGAACTTTATAACTTCAGAGATGTGGCAATCATCAAAATCTAAATCATTATGAGCTACAGCAATGGGATCATTGTTCCCAAGGTTGGAAAAAATTTCAGCAGTTTTATCACAAGCAGTTTCAGCAGTTTTAGCAATTTCAGGCAGTTTTGTTCGCTTTGCACTAGGAGTAGAAACATTGCCAACACCAATTATTTTACCATTGATAGTAGGAGGTGCAGCAACACGTGGAGAATTAGCATTACTAGTGGTGGTAATAGTCCAAACTTTAGCTATATTATTCTCTTTAGCTAGTTTTTCATTTTCTTCTCTATCCCACCTAATTCAGCCATTAATCTTATATTCTCATTAATTCTAACTTGGATGGCATTTGCTGTAGTAGTAATCTTATTATCAATATCATTATTAGGCATAACTTTCAATTTTAAAAGATTTACATCAGAGGCAAGTCTATCAACTCTAGAAGCGATAGTATCAATTTTATCAAGCTTTTCCTCAACAGATTTGTTAAAAGCAGTTTGTGTATTAATAAATTCTTTAAGCATGGCTTCAAGACCAGAGGGTACACTCCTATTATTATTGTAAGAATTCCCATAAGAATTACCATAACCATTACCATTAGCAGAAGGATATGGCCTATAGTTATTACCAGAGTTGTTCCTATAAGCATTGTTGTTGAAATTATTATTTTTAATGAAATTCACATCAACATTTTCTTCTTGAGCAACCAATGAAGCTAAAGGAACATTATTTGGATCAACATTAGATCTACCATTCACAAGCATAGACATAATCACATCAATCTTATCACTCAAGGAAGAGGTTTCTTCAACAGAATTTACCTTCTTACCTTGTGGAGCTCTTTCCGTGTGCCATTCAGAGTAATTTATCATCATATCATCAAGAAGTTTTGTAGCCGCCCCCAATGTGATGGACATAAAGGTACCTCCAGCAGCTGAATCCAATAAATTCCGCGAAGAAAAATTTAGTCCTGCATAGAAGGTTTGGATGATCATCCAAGTAGTCAGTCCATGGGTTGGGCAATTCTTTACCAAAGTTTTCATTCTCTCCCATGCTTGAGCAACATGTTCAGTATCTAATTGCTTAAAATTCATTATGCTACTTCTCAAAGATATAATTTTAGCGGGAGGATAATATCTACCAATAAAAGCATCCTTGCATTTAGTCCATGAATCAATACTATTCTTAGGCAAAGATAGCAACCAATCTTTAGCTCTTCCTCTTAATGAGAAAGGAAACACTTTCAATTTAATAATATCACCATCTACATCTTTATACTTTTGCATTTCACAAAGTTCAACAAAATTATTGAGATGGGCAGCAGCATCATCAGAACTAGCACCAGAAAATTGATCTCTCATGACAAGATTTAGTAAAGCAGGTTTAATTTCAAAGAATTCTGCTGTAGTAGCAGGTGGAGCAATAGGTGTGCATAGGAAATCATTATTATTTGCATTTGTGAAGTCACACAACTTAGTATTTTCAGGAGTATTCATTTTAGCAACGGTAAATAAAACAAACTAGATGAAGTAAATGCAAGTAACTAATTTTTGTGTGTTTTTGATATAGAGAGCAAGACAGTAAATAAAGTAAAACTAGCAACTAATTTTTTTGTGTTTTGTTTAGTGCAGCAAACAAAGTAGTAAATAAAATAAAGCAAGACAAAAACAAAGTAAAGAGATTGAGAAGTGGAGACTCCCCTTGCAGCGTGTCTTGATCTCCCCGGCAACGGCGCCAGAAAAAGAGCTTGATGGCGTGTAACTCACACGTTCGTTGGGAACCCCAAGAGGAAGGTATGATGCGCACAGTAGCAAGTTTTCCCTCAGAAAGAAACCAAGGTTTAATCGAACCAGGAGGAGCCAAGAAGCACGTTGAAGGTTGATGGTCGCGAAATGTGATGCGGCGCAACACCGGGATTCCGGCGCCAACGCGGAACCTGCACAACACAACCCAAGTACTTTGTCCCAAAAACAGTGAGGTTGTCAATCTCACCGGCTTGCTGTAACAAAGGATTAAACGTATCGAGTGGAAGATGTTTGCAAAGAAAACAGTAAAACACAATTGCAGTAGATTGTATGCTATGTAAAGAATAGGACCGGGGTCCACAGTTCACTAGAGGTGTCTCTCCCATAAGATAAAAGCATGTTGGGTGAACAAATTACAGTCGGGCAATTGACAAATAGAGAAAGGCATAACAATGCATATACATGATATGATAAATATAGTGAGATTTAATCCGGGCATTACGACAAAGTACATAGACCGCCATCCAACTGCATCTATGCCTAAAAAGTCCACCTTCAGGTTATCATCCGAACCCCCTCCGGTATTAAGTTGCAAAGCAACAGACAATTGCATTAAGTATGGTGCGTAATGTAATCAACAACTACATCCTTAGACATAGCATCAATGTTTTATCCCTAGTGGCAACAGCACATCACAACCTTAGAACCTACTGTCACGATCCCAGATTCAATGAAGGCATGAACCCACTATCGAGCATAAATACCCCCTCTTGGAGTTAAGAGCAAAAACTTGGCCAGAGCCTCTACTAATAACGGAGAGCATGCAAGATCATAAACAACACATAAACAATAGATTGATAATCACCATAATCATAGTACTCTCTATCCATCGGATCCCGACAAACACAACATATAGTATTACAGATAGATGATCTTGATCATGTTAGGCAGCTCACAAGATCCAACAATGAAACACAACAAGGAGAAGACGACCATCTAGCTACTGCTATGGACCCATGGTCCAGGGGTGAACTACTCACTCATCACTCCGGAGGCGACCATGGCGGTGTAGAGTCCTCCGGGAGATGAATCCCCTCTCCGCAGGGTGCGGAGGCGATCTCCTGAATCCCCGAGATGGGATTCGCGGCGGCGGCGTCTGGAAGGTTTTCCGTATCGTGGCTCTCGGTACTGGGGTTTCGCGACGGAGGCTTTAAGTAGGCGGAGGGTCAACGCGGGGGCCACACGAGGGGCCCCGGGGGCTAGGTCGGCGCGGCCAGGGCCAGGCCGCGCCGGCCTCCCTCTGGCCGCCTCGTGGCCCCACTTCGTTATCTCTTCGGTCTTCTGGAAGCTTCGTGCAAAAATAGGACCCTGGGCGAAAGTTTCGTCCAATTCCGAGAATATTTCTTTACTAGGATTTCTGAAACCAAAAACAGCAGAAAACAACGGCTCTTCGGCATCTTGTTAATAGGTTAGTTCCAGAAAATGCATAAATATGACATATAATGTGCATAAAACATGTAGGTATCATCAATAAAGTAGCATGGAACATAAGAAATTATCGATACGTTGGAGACGTAGGGAAGCCCTCAAGCTCAAACTCATATTCAACCTCAAGTTGAAGAAATACCACTTCCCAAGAAGAAACAAGCCAATGCTCCCATTGTGGAGAAACCTAGTGAGAAGAAGGAGAAGAAAAGAACTTGCTACATATGCCGTGAGAAGGGCCACATCTCCTCCTTGTGCACTATTGGTACCTCATCCAACTCTATCACCATTGATGATGTTTATTCTCTTCGTAAGGATGAGGGTGGCAATGTGTTTGCCAAATATGTTGGTGCTCAAAGTGGTGTCAAGAAAAGAACCATTTGGGTTGCCAAGCCTATTGTGACTAACCTCTTAGGACCCAACTTAGTTGGGGACCAACAATCCAAAATTTGATCAATAGGTGCTTGTTGGAGGGCATTGGAGACTTGGCTACATCATGAAGAATTAAGGGATCTTCATCATTTATATTATCTCAAGCCAAGTCTTTTGGTTATCTTGCTTCTATCATGTATTCAATGTTCCTCCTTGCGGTAACATGTTCTCAACTCACTTATATTGAAAGTTACTCGCCCCTTTGCATGTGTTAGTTTTGTTCCTAGCATGTGTTTGTATATGTTGTGCTTCCTACTTGCTTTTCTTGAGAAATCAAGTCTATGTATGTTGGGTTGCACACCGTGTACTTGTGTTTGTGTTGGAGCCTCTTTGCATCTTGTTGTATCTTATATGGCTCTTATGAGAGATTAATGGACTATCCCGTTTTGGGGGAGTGATATTCCTTTGGGAATTTCATGATCCTAACAATGTGTGTACATGAGGAATATCACTTAGAATTGATATTGCAAGATTATCTAGTCTCTATGTGGTATGTCATCTTCATGAGAAATTCAAATTCCAATGTCCATTAATATCTCTAGTTGGATCTTATTTGCCTCTTGTGAAAATATATTATTTATCACATTATGGGGGAGTAATAAGCTTTGTGCATATTACAAGCCTAGGAAATGTGAACATTTGAGGTTGTGTCACATAGAATTGATATTGTAAATTATCTCTCATATGTGACATGTTTTCTCAAACAAGTTCCAATTTGCTTAAATGGCTTCATTGCTAATATCTTTGTGGATCTTATTTGTGAAAGTTTTTCTTGGCATGGTTTTTCACAATGTGTCCCTCAATACATTTTTGGAAAACCATATGCTTCAAGTCATGTTGGTATGAATACTATTAATTGCTTTGCATGTTGGTATGAATACTATTAATTGCTTTGCATGTTGGTATGACTAATTGAAGCTATCAAGAAACTCCCTTTGCATGATGGTTAACTCTTATCTTTTACCATATGCTTTATTCGTTGTAAATATGATCTTATGTATACTTACAAACTACCACCGGGAAATATTTCCTAATACCTCTTGTCCTAGGACAAGTGGTAATAAATTATGAGGTAGATATTTATTGATCATATATACATTGGCTCTTGTGTTCAAATTGCCTTATTTATTGCCATGAATTTGTTTTGCTTTGACTCCCATGTGTCTTCCTTGCATCTTATGGATCTAATTTGACTATTCAAACTTTCTTAGCATTTTTAGTAGATATAGGTAGCGTGATGATCCTAGTTTTGTGCATTTTGTATCCATATTCTAAATCCTAGATAATGCACTAATCTTGGGGGAGCTCTCCTATATTTGTTATAATGCTTAAACTTCTCTTGATCATTATCAAAAATTTGGTTTTGGGAGACATAAATTTTCTTTTTGGTACTTTGTGCCATCATAAAAAGTGTCGAGGGTTTGGTTTATTTGTTGGAACCTTGCTCTCTTGGGAGTTGGTTATCTCATTCCTTTGTGCTTAGGCTTAATTAGCTTCTTATAATGAGATAAGTCTTTGGATTCAATCTTGTGTTGATTTGATTCTTTGATATAATTTGGGCAACCATTGTCTCTTGATTTATTTGGTGTTTTGTCCAAATTGTATCTTCCTTTGGTCCTTGAAAGTATTGTGCATGCATATTTAATATATGTATATCTTATGGCATGTGTCACTTTCATTGATCCAATATATAGGGTAAACTCCATCAAATCCTAATTTGGCTAAGATGTGCATGAAATTCAATTTCATATCTATATGCACATAGAATTGTGGAGTTTGTCCTATATGTTGTAGTGTGTCTAACTACTTCGGACCCAATTAGTTTGGGGACCATTTTGTACTTACCTTTGTGTTAGGTACAATGGATATGCATTGGATGCTTGTCTCACTCTTGGAAAGAAGTGGTGACTCAATGGTAACTTGAGGCAAGCTAGGATGGTCAACGAACACATATCTACTACATCCACACCAATGCTATCTTGGTAACAAGTATCTTCTCATGCATACTTTTCTTGTATCCAACCTTATGGTTGCATCTTGGCATGAATCTCTTGATTTGCAAATGTTGTGCTTCTTGCAAAAGTCTTAATGAAACCTCTTTATTGTGAATGTGAGTAATTTGAGATGAGTGCATTTGTTGGGAAGTATTTTAAATCATGCTCATGATTCATCCATCCCAACTATGCCTATCTAGCAATTTTATTGCATATCAATTCCTCAAGGCTCTCACATGTGCAATATAGATGAAAGTGCAAATTTAGTTACTTCTTTTGGTATCCTCGTTTGTGATACTTGTTGCCTTTCTCAAATGCATCCCAACTATCTTCTATCCCTTGTTGATATTTGTGATGTATTTTATTTGTTTGTGGTTGAAGTTCATGAATGTACAATAAGATAAAATTGAGCCTTTGGCCATGCTATTAAGAAAAAATTCTTATTGGTATATTGCATGACTTCGTCTTGGATATCATACTATTTTTCTTGCGTATCTATTTTGTGTGTGCATGTTTCTTTGTGGATAAATATCTTTGTGATATTGCCCACTTAGAGAAACTTATACACATAAGAGATGATACATCTCCTTTTGATATCTTATTTATTTATTGCGTGTTGATTGGTCATGCTAAGCAATATAATTCATTGAAGACTATGATGATGTTTTTTTGCTCATCCTTGTAATAGTCTTATAATATGCTTTATCATGCCTTTCACATATCCTCTTGGTTGAGCCTTTTATTATGGTGCCTCTTACTTGTTGCTGATGGCGTGTAACTCACACGTTCGTTGGGAACCCCAAGAGGAAGGTATGATGCGCACAGTAGCAAGTTTTCCCTCAGAAAGAAACCAAGGTTTAATCGAACCAGTAGGAGCCAAGAAGCACGTTGAAGGTTGATGGTCGCGAAATGTGATGCGGCGCAACACCGGGGATTCCGGCGCCAACGTGGAACCTGCACAACCCAAGTACTTTGTCCCAACGAAACAGTGAGGTTGTCAATCTCACCGGCTTGCTGTAACAAAGGATTAAGCGTATCGAGTGGAAGATGTTTGCAAAGAAAATAGTAAAACACAATTGCGTAGATTGTATGCTATGTAAAGAATAGGACCGGGGTCCACAGTTCACTAGAGGTGTCTCTCCCATAGGATAAAAGCATGTTGGGTGAACAAATTACAGTCGGGCAATTGACAAATAGAGAAAGGCATAACAATGCATATACATGATATGATAAATATAGTGAGATTTAATTGGGCATTAAGAGGCAAATTCAAAACACATTTAAGTCTAACATGCTTCCTATGCATAGGAATCTTGTAAATAAATAAGTTCATGAAGAGCAAAGTAACAAGCATAGGAAGATAAAACAAGTGTAGCTTCAAAAATTTCAGCACATAGAGAGGTGTTTTAGTAACATGAAAATTTTTACAACCATATTTTCCTCTCTCATAATAATTTTCAGTAGCATCATGAGCAAACTCAACAATATAACTATCACATAAAGCATTCTTATCATGAGTCTCATGCATAAAATAATTACTACTCCCAACATAAGCATAATCAATTTTATTAGTTGTAGTGGGAGCAAATTCAACAAAGTAGCTATCATTATTATTCTCATCATCAAATATAGGAGGCAAAGTATCATCAAAGTAAATTTTCTCCTCAATGCTTGGGGGACTAAAAATATCATGCTCATCAAAGCCAGCTTCCCCAAGCTTAGAATTTTCCATAGCATTAGCAACAATAGTGTTCAAAGCATTTATATTAATATGTTCCATGGGTTTTTTAATTTTCGCATCAAACCATCCATGTCTTAAATCAGGAAATAGAATAAGAAGCTCATTGTTGTCCATTATGCCTAACTAGTGTAAATAAAAGCAAGTACAAGACTAGACATGATAACAAAATAAATTAAATGCAAGTAACTAATGTTTTTGTGTTTTTGATATAGAGAGCAAGACAGTAAATAAAGTAAAACTAGCAACTAATTTTTTTGTGTTTTGTTTAGGTGCAGCAAAAAAAGTAGTAAATAAAATAAAGCAAGACAAAAACAAAGTAAAGAGATTGAGAAGTGGAGACTCCCCTTGCAGCGTGTCTTGATCTCCCGGCAACGGCGCCAGAAAAAGCTTGATGGCGTGTAACTCACACGTTCGTTGGGAACCCCAAGAGGAAGGTATGATGCGCACAGTAGCAAGTTTTCCCTCAGAAAGAAACCAAGGTTTAATCGAACCAGTAGGAGCCAAGAAGCACGTTGAAGGTTGATGGTCGCGAAATGTGATGCGGCGCAACACCAGGGATTCCGGCGCCAACGTGGAACCTGCACAACACAACCCAAGTACTTTGTCCCAACGAAACAGTGAGGTTGTCAATCTCACCGGCTTGCTGTAACAAAGGATTAAGCGTATCGAGTGGAAGATGTTTGCAAAGAAAATAGTAAAACAAAATTGCAGTAGATTGTATGCTATGTAAAGAATAGGACCGGGGTCCACAGTTCACTAGAGGTGTCTCTCCCATAAGATAAAAGCATGTTGGGTGAACAAATTACAGTCGGGCAATTGACAAATAGAGAAAGGCATAACAATGCATATACATGATATGATAAATATAGTGAGATTTAATTGGGCATTACGACAAAGTACATAGACCGCCATCCAACTGCATCTATGCCTAAAAAGTCCACCTTCAGGTTATCATCCGAACCCCATTCAGTATTAAGTTGCTAAGCAACAGACAATTGCATTAAGTATGGTGCGTAATGTAATCGACAACTACATCCTTAGACATAGAATCAATGTTTTATCCCTAGTGGCAACACACATCACAACCTTAGAACTTTCTGTCACTGTCCCAGGTGTCAATGAAGGCATGAACCCACTATCGAGCATAAATACTCCCTCTTGGAGTTAAGAGTACAAACTTGGCCAGAGCCTCTACTAATAACGGAGAGCATGCAAGATCATAAACAACACATAAACAATAGATTGATAATCACCATAATCATAGTATTCTCTATCCATCGGATCCCGACAAACACAACATATAGAATTACATATAGATGATCTTGATCATGTTAGGCAGCTCACAAGATCCAACAATGAAGCACAACAAGGAGAAGACGACCATCTAGCTACTGCTATGGACCCATGGTCCAGGGGTGAACTACTCACTCATCACTCCGGAGGCGACCATGGCGGTGTAGAGTCCTCGGGAGATGAATCCCCTCTCGGCAGGATGCGGAGGCGATCTGAATCCCCCGAGATGGGATTCGCGGCGGCGGCGTCTCTGGTGGTTTTCCGTATCGTGGCTCTCGGTCTGGGGGTTTCGCGACGGAGGCTTTAAGTAGGCGAAAGGGCAACGCGGGGCCACACGAGGGGCCGGGGGACGGTGGCGCGGCGGGGCCAGGCCGCGCCGCCCTATGCCCTGGCTGCCTCGTGGCCCCACTTTGTTATCTCTTCGGTCTTCTGGAAGCTTCGTGCAAAATAGGACCCTGGGCGAAAGTTTCGTCCAATTCCGAGAATATTTCCTTACTAGGATTTCTGAAACCAAAAACAGCAGAAAACAGAACGGCTCTTCGGCATCTTGTTAATAGGTTAGTTCCAGAAAATGCATAAATATGACATATAATGTGCATAAAACATGTAGGTATCATCAATAAAGTAGCATGGAACATAAGAAATTATCGATACGTTGGAGACGTATCAGTTGCTCAACCATTTATTTGTTGCAAGTGTTAGGATTAATTTTCTATCTATGATCTATTCCAAATGTTTGTGCTTTAAATGGTAATGAGGGAGTGAGGATTCCATGTTATGCATATTGTATTCAAATGCAACATTTTAATTTATGCATGTACCTTGGGGAGCTTCCTCATTTTATTGAAGACACTATTTTGTGGTGGTCATTAGAGTTTGATTCACTTGGTATCCTTTGTTTTGAATGATATTATGGGAGTGATGATTCCATGTTTGTGCACTTTATACTCCAATGCAAATTGTCTAGTTTTGTGCACAAACCTTGGGGAGCTTCCTCATATTATTTAGAGCAATCTTCTTGATCTTATCATAATATCTTTCTTTCTTTTGGTATCTTCTTTGTGGTTCATTTGGTTGCTTGCTTCATTTGTTGAAGCTTCTTGACTTTGTTATCTTTTTGCAATCTTTGATCCTATCTATAGTGTGATTCCTTCCGAATATTCATCATTGGATACGTGCATTTGATTTCACTCAAATTATGAGAAATGCACACGATATGGAGGAACTCTCACTATATTGGCCTTCTAAATTTTTCACCCATTTCGGCAATTGGTGCCAATGGGGGAGAAGTTTGGAGGGTTTAAGGGAATTTGGTTATGTCTTTGCTTTGTGCTTAAGCATGTGCCTTTATTGCATTGCATCTTGTTGCTTTGCATAGTTGAATATTTAGAGGAAACTCCACTAGGCTTTGAATGCCAATATATGCAATGAAAGTCAAGATCATTCACACATGCATATATTATGGGGGAGTTTGCTCTATATATTCAACTTGTTTGTTACTTAAATTCCTTATATAAACCCTCTCAAAGAGATTGTCATCAATTACCAAAATGGGGGAGATTGAAAGTGCATGGAGCCCCCATGTGTGGTTTTGGTAATTAATGACAATCCCTATGGACTAATGTTTGCATTGAGTTATATTTGTAGGAGTTGTCCATAGGCAATGCTTGAAACATATGTTGGCTTCAAGATTGCAATAAGGAGCAAATGAAGAAGATCAAGTGTCAAGTATGTCTTGAAGATGAAGATGAAGTGAGCCAACTCAAAGAGATCATATGCTTGAAGCTTGCCATGAAGAAATGAAGTGCAAGTTCAAGATGAGTCATCATTGAAGAGATCCTTTGCTAGACTCTTGCCATCCATATGGTGATCATGGATATGTGAAGATGCGCGAAGAAGAAGCTCTCCCATGGTGGATTATGGGGGAGCAATCCACAAGACTTCGTCAAGCAAGCACAATCAAGAAAGGCGTTCCATCTTGTTGCGGTCAAGATCGTCATCATCGAGCTCAAGTGGAATGCGCAAGTTTAAGGTTTGCTCTTGATAGGGTTTCTTTCTTACCGGTCTCATGGTGTAGTTGGAGACCGGTTTATAGTTTAGTTGCCGTACTATCAAGAGGGCTCTCGAGTGAGTAACTCGATCGTATCGTTCGGAGAGAGCTCAAACCTTTGCATCCTTGCATCATATTTCTTGGTTGTTATTTGGATCTTATTGATGCGCGTAAATGTACACGTCCATTGGGAACCCCAAGAGGAAGGTATGATGCGCACAGTGGCAAGTTTTCCCTCAGAAAGAAACCAAGGTTGATCGAACCAGGAGGAGCCAAGAAGCACGTTGAAGGTTGATGGTGGCGAAATGTGATGCGGCGCAACAACAGGGATTCCGGCGCCAACGTGGAATCTGCACAACAAAACCAAAGTACTTTGCCCCAAACAGTGAGGTTGTCAATCTCACCGGCTTGCTGTAACAAAGGATTAAGCGTATCGAGTGGAAGATGTTTGCAAAGAAAATAGTAAAACACAATTGCAGTAGATTGTATGCTATGTAAAGAATAGGACCGGGGTCCACAGTTCACTAGAGGTGTCTCTCCCATAAGATAAAAGCATGTTGGGTGAACAAATTACAGTCGGGCAATTGACAAATAGAGAAAGGCATAACAATGCATATACATGATATGATAAATATAGTGAGATTTAATTGGGCATTACGACAAAGTACATAGACCGCCATCCAACTGCATCTATGCCTAAAAAGTCCACCTTCAGGTTATCATCCGAACCCCATTCAGTATTAAGTTGCAAAGCAACAGACAATTGCATTAAGTATGGTGCGTAATGTAATCGACAACTACATCCTTAGACATAGAATCAATGTTTTATCCCTAGTGGCAACAGCACATCCACAACCTTAGAACTTTCTGTCACTATCCCAGATTCAATGGAGGCATGAACCCACTATCGAGCATAAATACTCCCTCTTGGAGTTAAGAGTACAAACTTGGCCAGAGCCTCTACTAATAACGGAGAGCATGCAAGATCATAAACAACACATAAACAATAGATTGATAATCACCATAATCATAGTACTCTCTATCCATCGGATCCCGACAAACACAACATATGGAATTACAGATAGATGATCTTGATCATGTTAGGCAGCTCACAAGATCCAACAATGAAGCACAACAAGGAGAAGACAACCATCTAGCTACTGCTATGGACCCATGGTCCAGGGTGAACTACTCACTCATCACTCCGGAGGCGATCATGGCGATGAAGAGTCCTCCGGAGATGAATCCCCTCTCGGCAGGGTGCCGGAGGCGATCCCGAATCCCCGAGATGGGATTCGCGGCGGCGCGTCTCTGGAAGGTTTTCCGTATCGTGGCTCTCGGTACGGGGTTTCGCGACGGAGACTTTAAGTAGGCGGAAGAACGCGGGGGCCACACGAGGAGCCCAGGGAGTAGGCCGGCGCGGCCAGGGCTTGGGCCGCGCCCTAGCTCTGGCTGCCTCGTGGCCCCACTTCGTTATCTCTTCGGTCTTGGAAGCTTCGTGCAAAAATAGGACCCTGGGCGAAAGTTTCGTCCAATTCCGAGAATATTTCCTTACTAGGATTTCTGAAACCAAAAACAGCAATGGCTCTTCGGCATCTTGTTAATAGGTTAGTTCCAGAAAATGCATAAATATGACATATAATGTGCATAAAACATGTAGGTATCATCAATAAAGTAGCATGGAACATAAGAAATTATCGATACGTTGGAGACGTATCAGCATCCCCAAGCTTAGTTCTGCTCGTCCCGAGCAAAACGATAACAAAGATAATTTTGAAGTGACATGCCATCATAATCTTGATCATACTATTTGTAAACATATGTAATGAATGCAGCGATCAAAACAAAGGTAATGACATGAGTAAACAAGTGAATCATATGACAAAGACTTTTCATGAATAGTACTTCAAGACAAGCATCAATAAGTCTTGCATAAGAGTTAACTCATAAAGCAATAAATCAAAGTAAAGGTGTTGAAGCAACACAAAGGAAGATTAAGTTTCAGCGGTTGCTTTCAACTTATAACATGTATATCTCATGGATATTGTCAACATAAAGTAATATAACAAGTGCAATATGCAAGTATGTAGGAATCAATGCACAGTTCACACAAGTGTTTGCTTCTTAAGGTGGAGGGAGATAGGTAAACTGACTCAACAATAAAAGTAAAAGAATGGTCCTTCAAAGAGGAAAGCATCGATTGCTTGTATTTGTGCTAGAGCTTTTATTTTGAAAACATGAAACAATTTTGTCAACGGTAGTAATAAGGCATATGAGTTATGTAAATTATATCTTACAAGTTGCAAGCCTCATGCATAGTATACTAATAGTGCCCGCACCTCGTCCTACTTAGCTTGGACTACCGGATCTTTGCATGCCATGTTTCAACCAAGTGTCACAAAGGGGTACCTCCATGCCGCCTGTACAAAGGTCTAAGGAGAATGCTCGCATTTTGGATTTCTCGCTTTTGATTATTCTCAACTTAGACATCCATACCGGGACAACATGGACAACAGATAATGGACTCCTCTTAAATGCATAAGCATGTAGCAATGATTATTATTCTCATATGAGATTGAGGATATATGTCCAAAACTGAAACTTCCACCATGATTCATGGCTTTAATTAGCGGCCCAATGTTCTTCTCTAACAATTTTGCATGCTCCAACCACTAAAATGATAGATCCTTCAGACAAGACGGACATGCATAGCAACTCACATGATATTCAACAATAGTTGATGGCGTTCCCCAGAAGCATGGTTATCGCACAACAAGCAACTTAATAAAATATAAAGTGCATAAGTACATATTCAATACTACGATAGTTTTTAAGGCTATTTTGTCCCATGAGCTATATATTGCAAAGGTGAATGATGGAATTTTAAAGGTAGCACTCAAGCAATTTACTTTGGAATGGCGGAGAAATACCATGTAGTAGGTAGGTATGGTGGACACAAATGGCATAGTAGTTGGCTCAAGGATTTTGGATGCATGAGAAGTATTCCCTCTCGATACAAGGTTTAGGCTAGCAAGGTTATTTGAAGCAAACTCAAGGATGAACAAGTGCAGCAAAACTCACATAAAAGACATATTGTAAACATTATAAGACTCTACATCGTCTTCCTTGTTGTTCAAAACTCAATACTAGATATTATCTAGACCTTAGAGAGACCAAATATGCAAATCAAATTTTAGCAAGCTCTATGTATTTCTTCATTAATGGGTGCAAAGCATATGATGCAAGAGCTTAAACATGAGCACAACAATTGCCAAGTATCACATTATCCAAGACATTTTAGAATTACTACATGTAGCATTTTCCAATTCCAACCATATAACAATTTAACGAAGAAGAAACTTCGCCATGAACATTATGAGTAAAGCCTAAGGACACATGTGTCCATATGCAACAGCGGAGCGTGTCTCTCTCCCACAAAGTGAATGCTAGGATCCATTTTATTCAAACAAAAACAAAAACGAAAACAAACCGACGCTCCAAGTAAAGAACACAAGATGTGTGAATAAAAATATAGTTTCGGGAGGAACCTGATGATGTTGTCGATGAAGGGGATGCCTTGGGCATCCCCAAGCTTAAACGGAGTCTTCTTAAAATATGCAGGGGTGAACCACGGGGCATCCCCAAGCTTAGAACTTTCACTCCTCTTGATCATAGTATATCATACTCCTCTCTTGACCCTTGAAAACTTCCTTCACACCAAACTTCAAGCAAACTCATTAGAGGGTTAGTGCACAATTAATAATTCACTCATTCAGAGGTGACACAATCATTATTTTCACTTCTGGACATTGCATAATGCTACTGGACATTAATGGATCAAAGAAATAAATCCAACATAGCAAAAGAGGCAATGCGAAATAAAAGGCAGAATCTGTCAAAAACAGAACAGTCCGTAAAGACGAATTTAAAGCTGGCACCAGACTTGCTCAAATGGAAAAACTCGAAACTAATGAAAGTTGCGTACATATCTGAGGATCACGCTCGTAAATTGGCAGATTTTTTCAATTTTCTACAGAGAACTGTGCCCAGATTCGTGACAGACAGCAATGCTGTTTCTGCGCAGCGATCCCAAATATAACATCAACTTTGACATAGAAACTTTACTTGGCATAAAAACGTGATAAGGAGAGGTTGCTACAGTAGTAAACAACTTCCAAGACTCAACAAAACAAAAAATTGCTGTAGGTAAAAACATGGGTTGTCTCCCATAAGCGCTTTTCTTTAACGCCTTTCAGCTAGGCGCAGAAAGTGCAAATCAAGTAACATCGAGAGTAGAAGCATCAACATCATAACTTGTTCTAATAATAGAATCAAAAGGCAACTTCATTCTCTTTCTAGGGAAGTGTTCCATACCTTTCTTGAGAGGAAATTGATATTTAATATTACCTTCCCTCATATCAATAACAGCACCAACGGTTCGAAGAAAAGGTCTTCCCAACACAATAGGACAAGATGCATTGCATTCGATATCCAAGACAACAAAATCAACGGGGACAAGGTTATTGTTAACCGTAATATGCACATTATCAATCCTCCCCAAAGGTTTCTTTTTAACATTATCGGCAAGATTAACATCCAAATAACAATTCTTCAATGGTGGCAAGTCAAGCATATCATAAATCTTTTTAGGCATAACAGAAATACTTGCACCAAGATCACATAAAGCATTACATTCAAAGTCATTGAATTTCATTTTAATGATAGGCTCCCAACCATCCTCTAACTTTCTAGGAATAGAAGTTTCAAGTTTTAGTTTCTCTTCTCTAGCTTTTATAAGAGCATTTGTAATATGTTTTGTAAAGGCTAAATTTATAGCACTAGCATTAGGACTTTTAGCAAGTTTTTGTAAGAACTTTATAACTTCAGAGATGTGGCAATCATCAAAATCTAAATCATTATGAGCTACAGCAATGGGATCATTGTTCCCAAGGTTGGAAAAAATTTCAGCAGTTTTATCACAAGCAGTTTCAGCAGTTTTAGCAATTTCAGGCAGTTTTGTTCGCTTTGCACTAGGAGTGGAAACATTGCCAACACCAATTATTTTACCATTGATAGTAGGAGGTGCAGCAACATGTGGAGAATTAGCATTACTAGTGGTGGTAATAGTCCAAACTTTAGCTACATTATTCTCTTTAGCTAGTTTTTCATTTTCTTCTCTATCCCACCTAGCACGCAATTCAGCCATTAATCTTATATTCTCATTAATTCTAACTTGGATGGCATTTGCTGTAGTAGTAATCTTATTATCAATATCATTATTAGGCATAACTTTCAATTTTAAAAGATTAACATCAGAGGCAAGTCTATCAACTCTAGAAGCAATAGTATCAATTTTATCAAGCTTTTCCTCAACAGATTTGTTAAAAGCAGTTTGTGTACTAATAAATTCTTTAAGCATGGCTTCAAGACCAGAGGGTACACTCCTATTATTGTTGTAAGAATTCCCATAAGAATTACCATAACCATTACCATTAGCAGAAGGATATGGCCTATAGTTATTACCAGAGTTGTTCCTATAAGCATTGTTGTTGAAATTATTGTTTTTAATGAAATTCACATCAACATTTTCTTCTTGAGCAACCAATGAAGCTAAAGGAACATTATTTGGATCAACATTAGATCTACCATTCACAAGCATAGACATAATCACATCAATCTTATCACTCAAGGAAGAGGTTTCCTCAACAGAATTTACCTTCTTACCTTGTGGAGCTCTTTCCGTGTGCCATTCAGAGTAATTTATCATCATATCATCAAGAAGTTTTGTAGCCGCCCCCAATGTGATGGACATAAAGGTACCTCCAGCAGCTGAATCCAATAAATTCCGCGAAGAAAAATTTAGTCCTGCATAGAAGGTTTGGATGATCATCCAAGTAGTCAGTCCATGGGTTGGGCAATTCTTTACCAAAGTTTTCATTCTCTCCCATGCTTGAGCAACATGTTCAGTATCTAATTGCTTAAAATTCATTATGCTACTTCTCAAAGATATAATTTTAGCGGGAGGATAATATCTACCAATAAAAGCATCATTGCATTTAGTCCATGAATCAATACTATTCTTAGGCAAAGATAGCAACCAATCTTTAGCTCTTCCTCTTAATGAGAAAGGAAACACTTTCAATTTAATAATATCACCATCTACATCCTTATACTTTTGCATTTCACAAAGTTCAACAAAATTATTGAGATGGGCAGCAGCATCATCAGAACTAGCACCAGAAAATTGATCTCTCATAACCAAGTTCAGTAAAGCAGGTTTAATTTCAAAGAATTCTGCTGTAGTAGCAGGTGGAGCAATAGGTGTGCATAGGAAATCATTATTATTTGCATTTGTGAAGTCACACAACTTAGTATTTTCAGGGGTATTCATTTTAGCAACGGTAAAACAAACTAGATAAAGTAAATGCAAGTAACTAATTTTTGTGTTTTTGATATAGAGAGCAAGACAGTAAATAAAGTAAAACTAGCAACTAATTTTTTGTGTTTTGTTTAGGTGCAGCAAACAAAGTAGTAAATAAAATAAAGCAAGACAAAAACAAAGTAAAGAGATTGAGAAGTGGAGACTCCCCTTGCAGCGTGTCTTGATCTCCCCAACGGCGCCAGAAAACGATTCTTTGGCGTGTAGTTGACGTGGGAGTTAGAAATCTTTGTGGTGTAGCTTTTCTTCAGTTCCCCAGCAACGGCGCCAGAAAACAGGCTTGATGCGCGTAAATGTACACGTCCGTTGGGAACCCCAAGAGGAAGGTATGATGAGAACAGTGGCAAGTTTTCCCTCAGAAAGAAACCAAGGTTGATCGAACCAGGAGGAGCCAAGAACCACGTTGAAGGTTGATGGTGGCGAAATGTGATGCGGCGCAACAACAGGGATTCCGGCGCCAACGTGGAATATGCACAACAAAACCAAAGTACTTTGCCCCAACGAAACAGTGAGGTTGTCAATCTCACCGGCTTGCTGTAACAAAGGATTAAGCGTATCGAGTGGAAGATGTTTGCAAAGAAAATAGTAAAACACAATTGCAGTAGATTGTATGCTATGTAAAGAATAGGACCGGGGTCCACAGTTCACTAGAGGTGTCTCTCCCATAAGATAAAAGCATGTTGGGTGAACAAATTACAGTCGGGCAATTGACAAATAGAGAAAGGCATAACAATGCATATACATGATATGATAAATATAGTGAGATTTAATTGGGCATTACGACAAAGTACATAGACCGCCATCCAACTGCATCTATGCCTAAAAAGTCCACCTTCAGGTTATCATCCGAACCCCATTCAGTATTAAGTTGCAAAGCAGACAATTGCATTAAGTATGGTGCGTAATGTAATCGACAACTACATCCTTAGACATAGAATCAATGTTTTATCCCTAGTGGCAACAGCACATCCACAACCTTAGAACTTTCTGTCACTGTCCCAGATTCAATGGAGGCATGAACCCACTATCGAGCATAAATACTCCCTCTTGGAGTTAAGAGTACAAACTTGGCCAGAGCCTCTACTAATAACGGAGAGCATGCAAGATCATAAACAACACATAAACAATAGATTGATAATCACCATAATCATAGTACTCTCTATCCATCGGATCCCGACAAACACAACATAGAATTACAGATAGATGATCTTGATCATGTTAGGCAGCTCACAAGATCCAACAATGAAGCACAACAAGGAGAAGACAACCATCTAGCTACTGCTATGGACCCATGGTCCAGGGGTGAACTACTCACTCATCACTGGCGATCATGGCGATGAAGAGTCCTCCGAGAGATGAATCCCCTCTCCGGCAGGGTGCCGAGGCGATCTCCTGAATCCCCCGAGATGGGATTCGCGGCGGCGGCGTCTGGAAGGTTTTCCGTATCGTGGCTCTCGGTACTGGGGGTTTCGCGACGGAGACTTTAAGTAGGCGGAAGGGCAACGCGGGGGCCACACGAGGCCCAGGGGTGGCCGGCGCGGCCGGGGCTTGGGCCGCGCCGCCCTAGCTCTGGCTGCCTCGTGGCCCCACTCGTTATCTCTTCGGTCTTCTAGAAGCTTCGTGCAAAAATAGGACCCTCGGCGAAAGTTTCGTCCAATTCCGAGAATATTTCCTTAGTAGGATTTCTGAAACCAAAAACAGCAGAAAACAGCAACTGGCTCTTCGGCATCTTGTTAATAGGTTAGTTCAGAAAATGCATAAATATGACATATAATGTGCATAAAACATGTAGGTATCATCAATAAAGTAGCATGGAACATAAGAAATTATCGATACGTTGGAGACGTATCACTTATCCATGTGGTGATTTAGAGCTTGTGCTTATTCTCATGACAAGCTCTAGTTCATCGAAAACGGATTCCGCATGAATCACTTGTTGCGTTTTCGATATTGGAGTTTTTCTCGGTTTCTCGTATTGAGAGGTTTCACTCTAAAATACATAGAAAAACCTACCCCACTTGTTCTTAAGATTTTCACTCTTTGTGTGGTAGCTCTTGTCATCCTCTTTACAACAAAGTTGGTTTCACCTAAATCCAAGTCTCCTATCTCAAGTTGTTGCATTTTCCATATTGGAGGTTTTACCGGTTTGCCTTTTATAGATAGGTAAAACCTTTATTTATTTGATTCTATCCTCCTTTGCTGGACTATGATGTTTCTATGCATATTTTTGTAGAGCTCGTTGTTGTGATTTCAATGAGCCCAAGATCATCGAAATCGGAGTCCAGATGCAAAAGTTATTGAAGTTTTCGTGAAGCAGTTATTTTGGGCGGAAGTTGGCCGGAAATTCCGGTGACCGAAACTTCCGCCCTACTTCCGGTGAACTTCCGGAAATGACGATTCTGCACGCAGAAAACATACCGGGAGCATTCCGGGGGCGCCCTACTTCACCCGGAAGTTGGCCGGAACTTCCGGGGGGCGGAAGTTCCGCCCCAAATGACCGAAGTTTTGACGAGTTTTGTGCATAACGGGCAGATTTCTCTTGCCCTATTTAAGGGGGTCTTCTTCCCCAAAGTTTCCCATCCGTTAGAGCTCGTTTTTGCTCCATTGTTGACCTTCTTTGAGCTTGCTATCTCCCTCTCCCTCCAATGAATCTTGCATCTATTTGAGAGAAAGATAGAGGAGATCTAGATCTACATCTTCACCAATCAAATCCCTCTCTTTGTGAGGGGAATCCACTAGATCTAGATCTTGGATAAATTTGGTGTTCCTCCTCCTATTTGTTCTTCCTCTCTTATTCCCCCAATAGCTTGTGTAGCTTTGTTGGAATTTGAGAGAGAAGGACTTGAGCATCTGTGTGGTGTTCTTGCCATTGCATTTGGTGCATCGGTTTGAGTTCTCCACGGTGATTCGTGGAAGTGAAAGCAAGAAAGTTGTTAATCTTGGGTTCTTGGAACCCTAGACGGATTTGAGGCCTTTGTGGCGATTTCTTGGGAGCCTCCAATTAAGTTGTGGATGCGTGCCCCAAGCTTTGTGTAAGGCCCGGTTTCCGCCTCGAAGGAAATCCCTTAGTGGAACCGTGACCTAGGCCTTTGTGGCGAGGGTCACCGGAGATTTAGGTGAGGCGCCTTCGTGGCGCTCGGTGTGTGGTGTGAGTACCGCATATTGGGGTGAGGCCTTTGTGGCGTTGGTGTGCATCGAGCAACCACACCTCAAGGTGAGCCTCTTGTGGCGTTCGGGAGCACTAAGCCACCGCACCTCTCCACCGGAGATTAGCACTCGCAAGAGTGTGAACTCCGGAATAAATCATCGTCTCCCGCGTGCCTCGGTTATCTATATACCCGAGCTATTTACTTATGCACTTTACCTTGTGATAGCCATCGTGCTTGAAGTTATATATATCTTGCTATCACATAAGTTGCTTGTCTTACTTAGCATAAGTTGTTGGTGCACATAGGTGAACCTTTGCTTAGAATAAGTTGTTGGTGCACATAGGTGAACCTTTGATTAGAATAAGTTGTTGGTGCACATAGGTGAACCATAGTATATAGGCTTTGGGCTTGACAAAGTAAACGCTAGTTTTATTCCGCATTTGTTAAGCCCATCTCGTAAAAGTTTTAAATCGCCTATTCACCCCCCCTCTAGGCGACATCTGTGTCCTTTCAGCATGGAAGGGTGTAATGTACATAATAGAACAGAAAATTGTGTGGCACTCAAATAACTCTCCTTAGTGAAACATGTGACACTGGAAGAGGACTATTGCCGATTTATTTTGTAGCACTCAAAGAGTACTATTGCTAATTTGTTTCGCTAAACATTGCCAACTCATGGCAGCCTGATAGAGCAACGCGATATCATCTGGGAGCTAGCATTTATATATAACAGAAAAATTGGTGACACTCAAAGAACTCTATCTTGGTGAAACATGTGACACTGGAAGAGGACTGTAGCTAATTTATTTTGTAGCAAACAAATAAGACTATTACTAATTTGTTTAGCTAAACATTGCCAACACATGGCAGCCTGACAGAGTAACATGATATCATATGGGAGCTAGCACAACTGAATTGGCAAATTTTACTTTCGACGAACTATAAAATAATTTGGCATCTCGGTTACTTAATTAATGTGGAATGTGCGGAACCTGAAAGCAAGCATCATATGTATGTAGAATATAGAGTTGATGAGAAAAAGAATGTACTGTGCAAATACATCGCTTCCCTTTGCATATTCGTAATTGTGTTTCTCCTCTTCATGCTTGCTGAAGGAAAAACTACTACCAGTTCTTCAGGGTTTGACCTGCAAATCTATGTATGAATCTCTCTAAATTTACCGTAAACCATATTCTACATAAATAATTCGGGTCACATATAATATAAATTGGAAGATAATGAGAAAAGGAGATATTGGACCCTCATACCCTCAAAATGAAGCTTCATAAGCTATTTTTAAGAGAAGGATGTGACAACACACTTCTAAGGAGAGCTTGATTGTTACAGTCTATATGATAATCTTATTCATGCCTACTGAACTAATGAAAGGAATATTATATACTATTAAAAAACTTCAACAGGCTAATTCCAAAGGCATAACCAATTCTGATAATAAATAATGATCCTGGCATATAAAAATATAACTACTAAATAATATACTACTGTTTAAAATTCAACCAAACACTGGATAAGTCCCTCATGAAGCTCAATATACTACTGTATCAACAGATCAATGCCCTACAAAAATTAAGGGAGGAAGTACAAAAATTGGACATCTATTGCAAAGCAATGACTAAAAAAGTTATCTTTTCAAGAAAATATTATTTCCCGTGAAGATTATGTATTACTACTTCACCTTATTAGCTTGCCATGTAAGAATAGAAATGAAATATCCTTTTTATCTTTACCTTTGGAAGAAAGTGGCAAGCGGATGATCCCAGCTCTTGCACAATGTAACATTGTCAATTGCTCAATCGAGGTGTTCTTGAAATTAACTAGCAAGAAGTAAATATAAGCACTATATCATATATGCAGACAAAACACAAAAAGGACTTCTCAGATAGAAGTTAATAAATGGGAGATGCACAATGTAGTCAGCAGTATGATGGTGGCATACATAATCCTTTCAGGACAGTGTGCTTTAGTGTGCTTTACCTATCATGAAAATTGTATTCAGAACAGAGGCATGCTGGCAAGGGAGGAAAACTTGGGAATTCAGTCACCACCACCAACATACTCCATAGCCGTTCTAAGACTTGATTCGCTGGAGATGGACGGAATCAGGCATATACACGACGGCTTCTGCATACCGCTACCAGTTCATGGGATCTTGTGCGCCCTTCCGCTCAGCCAAGTTTTGGAAAGGACATGCCGAGGCCAAATGCAGGTTCTTCGCATGGATTGCCCTTCATGGCAAGATACTCACGGCCGATAACCTAGCGCTCCGGGGTTGGCCTCATGACCCGATCTGCAAGCTGTGCCAAAACCACCATGAGACGGTCCAGCATCTCACTCTGGATTGCCACTTCTCCACCTCCGTCAGGGAGCAAATCTTCGCTTGGAATGGGACCATCGGCGTCCCACCACCACCTGGTGGAAACTCACTCAACGATTGGTGGGATGAGACGATCTCCCATCTTCCAAAGGAGAAGAAGCGGGAAGCTAGCGGTGCGATCATCTACTCCATGTGGGGAGTGTGGAAGGAGAGGAACAGACGGGTGTTTCAGAACACCGCCTTACAGCCGGCGGCCGTAGCGGCTCTTGTCAAGGAGGACATTGCTCAGAGGGCGTACGCGCACACCCAAGACCCCGGAGATGGGATTGTAGCCCATCATTCTTAGCTCTTTTTTAACCTTTTTGTCACCTGACCCGCTTGCGGGCTTCTGTAATTAAAATTCTTCATCTATCTAATCGATTGGCAGTTCGACTGCCCGTTCCTCAAAAAAAAAAAGACTTGATGGTAACTTCGCTTAATTCATACAGGGTAGCAGAATTGGTAAAAAAAATACCATAACAAAAGAGTCTGAACCATCCAATCTTTTTGCCCTTAAAGAAATGTTAAATGTATCTCCGTTAAGAACTCACTGTTCAGGAATGTTTGGGTTTAAGTATAAACCTTAGAGTAAATTCTTCAAGCATACATACGCAGAGTATCATGCTTCATTCGGAGGCAACAGTGGATTATTTTTTTAGAAACATGGAATTAATACACCCGGAAGCACCTATTTCCAGTAAGAATCTATTTGTCTCAAGATTCGTTTCTTACAGAATATAAGCCCTAAACCAAGGTATTTGAGAATAACTTATACTTTCCTCTATACTGCAAAAAACAATATTCGTTGATGACATATCTTGTAGGGCTTTAGCATCAAAACAGAAAAAATGAGATATTTCAGGAACAAAATAATAAACAAACCTATGAAAGCGAGTAGTGCAAGTAATGGTCCAACCTATGGAAAAAGTAACCAATAATCTTGACATAAACCATTAAAGTAGCGGCTCACCCAGGTACGTGGAGGTGGCGAGGATTTAAAAAGCGCACTATCATGAAATCATGCATCTGTAGGAATTTGGGTCAAGCAAACAGAAATCGAAACTTAAAAATAAAATTGATAGAGAAAGGATAGATAATAAATTTGATTTGGAAAGCATGTTCTCCAGTACTTATCTAACATGACGGGATTTGGATGAACCAAACAAAAAATTGAAAGTAGCAAGCCGTCCTTATTTCTTTAGCTGTAATTTAGACTCTAACCATACTAAATCTCAGATGCTCTGCCATGGCAATCCCGTTCTTAAACGGAAACATGTTTCAGAATACTCTGCATTGATATGAACATTTCAGAATACTCTGTCAAGGAACATGAAGAAATAAATACACATGAGTTGCAGTTGTGTATTTAGCAGTTTCTTTGTTAATTAGGCATGTTCTTTTAGCAATACAATGGGAGAAGTATTCATCTTAGTGATTTCTAATGTATAGTCCATCCTCAATTAAAATTGCAGCCTGCATAAAATTTGGGAGAAAAAAGCAAACAAATGTGACACCTATGATACCGCAGGTTAAATATTATAATAGAGAACACAACCATAGGTAAGTAGAAACAAATTTTATGAAGGTTGATGTTCCTAACGCAATATATGCACATTGCAAAAGAATTTAGTTAAAGCCATGCACACCTAACCTGACTGTCTTATAATCAACTCATTAGACAGCCAACATGAAAGGTAAAAACGGAAGCATACATCACTACATCAGTAACAAACAATTTTACGGTTCTTCACATCACAGTGAGTACTGATACCATATCTCATAAGAACCAACATTGGAAAACGCTGGTCGCTCACGGGCTAAACATGCTGAAAGTAAATTATCCTTGCACTCTAATTACATAAGAGCAGATAAACAATCAAATGAAATCTCTTTAAAGAGGACGGATTGTCATAAGCATGTCTCTCACCAATAAAATCTGAATGTGTAAGAAAAACTGTACAGTACCTTGAACAGCTTGTGCCTAAAACTTCCCTTTGAGACACTTATGCTCCCCGAGATTTAAGTCCTATACAAAACACAATAATTTCTGTATATAAGTAAATCATATGCTAAAAAGCGCAGCAATCAAAAGAGCCATTCAAAAAACAGTGTCTCCTACAGTATCATGAAATAGATTAGAATTGAACATTATTTTTAGGAAAATGGGATTGTTTAATGCTCAGCAGCAAACTCCTACTTAACTTTCCATTGATTTCAAAGAATCACATGTAGCGTAGTCTCCCGGTCTCGCAGCAGAAATAGAGCCCATGAAGCTATTAGGCACATATGCGGTCACAACTGAAGTTTAAGATCCGGTTATTACAGTTCTGCTTTGGTGTGCTAGGATAATTTTTAGCAAATAGATTTGGATGAAACATCTAGGAAATTAAAATTTCCATTTGGTGACTGCTTTCAGAAGATGAGCAAGATCATACATACAAGTATCAACGAAACCATCTAAACTTTAAGCTGCAAACAAAGTTAAACAGAACATGGCGCATACATAGCTCCAGCCTCATTATACACTTTTGATAGGAACAAATTAATCATACTTCAAAAAAATTAAATATGTACTCCTAGGTCAAATTAATCAAATGCACCTGAAAAGAAAACTTATATCGAATTTTGCCAAGAGATGTGCATCATAGCCACGGCTGGACTGCGCTGATTTTCCTGATGGTCTTCCATGTCCCAGCGTGACAACTCGCACAAGCTAGTGGAGTACTAATTTTTGGAGATATGCTCAAGAGGCAATAATAAAAGTGGTTATTATATATCTTTGTGTTTATGATAAATGTTTATATACCATGCTATAATTGTATTAACCGAAACATTAATACATGTGTGTTATGTAAACAACTATGAGTCCATAGTAAGCCTCTTAACTAGCTTGTTGATTAATAGATGATTAGTTTCATAATCATGAACATTGGATGTTATTAATAACAAGGTTATATCATTATATGAATGATGTAATGGACACACCCAATTAAGCGTAGCATAAGATCACGTCATTAAGTTATTTGCTATAAGCTTTCAATACATAATTACCTAGTCCTTATGACCATGAGATCATGTAAATCACTTATACCGGAAAGGTACTTTGATTACATCAAATGCCATTGCGTAAATGGGTGTTTATAAAGGTGGGATTAAGTATCCAGAAAGTATGAGTTGAGGCATATGGATCAAGGGGATTTGTCCATCCCGATGACGAATAGATATACTCTGGGCCCTCTCGGTGGAATGTCGTCTAATGTCTTGCAAGCATATGAATAAGTTCATAAGAGACCACATACCACGGTACGAGTAAAGAGTACTTGTCAGGAGACGAGGTTGAACAAGGTATAGAATGATACCGATGATCAAACCTCGGACAAGTAAAATATCGCGTGACAAAGGGAATTGGTATCGTATGTGAATGGTTCATTCGATCACTAAGTCATCGTTGAATATGTGGGAGCCATTATGGATCTCCAGATCCCGCTATTGGTTATTGGTCGGAGAGAGTTCTCAACCATGTCTACATAGTTCGCGAACCGTAGGGTGACACACTTAAGGTTTGATGTTGTATTAGTAGAACTTGAATATGGAATGGAGTTCGAAGTTTTGTTCGAAGTCTCGGATGGGATCCCGGACATCACGAGGAGTTCCGGAATGGTCTGGAGAATAAGATTCATATATAGGAAGTCATTTTATAAGTTTGAAAATGATCCGGTGCATTTATGGAAGGTTCTAGAAGGTTCTAGAAAAGTCCGGAAGAAATCACTTTGGAAGGCGGAGTCCCCATGGCCGGCCAACCCTAGAGGGGTGGAGTCCCAGGTGGACTCCACCAAGGTGGCCGGCCACCCCCTCCCAAGGAAAGGTGGGAATCCCACCTCAAGTGGGAATCCCACCTTGGGTAGGTTTCATGCCATATGGAAGGTTTTGGTTTGGGGTCTTATTCGAAGACTTGTAGACCAACTCTTGGGTGTTCCACCTATATAATGAGGGCCAAGGGAGGGGGCCGGCCACTACAAGCCACCAAGCTGGCCGCACCCCATAGAGGCCGGCCACCCCCTCTCCCAAACCCTAGCCGCCCCCACCTCCTCACCTCTCCCGCAACGCTTAGCGAAGCTCCGCCGGAGTTCTCCATCGTCACCGCCACCACGCCGTCGTGCTGCCGGATTCAAGGAGGAGCTACTACTTCCGCTGCCCGCTGGAAGGGGAGAAGGACGTCGTCTTCATCAACACCGAACGTGTGACCGAGTACGGAGGTGCTGCCCGATGTGGCACCGTGATCAAGATCTTCTACGCGCTTTTGCAAGCGGCAAGTGATTGTCTACCGCAGCAATAAGAGCCTACTCTTATAGGCTTTGGAAATCTTCAAGGGTGAGTCTCGATCATCCCCTCGTTGCTCCCGTCTTCTAGATTGCATCTTGGCTTGGATTGCGTTCTCGCGGTAGGAATTTTTTGTTTTCTATGCAACGAATCCCTACAGTGGTATCAGAGCCGTGTCTATGCATAGATGGTTGCACGAGTAGAACACAATGGTTTTGTGGGCGTTGATGCTTATGTTGTCTTTAGTTTGAGTACTTTGCATCTTTGTGGCATAGTGGGATGAAGCGGCTCGGGCTAACTTTACATGACCGCGTTCATGAGATTTGCTCCACGCTCGACATGCAACTTGTATTGCATAAGTGGCTTTGCGGGTGTCTGTCTCTCCTACTATAGTGAACATTCAATTTACTCTTCTATTGACAACACTAGTATCACCGTTGTGGTTCATGTTCGTAGGTAGATTAGATCTCACTCGAAAACCCTAAACCACGTAAAATATGCAAACCAAATTAGAGAACGTCTAACTTGTTTTTGCAGGGTTTGGTGATGTGATATGACCATAATGTGATGATGAATATGTATGAGATGATCATTATTGTATTGTGGCAACCGGCAGGAGCCTTATGGTTGTCTTTAAATTTCATGTTGAGAATTTTTTCAAAGTAGTTGTAATAGTTGCTACATGAGGTGAACAACCATGAAGACGGCGCCATGGACCTTGACGCTACACCGACGATGATGGAGATCATGCCCTTTGATGATGGAGATCATGTCCATGCTTTGGAGATGAAGATCGAAGGCGCAAAGACTAAAGGGCCATATCATATCACATATGAATTGCATGTGATGTTAATCATTTATGCATCTTATTTTGCTTAGATCGCGACGGTAGCATTATAAGATGATCCCTCACATTAATATCAAGATAATAAAGTGTTCTCCCCTCGTATGCACCGTTGATATAGTTCGTCGTTTCGAAGCATCTCGTGATGATCGGATGTGATAGACTCAACGTTCACATACAACGGGTGTAAGCCATGTTGCACACGCGGAATACTTGGGTTTGCTTGACGAGCCTAGCATGTACAGACATGGCCTCGGGACAACGGAAACCGAAAGGTTGAACACGAGTCATATGATTGATATGATCAACATGTTGATGTTCACCATTGAAGCTACATCATCTCACGTGATGATCGGATTTGATGTAGTGTATTTGGATCGTGTACCACTTAACAACTATGAGGGATGTTGTATTAAGTGGGAGTTCATTAGTAATTAGATTAATACATGAACTAATTATCATAAACATAATCTGAGTAGTATTTTGAATTAATTTTGTAGTATTGGCATCCGTTTTTCTACCATGCTCTAGTCTTGTAATTGAGTTAGAAATACTGTTAAGTCTGACAAGAAACTTTACGGACAGGTACCGTATTGTTAAAGAATCAAGAAATGATTAAGTCCTATTGCAAACTTTTAGTAAACCTCACATTGTTGATTCAAAGAGCTATGGTTTCAGTTAGTACCTAAAGTCATCTTGTCTCCGTGAAACTTGAAGTTCAAATCTGTTTGAAAGTAAGGAGCTGAAAATTTTAGTTTTCAGAAATAATCAAAGGTATGAGATATATGTGATATCTAAGACCTTATTGCAAGATGATAGAATATAATTTGGTGAGACTACATAAACTCATAAGTTTTATGGGAATGTACGAAGGTTGAAGACGCAAGGCGTCCCAATCCTCCAACTATTGGGGCACTAACGATATTCGTATATCCATGAAGTGATCGTCCTTAGTATACACCGTTGCTAAGACTCGTAGTTTCGAATACTAAGGTATAGATTCTATGTGTGCATACAATGGGTGCAAGCCAGATTTGCACATGCAAATACTGAGGTTAAACTTTACGAGCCTAGCATGTACAGACATGGTCTTGGAAAGTCGTCATGAATTGATGGATAAAATTATGAGTGAAATTGTTTATCATATTACAAAGTTACTAATAGTGAAATCTGCAACACTTGTCATATGATGATCAACTTAGAACCTCAAGGTTATTGGTATTTGACCAACAAACCTAGAAGTTATTGATGTTGAAGTGTTTTTCTGAATAATGAGGAAAGCTAAAAGAGAAACTACAAAAGATATTTTGGCAAGAAGAAAAGAAAAGACTAGAAAGTCTAGCTCAGGTGTATATAAATGATATACATGTTATGGATGTATTCCTCGTTTGGTCACACAATGAAATTCTTGGGTATTTGTACCATATTGGTTGGTATGAAGTGTCATACAAAACAACGCAATACAAGAATACAATGGCCTAAGTGACTGACAAGGAATATGATAGGTATGCACGTCTGGAACAAAATAAAGTGTTATTATGTTCATCGTTGGCATTCTATCTAGCCCTTAGAATTTATAATAAAGAACTTAATAATTGTTATTTTGCTCTGGTCAAATGAAAACAATGAGTTGTTCAAAGTATGACATTACTCCATGTACGATGGATAAGTTATTATAAATCTTAATGGTGAAATACACACACACATAATACTGACGCTAAAATGCCATAAGGCAAATGATTTGAATTCCACTTATTTGTGGAACCGCCATTTAGGTCATGTTAGAAAGGAACGCATGAAGGAACTCCATGTAAATGGATTTTTGGAGTCATTTGATTTTTGAATCATTTGGCGCTTGCAAATCTTTTCTAAAAGAGAATGACTGAAATACCGTTCATAGGCCAAGAGTTGAACGGACAACTAACTTAGTGGAAACATACATGATGATATATGTGGTTCACTGGGCATAATTGTGTGCGGGAGATTCTTCTACTTTATGAAAACTTACAACAATGAATTGAGTATATATGTAGATACATTCGATAAGGAAGAAGTTTGAAATATTTGAATGGATTCAAATAAATTTCAGCATGAAGTAGAAATCATCGTAATAGAAAAGTCAAATATCTATGATTGGATCATGGTGGAAATGTTTGAATTACGAGTTTTAGCGAACATCTAAGAGAGTTATGAAGTTGTTCTACAACTCACGTTTCTTGGAGTATCATAGTGATGATGGAGTATCCGAGAGATGTATCCAAACCTTGTTGGATCAATGATGAAATAAAATAAAATGATGCCATTATTTTTTTTGTGGATTATGCTTTAGAGACTACCGCTTTTACACTGAATAGAGCATCATCATGATCCGTTGAAATGACACCATACAAGTTATGGCATGGGTATGAACCCTAATAGTCCTTTCTTAAATTTTGGTATGCATAGCATAAGGTAAATAAGTTTACAACCAAAATCGGATGAATGTCTTTGTTGGTTATCCCAAAGAATTAATTGGGAATTCTTTCCACTATGAAGTAAAAGACAAAAGTGTTTGTTAATGTTACTTGCTTATTTCCAAGAAATTGTTTTCTAGCGAAGTATTTAAGTGGGAGGACAATAGAACTTGATAAGGTTTATGAACCTGAGCATAATGATCAGAGTAGCGCAGAAGCGACCATGACGATCATAGCTCCCATGTCTACAAAATGTTATAGTCATGGAGATCAAAGTACCTATTGAACCTTGTAGGTTTGGTTTACTTTGTGATCAAATAAATGATTTGTGAACAAAGGATTGATTTTGAACAATGATAAACCAACTACAAAACAAAGAAGTTATGATGGGCCCTGACTCCGTTAAAATGGCTATACGCCATGAAATCCAAGATAGATGAATACTTTTTTGAAAGTAAATAAATCTATGAAATTGATGGACTTGGATGAAATATCCTTGAAGAAGCTCGACTTGTCGAAAAGTTGTTTACGACAAAGTTCAAAGAGTTGACTATGATAAGATTAGATTTTTCGTAGCGATGCTTATAGTCTATGTGGATTATTCTAGTAATCGCTACATATTTCTTTTATGAGATATGCTAGTAGGATGGCAAAATACATTACTTAACAGAAGTGTGTATTAAAGGTGTATACAAGATACAACCAAGAGTTTTGCTAGTCCGTGGAATACTAGATAGGTATACGAACTTCAATTGGATGAAGTGAGTATCACGGAGTTGGAATCTTCACCGGATGAAATAGTCAAAGAGTTTTTGATTTTATCAGAAACGATAAGATGCTTGCATTTGCAAGAAATTAAGTGGGAGCGCTGAGACATATTTCTAATACTTTATGTAGATGACATATAGTTGGATATAAATGATGTAATTATATACTTGATTATAAAAGGTTTCATTGAGAATTAACTTCAATGAAAGAATATGGACTGAAACATATTTAGTGTCAAGATCTATGAAGATAGATTGAAACACATAATAAGTTTAAGTCAAAGTACATAGAAAGGATATTGAAGTAGTTCAATATAGAAATATTAAGAAAATGTTCTTGTCATGTGAAGTTTTAACAAGACTTGAGTGTATCTGACACTCAATGAGTAAAAACACATGAGTGATTTTAAATCACAATTAATATGTACACAATCAGATGTCCTGAGCTCTAAAAAGTTAGGAGCATATACCAGAATGATTCATGTGATGATCATTGACAAACAGTAAGAATATCCATGTGTGCTTTAGAAGAACCAAGGATATATATATAGTTTTATATGGGTAATGACAAACAAAATCGCTGTAAAGTGTTGCACCGATATTAGTTTGGTCACATATAAAAATAAATTTCAATCTCAATTAGGCTAAGTGTTATTAAAAAGGTAGCACAATGCTAGATTTAGAAGAGCTCTAAATATTGTGACGGATTCTACAAAAGAAGGCAAAATATGTCATTGTTTTGACAATGATTGAGGATGTTGAGTCAAGAAGTTCTTTGAGAATTTGGTGTAGTTCCGATAGTGTCAGAACTTTGAAGCTATATTGTGTGTGACAATATTAGTGACATATTTCAGACCGCGGAATTAAGGTTCCACCAGAAGACCAAACATATTTAATGTCGACTCATTTGGAAAATGAGTGATGCGTGAAGACGCAAATGAATTGCAAAATACATACGTTTCTGAGTGTCAGATCCGTTGACTAAAACCTCTCCCGTGTGCAAAACATGATAAAGCAAGGCCAAGGTGTTATATTTTTACATATGTAAACTAGATTATTGACTCTAGTGCAATGGAGACTGTTGGAGATATGCCCAAGAGGCAATAATAAAAGTGGTTATTATATATCTTTGTGTTTATGATAAATGTTTATATACCATGCTATAATTGTATTAACCGAAACATTAATACATGTGTGTTATGTAAACAACTATGAGTCCCTAGTAAGCCTCTTAACTAGCTTGTTGATTAATAGATGATTAGTTTCATAATCATGAACATTGGATGTTATTAATAACAAGGTTATATCATTATATGAATGATGTAATGGACACACCCAATTAAGCGTAGCATAAGATCACGTCATTAAGTTATTTGCTATAAGCTTTCAATACATAATTACCTAGTCCTTATGACCATGAGATCATGTAAATCACTTATACCGGAAAGGTACTTTGATTACATCAAACGCCACTGCGTAAATGGGTGGTTATAAAGGTGGGATTAAGTATCCGGAAAGTATGAGTTGAGGCATATGGATCAACAGTGGGATTTGTCCATCCCGATGACGAATAGATATATTCTGGGCCCTCTCGGTGGAATGTCGTCTAATGTCTTGCAAGCATATGAATAAGTTCATAAGAGACCACATACCACGGCACGAGTAAAGAGTACTTGTCGGAGACGAGGTTGAACAAGGTATAGAATGATACCGATGATCAAACCTCGGACAAGTAAAATATCGCGTGACAAAGGGAATTGGTATCGTATGTGAATGGTTCATTCGATCACTAAGTCATCGTTGAATATGTGGGAGCCATTATGGATCTCCAGATCTCACTATTGGTTATTGGTCGGAGAGAGTTCTCAACCATGTCTACATAGTTCGCGAACCGTAGGGTGACACACTTAAGGTTTGATGTTGTATTAGTAGAACTTGAATATGGAATGGAGTTCGAAGTTTTGTTCGAAGTCTCGGATGGGATCCCGGACATCACGAGGAGTTCCGGAATGGTCGGAGAATAAGATTCATATATAGGAAGTCATTTTATAAGTTTGAAAATGATCGTGCATTTATGGAAGGTTCTAGAAGGTTCTAGAAAAGTCCGGAAGAAATCACTTTGGAAGGCGGAGTCCCGAAGGGACTCCACCACCCATGGCCGGCCAACCCTAGAGGGGTGGAGTCCCTGTGGACTCCACCAAGGTGGCCGGCCACTCCCCCCAAGGAAAGGTGGGAATCCCACCTCAAGTGGGAATCCCACCTTGGGTAGGTTTCATGCCATATGGAAGGTTTTGGTTTGGGGTCTTATTCGAAGACTTGTAGACCAACTCTTGGGTGCTCCACCTATATAATGAGGGCCAAGGGGAGGGGGCCGGCCACTACAAGCCACCAAGCTGGCCGCACCCCATAGAGGCCGGCCACCCCCTCTCCCAAACCCTAGCCGCCCACCTCCTCCACCTCTCCCGCAACGCTTAGCGAAGCTCCGCCGGAGTTCTCCATCGTCACCGCCACCACGCCGTCGTGCTGCCGGATTCAAGGAGGAGCTACTACTTCCGCTGCCCGCTGGAACGGGGAGAAGGACGTCGTCTTCATCAACACCGAACTTGTGACCGAGTACGGAGGTGCTGCCCGATTGTGGCACCGTGATCAAGATCTTCTACGCGCTTTTGCAAGCGGCAAGTGATCGTCTACCGCAGCAATAAGAGCCTACTCTTATAGGCTTTGGAAATCTTCAAGGGTGAGTCTCGATCATCCCCTCGTTGCTCCCGTCTTCTAGATTGCATCTTGGCTTGGATTGCGTTCTCGCGGTAGGAAATTTTTTGTTTTCTATGCAACGAATCCCTACACTAATCTGAACCTAGAATTGGAGATGAACAAACACAAAAAAAGAGCATAAAATTAACCAGGTCTTTTGACTGATGTAACTTGTATGTCGTGGATGGAGAACTCTAGGCAGATGTGCACCTAAACTTGCATCTTTTCCCTTATCTGGACCAGCAGCAAGAGCTCACTCTCAGGACATGAGAGATAACACGCCAGGGAGGACTGGGCCACGGCGGCGCCAGTGAGAGAGAGATGGAGGGAGAAACCTGGGCGCCCCCGCCCCCTTGCCGCCGCTGGACAGCCTCCGCCCCACCAATGGATCGCCCCTGTCGCCCCGGTGGACGCAGACTGCATCGTGGCTTCGTGGTCGTCGTCCGTGTAATGGCGGGACGATTCCCGACGAAAATCAACAAATTTTAGTGGAGCTGAAATTTGAATGGAAAATCAACCAGGGGTTAGGCTTTTCAATTTCCATGGGAAGCTCTTCCAACTACAGTTCACTGCTGAGTTGCCAAATGCAGTTGGGGTTCAGAGAGAATTACCTACTGGGCAAGATAATGGCAATATAGGAGGAGGGACTGGAAATGGAAACAGTGGAATGGACACTGATGGGAGATCTGAGGCAAATAGAAACACCACAAACTCCCAATCTAGTGGTGGCTCTAATCATCAAGTGGAAACTGGGAATGCAAACCATGGGAGACAGAATGCTATGCTAGCTGCTGACACATCTGATGAAGTGATTCCTGGCTGTGAGGTTTACAAGTTGCTGATGGAGAAGGGTGCTATTGGAACTGATGGACAATTCATCTGGGATGCTTCCAACAATGCTGATGAGAGTGTGAGATCTGAAGTTACTAGCTTCTGGAATGAGGATGGTCTATATTTTGCTGAGAGGATGGAAGAAGCTGCCACAGAACAACTTAATCTGCCTGAGGACATCATGCCAGCTTTTCATGATCTGATGAAAGACAGAGAAGACCAAGGTGCTGGGAAGAAACAGAAGAAGTCTTGGGGCCCTATGCAACCTAGCAGACAGAGTGACAGGATTGACAGATCAAAAAATGTGATGGATAAAGCTATGGAGTTGAAGGAGAAGAAGAATACTTTTGGAGCTGCTTCAAAAATGATAGGTATAATCAGATCCAATCCTTTTCATGTTCTGCAATTAGAAGAGTTAGGTGATATGGCTAGGAAAATAGGGATCCATGTAGATACTGATGTGATAGATGTTACTATGGAACCTGATATCTTAGGTATTGATAATATTCAGATGGTACCTTCTGATGGGAATCTAGATCCTATACTAGGTGTAGATGTGTTGTCAGGTGCTGAGTGTCCAAGAACTTCTGATCAGTATAATACAGATCAGGAGTTTGATGATAGAGGTGAGAATGTGTGGGTTCATGTGACTAGGAAAAAACGGGGCAAGCACCCCAGGAAGTCATTTAGATGAAGTGTGGTTTCTGGAATGGTAGAGGGATTCAAGCCCTGGGTAGACAGAGGTATATAGATGAAAACATTGTTCCTCTACAACTAGACTACATTGGCTTCCAAGAAACAAAAAGCAGCAGTTTAGCAATTCTTTTCTTAAATGTGTTTTAGGGAATAGGAACTTTGCTTGGAATCACCTACCTGCAGTTGGATCTGCAGGAGGGCTTTTAGTGGGTTTAAATCTTGATCTGTTTGACATTGTATCTTGGGATGTTAGGAATTTTTCTGTTGGTGTTATTGTTAGGAACAAGATAAATGATATAACTATTAGAATTACCACTGTATATGGTTCTCCCTATGAAGAGAAAAAGGATGACTTTATTTCTGAACTTCATGAGCTCTTCCTTCATTGGGAGGGTCCTGCCATTATTGGTGGTGATTTCAATCTTGTTAGATCCCAGTCAGATAAAAGTAATGGTATCATTGATCATAGATGGGCAGATAAGTTTAATGCCTGGATAGATATTTGGGCCCTAGTCGAGATTGGGTTAGCTGGTAGATCTTTTAACTGGGCCAATAATCAGGAAAACTTGATCATGAGTAGAATTGGCAGGGTTTTCTGCACAACTGAATTTGAAGAAATTTTTCCTTTAGCTCATGCCAGAGCTCTACCTAGAGTAGGAAGTGATCATACCCCCATCATTTGGGACTCTGGCTGTAGTCAGATTCCAAAGAAAAGTGGTTTTAAGTTTGAGAAATGGTGGTTATCCAGGCCTGACTTTAAGGATTTAGTGATCAAAGCTTGGAGTTTGGGTAGGGGTAATAAATCTGCTATTGATAGTTGGCATGATAAGTGTAAGTATTTTAGGAAATTAGCTAGGGGGTGGAGTGCTAATTTAGAAGCTGATATTAGGAAGCATAAAAAAGAACTTATGGAGGAATATGATTCCTTAGATATTGCTGCTGAAACCCAGCCTTTAGATGATAATAGTAGGAAAAGGTTAGAGGATATTATCACTGAGCTAAATACCTATTGGATCATTGAGGAGACCAAGGCTAGACAAAGATCTAGGGATAGGAATATCCTTGAGGGGGATAGAAATAAAGCCTATTTTCATGCTATAGCTAACCAACGTAGAAGGAAGAAAAGAATCAATGTCTTAGAGGGGCCAGAGGGTCCTGTGACTGATCAAAAAAGCATGCTTAGAATAGCTACTAACTTTTATAAAGGTTTGTTTAGGAGGTAAGTGATGACCCACAAGTATAGGGGGTGTATCGTAGTACTTTCGATAAATAAGAGTGTCGAACCCAACGAGGAGCAGAAGGTGTTGACAAGCAGTTTCGATGAAGGATTCACTGTAAATGCTCACGGACAAGTATTCAGGGGGTTTTGATATTGCAGATAAATAAAGTACAAGTAAATAAAATGCGAGAGAAATAATTGCAGCAAGTGGCCCAATCCTTTTTAGCACAAAGGACAAGCGGTTTGATTACTTATAATGACCAAACGTTCTCGAGGACACACGGGGATTTTAGTCTAGTGCTTTCGCTTCATGTAGCTAAATAATCTTCATTGTTTTGATAAGTGTTGTGTGGGTGAATCTATGCTAATGCACCGCCCTTCCTAGGACTAATACATACTTGTGATTATACCCCTTGCAAGCATCCGCAACTACAAGAAAGTAATTAAGATAAATCTCAAACCTTAAACTCGAGATCCTGCGATCCCTCCGCATCGATATACTAACGGGGCTTAGGTTTCTGTCACTCCGGCAACCCAATTAGCAACCGAATACAAGATGCACTCCCTAGGCCCATAAATGGTGAAGTGTCGTGTAGTCGACGTTCACACGACACCACTAGAAGAATGACACCACAACTTAAATATCATAACATTGAATATTACTCAACCATAATTCACTACTAGCATTTAGACTTCACCCATGTCCTCAAGAACTAAACGAACTACTCACGAGACATCATATGGAATACAATCAGAGGTGATATGATGATGAATAACAATCTGAACATAAACCTTGGTTCAATGGTTTCACTCAATAGCATCTACAACAAGTATAGAATAACACCGGGAGAGTTTCCCTATCAAACAATCAAGATTTAACCCGAATTGCTACAGCGATGACGAGGTGCAGCGGTGGTGATGGCGGTGTAGATGGTGGAGATGATGATGATGGAGATGATGTCCCGCTCGATGACGATGGCGATGGCGTGATTTCCCCCTCCGGGAGAATTTCCCCGGCGGATTCCCCGCCGGAGAGCTCTTTTCTCTCGGTGTTCTCCGCCCAGAGGCGGCTGTAACCCTCGTGAGGTCCTCTGTGGCTTAGGTTTTCGGGACGAAGGAGTACGCGAAGAAAAGGAGGCGAAAAGGGCCGTGGGGCCCCCAGAGCATAGGGTGGCGCGGCCGGGCCATGGGCCGCGCCGCCTATGGTCTGGGCCCAAAGTGGCTCCTCTCTCCCCCTTCTGGCTCCCTCCGTCATCTGGAAAAATAGGAATTTACGTGAAATTCCCTTCCATAGTTGATCTTCCGAAATATTGCGTTCGACGGCGCTTTTTCCAGCAGAATCCTGGCTCCGGTGTTTGATCCTCCAATGATGATGAAACATGCAAAATAGATGAAATAACATAAGTATTGTGTCCCAATATGAAATATAACAATGAATAACAGCAAATTATGATACAAAATAGTGATGCAAATTGGACGTATCAACTCCCCCAAGCTTAGACCTCGCTTGTCCCCAAGCGAAACTGAGCTCGATAAACAAGACCGCATGTTTATGGAGTGAAGAGTCGATAAATAAAATACGGACAAGAAGCATCATATTCATTCACACAAGACATTCTAGTAAACAACTTCCTCATATAACTCATCTTGAAATAGGTAAAGAGAAATCACAAGTAAAGGTGCATAAGAAATCATAGTTGGTGATGGCAAACTTCGTTCTTGGTCAGAGAACTACTAACGGATTGTACTTCTAAGCAAAGCTTTCATATAAGATTTTATAGCTGAGCCTTCATATTTAAGCATAACAATCTTCTCATAATCATTGATAACTTCAAAGTCATATTCATTCAGATAAAATTGGTACTAAACAAGAAAGTATAAGAGACATGATTAACTGAATCATAGCATAAATGATTGATTCACAACAACTCAATTGCTTGCTTGAGATAGAGAGAAATAGGTTTACTGACTCAACATAAAAGTAAAAGACAGGCCCTTCGCAGAGGGAAGCAGGGATTAAATCATGTGCTAGTGTTATCACCAGAATTTGACCGAGTCAGAGGTGGGCCGCGATCAAGATGGACGTGAAGATTGTACATGGAAGAAATACGTGAATCGGCCTTTTATACCAAGTTGGGCTAAACCGCCCGTGTATCTGCAACATATTAGATCGCATCTTAGTTTAAAAGTTAGAGTTTTACCCGTGCACGGTTTGGTGCACGCCTACGTTAGAAAGTCCCCTGGACTATAAATATGTATCTAGGGTTTATGGAATAAACAACAACCAACGTTCACCACAATCTCGGCGCATCGCCAACCCCTTCGTCTCAAGGGTTTTCCGGTAAGCACCATGCTGCCTAGATCGCATCTCGCGATCTAGGCAGCACGAGCTGCCACGTTGTTCATCGTTGCTCGTACTGAAGCCTTTTTGATGGCGAGCAACGTAGTTATCATAGATGTGTTAGGGTTAGCATTGTTCTTAGAATCATATGCTGTCGTAGTGCAACCCTTGCGCATCTAGCCGTCCTTGTACCTCATCATGGGTGCAGGGGCGGCACCCCGCTTGATCATTATTTAGTAGATCTGATCCGTTACGATTGCTCCTTGATTCATCAAGGATTAGTTTAATATCTGCAATAGTTAGGCCTTACAAAGGGTTGGAGGATCAAGCGGCATGTAGGGTGTAGTTTGCTGCCCCTAGACAGGATGTTCCGAGGATCAACCTAGTGTTGGTTTTTAGGCCTTGTCTAGGGCTGGCTTACGATCACCGTGCGTGAGCGCGAGCCCAATCGTGAGTAGGATGATCCGATTATGCTGAAAACCCCAAATCGTCGTGGATCTCATATGCTTTATCTTGATCAGCAGGACCACCATATATTCGGCCACCTTGGACGAATCATGGGTGGATCGGCTCCATGAGCCGATTCACGGGATAACCGAGAGCCGATCGAGGCTCGTATTTAACGTGTACGTGTGTGCCTGCAGAATTAAGCGAGGCATCATCCACACCTTACGACCAGGTATAGGTCAGGTGGCACGCCCTGCAATTTGCATCGGCGCGCGACCGGGAGGCTTTGCGGGCCGTCGCTCGAGGGACGGGGGCCAGCCGCAGCCTAGTTGTTCCCGGCTCTACGGTGTTGACCACCACTGCCCGCCGGTGGGTTTCGACGTCAACACATTCTGGCACGCCGTGGGACAATCCTCAACATCAACCACATCGCCGTCTACATCGAAGATGGCAGAAGAAACTCCGGTCACTTACGAGGAGCTCTCCGGCGAGCTCAAGAAGAAGTATGACGAGATCAAAGCTTTCTCGAGCCGACCTAATCGGCTCTTTCCACGGGACCCGTTCCCATGGCATGAGATGGAAGGGGTTCTCACCTGAAGCGCTTGATGGAGTGGACCTGTCCACCCCGTCGAGGAAGAACGCACCAGGTCGCTGCGTCGGAGATCAACTTCATGGTGGCTCATTCGCTGCACCGCCATCTGAGAGCCTGGTGAATACGTTGGAGCGCGTCGCTCTGCGCGTGATCCGGAGATCATGAGCCATCGGTACTCTCCGTCAGGACCAGCCCTAGGGACTCACCAGGGGAATTACTCCAGTCCCGTCCACCGCTGCCGTTCGCGTTGGCGGCGCCCGAAGCGCCGAACTCATCGGCCTATGTCGTCTACAAGATTGGTGGTGACCCCAGTGACTACCAATTCCTACGACGCGCCCAAGGAGATCCCGCACGGATACGCATGCATATGTGCCCCTGCAGCACCAGGCACCCTCGAACCAGTCGCTACGGCGAGGACCAGACAACAGGAGGAACGTCGGAGGCAGACCCTGAGAAGCAAACGTGGCTAGCTAAATACGCCACCCCGACAAAACTCGAGCCCAGCTCCTGCGTTGGCTCAGAACCGGGGAAACAGCATGGCTGGTTAAGTACGCCACTCGACGAATCTTCGGGGGTTCGGCACCTTCGCCATCACCGCGGATCAGATTTGTACGATTCTGAAAGATCAGTTCGGCATGATGCCGAAAAGGAAAACGGTCGGCTATACCAAGCCGTACCCCAACGAGTACGAATTGATCCCGCTACCACCCAAATATCGGCTCCCGGACTTCACAAAGTTCAGGATCGGATGGTTCCAGCTCCATCGAACATGTGAGCCGATATTTGGCACAGCTGGGCATGATCTCAGCGTCGGATGAGCACGTGTGAGGTACTTCTCACAGTCCCTCACGGATCGGCTTTCGGTTGGTACACATCGCGCCACCGAACTGTCAGACTTGGAAGCATTGGAAGAACGGTTCCATGGCGTATCACTCGAAGGCTTCCGAGCTGGCATTGCGATTGCAAAGCGACGAAGCGCGGGGAAACGGTGGCGGAATACATCCAGCGCTTCGGGACCGTTAGGAACCGATGCTATTCGGTTCACGTGCGAAAAGAAGCAATCGAGTTGGCGGTGGTGGGTCTCATCATCGATCAAGGACGTGGCCTCCCAAGCGGACTACCCTTCATTAGCACACATGGTGCGAAGTTGTCGCATATGAACAGCGTCACCCGAGATGTCTACCAGGACAAATTCCAGCGCGTGGTGACCATGGTTGACGCAGGCGAAGATGAAGGTGCTACGGGAGAACAAGAGGTCGCAGTGGCCGAGTGGAGCGGCAGGCCCAGTAAACTGCAAATGGGTGAAGCCACCAGGGCCTCCAAGAGGGATCGACGTGACGAAAACCGGGCAGATTTTCGATCTCTTACTCGCGGAGAAGCACATAAAGATACCGAAGACAAGGTCCCTACAGTGCAAGAGCTGAACGGAAAGCCATACCGCAAGTGGCATAACACGTTCACCCACACCACTAACGACTGCAGGGTGTGGCGTCAGCAGATCCAAATGGCGATAGAAAATGGGCGACTAATTTTTAACCAATACGCCATGAAGGTCGACACACACCCCTTTCCCGCCGTCAACATGGTGGAGCTTACTCACCTTGGAGGGTGCCAGCCGGATTTCTCGGCCAGCATCAACATGGTAGAGCTTGGACACCACTCGAAAGGGCGGGGATGAGGACTGCTACTCTCATAGCAAAGAGAGGGGGCGCTCCATGCGATCGGCTCCGTCAAGATGGGCGCTACGAGGGAGAAGTGAAGAACATAAGATATCAACGACCCTCTCCGATCACCTCCTCAACAAGTATGTGAGTCGGTATGACCAACACCGGCGACACGGCGACGATGATGGAAGAGATCGTCTGGCCAGAAACGACAGAAGGCATCGTCGGCATAATCACGATGAGGAGCGACGGAGCGCCACGCAAGGGAGCAAGACGACACGGGCGGTTGGGACTGCCTGCCCCTTCTTCTTGGGATTCGGGAATGAGCCGATTACCAACAATCGACAGCCCAGAGAATGCAACGGAAAAAGAAGGAGGCAGCCAACGTGTGTGTTCGAGCGCTTAGGGCCTCTCCCACCACAAAACAGACGTGCTGAGACCCCTGTTGGAAGATCTCGAGGATTCGGAAGACGAGGGGAAGACGAAGAAGACAGGTGTCACCGTCCAAGATGGTGCCCTGATGGTCTCAGCCATTCACAAGCGCAGGGTTCAGCGATTACGCGGTCTGGAGGAAGCCGAAAGGTTATACTTGCATACGCTGAGGAAGGCACGACTGATTTGGCTGCAAAAGTTCAGAGGACCCTGGATGAAGAGGGCTCCGCAAAAGAAAGAATGGCGCCCCAAGCAAGGAAAGCGATGATGAAACATCGGGTGGCACAAAACTGGTGCTCGTTCGTCCGGCGGAGTGTAGACCTCCACGATCACACGTTGCACCCAAGGTGGACATCAGCAAGCGCTCCAACGTGATAAAATCGGAGATTGGGCTGGTTTTATCCACCGACATGGACGAGTAGCAAGACTACGTCAATAAGCAAAGGTGGCGAGGCTGATCCTTGCGATCGGCCCTCCAAAAATTTATGAAGGGACATTACAAGACCTTCACCGAGCAAGCAATGTGAACCGATTCCAGCAATCGGCCGAAATTATCTCACCATCTATTCTACCTGGGATCAGCGTTTGACCCAACAGGGACTACCGAAGAGCCGATACCATCAACTCTCTTGACAGAATCGGGGGGCACAGAGATGGATAAAACACGAGGATATACTATCAAGTATGGGGGCCGATACACAAATCGGCCTAAAAATTTTAAAAAAAATTCACAGCCGATGCAAGGGCATCGACTTTAGAATTGAGAAGTAGCCGATGCGCAGCCATCGACTCAAGAGGAATAGCTGTTACGATCAGAGGGTCAGTCTGCGTGATCAGGTCAAGGATGGATCGCATTAGATCCAGGAAAGGACCGATCTGGCCAGCGCTAAGAGCGGAAAGGCTCGGGGGCAGCTCACCTTGAGGTCTCTGCTCTGGGAAGCCGATTTATGTGCAAATCGGCTGGCTCGCATGATCAAGCCTAGGCTTATTCTGCTAATTTACGCGTCCTCGTTTCTTTCGCCTTGGCTAAAGACTCGGGGGCGACGGGCCTGGTAGATGTTCTATGGAGGAGCCGATTGGGCACCATCGGCTGATCTCTCGTTGCAACCTTCTTCGCAATATGATGCGCTCGCTGGAAAGGATCGCCGGAAACGGTAGCGGGAATTTTAAGGGCTCTGGAGATCCCACAGTATCTAGGAAGAAAATCATCAGTTGAAGAAGGGAAAGTTGAAAGGACCGATGCGGTGCTATCGGCTCATTACGCATTGGCAAAGAGGACGAATCGGCTCAATTGAACTCAGACGAAATCGGCACATCAAATTGGGAAAAGTTTCTTCATTAATAGGAGAGATTTCTTACATAGTAGAGCTGATTGCCCTCAAAAGGGAGTGCTAAGGGGTACATTGCCCCGTCTACTTCTACGGATCCTATGCTAAGGGCCCTATCTACGGGCCATTGCTGCCCTCGTCGTCGCCGTCATCGCCCTGTCCGCGCTGCTCCCGGCCGGCTCTTCGTCGCTGCTCCGGCGGCCGCCGGCAGGACCTTCATTGTCCTCATCCTCCTCGTCGTCGTCGTCGCTGTCGAAGTCACTCAGATTCCCCGGCCAGCGGCAATGGCGCTTGGCCGGCGGCTCGTCGGGGGAGCTGTCGTCGTCGTCCTCCTCCTCTTCCCTCCTTCACCTCCTCGGAGGTGGCCCATCCCAGGGGAGCGATCATCCTCGCTTTCTTCCACCTCTTCCCTCGGCGAGAGCGGAGATCGCTCTCCCCATCGTCAGGGACTTGTCGTCCTCCGACCAGATGGAGAAATCATGGCTGGGCTCATTCCCGGCCTCGATGGCGCGGCGAGTGTTGGCCGCGTGGACCTCCGCCGGGTTCCATTCCGGCGTCGGCTCGCGGGAAGAGGAGGACTCGATGGGAAAGCCCGATGAGGCGGAGGAAGAAGAGGACATGGTGGCGCAGGAGGGTTTTTGGGGTGCTAATGCGAAAGAGATGCGGAATAAACTGTGCGGAGCGGTTAAATAAAGGGGATATAGTGGAGTTTAATGCCCAAGCAGTTTCCGAGGACGTGGTGCCAGAACCGTCAAATCGTGCAGAGAAGAGGAGGCAGGGCATCATGATGAAGGATACTACAACGGTTGCTCTGCCACGACGTGACCCGACGAAGAAAAGCGTAATGATTTTGGAAATATCATTTCCAAAACCAGGGGGCATGTGTTATCACCAGAATTTGACCGAGCAGAGGTGGGCCGCGATCAAGATGGACGTGAAGATTGTACATGGAAGAAATACGTGAATCGGCCTTTTATACCAAGTTGGGCTAAACTGCCCATGTATCTGCAACATATTAGATCGCATCTTAGTTTAGAAGTTAGAGTTTTACCCGTGCACGGTTTGGTGCACGCCTACGTTAGAAAGTCCCTGGACTATAAATATGTATCTAGGGTTTATGGAATAAACAACAACCAACGTTCACCACAAACCAATCTCGCCGCCCCCTTCGTCTCAAGGGTTTCTCCGGTAAGCACCATGCTGCCTAGATCGCATCTCGCGATCTAGGCAGCTTAAGCTTGTTTCATGCGTGCTCGTTGAAGCCTTTTTGATGGCGAGCAACGTAGTTATCATAGATGTGTTAGGGTTAGCATTGTTCTTAGTATCATATCCTGTCGTAGTGCAACCCTTGCGCATCTAGCCGTCCTTGTACCTCATCATGGGTGCAGGGGCGGCACCCCGCTTGATCATTATTTAGTAGATCTGATCCGTTACGATTGCTCCTTGATTCATCAAGGATTAGTTTAATATCTGCAATAGTTAGGCCTTACAAAGGGTTGGAGGATCCAGCGGCATGTAGGGTGTAGTTTGCTGCCCCTAGACGGGATGTTCCGAGGATCAACCTAGTGTTGGTTTTTAGGCCTTGTCTAGGGCTGGCTTACGATCACCGTGCGTGCGCGCGAGGCCCAATCGTGAGTAGGATGATCCGATTATGCGGTGAAAACCCCAAATCGTCGTGGATCTCATCGCTTTATCTTGATCAAGCAGGACCACCATATATTCGGCCACCTTGGAATCATGGGTGGATCGGCTCCATGAGCCGATTCACGGGATAACACGAGAGCCGATCGAGGCTCGTATTTAACGTGTACGTGTGTGCCACAGGAAATTAGCGAGGCATCATCCACACCTTTCACTGCAGGTATGGCATGCAATTGCAATGCAATTTGCATGGCAGCGGCTTTGCGGACCCTCGAGAGGCCCCCGGCCTGCAGCCCTAGTTCTTACGGTGTTTACCACTGACCAGTCGGCGCCCGGTGGGTTTAAGCGTCAAGTTTAGAAATCAGTAAAATAGAGAGCATAAAGTAAGATTTTGCGGTGTTTGTTGTTGTCAACGAATGGTAGCGGGCACTCTAACTCCTTGCCAAACGAACCTTCCAAGAGCGGCTCCCATGAGGACGGCATCTCTACCAGCAAGGTAGATCATCCCCTTCTCTTTTGTTTACACATGTATTTTAGTTTTATTAAGGATGACACTCCCCAACCTTGGCTCTCAATCCATGGCTAACCGAATCCTCGGGTGCCTTCAACATTCACATACCATGGAGGAGTGTCTATTGCAAAATTAAGTTGCTTATTGATAATCAGAGCAAAACATGTGAAGAGAATTATTAGTGAAAGTTATTAATTGGGCTGGGAACCCCGTTGCCAGCTTTATTGCAAAGTTATTGGACAAGCGGATGTGCCGCTAGTCCATTAGTGAAAATCCGCCCAACAAGATTGAAAGATAAACACCACATACTTCCTCATGAGCTATAGAACATTGACACAAATAAGGAGTGATAATTTGAATAATTTAAAGGTAGCACATGAAGTATTTACTTGGAATGGCAGAAAATACCATGTAGTAGGTAGGTATGGTGGACACAAATGGCATAGGTTTGGTCTAAGGTTATGGATGTATGAAAGCATTCCCTCTCGATCTGGTCTTTGGCTAGCAAGGTTTGATAGCAAGCATAAGTTGAGGGAAACAAACAAATATACATATGATAGAACAATCATGCATCTTTCTCATAAGCACAAGCAATTTTAACTTCAGAATACTAAGCATAGAGATAATAGAGTAATATATCTAAGTGTATTTCTCTCTTCTATTAAACATCAAGATGTTGTTGCTATTGACCAATGCTAAGTTTGCCAAAACCAAATAGATTTACTTAATGCTCCCAAAGTGATATCAATACTCATGTCAAGAGTAATCATATATAATGGAGATTGCAAACTAAAATAAGGTGTGCAAAAAGTAAATGATAAGACTTTCTCATTAATATTCCATAACGATAACTCACACCAACGGATACATAGATAACTAACTAAGAGAGATACTTCCACATTGCATACTATTCCATATGATAACCTCCCTACTCATGATATGACACTACTTGATAGTAAAAGATAAAGGTAATGATGATGTGATACGCGGCACCCCCAAGCTTGGAACAAACCAAGGGGATGCCAATACCGATGATGAATTACTCCTTCGGTGATGATGGTGATGGATTCTTCTCGCGCTCTCTGACAAGCTCCTGTAAACCTTCAATCTCATAGGTGAGGTTGCGAATCATCTCCGAGTTGTGCTCAACGCGCTCATAATCATGTCCGGTGGTGAATCCCAACTCTTAGAATTGTTTCCCATCCTTCACTTCAGATTTCATCTCTGCATTGTCAGAACGATTTATATCCCAATTACTTGGCAACACTACCTTGGGGGTCCTTTCAGTTGACGATCGTAGATTAGATTGCAGTAAGGGTTGTAATTGCTCGGAGAAGATGTCCTTGGAGCCAAGTAATGACGTGGAACCGCTCCTCCGATGGCGATTCGTGCACTCCTCTTGATGTTGGATGGATTTGATATCACGCCAATACTTGCGACGGTGGCTTGTTGGTTCCTGCGGAGCTTCCTCCACTTCTTCCTCATCCTCTCTTGCATCTTCTTTCTTCAGCTCAGGTCTTGAATATTTTCCTTCAAAGGTTCCTTGTCCTTGTTGTTGGAGACCATGGTGCTTCTAAATCAAAACAAATCCGGAAAACAGCTCGAAACAAAACACGACGAGAAACGATATTACGGACCTGGGGTCGGGGGATTATATAGCAAATATTTTTACGACAAAAGAAAGTTCCGAGATCGAACCAGAGTGGAAAGGGGCGGCTGCCAGACCATAGGTCGGCGCGGCAGTGGGGGCCGCGCCGGCCTATGGTGGCACGCCCTCGTGTGTCCTCTCCACTCCGTTTCGAACTCGTAATTTTTCATATTTTCTAAAACAGCAGAAATAATGTTCGGAAAGGTAAACGCGGACTTTTTATTACCTATCTTACCTATTCAAAGTCAGTTCTCGGACTATCAATTTGTCCTTTGATGAAAGCCTCCGGTGTTTCCACTTGAATAATATCAACATCAACATTATAAGAATCACCGGATATAATGCTTGAGTCTTTGTCCATTCACCACTTGTGTGGCATTGCCTTGGAGAGAGCTAATTTTAATTGCTCCTGAAATACACCTCCTCAACAACATATGGTCCTTCCCACTTCGAGAGTAATTTCTGCAAAGAATCTGAGACGAGACCGATATAATAAAACTTGATCTCCAACATTAAATTCTCTTTTAATGATCCTTCTATCATGCCACTTCTTAACTTTTTCTTTAAAGAGTTTAGCATTTTCATAAGCTTCACTTCTCCATTCATCTAGAGAACTTAATTGCAACAACCTCTTATTACCGGCTAGTTTAGGATCTTTATTTAGTTCTCTAACAGCCCAATAAGCTTTGTGCTCTAGTTCTAAAGGTAAATGACAAGCTTTTCCATAAACCATTTTATAAGGTGACATTCCCATAGGATTTTTATAAGCAGTTCTATAAGCCCATAGTGCTTCTTTCAATTTGCTAGCCCAATTCTTCCTAGATTTATTACAGTCTTTCCTAAAATAGCTTTATCTCTCTATTTGATAATTCTACTTGACCACTAGTTTGAGGATGATAAGCGAAATTCTATGATTAATACCATACTTAGCAAGAGTTTTCTAAACCTCCATGAATAAAATGAGAACCTCCATCAGTCATAATATATCTAGGTACTCCAAATCTAGGAAATATAATATCTACAAGCATTTTTATAGAGGTCTCCATCAGCACTTTTTGTAGGTATAGCTTCTACCCATTTAGTAACATAATCAAGTGACAAGTATATGAGTGTTACCGTAGAAGAAGGAAAAGGACCCATGAAGTCGAATCCCCAACAATCGAATGGTTCAATAACAAGAGTATAATTCATAGGCATTTCACTGCGTTCGGGATATTACCAACTCTTTGACATTCATCACAAGATAAAATAAATTTCCTTGCATCTTTGAAGAGTGTTGGCCAATAAAAACCTGATTGTAGAACCTTTTGCGCGGTTCTATCTCCGGCGTGATGTCCTCCATAAACACTACCATGACATTTATTCAATATCTCCTGTTGTTCATATTCAGGAACACATCTTCGCATAATACCATCCACTCCTTCTTTATATAAGTGTGGGTCATCCCAAAAATAATGCCTCAAGTCATAAAAGAATTTCCTCCTTTGCTGAGCTGAAAAGGTTGGAGGCAAATACTGAAACAATAAAGTTAGCATAATCAGCACCAAGGGCTCTCTCGTGAGCTCACCTTTATTACAGCCAATTGTTCATTTGGAAAACTATCATTACAGGAACAGGATCATAAGCAATATTTTCCAATCTAGACAAATTATCAGGATTATCAGCACCTTTCCTATCTATAATATGTAAATCAAATTCCTGGCAAGTCATCTAATAAGCCTTGGCTTAGCATCTTTCTTTATAAGGTATCTAATTGCAGCATGATCAGTATGAATTGTAACTTTCGAATCAACAATATAGGGTCTAAACTTATCACAAAGGACTATAGCTAACAATTCCTTTTCATTTGTAGCATAATTTCTTTGAGCAGCATCAAAGTCTTACTAGCATAATGAATAACATTTAATTTTTTATCTACCGCTGTCCAAGAACAGCGCCTACAGCAAAATCACTAGCATCACATAATTTCAAAAGGCAAATTCCAATCAGGAGGTTAAATGAGCAGTTGTTAAAACTTTCTTTAGAGTTTCAAAAGCTCCTTACAATCATCATCAAAAACAAAAGGTACATCTTTTGAAGATTAGTAAGAGGCTTTGAAATTTTAGAGAAATCTTTAATAAATCTCCTATAAAACCCAGCATGACCAAGAACACTACGAATACCTTTAACATCCCTCGGATAGGGCATCTTCTCAATTGCTTCAACTTTAGCTCTATCAACTTCAATACCTCTCTCGGAAATTTTATGTCCCAATACAATTCCTTCATTAACCATAAAGTGGCATTTCTCCCAATTAAGAACAAGGTTAGTTTCTTCACATCTCCCAAAAACTTTATCGAGGTTTCGCAAGCAATTATCAAAAGAATTTCCATAGACGAAAAATCATCCATGAACACCTCTACAATACTTTCACAAAAACCATGAAAAATAGCAGACATGCATCTTTGAAAAGTAGCAGGAGCATTACATAAACCAAAAGGCATACGCCTATAAGCATAAGTTCCATAAGGACAAGTAAACGTGGTTTTCTCTTGATCTTTGGCTTTAACAACTTGTGAAAACCCAGAATAACCATCAAGAAAGCAAAAATGAGTATTTTTAGATAACCTTTCTAGCATTTGATCAATAAAGGTAAAGGGTAATGATCTTTCTTAGTAACTTTATTAACTTTTGAAAATCAATGCACATTCTATAACCTACAACTATTCTTTGAGGAATAAGCTCATCATTATCATTAGGCACAACAGTCATTCCTCCTTTCTTAGGAACACAATGCAGGACTAACCCATCTACTATCAGCAATAGGATATATAATACCAGCTTCAAGGAGTTTTAATACCTCGTTCCTTACCACTTCCTTCATCTTCGGAATTAGACGACGTTGATGTTCAACAATGAGCTTTGCATCTTCTTCCATATTAATAGCATGTTGGCAAATAGAAGGAGAAATCCCTTTCAAATCATCAAGAGTATAGCCAATAGCTCCTCGGTGTTTCTTCAATATTTCCAATAACCTTTCTTCCTCAATCTCTGAAAGCTTAGAACTAATAATAACAGGATATATTTTCTTATCATCAATATGCATGAGCATATTTAAGATTATCAGGTAAAGGCTTTAAATCAAAAACAGGATCTTCCTTTGGTGGCGGTGTTGTACCCAAATCTTTCCGGTAAATCATGCTTGAGAATAGGTTGGCGAAAAAAATTTCCTCAAGCTCATCTCTTTCTTTCCTAAAGCTTCACTTTCACTATTCTCCAAATGTTGTTGGGTTATTAGGAACAAGGACAATAGATGCACACTGCTCCATTTTAAAATCATTACTAGGCAAGTCAACTTTATAAGGAGTTTTGGTAAATTTAGAAAAGTTAAATTCATAAGGTTCACCAGAAATCTAGTCAAAATTTTCTCTTTCTTACAATCTATAATAGCTCCACAAGTATTTAGAAAAGGTCTACCAAAAATGATAGGACAATGATCACTAGCGGCAGAACCAAGTACCAAAAAGTCAGCAGGATATTTAATCTTACCACATAGAACTTCCACATCTCGAACAATACCAATTGGAGAAATAGTTTCTCTATTAGCCAAATGAATAACCACATCAATATCTTCAAGTTCACAAGAACCAATTTCGTGCATAATCTCCGTGTAAAGCTCATAAGGAATAGCACTAACACTTGCACCAATATCACATAAACCATAATAGCAATGATCACCAATTCTAGAGATAGCATAGGAACACTAACTTGTTTGGATTTATTAGGATGTGAAACAATATTAGAAGCATCTTCACGAAAAAATGACCATCCTCCTTTTAGTCACAAGATCTTTAACTATTGCAACAACAAGTTCAATTTTAATTTGTTCTTCAGTTCTTTAGGTTTCTTTTCACTTTTATTAACCGCACTAGATATGACAGTACTCCTTCATTTTAGAGGAAGAGGAGTTTTTCAATATAAGCTTAAGGAATAACATTATCAACGGTTTCAACCACTACACATTTGTTTACAGATGAATCAACTTTATCTTTATACGGTTCATGATACTTATCAAAATTCTTCTTAGGCAATTCATAATGGGAGGCAAAAGCTTTATAAAGATTTGCAACAACTTGGGAATCAAGACCATATGTAGCACTCATATTACGAAATTTATCAGTATCCATAAAAGCTTCAATGCATTTATAATCATAAATTATACCTGATTCTCTATCTTTGTCGTTCTCCCATCCTTCGGTATTTTCTTGGATCCGATCAAGAAGGTCCCTTTTAAACTCTTCATTCTAGCGTGTAAATGATCCAGAACAGAAGTATCCAGCAAGGTCTTGTCTTGAAAAGAAAGTCTTGCATAGAAATTATCAATAATAACATTACCAGGAAGCTCATGAATGGGGCATTTGAGCATTAAAGACTTCAATCTCCCCAAGCTTGGGCAATACTCTCTCCATCATGAGAAATTATATATGCGGTTCCGATCTTTGTGAATTTCACTTGGAGGATAAAATTTGGAATAAAATAAAGGCACAATGTCCTCCCAATCAATAGAATCACCATTCTTCAGCAATTTATACCCATGCGCCGCTTTACCAGACACGATATAGTGAATAGTTTCTTCCTAACTTCATTCATAGAAATACGCACATTTGAATAACCCGCATAATTCATGCAAAAACAATAAATGATCACCAGGATGAACAGTTCCATCCCCTTCATAGCGGTTATCCATAACACGTTCAATAATTTTCATAGGTATTTTATATGGTACTACTTCCTCACCTGCGCTTCATCCACTACCGTTGCGTAGTAGTAGATTTCCCAAATAGAAATTGAAGAGAAGATCTCTCCATAATGATTTATAGCAGCAGGCAGAAATAAAATCAGCACAAACGGTAAATTTCCTTACCAATTCCGCTTACCAATAGCGCTTCATTCCCCAGCACGGCGCCAGAAAATAGTCTTGATGACCCACAAGTATAGGGGTGTATCGTAGTACTTCGATAAATAAGAGTGTCGAACCCAACGAGGAGCGAAGGTGTTGACAAGCAGTTTCGATGAAGGATTCACTGTAAATGCTCAGACAAGTATTCGGGGGTTTTGATATTGCAGATAAATAAAGTACAAGTAAATAAAATGCGAGAGAAATAATTGCAGCAAGTGGCCCAATCCTTTTTAGCACAAAGGACAAGCCGGTTTGACTTATAATGACCAAACGTTCTTGAGGACACACGGGGATTTTAGTCTAGTGCTTTCGCTTCATGTAGCTAAATAATCTTCATTGTTTTGATAAGTGTTGTGTGGGTGAACCTATCCTAATGCCCGCCCTTCCTAGGACTAATACATACTTGTGATTATACCCCTTGCAAGCATCCGCAACACAAGAAGTAATTAAGATAAATCTAACCACGCCTTAAACTCGAGATCCGATCCCTCTGCATCGATATACTAAGGGCTTAGGTTTCTGTAAACTCAAGCAACCCGCAATTAGCAACCGAATAAAGATGCACTCTAGGCCCATAAATGGTGAAGTGTCGTGTAGTCGACGTTCACACGACACCACTAGAAGAATGACACCACAACTTAAATATCATAACATTGAATATTACTCAACCATAATTCACTACTAGCATTTGGACTTCACCCATGTCCTCAAGAACTAAACGAACTACTCACGAGACATCATATGGAATACAATCAGAGGTGATATGATGATGAATAACAATCTGAACATAAACCTTGGTTCAATGGTTTCACTCAATAGCATCTACAACAAGTATAGAATAACACGGGAGAGTTTCCCTATCAAACAATCAAGATTTAACCCGAATTGCTACAGCGATGACGAGGTGCAGCGGTGGTGATGGCGGTGTAGATGGTGAGATGATGATGATGATGATGATGATGATGGAGATGATGTCCGCTCGATGACGATGGCGATGGCGTCGATTTCCCCTCCGGGAGGAATTTCCCGGATTCCTGCCCGGGAGAGCTCTTTTCTCTCTGGTGTTCTCCGCCCCGCAGAGGCTGTAACCTCGTGAGGTCCTCTGTGGCTTAGGTTTTCGGGACGAAGGAGTACGCGAAGAGGAGGCGAAAGAGGCTGTGGGGCCCCCCGAGCATAGGGTGGCGCGGCCGAGCCATGGGCCGCGCCGCCTATGGTCTGGGCCTGCTCTCTTCTTCCCCTTCGGCCCTCCGTCATCTGGAAAAATAGGAATTTACGTGAAATTCCCTTCCACGATTGATCTTCCGAAATATTGCGTTCGACGGCGCTTTTCCAGAATCCTGGCTCCAGGTGCTTGATCCTCCAATGATGATGAAACATGCAAAATAGATGAAATAACATAAGTATTGTGTCCCAATATGAAATATAACAATGAATAACAGCAAATTATGATACAAAATAGTGATGCAAATTGGACGTATCAGTAAGAGAGACCTGATATTAGGTTAATGGATGATTTCTTTTCTTCTGAAGAGAAAGTTACACTACAGGAGAATGCTGAGTTAGAGAAGATGTTTACTGAGGAGGAGATTAAAGAGGCTGTGTTTGGGTCTTATGCTGAAGGAGCACCTGGCCCAGATGGCTTGTCCTTTCTGTTTTTCCAATCCTTTTGGGATGTGGTTAAGGAGGATCTCCTTGAACTTTTTGATGATTGGTATCATAATAGGCTAGATATATATAGATTAAATTTTGCCATGATTACCTTGATCCCAAAAGAGGATGATGCAAAAGAGATGAGGAAGTTTAGGCCTATAAGTCTTTTGAATTGTGTGTTTAAGATTTTTACCAAAGTTATTACAAATAGATTCTCCTTCCTTTTTGATAGATTGATTTCTCACCAACAATCTGCATTCATTAAAGGTAGGTTTATCTTAGAGAGTGTGGTTTCAGCTCATGAAATCATTCATGAAGTTTATAGAAGGAAAGAGAAAGGTTTAGTTTTCAAAATAGACTATGAAAAGGCTTATGATAGGGTAAATCTTGATTTCCTTTATGATATTCTGCAACTTAGAGGCTTTGGGGGGAAATTATCTCCATGATTAAGCAGATAACCCAAGGGGGGTCTGTTGGTGTTAAAGTAAATGATGTGGAGGGAGACTTTTTCCTCAGTGGTTAAGGCAAGGGGACCCTTTTGCTCCCCTTCTTTTTAATTTTGTGGTAGATGTTTTTTTGAAAATGGTGAACAAGGGTGCTTCTTGTGGCATGATTACAGGATTGTGTCCACATTTAGTTCCTGATGGAGTGATTAGTCTGCAGTATGCAGATGACACCCTGCTCTTCCTAGAAAAAAATGAAAGAAATGCTATAAACCTTAAGTGGACCCTTACTTGTTTTGAACAAGTGTCAGGGATGAAAATCAATTAATATGGAGGTGGAGGAACTTGCTCCTTTCTTAGATATCTTTCAATGTGTTGCTGGGAAATTCCCTGTGAAATATTTAGGTCTCCCCTTGCACTTTAGTAAACTCAAAAGAGAAGATCTGCAACCTTTGGTTGATAATCTGCTTAGTAGAATGGCAGGATGGAGGGGGAAACTGTTGTCCTTAGAAGCAAAAAGAATCCTCATCCAAACTGGTTTATCTAGCATTCCTATATATATGCTCTCCTTTTTCAAGTTTCCAAAATGGGCTTTAGATCTTATCAATACTCAGATAGCTAACTGCATGTGGGATGATGTAGATGGGAATAAGAAAATCCATTTAGCTAATTGGCCTTCTATTTGCATGAGGAAAGAATATGGTGGGCTTGGGATCCCAAATTTACAGGATTTAAATATATGCTTAGTTGGCTCATGGGTCAAAAGGTATATTTATGGAGAAGGGAGTCTTTGGAAAAGGATCGTAGATGCTAAATACAACACTAGAAACCCCAATATTTTCTGCTGTCAGGACATTAACCCTTCTGTGTTTTGGAAGGGTATGATGTGGGCGGCTAGAGCAGTTAAGTTTGGTTATAAGTGGAAAATTGGGAATGGTAGAACTGTTAGATTCTGGGAGGATACTTGGTTTGGAAATGCTCCCCTATCCACTCAGTATTGGGACATTTACTTTGTGGTTAATCAACAAATGAAAACTGTTGCTGACCTATGGGATGGACAATAGCTAAAATGTGATTTTAGGAGAACCTTTACTCCACAAATGATGGAAATGTGGCTTGAGATTTGTGAAATTGCTCACACCATCACCTTCTCTGTGGAGGAGGATCAGTTGATTTGGAAGTATGAGTCGAAAGGGGTTTATTCTTCTAAATCTTTGTATGCTATTATCAACTTTAGAGGGGTTCAACCAGTTTTCTTGCCTGCTGTCTGGGATTTAAAAATCCCACCTAGAGTGCAAATTTTCCTCTGGTTGCTGTCCCAAAACAAGATCATGACTAGGGATAACCTTAGACACAGGGGTATCCAAAAACCTCTATACTGTGAGCTTTGTAGTGAATTAGAATCTGTTAAACACCTGTTTTTTGACTGCCTGGTATCTAGGTTGCTTTGGTCTGTGGTGCAAGAGATCTTTGATGTAGAAATTGTAGGTTACTTATCCCTTGCATCGAAATGGCTATGCAATAAAAAACTTGAGCAGTTGAATGTTGTCTCATCTGCAGTTATTTGGTGCATTTGGAACAATAGGAATCAATTGGTGTTTAACAGAAAAACCTGGTTGTCCATGAAGCAGGTGTGGGGATTACTCCTATCATACCTAAGGATATGGCAGGTTCCATTCAAAAATCTGGCATGGGATCTGGTGGAAAAATTCAAGTGCGCTCTGGTGAGGAGACTGAGGATGGTGCCATCGCTGATGCCGGATTGAAATGCTCGTCGTTTGACTGGATTTCGACCTGGAAGTCGTCCACGGCTTCTCTCCATCAAGGGCGCGCTTCTGAAGCCTATCTGTCCAAGCACCCGGAAGATTCTGGCAACATCCATGTGGTGATCTGATGGCCTGGCCTGGGGGCGTTGGAGAAGTGGTTTAGTGCTTTGCCTTAGTGTTTTCAGTTTCTTGGCTAAGTCTGGAACCATTGTGTGGTGGCTGTTCCCTCTTAGTTGGGGCTTTCGACATACATTCTTATAAGACCCTCGGCTTAGCTGGTGGGCTGGATCTCTTTTAGTTTTAACTTTCTATGTTGCTAAAAACGCTATGTGTTTCATTTTCTAATAAGAATGGAGCTAGGGAGCGCTCCCTGCTTGTCTAAAAAAAATCAACCAGGGGAATTGCTAGGCAGGGTGGATAGAGAAGGGCACCTCCATTTTCCAGGTGAAGCGGTAGTAGACGGCGGCGGCCATGGAGGCGATCCTGAGGCTGGACATCACCGCGGCCACCAGGTACGTCCGCTGCTCAGACTCCTTACTTGCCTTGCGCTCCGTCATGCCCATCCGCGCCGCCGCCTGCCGTCTCGTCCACCTTTGTGGCGTCAGTCCGCCGTCGGACGCCATGCACGGGACGGGCACGGAAGCGTGCCGCGGGGGCAGGGCGTGCGCCGAGAGAGAGAGAGAGCGGCACGAAGGCGAGCCGCGGCGCGGGAGGCGGTGAGAGGCACCAGAGGAACAGGAGGAAGGCGACGGGCTGTGCCTCGCCGGAGGGCTGCCGTGTAGTTCGCCGGAGGAGGAAGAAGTGTCGGTGCCTGGGCTAGAGATGATGGGACGGTGGAGGAGATAAAGAGAGCTCGGGGAAAAATTGAGGGTATGGGTAGAGGATCTTCTCCAGAAGGAGTCAAAGCGGTGCTGTAAAATGGTTCATCCACCCATAACAAAAGGAAAGCCCAGCAAAAAATAAAGAAAAGGAAAAAACGAAAAGTGCAAGAGAACATCCGAAGTGCACACAAGAAAATAACAGCGAAAATCAACCACAAAATTAGATACGTGTCAACCCATCGTTATTCCAAAAAAAAAATCAAAATTAGGAGAAAAAAGATGTCAGCTACCCTATAATATAGTACTTATAGAGTATAGATAGCGAACTTTTAAAGATTCGGTACATGCAAGCAAAACCTTTTTTCTTGAATGGAGGAATAATTAAGAAGCTAACTGATTCAGTTAACACTATTTACATAAATGAGAATCATCAAAAGTTCAGCCATTGGTCTATAATTACAGTACAAAGTGGTTTACTTTGGGTTTTTCTTGAGTTAAAGGAAAATATAACATCTGAAGAATTATCAGCTAATCTCTATGGCTATGCACCCTAGTGGACTTTTATCAACCAATCTGCCAATCGCTATTGACCAGAATGCATAAGGCATACTAATATGAAATTGACAAGATTAATAGTATGATAAGTACATCATCGCATTATTATCATTATTACTCAAGGTCAAGTCAGCAACTAAAGTATGGATTCGTACTGAACTAACTGGAGTATGCCTTTATTGACAGGCTCCCCATGCGTGCAGCTACCTTGGTGCCCTAGCCTATGAACATTATAAATTGCGCTATTCACGGTAAGCAAACGGAATTTCCAGTTGGTGTATTTCCTCGCCCAAACAAAATGCTTGACAGAGCAAGAATGAATATGATAAAAAGAATTAACATATTCCATTTTGTGGGATGACAGGTTCTTTGAATTGAACATGGAGCATGTAGCTTTACTAGGAATCAAAAAACCAAGAGAAAAAGATTCAATGCATCCACTCAACATCACTAAATTGTGACCATGTGGAGTGCTATCAAATCAGAGACCAACTTGCTTAGGTTGTCTGCTTGGCAATGTACAACGAACAAATATGTTCCTACGGACCCATACCTACAATAGTGGTGTTGACGTCTGGGTAATATGGTCCCAATTATAGAAGATTTGAAGGAGAATGGATTTTTGGCTCCACAACTTCTATGATTCCTTCGATTGAAGCTAAAAAGATAGTGCATTTGAAATTTTACAGTAAAAATAAGCTTTCTCTTGTGTATACTAATAAGAACAAAAAAGACAAATGCACTGATTTTAAATTTGCAAGTATCCAATGAAAGACTTCCGATCCAATTTACAGCTATGACAACCAAAAACATCTCATAGCATGAACCAAAACGTTGCAACATACTCTAATGAGACATTACTTTCAGATTCAATCACGTAACTACAAGCATCCCACCGTATCACATTTGAGGATGGAGATAGTAGAAGACAATGGAACTCTTATTTACTACATAGGTCGCTATATTGCTTTTTGTGTAGCCCACAAATGAAATCATTTTTTTCGTAAATGTTACAGTTATTCTGCATGTAAAATTTGACGTTAAAATGTGATGGTTGTGTACACATATGACATATGACAAGACAAATCGCCTTTCCGGGTCTCCGCCATCTATTATATAGGTTGATGACAAAAAAAAGAGAGTAGACAACCGGGAAAATCAAAGTGTAGCCCGAGCTACACATCGCTTGTTTATTTTACAAAATACGAATTCAACATTTAAAGTCTGAAGTTTCGAAAAAAATCTGAATGTAGCTAATGATGTGCAAAATTTCAGGATGAAATACATTATATTAGAGGCTGCACAAAAACAACAAATTCTAACAAATGTTGGAGGTTTCAAACTCTATACTGTTTCAGATCCATGGATTTATGAATTTTGCACTGCCTAAAATACTGAGTCTTTCGTATTGCTTTTTTTTCACAGTCGTAGAGTACATCGTTGTCTACCTATAGAATTTTTGTTCCTAATTTTTTGAAACTATAAAATACCATTTTCAAATTTTCGAAAAAGAACTCCATGTAGCATGAGCTACAAAATGCCACACTCGTAGACAACCATGTGAATAAAGAAGTAGACTTCCTAGACGAAAAAAGTAAAATAGAAAGTAGGAAGACTATGGTAAAGTGGTGTATAGCCTGCTCTACAACACATCTATCCCACCAGAGCAAAATTTTCTCACTATTTCCCTTTCTCTGTCATTATTCGTGTTCGTAACTACTTGGGGGGTGCATACAACCTTTGTTAAAAAGGCAGGCAATCCCAATAAAAGTAGCCATACAGAAAAAAACAAGTCTAAGGCCTGATGCCTCGCGACAGTTCCTCTAACATACTACAACTAACCCTTAAAAGGCAAAACAAGAATAAAATACACAAATCCTAGGCAAAGCCTTCAAGAAGGAATCGCCGCACGATGTGTCGGTGATGATGAGTCCAATTGTAGGTCGATATCGGGATTTTCATCCCTCCAAGCCGAGCTCTGAGCCACCACCTTCAACAACGGCACGGCACAGACGCACGTCGGCATTGCCAGATGGTAATCAAATGTTTCCACCGGAATGTGCAATCTAGATGTTCTTGTTTTGCATTGCCAGATGTAGTCTCCATGAATGGGTGTAGTCAACATCATCCATTCATGATCTGTTTTTTGAGTTTTCACCAAATATGTAAATACAATTAGTTAGATTATGCGCAAAAAAAAGATCAAGTACAACTAGCATTGAAGTATATTGTCGTTGTGAAATAATATTAGCATCATTACATCTCCAATACTTGTCACTTAACACAACAAGTTAACTAACATCGAGTTACAACAAATGAGCTATTGAATTTCACATCTCACAAGATAACGTGTATAATTTTGTACAAATATATTATATTGTACTTGTCCTGTAGGAGGCCACAAAAGAAATTTCAAGAGTTTCTGGGAATAGGATCCTCGAAATGACTATTATTTACTCATGTGGCACTAAGTAAGGGTTACATAACAATCTTAAGGATGAACATTGATCTAAACGTATTCCTAAATATCATGTGCTTGCTAGGTAAATGATGAGCACATCACACCTCTTATGTTTATATAGTGGAGATTAGGATCTTACTATCTACCTAATGATTTGTTTCTTCTACAGTGGGTTGGAGGTTAGTAGCAATGGACATAACTTAGAATATATAGCCAAAGGGCCTGCATGTACATTTTCATGGGCATCACCATTAAAGTACACTTAAAATTATTTGAAAGAAGATTAACTACATCAGTGACTAGCATTTGCTTCATATAGTGGATAATTTCATAGACTTGAAAACACTATTATATTAGGCAATATGACAGACTTTGGAATTCTCGCTAGGGGTGGTTTCTGAATAACCTTTTACCATAGATCATTTTTTATATGCTTTCTATATGCAATGACAAGCACAATAAATAATAGCTACGCCAGATGTTATTTTTAGCTATACACTAGTAATTTGTATATCTAACTTATATGTAATGGTTAATTACATGCATTTAATCTATGTAAATCATGTCGGTCCACTCACATGAATACATGCGTGCATGGGTGCGCTTATATTTTCCTAAGTAACAACAATAGTGATAATAAATAATTCCATATCTCATTGCATATTTGTAATAAAAAATTGCACTAACTTTGGAACTCCTAGGATTATGTCTGTACACGTGCCAACCATCTAAACCATATAGGAGCATTCTAGAGTACTCTACGAATATCTCATCTCTAAATATTTCATGCTACACCTGAAATATATAATTCCAGATTTTTGCCTAATTGAGTAAAATTCTCTCTAAATTTTTCTACCGGAGAAAATAAGATGATTTGAATGCTTAGACACATTTGGCTATCCATGTCTCTCCTAAGATAACAAGTTGTCTCACGCCGATCCCGGGAGGACGCGTGGAGGCATTGGGATGGTGCTTGCGCCTCTAGGGAACGATCCCACCGCTCGTTGGGTCGCCAAATTCTCTGTGTGCACATGCACCACCGACTCTCGCTATACCCTGCATCAATGAACGCTTGGACCCGACCCATGCTCAGTCTTTCGCGTTGTTGAATATATAAGCAAATATCCACATGAAATAATCCGTACAAGTAATTGATAAATCATGACTATGAAAACAACAAATAAACTAATCATGCAGACTAGTAAGATAGATGAACAGATCACATCTAAACAAGACAAACTGATCGCATCTACCACACAAACAAGAAGAAGAAACTCTAACAGAAACTGAAAGAGAAACGACAAGATCACATACTTCGCAGCAGCGTCGTTGTCGCCCATGTTGAGGACATATAAAACAATGTCCGGTGCACGCCGACGGACGGGATGACGAAGACGAAGGCGGCGGCGCAATGAACTGGAAACAAGTAGTCGCGTATGTATCTCGTACAGGCTAGGGTTTGCGTCCGCGCTTATATAGTGCGGTTCGGGAAGGTCGTGGGACGCAGCCCAAGTACGAGTTCACGATCCATAAAAACCGGAACGAAAACGGCTGTGTTAATGTCCGTTAATGACTCGTAATTGATTACACAATTAATTTCCAAAACAGCAAAAAGATAAGCTCGGCGAGGCGAGGTTCCCGCAACCCACGGCGCGTCGTGACGTGGCGAGGCGGGCGGAGGAGGAGGAGTGCGCGAGGGCTCTCTCTCTTCTCACTCACTTACTAGGACTAAAACAGCCCACCTTATATACCACTCCAACTCTCTCCCAACTAGCAATGTGGGACTAAACTTTAGCCCCCACTAGTGCTGCCACTGATTTTTGGAATGGGCCATGTGAGAATTTGATAATGGGCCATGGGCCAAAGGCCAAATGCCCACAAATTCCAGCAATCCCCCACAACCTCTCATTGGCACATCTCATCAATAAGTTTCCAGAACATTGTTTTATATACCGGTATGTCGTGGAGACTGTTAAGTTGAACTTCCACTTAAAGCTTCATATTACACTAGAATGCAACTTGGATAGTGGACTATGCCTTGAACTACAAGTTTTCTGCGCACTAGCTGCATACAAAGCCTAGACCGATACTAGGCTGCCGTGAGGCTTCCTCGCGGTTTGGAGCTTATACGTCATACTCCAGGGCCTTTCATGAGTTTACTAGAGAGCATCCAACTCTCATAGATTGCGACGTTTAACAATCAGACTCATATAGGTGTGTTCTTCAAAAGATGTTCTGCAGGACAACATCTCTGCTAAAATAAGCCACTTAGAACACATTAAGATAATTATCAACCTGCCATGCAGATTAGGAGACTATTGCATCTTACGGAGTGGTAAAATTGCTATAGGGATATATACTCTCCTCTCAGCTGACCAACTTGTCTCCCAGCTCTAATTCACGGGATCTCCGATGACATAGAGTGGGTTACCACCGTGGGCAGCTCATAGTGTGGGTCTCATACCCATCTCCCTCGATGCATTTTCTATCACATTTCATGATAGTCCCTTTGTGAACGGGTCTGCCAGGTTTCTAGACGTATGGATATAATACAACGCTATAACTCCGGAGTTTCTCATTTTCCTGACAGTTTTCAGTCTCCTCTTCACATGCCTTGATGACTTCATATTATCCTTAGAACTGTTTACTTTGACGATCACGGTTTGATTATCACAGTTCATAGGAATAGCGGGTATTGGTTTCTCAACCACAGGTAAGTCCACCAAGAGCTCACGAAGCCACTCGCTTCAGTGGTTGTGTCTAATGTTGTGAGTTCTGCTTCCATAGTTGACCTCGTAATGATGGTGCCTTGCAAGACTTTGAAACAACGCCACCTCCAAGTGTAAACAAATAACCACTTGTGGCCTTAGTCTCATCGGCATCAGATATCCAATTTGCATCACTATAACCCTCAAGTACCCTTGGATACCAGTATAGTGAATGTCATAACTCGCAGTGCCTTTCAAATAGCGCAAAACTCTCTCAAGAGCATGCCAATGAACATCTCCAGGTCTAGACACAAAATGGCTGAGTTTACTTACAGCAAAGGAGATGTCAGGCCTCGTGGCGCTGGCTAAATACATAAGCGAGCCAATGATCTGCGAATATCGCAATTGATCTCTAGCAATTCTTTTATTCTTACGAATTATCACACTAGGATCATAAGGCGTTGGAGAAGATTTGCAGTCGCTATACCCAAGCGACTCAGGATCTTTTCCACATAGTGGACGAAGCAATGTAATCCCACCATCGTCATCCTTCAGCAGCTTGATGTTTAAGATCACATCAGCTACTCCCAAGTCCTTCATCTCAAAACAACGAGATAGGAACTCCTTGACCTCCTTAATCACGAAGGTTGGTCCCAAATATCAATATGTCATCGACATAGAGACAAAGAATAACTCCCTCGCCCCCACCATGGCGATAGTATACACACTTGTTATCTTCGTTTACAACAAAGCCTTCAGCAGTTAAAGTTCTTTCAAAATTCTCATGCCACTGCTTAATTAGGCGCTTGCTTAAGCTCATACAAAGACTTCAATAACTTACACACCTTTCCTTCTTGACCATCTACTACAAATCCATCAGGTTGCTCCATATAAATTTCCTCATCGAGCTCTCCATTTAGGAAAGCTGTCTTAACATCCATTTGATGAACGAGAAGACCATGGGAGGCAGCCAAGGAAAGTAGTGCTCGAATTGTGCTCAGTCGAGCTACATGTGAGTATGTATCAAAGAAGTCTTCGCCTTCTTTCTGAGTATAACCCTTGGCCACAAGTCGTGCCTTGTACTTTTCAATAGTACCATCGGGCCAAAGCTTTTTTTTAACACCCACTTGCATCCTACGGTTTGCACCCATAAGGACGATCGGTAACCTCCCAAGTTCCATTGGCTAAGATGGAATCCATCGCTCTACGCTTCCTTCCAGTAGTCAGCATCCTAAGATGCATAGGCTTCTGAAATAGAAGTGGGAGTATCATCCACGAGGTACACAATGAAATCATGACCAAAGGACTTTGCAGTCCTCTGTCTCTTGCTCCTTTTGGGAGCTTCATTGTCGCCCTCCACATGATTATCATAGTGTTCTATCGCAATGGTAGGTTCAGGAATTGTAACTAACTCCTGACTTGATGAACTAGGCATCTCCTGATTTGATGAGCTAGACTTGTCTTTCATGGGAAATATGTCCTCAAAGAAAGTCACATCATTCGACTCCATAATTGTACCAACATGCATGTCGGATACCTTAGATTTTACTATCAAAAATCCGTAGCCAATGCTATGAAATGCATATCCCAGAAGAACACAATCCACGGTTTTTGGTCCAAGCTTGCGCTTCTTGGGTATCGGCACATTTACTTTCGCCATACAACCCCAAGTTCGTAGGTAAGAGAGTTTCAACCTTTTCCTTTCCCATTCCTCAAAAGGGGTAATGGTTTTGTTCTTTGTGGGGACACGGTTCAGGACATGACATGCAGTCAATATCGCCCCCCCACCATGCCTTGGATAGACCCGATGTATCTAACATGGCGTTAACCAAATCAGTTAGAGTACGGTTCTTTCTTTCGGCCACCCCATTTGGCTGAGGTGAGTAGGGAGGCGTCCTCTCATGGATAATACCATTCCGCACAAAAAGAATCAAACTCGTTGGAAAAATACTCTCCACCACGATCAGACCTTAGCCGCTTGATCTTTCGATCAAGTTGGTTTTTTGCTTCAGCTTTAAAGATTTTGAAGTGATTAAGAGCTTCATCTTTAGATTTCAGGAGGTACACATAACAATATCGAGTAGAGTCATCAATTAAAGTCATGAAGTATCTTTTTCCTCCTTTTGTCAATTCACCATTCATTTCACAAAGATTGGAATGTATAAGCTCCAGCGGTGCCAAGTCCTTGCCTCCGTAGTCTTGTGAGACTTACGTGGTTGCTTAGCTTGCACACATACTTGGCACTTGGATTTCTTGACAATAGCAAATTTCTGAATTATATTTATATTCGCTAGCCGCGTCATGCACCCAAAATTAATATGACAAAGTCGTGAATGCCAAATATCAAACTCACTATCATTGCAAACACGATTAATAATTTGAGTACATAAGTCTGACAAAGATAAGCGGAACAAGCCTCCGCACACATAACCCTTTCCAACAAATTGTCCACACTTGGAAATTACAACTTTATTGGACTAAAAGACCAACTTAAAACCATCTCGACATAAAAGTGATGCGCTGACGAGATTCTTATTAATGGAAGGAACGTGCACATTCTTCAGCTGGATGGTCTTTCAAGTAAACTTCAGATCCACCGTACCAACACCACGACAGAAGCACGTGAGCGTTTCCCATCAGCACGGAGGAAGTCCTTGCGACTGATAAGAAAACATAGAAACATCAGAACATACATGTGTATTGGCTCCGGTGTCTATCCACCAATCAGGAGAATTACATACTGAAAGGGGAAATACCGTACCCAATGTCCTTCATCTCAGTATCAACGCCAATAACAACATTTGCGGACTTGCCGCTGTTCCCACGCCGATCATGGCGGGCAGGCAATCCAGGAGCGCCACAAACATGGCAGTTACTTTCTTCTTATAAGGAGTCTTCCTCTTGAAGTTGGTTGAGTTGGAGGCTTTGTTCTTCTCGTCAAACTTGTCTTTTCCATTGTTCTTATTCTTAGACTTGTGAGATTGGAAGTTCTTCTTCTGTACCACATTGTTGAACCTCCCTCAAAAAGAGCCCCTTTGCTCTCGCCCTCTCTTCCACATGAAGCGAGCCAATAAGATCCGAAAGGAAAACTCTTGTCTCTTATGAGGAAGGTGCAAAGCCGCCCCAAACACTAAGGGGGTAAAGCGGCTTAAGCTCCGGCAAGGCAGTGACTGCATCTCATGAGTCTACTCAACTACGGAGAGCTCATCAGTCATCCTGTAGTCATAGTATTGCTCCATGACATACAGTTCAGTGCCAGCGTCCGAGACCCCAAATTTGGCCTCGAGCGCATCCCACGCATCTTTACCATGGTCGAAAGCCATGTACGGGTCAACAATGTTATCCCCAATAATGCTGAACAAGGTCGCCTTAAACATGGTGTCGACCTTCTCAAACTTTTACTACTCCTCTGCAGAAAGAGGCCCCTCAGGTCTAGCATCTGTGGCGCTAAAACAGCCTAGGTTTGTAAACCATAGAACTACCTTTGTGCGCCACCTCTTGTAATGCATACCATCAAAGAGGGGAGGTCGAGTAGTGGCAACAACGCTGCTTGAATTGATTTGCCTATAATCAGGTTTTTGGATTGTTGAATATATAAGCAAATATCCATATGAAATAATCTGTACAAGTAATTGATAAATCATGACTATGAAAACAACAAATAAACTAATCATGCAGACTAGTAAGATAGATGAACAGATCACATCTAAACAAGACAAACCGATCGCATCTACCACAGAAACAAGAAGAAGAAACTCTAACAGAAATTGAAAGAGAAACGACAAGATCACATACTTCGCAGCAGCATCGTTGTCGCCCATGTTGAGGTTGTCGAAGAAGTTGCTGAGGTCCGGGAAGAAGTTGTCGGTGTGGAGGAACTCGTCGTCCGATGACGACGTCGTGATGCGAGTAGTCGCGCCGGAGCGCTCCCCAAAAACCTGATTGCCCCTCACCGTACAGGTTCACGAGAGGCAGGGTTCCGGAGGTCCGTCGGCGGTCGGTGCACGCCGACGGACGGGATGAAAACGCGGCGGCGCAATGAACTGGAAACAAGTAGTCGCGTATGTATCTCGTACAGGCTAGGGTTTGCGTCCGCGCTTATATAGTGCGGTTCGGGAAGGTCGTGGGACGCAACCCACGTACGAGTTCCCGCAACCCGCGGCGAGGCGAGGCGGGCGGATGAGGAGGAGTGCGCGAGGGCTCTCTCTCTTCTCACTCACTTACTAGGACTAGAACAGCCCACCTTATATACCACTCCAACTCTCTCCCAACTAGCAATGTGGGACTAAACTTTAGCCCCCACTAGTGCTGCCACTAATTTTTAGAATGGGTCATGTGAGTTTCAGAATTTGATAATAGGCCATGGGCCAAAGACCAAATGCCCACAAATTCCAGCACGTGTCATGGACCTCAAGTCGATTTGCACTCAGAGAGAGCATCCATGTGCGAGTCCGGCGGTCCTGCCTAGGCCGGTCCTAGCGCAAATCAATCAAGCTCATGTCTCCTAGAACTGGCAGTACCGCAGTAGCGGAGCCTCACTATGATTGTGTGGTCATTTGATAAGGGCATCTCCAACGGGGCGACGCATATTTATGTCCGTTTACGTCGGGCACGGACATAAAAAACGTCCCCATGTCCGCATGCGTCTGCCCTTTCTCCAGCGGCAGAGACGCATTTATTTGACCGCATGCGTGATTAGAGAGGAGAGAGAGGGAAAGATTCTATTTGTGTGGCTAGGAATGACCGCATGTGAAAAGGAGAGAGAGGGCTGCATGCAGGCCAACCGGACGAAAACGGACGCGCGGACACGTCCGCACAGACGCATTCCTGGCGCATATTTGGTCCACGTTTGCGTCAGGACGGATGCTGCGGACGTTTTGCGTCTAGCCGCTGAAGCGCATTTTTTATCAGCGCAGACGCAAACGGACGAAAAACGTCTGTTTACGTTGCCCCGGTGAAGATGCCCTAACACAAAAAAAAATGGGTTCCTTCTTTGATTTTCGCCTGTTTGGTTTTTTGTTACACTTTTTACTTGTCTTCTTGTCGTCTTTTTTTGAAACTAGGCAAGAGACTTGCCATTCATTGATATAGGAGAAGAGAATGGCCAGTTTATGAGGGAAACTAGCCGAAAACCGATACAACACAACACAACACGCCGGCCCCGGGGCCGCGCACCACACGGGCCGACGGCCTAGCCACCCCAGTGGCCAAGACCGACACCCTAAAAACACCTCAAAACACGACAAGGCGGAGGCAAAACACGGAGCTGCCGCTCCGACAACCACGCCGACCCCCGGGGCCGCGCACCACCTAGCCGAAGACAAGCCGAGGACGAAACCGACTGGACAGACAACGCGAACAACAAACTTGCAGTGAGGGTCTCCACAGTGATGCCTCCAACGAGGGGAGCGACGTCCAAGAGCGCCGCCATCACCGGCATCGGCCGAGGCCGGTGCAGGGTTTTCACCCGGAGCACACCGAAACCGAAGACGTGTTCGCCTGACCGCCGAGTCGAGGAATCCAGACCGCTCGTCGACGCCGACAACCAACTCGCTCCACAGCTCCCTCCGGCCGACAGAGCAACCAAGGCGAGGACCCCAACAGGCAACACGACACAGGAGAGTGTCGCCCTCGCCCGATCCCACGAGGAATCAGGGTTTCCCCGGAGCACCCGGGCGGAGGCGCAAGAACACCACCTCGACGACGCCTCCAAGGAGGTCACGACGCCAAAAAGGCGCCGCCGCCATCGGTTCCAGCCGCAGCTAGAACAAGACTTTCGCCCAGCAGAGAGTCGCAACCTCACACCCGCCGCAAAGGGCCGGCCAGACCACCATCACCACCCGGCGCGCCGACATCACGCCACAGCCACCACCACCACCAATCCAGAGAGCTCCGCGAACACGACCGACACCCACCGCACCTCGCGGAGATGAGAGGCCGGGCAGCGCAGCATGCGGCCGACAGAGCACCGCCAAGGAGCACCGTAGGCGCCGCCGGAACGCCACGAAGGAGGGGGCGCCGAACAACACCGAAGCGGAGACTCGAAGACGAACGCCAACGTCCGCAGGCCTGGAGTTCCCCGGACCAGCCGCCGCACAGCCCGGCCGCCGCGACGCCCATGCCTCCACCGCGTCTGCCGAGGAAACCGGGGCCGCCGCCCCGGAGCGCCCTTCACCCTGCTCCTCCTTCCGACACCCCGCGCCCGCCCCGGCCACCGCACGCCGGCGACGGCGCGCCTCCATCGCGCCACTCCTCAGGCCGCCCCGTCCCGAGCAGGCCAGCTCGGCCGAGATCCAGATCGGCCGCGCGCCAGCCGCCTCGCCACAAGCCTCCAGACGCCACGCAGCGCCCAAACCGCCGCGACCCAGCAGCCTCGCGAGCAGCCTCTCGCGCCGCCGCACACCACCGCCGGTCCGTCGCCGTCGCGCACAGCCAGAAGAACTCCGCCCGCCACAAGGAGAGGGAGAGGAACCGCCCCGCCGCCACCTTCCCTGGGCGCCCTCTGCCCTCGAGGCGAGGGAGGCGGAGGGTGGGGGTCAGAAGTGGTGGCGGCTAGAGTTTCCCCCGGAGTCGCCCAAGGAGGGCGACGCGGGGGTCGGATTGGAATGCGGGCCTCCTACTCTCCTCCTATGAAGTTGCTGACTGTTGTAGCTAAGTTGTCTTCTTGTCGTCTTGCTTCTTGGTTTTCTTTTCTTGCCGCGTTCTTATCTTTTGGCTTCTCTGGCTTTTCGTTTTTTAGTTTGTTTTTCTTCTATACGTTGTTCTTCTTGGTTTCACTGTATTCTAATTTTCCCTATGATGTTCTTGATTCTGCTTTTACAGAGCCTTTTCCCATCTGTTCTCTGTTTATTTCCATCCGTTCTCTTTCTTCTTGTGTTTGATCTTTCACCCGTGCCTTTTATTGAATGTGGTTTTCTCTTTCTTTTGCACATTTTCAATTTTTGTTCTTCCTCTATCTTTTTTGGTTTACCTTAGCCTCACTATCCTCCTTGACTCGGTTTCGAATTTCCGGACGCTGTTTCTTTTTTATGGAAACGGTTAGGCATGTGGTTGTGGTTCGCCGCTTTTTTTTATGTCTTGCCCAATGATGCGATTAACGGTGATTGTGATAGACTTTAGGGTATAGCGTTCAAGAACTTGATTTGTTAGACTTTGTCAGAGTGTTCTCCTAGCACTAAGACTCTGTTGTTGCTTTCAAAAGAAAGACTCTGTTGTTAGCATAAGGTTTTATGATATGGGGCACTCTTTGCCTCCACCTCGAGTGTTTGAGATTTTCGCCTATATCCCCTAAGAACTATACCTAGCATGTTAAACTGAGGCTGGTTCCATCCTGGCAGTTTCTGGTATAGGATTGAAGTCATATTGCTCGATGAGTTGACGTGACATGGAGGGAGTTGGTGGCGCTAGCGTGGAGGATCGCGGTGGCCTACAGAGCGATGTGGTTCTGGGGTGAGATGGGGTAGGGTTGGGAGAAAGGAAGAGAGATGAGACACAGATGGTGAGTGGAGAGAGAGGATGATAGGTAGGACGGAGGGACAATAGATGTTGTGGCATGTGCACGTCGGTGAGAGGTCTTTTAAATAATGCAATGTTCAAAAAATCGGCCGAGATACCGATTTATCCGCCGATTTATCGTGAATCGGGTGGTCGCCGATAAGATTTCAGCATATCGGCCAATTTATCGCGCCACCGATATTTCAGCCGATTTTCTGCATTTTAGCCGATATTTCGTCTGATTTTCACCCTCATGGCCGATATTTCGTCTGATTGTTAGTGAAATTTCAATGAAATTTGGTATGGCAATGATATTTTCGTCCTATGGTTGTGTAGAATTATGCATTAACTCAAAATTTTCATTATTATTGATTCAAATGCAAGGAATCAAGGTAATACTTATGTGCAATGCTCTTTTTTTTGCATAGCATATTATAGAAAATTTAGTGTCGAAAATTATGATTTATAAAAAAAATAAGCCGATAAATGGCTGACCGATAAAAAATTAATCAGCCGATAAGCGATTAATCTTTATTTTAAGGCTGGCCGATAAGTTAAGATTAATGATTTCTTGAACATTGAAATAAAGGGTGGATAATTTTTAGTTCATTGGGAGTTAACTTAATTTTTGCAATCACATTTACAACTCGTGGCTAGCACGAATTAAAAAAAATCAATATGGCATTATTTCAGTTGCGACCCATGACTAGTACAAATAATGTAGCAATAAAATGGTCCACAACATTTTTCTCTTTTACAACTCATGTGTAAGTCGTAAAATCGCAGTTCGAATCCCACTTGTAGCCAGAAAAATCATGTTTGTACATGGCTAGCACGAATCATGACACAGTCTAATGGTTTAGGAATTCAAAAAGAATCAGAAAACCGTTTAAACAAATCTCAAATTTGAGATTTCCATATAGGTTTCACCAAATTAGACAGTTTAAGAGATCCCTTGGGTGCTTGTATTTATGTGCTACACCCTTTTAAACAGATGGGAGGTGGGATAAGAGATGCCTATAGGTACCCTGCCACACTGTTTTCTTCTTATAGGTGTTGCTTATGGAGAAATTGGACATGTGGTGTTATCTTGGTGGAGTTAGTACCACTGTTTCAACGAATGGATAACTGTAGCAGGATTTTTTTTATATTTTTTTGACTGTGTGCATGAGTAATGCTGCTAGAGCAATACATTGTTGCAGAGGCTTAGTGTAATTGTTATCTACACGATATTAATATATTCACATTAATATGTGATTTTCAAAATAGGGAATCTAAATGAAACCTTTTTTTTTTTGCTCAGTCTATCTGGACTGCTTTTGTATAATAGGATTTTAATTACAACTCCGTGATGTGAGGCGTTTAAGCAATAGTGGAAATCATAAGTACCGGTAAATGACTTGTCGGGGATCCGCTGAAATACGAGAAGATCCCGACGGTGCATCCCTTTTAGTTTCCCCATCGGCTGAAGTTGGATCAAAATAGGGAATCTAAAAAAGGTATCCCTGCTCAGTATGGTTACTCCCTCTGTTCACTAATATAAGATTTTTAGCTTTTAGTAGATTTATCTATTTTGATATGTATCTAATTTATTTTTAATCTGTAGATTCGCTCTATAGTATTTTTTCGATAATGGATGATTTATTACTTAAAAAAACAATTACACTCGACATCTGAATAGCCAAGATGCACACAGCCGTTTCATAGTCTCAGAAATCTCAACATGAAAATAAAAAGACGAATTACATATCAATCACGAGCAAATGTAAAAACGCCTAAGGTGTAGGAGGCGGTCCAATCCTTAGATTATGTTGCCATCCATGTAGAAAAAAGTATCACTCGACGTATCCTTCAACCGTGTATAGATCTCCGTAAAGAGGTCGTGGTTCTCCACTCTCTGCATCGCAGACCATGAACGGAGAACAATTCTTATCAGTAAAAACTTTGTCATTTTTACATAGCCATAGCGACCAGATAACGGCCGCTGCCACCCTAATAAGCGTCGTAAACCTGTGATCAATACCGTGAAGCCAATTACCAAAAATATTAGCCACACTAGTTGGAGGATACAGATCAGATGCTACTTGGATGCATGACCATATAGATCTGGCAAAGCGGCACGGGAAGAACAAGTGTTTAATCGTCTCATTTGGTGACAGAAAACACCCTGACTACTCCCACGCCAATTGCGTTCCAGAAGATTATCTTTGGTTAGGATTACCCCTCGACGTATTTTCATCTTCTAAATCTTCTTGTTCTTATCAACTGATATATTAGGTTGCATAATTGCATTGTACATGTCTACATTGTAAGCTGAGCTTGCCGTGACTCTCGTGGCTGTGGTCACGCTTTGTTGTGATTTGGTTCAGTGATGCACGCAAGCAGCAGAATGACGTGCACCTGGACACATGCCGGCCGCAAAGGGCAGCTGCGACAGGCAAAGCAAACCGAAAGCCTTTATTGAATTCTGATTCGATCTAGTACTGAAGAGCAGGTGCATTGAACCTTGTAGTAGTTGGAGGCGCGATACGTAGCTAGTCGTTTTGGCTTTACTTTCCCTTTGAGGCGCAGCTAATTGCGTGAAATCCTAGCCTTCCTGGATAAATCACTTGCACATCAGCATATGTCAGTACTATTACTATCTATAGATGATAACAATCTTGTCACGGCTGAGATTCATATAGGTCTGCACTTGTTCAGAATCCGACACATGTAAGCATGCAACCAAGTCTTAAGTGATATACTTCCTCCGTCGCATAAGATATAAAATGTTATTACAGACACTAAAAAGAAGGAGCAATCTAGAATGGGCCGAGGATGACTAACACACTTGTCAAAACTGAGAATCATATGTGTGCATTTGTGCACTTGTTCGAAACCAAACAATTCAACCAAAATGCTCCCGGATTTGCTCCCTCTTCGGTAGGATATATAACCAAAATGCATGACAGAGGATAGCATAACACTAATCTACTACTACTACGAACAAGTATGAGCTGTAATGACGGCGATGCAACTTGAGTTAGGCGTGTAACTGTTCTGCTCCTTCCTACGAGCACAACCTCACGTGGCCAATTGTCCAATTGCAAACACATGACTCAAGATTGTATGGGTGTCCATGATACTAAACCCCAACTTGATTTGCCGTACGAAGTAGCACACGATCCAAGATCCAACGATCTATCTGATAATGACAACTTGACAAGTCAGCTTTGTTGAAGGAAGCTCTGGAAACATAGGCTCTGACCGATGCAGCAAGGATAGAGCTAAATTAAACGTGGTTAAAAGAGAATGTAATAGGAGTACTTGTTTTGCCTTCAAAGTTTTCTTTTGCGACATTTCTTGAAAACCATTTCTGAAAGTACTCATTTGTTTTCTCTGCTAGTGGTGCCAACTCCCAAACTGGTTTCCCTCCATCCAGTTTGACACTACAATTCGGTGTGGTTGGACAGTTTAGTGTCTCTTTGATTCAAAGGGGTTTCGTACAAATTTTGGAGGATCTGAACTTTTAGGAATTTTTCTAAACAGGTGGGTATGGTTGGAAGATTAAGATTTAGGATGGAAATGCCAAACAGTCCTTCACTCAAATAAATATAGAAATTGCAGATTTTGGCACACAAAAGGTACAAGGAGGTTTTCACAATCCCATAGTACTAATTTCTCCGTAAACAGTATGTTAGCAACTAACTGAAATATGTTGTATATATACCAATTAACCGGTGTCAGGCGTGTGCTACTAGCTATATCCTGTAGCTAACAGCTACAGTTCAAGACCTCTTTCGGTTGCTGAATTCGAAGGATGACTACGAACGATAACCAAGTGTGAGTGCACGTTCTATGCCGGTTTCTCTAACAAGGATCCGTTGTTTTCTTCGTTGGAGGTGTCTTGAAAAGAAAATAGAAGAAGACGCGTGCAGTCTACGTTCGTAGTAGGAGTACAAGATTTGACACATGGGTATGCGCCAAAAGGCAGACCAGGGGAGACGAACCCTTCCATGCACATCAGGACCGCCTTTCTAAAAGGAAGGGCTTGGAAGAGTGAATTTTAGTTATCTCTTACGAGAGATCTACTAGTCTAATATTGCTGAGTAAAAAGAAAGTCCATACAAGATACTCTCGAACTCAGTGGCGAAGGATAAAAAAAATCTGAGGTAGGACGGATCTTAAATAATAAAAATACCAAAATAGTTCTAAAACAATATATTTGATTATAAGTAGAACCTAAAAAAATCAGACCAATAATACCAACTCAAGGGCATAGCTTTACCTTTTTAAAAAAATCTAATGTAATTTAAACAATCAAGATGTTTCAGTATCCATCGTTCGATGCGTAATTCGGTCTTGATTATCTTTGTTGCCGAGAAATTCCTTTCAATTATTGATGCTGCCACGCTTAAAATTTTATCTTGGTGGTGTGATAATGCAGTCGCAGAAAGTATGAAGCGCCTTTCAAATATGTAGAAATCTCTAAAATCTCTAATTATGCGAGTACGAATAATGAATAACTCAAGTTTATCTTGTATATACTAAGGTTCAGTTAATGATAAATCTCTGTAATATGACTAATATCAGAAATGTGATTCACATTGAACCTAGAATATGAATCTATGTTTAGAGGTAAATAGTCTATGTTTTCCGTTTGTAAATGATTTTGCGCAGTGGTCAGTGAAACGAGCGTAACTTTCTCATAAGGAGTCAATTTTCGATGTATGACCACTGAATTGTTTAAAAAAAGACACGTGCATCTAAATGTATTTTAAAAAATCAAAGAGCAAGCAATTTTTTAAAAAAGACACGTGCATCCGCCCTACCTTGCCCTACTGGAAGCTTCGCCCCAGCCCGAACTAACCAGCGTAAACAGAGATTGTATTGGAAAGATCAAAGAGCAAGCAAATATACTTGATTATCTTTATGTCAACCTTTTTCCACCACAATTGTCAAAAATAGATATTCTCATCAGAAAGGATTGTAGTACTATGAATCCTTCTAGAACATAAAGTCGTCTAAATGCAATTGTTCTTATTAGTAACAAACTAAATATGATAAAATTGCGGCGTGCCTTTTCCATCACAAGTGCCAAAAACATATCTTTCATCTGAATCCATCTAGGCATCTAGAACATAAAGTAGTTCAAATGAAGTTGTTATTATTAGTAACAAACTACAGAGTACATATCATAACCCACCAAATATGATAGAATTGCGGCGTGCCTTTTTTTCTCAACTACATTCAAAGGCTTGCTTTAGGATTAAACATAGTGACTCTTAATCCTCTTCCACCAATGTTTGTCTCGACGAGGCATATTGTATCGACATCGAAAATTCCCAGTCAGCATAGGGTTTTATGCTTCGCCGCTAACCTTTACATAGACAACAAGACTTATATGGATGCCACATCAGCCCGCCTACCTCTACCAAGAACTATTAAAAAACTTCAAAATTCACATTATAATGGTAAAATGCTTCATGCTCTAGTAATAAACAAATGCTTTACTAGTAGGGAAATAGTAAACATATGCTAATTGCAATTAGGACAAGTAAATCCACTCAAGGCACCAAGACGACTAATAGCAGGCACTGCCAAAAAAGGAGAGGAAGGAAGCTTATGGGCCACCCTAGCCCCCACCCCCAGTTCCATCATGCATATGCATAGCTCAAGTTGGTCCTTGATGCAATGTATCCATCCCTCTTCTCTTCCTCCCCCAAGATTTCAAACCCCACTCATAAAATTGCCTCCTCTCTCTCTCTTCCTTCGTCATCATGCTTCCCCTCTCCTGCCCCCATCTCCATCCATCCACAGCACCGTCGCCAGAAAGTAGATACACGAGTCCTCACCTCCGCGCGACGATATCTACCTCACCGTCAGGGGATCCGCCTTTGCTGGTCTCTTCCTTTTTTTAGTGCTGGCTGGTGCGGAATCCAATCCGGGAGCATCTCGTTCTGGAAGCATTTAGTTTCTCACGGTTGATGTTCGCCCATTCGTGATCTTTGGTGCCTCTTTCGGTTGGAACTTGGAAGTAGCTACTGATTTGGAGGAGAGGGGGTTCTTGGGGAGGATTTCGTTCAGGTCGATGCGTGGTACGGACTTGACGAAAATGCAAGTTTCAGGATCCAAGGTAACATTTTTGACCGTTCTTGATGTATGATTGTGCACAGTCTTGTCATATATTGGTGATTTTTGACTGTTCTTCTGGGTGAGTTCATCAGTTTCTTGATTCATCTAAGCTAACAAGTTTCTGAACTAAATTCCTTGAATATTTGGGTGTTGTGTACTCCCTCCGTCTGTCTCATTTTTGTCTAGATACGGATGTATTTTAGTTAGAGATACATCCGTATCTAGATAAAGTTGAGACACCTTTCTTTAGACTTAGGGAGTAATTAACATTACTTGATGTTTAGTTCTTTTTTGGAAGCATACCTGATGTTTAGTTAAATAAATATACGTGACCCTTCTCCTATGCTCTAACAATTTTCTTCTTTCAACAGGTATTGCCACTTGCGATGCAGTCCTTCCAAAGCAGATGATGGGCAGTACAGTCACCAGACTTCAGATCTGTCAAAAACCTTCAGAAACCACAGGACTTCTCATCCATCTCAGTTCCTGGAAGACACCCGCTGATCTGCACCCACCAAACAACACATGGCTAGCCAATTTGGCGCCATGGATACTAGGCAAAGGAGGAATCCTGTGTTAGTTAGACCAAATGCTGCAAAGAGGCATCTGCAGCAGCAGAGAGCAAATGCTGCTGCTGACAAGAAGGCTGCCGCACCCAAATACTTCGGCGTTGAAGCGTTCCTCGTGCTCGCCTGCCTCACAGCTTCACTGCTCATACTGCCGTTGGTGTTGCCTCCTTTGCCCCCGCCGCCGTCGCTGCTGCTGCTCTTGCCGGTCTGCTTGCTCATCCTTCTGATAGTGCTGGCCTTCATGCCGACCGATGTGCGGAGCATGGCCACATCCTACTTGTAAATAGGCTTGGTTATGCGGTTTTTGTTTGTGATTGTGTGAACATAAGATGAGTGCAATGTGAAGCATCTTTCCCGCAAGATTATATTTCGAATGGTGAAGTTCAGTAACTTTGCAAGGTATTGGTTGGACTTGGAAATTTTGGTGCATTGCTTGAACAAGATTGTGCAGGTTTTCTGTAATGAAACCAATCTGCTGAGTAGATTAACGGTCTCGGTTATATTATATGTGCATCCACTTCATCTTAAGCATTGTTGTGACTTCTTGATAAGTGTCTGCTCCCTCCTTTTGACCAGCAAAGCGCGCATAATTCTTGCAACTTAATTGGTCAATGTTTCCTAAACATACTTGTATCATGACTTGGCTTCATTCAGCAGGGCAGTCTAGTCAAATGTTTTGAATTGTGTGCCTTTAGCCACTTAGTGATGTTTTAATGCATTGATGCATGCTTAAAACGTTACATTATGCGACACCAGTTTAGTTTTCAGACAAGTTGTTATTCAATATGTTAATCTGCAAGCTTCTGAAGAACCGTTGTATGTTTCCAGTTCAATACTACCAGGTTATGTCAATAACAATGCAGTGTAGAGTGTTGACTGACCTATTTCAGAGGAAAGTTCTAGCCTAAGGAAGCATGGAGTACCCGCCTTGATCCTAGAACACATTACAGATAACTGATCATCATAAGCAACTGGAGGGTTGTTATCACTGTAAGCAACGTAAGTTGTGTTGACCGTATGAAATATGACATGTGGGCCGGGGTGAACCACAGGGTTTTATATTCTGCACCAGCATCATGAACCAGATCTGTAGGATTCTGACAATTTGTGAAATTCTATGTTGCTTAGGAGTCTGCATGGTTACATTGAAATCTTGAATAGAAAAGGAAATGTGCTAACCAGCTCCTGATCGGAAGAAAATTTGCAATTGCAAGTTTAGCAGTTGTATAGGGGTCCTGCCGATTAGAATAGCACCTCGTCTGTTAGTATTTTGTTTGCAACAACGATGTTCTGTAATTCCTGTTACTATCCTCTTTGGTGTTTGCATTTTGGATAGATTGACTAAAATACTCATCCAAAGACATTGATGGAGGATCTGCAGGTAAAAATGTAACTCGATTTCAGCAGATACTGATAGTCTCATAGACAGGCAGATAACCTGCAGACTTGCCATGTCAAACTTGCAGGCATCCTCGATTGTACGTTCAACGGTTCAAGCCCTAAAGCTTCCCAAACACTTGCGTGTGTGTTATTGTACATAGGAACAAAGCTTGTTTACCATCTTCTGCCCCCAGAGAGAGCAAACCGGGAATTCAATTTGATGTGCGAGCTAGGGTGATATTTCAAAATGGGAAAAAAATCGACAGCAAGTGCCGCACACCCCGAGGCCTTATTAGGCTTTGCATTTTTTCTGTTGCTTTCTTTGTTTTATTCTTTGTTTTTCTGATTCTTTTCTGCTTCTTTTTTCTTTTTTTTATCTTTTTTCTCTTTTGTAAGATTCGAAAAATGTTACAATTTTAAAATGTTTAAATATAAAAATGTGTAAGTTGAAAACTGTTCAACTTAAAAAAATGTTCAAATTAAAAACCTTCAAATTCGAAAATTGTTTGAATTCAAAATTTTGTTCAAATTTTAATTTTGCTTAAATTTAAAATTATTCAACTTTAGAAATTATTTAAAATTTAAAAATGTTTATTTTTGAAAATTGTTGAAAGTATAATAATGTTTAAATTTTTGAAATTTTGTTCAAATTTAGAAATATTCATACTTTAAAAAACTCGTGAAAAATGTTTGTTTTTGTGAAAAAATGTTAGATTTTGATAAATTGTAAAAAATAACATAAAAGAAACAACAAAAAAATAAAAAAAATAACAAGAATTGTACCCGACCAACGGGCCGCGGCGGAGCCAGCCCGACCTGGTCAATGAGGGTGTGCGGCGCCCTGCAAGCACCGACCAGGTCGGTGTAAAGCGGCTGGGGGTGCTATTCACACGTTCAGCGACAGAAATTCCTACACATTGCCCAGCAGTGGGGTATTAACCCGAGCACGCGTGGAAGACTATGTTGGGTCGTGGCCCATGTACATATGTTCTGGGTTTTCCGGTTTTAGTCCTTTCCAGAACATTCTGGTTCAGTTTTTTTGTTCGGTTTTCAGTGGTTCTTTTCGTTTTTTTATTTTTTGTTCTTTTTTTTTTCAAATTCGAACAAATTTCAAATTTAGCAAATTTTAAATTTGAGCAAATTTCGAATTCGACCATATATTTCTTAAATTCGATATTTGTTCAAAATTATTATTTTTTGCTTAGATTCGAATGGTTAAAAAATCTTTTTTGCTCAGATTCGAAATTTAAATTTTTTCTTGGATTTAAAATTTATTCAAAATTAATTTTTGCTCGGATTTGAAATTTTGTGTGGATTCAAAAAAAATTCAAAATATTTCTTGCTCGGATTCGGAATTTTAAATTTTGCTCACCTTTGAAATTTGTTTAAATTTTAATTTTAGTAATATTCGGAAAATTCAAAAATTGTTGTCCATGCTAGGATTCAAGCCTATGTTTTCTTGGAAGCGGTCAAAGGTTAGAGCCGGCGAGCGAATAGCCTAATGGGCCGGCCCACGTGGGATTGCCTTCAGGCGGTGCGTACAAACGCACGCAGGCGATGTGTAGGCGTGCCCTTCTACGGCCCCGCACACCCCAGGCCGCGGCCCATTGGCATTCGATCTTCTTTTTTTGTTTTTTTATCCTGCCTTTTCCTTCTTCTCTTTGTTTCATGTTATTTTTATGTTTCCTTTTTCAAAATATTAATTTTTTATTTCTTTTTTATTATGTTGAAAATTTTTAAAATTTGAAAATTTTCTAAATTTGAACACTTTAAAAATATTCGAATTTAAAAATGTTCAAATTTGAAAAATGTCCAAATTTGTAAATTGTTCTTTCATAATCTAAAAAAATGTTCAAACTTGAAATTTTTAGAAAAATAAAAATGTTCTAATTTAAAAAAAATCAAAAATAAAAATTGTTCAAAGCTGAAAAAGTTCAAACATGAAATTTTTCAAAAATAAAAAATACTAGTATAAACGAAAAAACAGAAGAAAACCTGAAATAAAAACCATCAGACCGGTGGAAAAACGATCCAAAGATCAACCGTCGAAATGGGCCCGCTGCGGGCGTGAATAAAAATGTGTCTTATCATACTGGACGTGATGGACCGAACTTTTTTTATTTGCGGAAGATGGACCGAACTAAACTGCATGATATGTTGTCTGTTTTTTTGTTGGACAAGATATGTTGTCTCTTTAAAATGCCTAATAACATCGTGTTCTTTTTTAATTTTCTTCATCCTAGGCAGCCCAATGGCCCACTTAATGTAGGTTGCCAGGTCGGTCCACCATTTTCCATTACAGGATTATTTTTACTGGCTTATGAAAAGTAGAAATACTTTTTAAACTGAATATACAAAAAATATGAGGCAGAAGGTGCACGAAAAAAACCGTCTCGCTCCTCTCCCCCGCGGCGGCGGCGAACCCTGCCTGCTCACTGGTCTCCCACTCTCTGCGCCCGCGGCGCGGGCCGCGGCGTTGCAGTGCGGTGCCGCGGCCGGCGGTCCCCGCGAGCGTGGAGCCCTGGCGCGGCGCGGGCGGCCCGTGGCGGTGCTTCGGCTTATGGCGGTCCGATGCGGCGGCGTGGGATCCGTGTGTCGGGTGGAAGGAGGCGCAGCGGCGCCGTCGTTGGCGAGCGGCGGTCGGGAGGGGTGGTGGCGGCGTCGTCCGGCCATGATCGGCCCTTTTGGGCCCGATCTGGGCTTGGCGGGCCGTAGGGCCCTGGCTCGACCTGTTCCCTGGTGGCGGAAGAGGCTCGTCGGCGGTGGCGGTGGTGGCGACGCCACCCGGCCTGCTGCGGCTTGGCGGCGAGGACTTCACGGCCTGGGCTCAGGGGGAGGTTTGTCCTTGCTGCCTCGTCCGGTCGGCTGCCGTGAAGACCGCAGGTGGTGGTCGTCCGGTGGAGGTTGTTCCCTCCCGCCGGTAGTGGTGTGCTACCCCGGGCCCTGTTGTCTCCCTCTTCCTCCTCTAGGCCTTGTGCCGGTGTCCACGGCGAGACAGCGATGATGACTTCAAGACCGTGGGGGCGTGTGTTGGTGGGCAGTAGGTAGGGGGGAGCTCATCGAATCGTCCAGGATGGTGGTTTTGGGGGTTGGGAGAAATCCATGTCGGCTCATCCGACTCTGACGCGGTGGCGCCTGAGGGTGCCGCCTTGCCTTCTTGGAGGGCGTCGGATGTACCCCCTCTCCATTTCCTTCCGTGTACCGGGGGAAACCCCAGGAGTTCTCCGGACAGCAGCGGCGTCATCGTCGTTCTCCTTGTTGAAGGTGCTGTCTTGGTATGCGGCGGTTCAAGGTGCTAGGAGTGTGGTGGGAATCCTCCGGAGGACGCAACGGTTGCGGGGTTATCATCGTTCTTGTCGAGCTACCGGTGTCGGCATTTGTTTCCTTTTTTTCTTTCTCTTCGGTTTCTTTTGGGCCTGGTTGTGCTGCGGCCCCAGCATGCTTGTATCGTGTGGTTGCTATATTAATATAGCGGGGCGAAAGCCTACTTCGAGGAAATATACAAAAAATATTATGAATATAGTATACACAATTTTGAGAAACACCCGCACAATTAACAGGATTGGGCGTTGCTAACTGAAACGATTTATTTTAGAGATGCTCCTATACTTGAGGTCGGACAGTGCAAACTGAGATGGTTATTGATTTACTTGAGAAATCTCACACTATGAAAAAAAAAATGAAATGCTCTAAAATAGACACAAAAAATACAGTTTTGCACTAGGTTTAGGGCATGAACAATGGTGATGACTCAGCTGTCTGTGTCTGTAAGGGGTAGTTATAAGTGATTTTGGTGATGTGGAGGAAAAAGAACGAGGAGAGAGAGGGAGACTGTCTGTAAAGTTACAGACAGTCTGTAGGTTTCTTACAGACAGCTTACAGATAGCATTTTTGTTGTTGTACGAAGGGTGTCTATAACTTATACTCACATATGGTTATGGCTAAAAAAAGATAGCTTACAGATAGACCATTATAGACACTGTCTATACTACTATCTATACATGATATGGAGTGCTATTATAGACACCACCTATCTAGACCATTGTACATGCCCTTATAGAAATGCTCCGAGATCAGACGACCCTAACTGTCATGATTTATTTGAGAAATGCTGCCTTGTGTTGCATAATCATGGAACAAAACCATCGAAGCAAAAGCCTTGCAGAGTATTTTAAATTTCAATCGCCGGTTGGCAGTTGCTCATCGAAGAAAGCAACAGAAAAAACGCAAAGCCTAAGGCCTAAGGGCATGTACAATGGTGTTGACTCAACTATCTGTAAGAGGTAGTTATAGGTGATTTTGCTGATGTGGAGGAAAGAGAATGAGGAAAGAGAAGGAGGTTGTCTGTAAAGTTTGTAGGCTTCTTACAGATAGCTTACAGACACCACTTTTATTGTTGTATGAAGGGTATCTATAACTTATACTCACATATAGCTATGACTAAAAATAGATAACTTACAGACAGACTATTGTATACACTGTCTATATTATTGTCTATAGATGACATAGAGTAGTATTACAAACAACATCCGTCTAAACCAATGTACATGCCCTAAGGCGCGCGGGGTGTGCTGCACTTGCTGTCGATTTTTTTCCATTCCAAACACCAACTGCCTGCAAGCTTAAACCTATTTAAGAAGTTACCATGATTTCCCAACTGGCGTCAACCCGAGTTCATTTTCTTTTCTCTCGCTTGTCGAACGTGAGCTCGTCACTCGTAAGCAAGAACAGAGGAATCTCTGAAGCACGACGACACCGACGCCTATCATTTTTCCCCCTCTAGCCTTTGCTTGCTTTATTCTCCTTTCAACTCTACTAGTAGTACATTATATTCCTCCGACATCAGAAAATATATAATTAAAGGTCGCATTATTTGTTTTCCTAACCAACATTTCACTGTCACAACGAGTTGGACTTTGCAACTGACTAAATAATTTCTAGATTCTCTCTCACACACTCATTTATCAGTTTTTGTAGTGTTTCAGTTGTCAGTTGCAATTGCAACTACGGATGCAGAGACAGGGCATCTAAATAACATTTATGCCCGGGACCCCAATCTAAATGCATTCCAGTAAACTTGTTGGTTGCGAGACAACCAAATGAATGGAGTACTGTCATGTTTCAGGCTCCATCAATTTTGTTTTCTTAAATTAATTGCTATTCATGCAGGCAGTAGTTGTTATGCTCAGGCAGTACACAGTAAAGGAACAGCAAGCCAGAGACAACTACCCCAACAGACATAGGATTAACAGTCCCAAGAATGGTAGCCATTTTCCCATTAAGTTCCATTTTATGTTTATGAAGCCAAGATTACAGGTGACTAGTCCATGATCAAAAGCCGTCTGTCAGTCAAAACAAACGGCATGGTGCTCCAAGGCTAGCAATGTACGGTTACCGAAAACTCGAGAAACATCTTTCTCAATGCTTATATCATTTTTGTGAATGTTACGATCCCAATAAATACTCTCAACACATGCCTCGCACAAGAAGGCACACACACCATGTCCCAAAATTATATACTCTCCGAAGAGCGCCTCAAGGAGAGTCAGGGGATGAGCTCTCAGGGTGCTATCATTCCGGATGTCCACAAGCAGGAACATGGCGATGTCACTGGGGGTACGACGGAGATGGTAGGTGCATTGCTCTCGTTACCTGCTTGCGGTGACCGATGACGATGACGATGCCGATGTGATTTCAGTACAAGCTGTGACCTTCAAGTCTTGACGAAGAAGCGCGGGAGGTGGTGCTCCAAGATGGCCAAGAGCTCTCTGCCTTGGCTACTCCTGTCCAGTTGCCGGCCCTCCAGCCTGCCTGCAGCCTCCACAAGCTGACCTCTTAGCCTCTGCGGCAAAAGCTGTCCACCTGACTCGATGCACTCCCTGTACAGTGGCAAGTAGGCCATGGCAATCACCAGCTGAAGCGGGAGGTCCCTCAGGAGGACTGGTGACTCACCCCTTTCCATTATCCTTGTCATGTTAAGAAAGTGCTCTTGTGCAGATGTGAATCCCTCAGAGAAGGCTGCTTCTGACCAATGCTCAAGCATGAACGACCTAAGCTTCGCATCTACAGCCTCATCAGCAGATTTTGCTATGCTGTCTGCCACAGAATACGTGGCGGCTGGGTCATTGAGGAAGTCCGAGCGGAGAAGAAAATCCACACCTTGGAGGGAACCTGTGCTTCTCTCACCAGCAGCCTTGACAATCTCAATGCTCAGTGGGGCAAGAACAAGTTGGGGGACTAGAGGCAGGAGATAGGCAGCAACTGCAACCTGGCTACTAGAGGTGGCAGCAGTGAGGGCTAGGCAAAGCTCCATGTCCCGACAGCCACGGTTGACGAACCATTCAACAACTTGAAGACATCCACGCTCAGCTGCTCGCATTAAAGGGCCAAGAAAGGCGACAGAGTTGCCTTCCTGGACTAAGCATCCCATGGTTTCGAGTTTCCCATAGTGGGCAGCAAAGCCGAGGGCTAGATCCACATCAATGTCCAAGCTGTTCCTTTGAGCAATCTGAACAGAAGTGAAAACATTAAACATGTTAAATGCTGTCGATGATTGACGACACATTCGTACCAAGAGAGAAAGGAAACTGTCATATGTCAGATACCACAAGATTAAAAAAGGATAAACTTCTAAAAAACATTAAGCTTAGAAGGTGCTAATGCTTACATATATTAGAAAGGGAAGGAAGCGAATAATCAAATTGATACCCATGAGCAGTAAATTTATTAATCACCTGCCATATTTGAGCAATAGCCTGACCATTATAAAACTTACTCCCCCATTGCAAACATACAATAAATTTTAGGTGGGGCATATGGATTAAGATTACTATGAGAGAAGATGTGATCAGTAAAGGGAAACAACAATAAATTCACATCAATGCCTTGTATTGTGAAATATAATGAGAAAACTATATGCCCCAGTTGCAAATCTTTGTTCATTTTTCTTGTGCCTTATATATACTGCACTACATAGCTTTCTTAATCTGGTCTGAATGCCGACGCAGTAGAGAAATCATTATGAGGGTAATCAATGTCTACATAGCTACCTAAATAATTTTTTTTAGAAAAACAGGGAGGTGATCCCCGGTTCCATTACTTTCATGACGAAACCTTACATCCATCGAGGCTAGCTACCTAAATCATCACTGATGTGATTGATACCATATCATCAAAAATTACTGCCCAGGTCAACTCCGGCATGTCTTCCATCATGACTATGATTGATCACCCGTGCAAATACAAGTATACAATTGGTTAGTTTCTCTATACCGTGGAAGGATTAGTCATCGAGAAGACCATGTTCAACTACTATTTCAGATATTTGCCTTTAATCTCTTCAAAGTCGCTAACTCAACTTAGTAAAGCTTAAATTTGGAGGTCCTGTAGGGTAAGCATGAGACATTAAGCCTAAATTTTCACAATAAACACCATGAATACTAAGTGTCATTATAAATCTGGATGAGATCGCCATCAGTAAGCAGTCTACAAAACTATTTCATGAGAAGAATTATATGGTTCCCACACAATTTTGGAAGGTTCAGTCATTTAGGCACATGCATATTCAGAATGCCCCGTGCATGAAGAGAGAAGCAGTTTACGCCAAATACATTCAAATATGATGGTAAAGTTCCACAAGAAAAGGTCTAGTTTGCACTTAAAAGAAGAGAAAAATGTCCCAGTTACTAGCAGAGAAAACAAGGTAAGCCAGAAAATGTTTCGAACTTTCAATATACATAAATACAAGGGGACCATTCTGTGCTGAGAGCAAGTAAGAACCATTTAGTTGTGCTGCATCTATATTGTCTGCTCGATGGGGGTCCATTAACCAAAATTGCATGACTATGCTTTACTATTACTAAGTAAGATGATGCACACGAGGGCAATGGTTTGTCATTACCTGAAGTAAGATGCGGACAAGTTCAGTGCTTCCATAGCGAGCAGCTTCAAGAAAGCATTGGTTCACATTGTCTGCGCCACCCTCTACCAATAACTCTAGGAGCCCCTGTATTGCAGCTGCCGAGATCCCTGATGCCCATCCTTGGTCAAAGGTGCTTGAGAACAGTGTAAGGGGAAAGCATGCAGCATCAAAGGCCTCAGTGAAATCTTTCCCAGTAAGATCATTATCGGCAAGATCCAGAAATGTCTTGAACGCAGATAGCTGAAGTTGAACCTCAATGATGGTGCCATGGTTTCCCCTGCCCTTACCCTCCCGCGCACGCGAGTGTAAACCAATGCACTTGAGAGCCCATTCTGTGAACTTGTGCACCTTTGCACTTGCTTCTGCCTTCAATACCTCGTCACCATGTGATTCTTGGAGGCGTTCATGTAACCTGAGGATTATTCACAGCCGTCACAATAGTATCAGGTGCTATATAAGGTGTAGTAGAGGTCAATTGGAATTATCGAATACGATGAAACTAGTGCAACTGAGGAATGTAATTCATGTGAACTTGCAACGATTCAAGACCGCTTTGGACAGACTTACTTTTGACCCATGAAGCTCACGGCATCGGCGAGGCTGGTCGTCCGGCCCCTGCATGCCGACACACACGATGCAAGGAACGACGTCCGGAGTGCGGCACGTGTGAAATCATTCGCACCTTCCGACACAATCCTCCTGATCAACGCGACAACGGCATGCAGCTCCTCCTTGTCGCTCAAGAACCAGATAGCATCGACCGCCACGCAGAGCACGTCGTTGAGTCCCTGCGCATCAGCCCTCCCTACCAAGTTATCGGCGCTCTCCCAGTCATGAGAGCTCACCGCACGCTGGAAGGACCGGCTGAGCTCGACCCGGTCATGCCTCGAGAGCTTCCTGTCCTGCTGCCTGCCGCAGTCACGCTCTCCACTCCCAAACTCCAAGTCCAGCTCATCCCCGAAGTCGGTGCTCACCGATCTCGGCTTCTTGGCGGCACAAGCCTTGGATGAGGTCCTGGAACCCTTGGGGGTCAAGGGACAGTCCCTGGAACTGCCATTGTTGTTGGCTTCCACCTCGCCACTCTCATCCATGTCCATCTCGGAGGAGGCCAGTGGCTCCTCCAGCCTTAGGCTCCTGCTCTCCACCTCCATGTCCTTGGATCCAATCTGCTTCCAATCAAGAAAGCACCTTATGAGTTAGGCTTCCAATTGGAGCTCTGAAGGAAAGAGAATAACAACAATAATTCACTAGAATTTGAGAGTGAATCAGCGCTAGCTCACCTCCAAATTCATCTTGCCCTCCACATCCATCTCCTGCCTAACGCCCTCGATCCCAACCTGCGAAATGGAAACAGACACGCAATTACACAACCGAATCGAGGGGAGGAAGAAAAAAAACAGCTGAGGCCAACAGAAGAGCGCGGAACGAATCTAGCACTCACCCGGTGGAAGAAACCCAAAGAGAGGACTCGGCGCTACTGGGACGAATCTCTCCTCGCGGCAGGAATCAACAGCGGACCACCTGAAAGGAACAAATCGGAATCGCATGAACACGAGAGGCACGCGCCGGTCGTCGGATCTTTGATGTGCAACAAACAAGCTCGGAAAAGAGGGAAAGAAACAAATCGAGAGCGAGCGGCGGCTGGTTCGTACCGAAGATCGATAGCCGGAGATCTTTATTTTCAATTTTTCGTTCAAAGATTTTCTCTTTCAATATAGGGGCAATCAATCGGAGGAGAAACTTGAGGGAAAGAGGAGCTGGGAGGGGGTGGGATTAATAATAATAGTATGGGATGAGATGAGATTGAGATGATGAAACGAGGGGGGGAGGAAGCCTGGCTTCGCCCGCGAGAAGCCCCTGCGACTCCGGAGCCCTCTCCTCGTTGGGAGAGAGGGAGAAGAAGAAATACGCTCTCGGACCTCGGCTCTCCTCTCCTCTTCTCTCTCGGGCACACACCACCACCACCCTCTCGCTGTCTCTCTTTTCTCTCTCTAGCAACTTTTTTAGGGGTGTTGGATTCGCCTGCTCTGCATTTCTCTGCGATTTTCACTTTTTTTTTAAACCCACTGAAAAGTGGAGTGCTGCTTTCCAGATTATTGAAACATGGTTTAACTAGTGGGGAACAAAGCTTTAAAAATTGTTTTTTTAGAAATTTTAAAATTATGTTGTGTAGGGGTAATTCTTCTGTTCTCACCCTACTTTCTCTTGCGCTGATAATTTAGCCAAGTACTAATATGTGAACCTACACGCAAGAATGACCATACGTTTGCAGCTCACTATGGCTAATTATGTTAAAAGCCCATTTATTTATTTCTTGGTTCAGCCATAAAATCAATATCAAACGTTTCCGGAAATAATGAGTGGGCAATTGTTGAATCATACACATTTGCTCGGCTGGGAGTTTTGCATTGGCATCACTATATGCATATTTTGCAAATTTATGTATGTACCCACTGAATTGCATTGGCATCAGTAGAGGACTTAATTAAAGTATTTCCATAAGTTCTATTTTTTTGGTTATATACATTCAGACGTAATGTTTTCTGTTTCAAACAAGCTCTTATTTAGTTCACTATTATAATCTAAGTGTACTTTTTCACGGCTTTGCTAACACATACTGCCTATAGCTATATTGTTTGCACATGCTAATATGGATATTTGTTAAGAAATGGAAACTTTGCTAATTGTAACATATGCACCAACTAAGGATGTTACACAAAAATAAAATAAAATAACTCCAAAATACAGTAAGAGAAGCGAAAAGTTAGGTCGGTGCATAAATCGTTAGATGCACTTGAGTCACTTAGCCCCATACATGTGCGGATGTGCCCACCACATGCTACGAACATTTTCAGGTGCATTCAAATGAAGAAGTTGTGTTTTTGTGTTCGTTTGCCCAAGAGGTTATGGTTATAGGAAATAATTTGTGACATTTGTGTTTTATCTGGCCCCAACAATTGTGGTATCGTCGTATTTGCTTACTAACTATTCATTATTTTGAGTAAAAAAGAAAATCATTTATTATTTAGCAAATGAAGTCGTATTTTTATCTATGTAGTTTTTTCTTAGAAAAGCATGGAGACGTTCAACAAATCTATTTGTGCACACTTCGATCATACGGTAAAATATATGAATCCATGAAGTATTTGGACCACCACCGTATGGCATAAAATAGTGTGGTTATCATGTGATGTGATGTTTTCCTTCCATCGATTTGTGATTGGTTTTCTTTGGCAATTAAGGTGATGGGTTGGAATATATGGTGGAAAATAAATAAATAAATAAATATCTATACGCTACTTGGGAGGAGACGTTTTCATGCTTTATTTCACTCTCATCAGCTCACGAAAGTGAGAGTCGTCTTCCATCCTAGGCCACCACCAAACACACGTCCCTCTCCGTCTGGGACCCACTGTTTTCTTTAGGTACCTTTCGGGCCCACTCCAATAATTACAATGCCCTCTTTCAGCGCATTCATCCACTATGGCCAAGCACAATGTGGCCCTCCTATGCTTGTGCAAGAAACACTATGTGTATACTTGGGTGTTCAAAATTATGTAATTGATTTTTTATATAAAACAAACAATTTGGAAGTATAGTGCTCCCTCCAATCCAATAAAATTGGCGCGAGCATTGTATACCAGTTAGCCTACGTACGCACAAAGGTCGCGTCGATTAAATACGGTCAGAAAGAGTATATATTAGAGAAACAAAACTCAACCTCTTTGTACGACTGGTTATTATGTTGAAGTTATAGAATCAATAATTATTTTATGTAAAAGTAACTAGTTAGGCACAAATTTAAGAAAAGAAACTTGACCTATTTTTTATGACTGGAATTTACTTCTGAATTTCTATCAGCTATTATTGATCTAATGTTTCTTCTAATAGGACAATCATGGGTGGAGCTAGAGGAAATTTTTCCCTGATGCATGATCAACCTTACATCCTTTGCTAGTTCAGCTTATGCCTCCCTGATGCACTTTTCCTGACCAACCTGATGCACTGCCCACATTGAGCCCACAAGTGCTAGTAAAAACAATCTTGGATGCATCAGGGCAAGCCCAATGAGCTCTGTCCCTAATGACAACAAAAACTACTTTAAAAATAAACTGTTTTGTTCGGGGGACTAAATAAAAAAAAATGTAGGAAGTGTGAAGCTCGAGTTTGTGCTCCCAAACTTACATGAAAATATCTTTAATGGTGAACTACAAGGGTTTGCTCTATGCTAAATTTACAACAATTTAAGGGCCTGCAAGAATAAGACGGTAATGGTTCACGCGAGTTTTTTTTTTGGGTTTTCTAGTAAGTTAAACGTGTACCTGAAATTTCCTATATATAAGCTATGACGACCCGTATAATGCAAGTGTCAAAATAGTATCTTCCATTACACCTTGGTGTCGACTTTTATGCAAATGTTAAATATGAGGAGGTATACGAAGAAAGGTAGAACTGGGTATATTAAGTTTCCATTCAGATGAGTCAATGAATAAGCATTGTGTCTTCATAGACAGATAATACTTTGGTGTACGACATTTAAGTGTTTAATGAGGACCACCGGTTGCGAGCCTACGCGAGCCTGCTAAAACGATAGTATTTATTTTACTACTGCAACATGAGCGGATTTTTTTTCCGGGTATATAAATTGATATTGCATCCGCTTCCTCGAGATTTTAGTTTGAAATTAGCCGGAGTAGATGTTTTTATTGCCTTCATGTTTAACGTAGTAGTGTGGTGCAAAAGCTACTTCAAAAGTATCGTTTTCCGCAAAATGGAGAACCGTGGTAAACAACTAGTTGTTACTTGTCTCTGCCTAATTTTTTATTTTGGCAACTGCCTTGCCTACTTGCGGTGTTCCAAAAGTGGCAAAGGAATGAGTTCTGTGATGGCATGCGGCAGCAAGCTGGGCAACAGAGACGCCGGGCCACACTGAAAAGGGGACGGGAGAGATGCAACGGGGGGCAGGCGCACACGGGCGCCACAGAGAATTCCAGCTTTTGGTCTGCGTCACGGATCTTGCAGATGCAAAATTATTATGCAGTTGCTACGGCCAAATCTTTTTTTGGTTCTTGTACTCTCCCCACTATTTACTTTAGATGCTCATTGTGCTTACGCGTACACAGAGGAACTATACCATCTGAATTCACTCACTCTCTGTGTAGCGTGTACGTGTACGTGTGCGCCGCAGGGCCAGCGGCACTTGATGCCAAGGCAGTATTGTTACGCGTCACTGGCGAAAGGGGAATCCTGTAGGTCCACCTAGGCTGACATGATGCGCACTCTCTGGAGTCTCTAATTGGGTGTTGCTTAAAACGACTTGTTTGATTGCAACCAATTAACTAGCTCACTAACTAGGGTCTCTGAATTTTGTGAACTCGGAATAGAGAAGTATGATCTATATGACATGCCATCTTAAATTCTAGTACATGGATTGAAAATACGTAGAAGAATCTGCAATAGAGTTTGTTTGGCTCCACCACACGAAACACACGTGATTTTGTCCGAGCGAAATGTATGCATGTCAAAATTTATTGAAACGAAGAAGAAAAACAATTACAGTACAACACACCTAACTAACAAAAAAAGCATGAGGAGAAACAAAAAAAAAAGAATACTTGAAGCTGTTTGTAGCTCCGCCTTTCCTTACAGTGTATTTTCTTTGAACGACCATATAAAAACTGGTCAAGCTTGCACATATAAAGTGAATATGCACATGTCCCGTTGATCAAACAAAGAGATAGGAATTTGAAACCTCGAATTGAATTATGATCAAAACTTCAAGATCACGGGATAATGTAATGAAGAAACCCGGATTGGCATAGAACTTCACGGTCACTGTCGTCCAACCACCGCCAAGTTAGGCCGGAGAGTGCTAGACATAGTCGGTCGGATCGAGACAAGTCGATCCATGGGACCAACCCACCAGGGGCTCCTAGGTGTCGATCATGATGACCACATCAGAACGAGATGATCAAGATAGAGCCAAACAAGTGAAAAGTGTTAAAAGATGTATTTAATTCTATGTTTTTTTTATGAGAAACAACTATTGGTTGGATGGTTGGAGGGTAGTTGTAGCTCTGCTTAACCGTAGTGTTTTGCCTGCTATGTGTCTCGTTAAAACGAAATATTTTTGAAGTGACATGGAGCCGTGCGGTGATGTGCATGTGCATGTGAACTTATACTGTACATGATGTCTCTACAAGTGTTATTAAATTTTTATTGCATTTATTTGAAATTTTGTTGAAAATATGATCCTAGAAAAACTATCTGATTTTACTCGAACTGTTTAAACCGGCAAGCTAAACATACCGACAAGAGAGCAAAGATGATAATCCCTCTAATCCAAATTATTTGTTGCATAGTATTTATGATAAGAGGGAGTACTATATGTAATTTAGTTGTTCCTCTCGTAGTCGTAGAAACGATATGCTTTGTCCCTAAATTAAAAAAGCATGCTTTGTAGGGTACATATCCAATGGTTCTCAAGAGACAACTCGGATCACACCATATGTACTCACTCACGTTTTAAATGAACTTTGATGCAGCTGAATGAAAAAAGGAAAGAAAATAGAAACGAGTGAAAGAAAAGAAAGAAAAGAGAAAAGGAAGAGAGAGGTGTCTTTTGGGGTGGCGATGAGATGACGGGGAGATAGATTCTGTTCAGGAGTACGTACAGATCGCCGCTGCTGCGCCACAGCTTCAGCACCCGTCCTCCTCCTCCATGTCGTCACTCTCGCCTGCCCACTTTCTTTTCCCTTGTCGTGTTTCGATCTCGCTTGCTTTCTCGTCTGTGAAAAGAAGATCGTCGACAAAGTGTTTGGGAAGAAAAAGAAGATGGGCGACAAGCGAGACGTGCGCACCTGGCCGCCTCGCCAACGGCAGCCAGCGGTCGAGCTGTTGTCTGCGTACCGGAAATTGGAGGCGGGGCAGCTCGAGAGCCAAAGGTTCGGATCTGATTAGTACAGTATACAGTGCACAATTCAGACTGTAAAATTCGGTTTTTCTAGATCTCAGTCTGAGATTTAGTCAGCGATATAAGAAAAGTGCAAGCACATTTGAAACTTGGAAGAAAAATGTAACTCGCATCTAGTTGCATTTTTTCTAAAATGAGTTGCAATTTTCTCTAAATGGGTGGCTGCACTTTTATCGGGTGACTAAGATTTAAAAAATAGTCAGCTGAGAAAACCTTATAAAATTTGTCAGATTTTATTACTTTTATGTAGCTTAGAATACAAAGAGTTTCGCATTGATATTACACACTCTTGTAGGATACGTAGTTAACTACAATCATATTTTCATTCAGAATTTCTTGAGACTTGCAGAACTTGTTTTTTCTTTCAAAAAGAAGTGTTCCTTCAAGGCATGTCTCTATATGTCCGTCTATAGACCGGAAACTCTTTTACTATGACCAATGAACAATTACTAAAAAGCAATTAAATGTACTCCCTCCGTCCCAGTTCGCAAGGCAAATTCCCAAAAAATATTTGTCCCAAAATCCCTCACCTCTTAGGCACATTTTGTATTTAATGTGGGAGTAATTCATTTTTGCATGCAAACACTCCTCTTTTCATCTCCCACCACGCACTAGTATTCCATGCATGTGAAACCATCCGCACTAGTACTCCATGCATGTGAAAGGGTTTCAGTTTTTGCATGTTGTGTGTGAAACGGTTGGAGATAGTGCTGTACCATCTGCCTCCTCTTCGCATTAGTACTCCATCCATGCATGTGTATATAAGCCGACGCCATGCCTCCTCTTCACATTGCCTCGTCTTCCCCACAAGTGTTGTACCATGGAGATGGAGAAGGAGGGCGAGGTCCGTGGCGGCGTGATGAAGATGGAGAAGGAGGGCGAGGTCCATGGCGACGTGATGAAGATGGACAAGGAGGGCGAGGTCCATGGCGACGCGATGAAGATGGAGGTGGAGGAGGTCGACAGCAAGGTGCAGGACGTCCATGACATGGTGAAGGAGGTCCGTGCCGAGGTCGAGGAGGAAGATCCCGAGGTGGAGGAGGTAGATGCCCAGGTGGAGGAGGCAGATGGCGAGGTGGAAGTCACACAAGGCGAGGTGCAAGAACTTGAGGATGAATTTCATAGGATGTACACAACCATTCAAGATCTTTTTCAGAAAGTAGATCGTGCAACGAATGTCGGAGCTGGTGATTCAAGGTTCTCGGCTAGGGCAAGCTACATTCGCAACACCAATCTTGCGATTGAACGGAGGACTACGTTGGAATCTTCATGTGATGGATGCTTGTTCCCGGCAATGTGCCGTAACTGTGGTGTTCGAGGTGATTCTTCGATATTCCGTTGTCTAGCTTGCTCCTTGCCGGTGCCAATGGACGTGGTACCTTGTGATGTGTGTGGAAATCCACTTCTCTGTGATGACTACTGGTGCAAGGACTGCGCGATGATTGTTGGAGTAGGTGAAGATGGTGTGTGTTCTCGTTGCGGTCGCAACACCACTTCAGTTGCCGAAGATGACAATGCATTTGTGGCTGACACCGAGATGGATTAGGGTTTATGTTGAGGAAGAAATAGCCATGTCCCTTGATGTGTGAAGATGGTGTGTGTTTTATGAATCAGGATCTTGTTGCAGTGGAATTTATTTTCGAATTATGAATATTGATGTGAATCATGGAATGAATATTGCAGTTGTTATTTGTGATCTATAGATTGTGAGGATATTGCAGTGGTTATTTCCGTTTAGATCGTGAGTATGGAAAACTGCAAATATATATTGCAGTGGCAAACTGTTCCAATGTGCAGTCACGGGCGGGCATTGTATAGTGAGCACGACCAATTCTTGTGATGCTGCCAGTAAAACACGCCAAATCAAGTTTATGTTGGATCAAGTGAGAGCTGTCTAGCTTGCCTGATATGTATTGATCACTACCAGTAACTAGCTAGCTAGCTTGCCTGATAACAACTCAACGAGTACTTCAGAGATTTGATGGCTTGTTGTTTGCTTATGATTCAGAGATTTGATTGCTTATAACCGGTACACTCATGCACTGTGTTATTTTTTTGTCATACTATAGTGCTACTAGCTACTCGTTGAGTTGGAGTGAAGTGATTGTTTACACAAGAATAAGAAAGCATGGAAAAACTACAATGGCAGCGTCCAAATGTTGCATGAATAACAAAGCATGAAACATCTACTCACATGAGTTTTATTGCTGCGATTAAACTACAAAGTGCAACTGTTCTAGTGATACTCAAATACTCAGACTCCTCACAGTCTGCAGCTACCAATCATAACTTAAACACACAAATACTCAATGGCAGCGTCAACATAAACTTTATCAACTGTGAGACGAACCGGTAGTAGACCTAGCCTCTCTAATGCTTTTTTCTTCATGTGAGGTGGATCATAGTGGATCGACCCCTTGTTCTTAATAATTTCTCTCATGCAACCTTGATGGCTTAGCCAGATTCTATTGAGCTTCCGATTTTAATATTGAGCTAGGCTTTCGTTAACCTGTAGAACAAATGAAAAAATATTGCTTTAGGTCGTTGTGTAGAAAATTTAGCAAGTTGCATAGCTAAAACTGAAAAAAAGGGAGTGCTACCTTCTGCACAATCTCTGGAAGGGTCTTCGGCATTTTCCTATGGAACATAGACTGAATGGATGCAAACCACCCAAGATCAAGTATGTTACAGTCCGGTGAATTTGGTGGTTGATTTACAATTCTAATGTCCCAACCTCCCTTTGCCGTTTCCATTGCAAAAATTGGATCATTTGCTAAAACATGAGTTCTTGCATTGTCCTGTTGAATGTACACGGTGTTCCATCTGTCACTCGCAGGCCATTTTTCCTTTATAACAGGTAGTACATACTGCACAATGTACTCCCTACTTTTGTTCCTGTCCACTGAAGTTGAAGGCTTCAGCTCCCAGTCTCCTCTCTCTCTACATTGAAAGAAATAAACATGTTACTTTACCAAACGAAATTCACATGTTGATGTAGTTCATGCTTACAATAATATGATGTTACTTTACCTGTTAGCACTCTTCTTTTGAGCTTGCACCCAATCAACAAATGCCCACACACCTATCTTTCCATCAAACACACAATTTCCTTGGGAATCATATCTTGGCCTTGCCATTGCTGACAAGAACATGATCTGCTTGATGTGGTTTTTATGTTTGCATTCTCTTTTTGGTGCTTCCTCTCTATTACTCAAGTACATTTTCTGTGTCTTCCTTGTGCGGTAGAAGATCCATCCAAATGAACCTTGTTAAAACCACCTTTGAAAGTGGGATTGTTTTCCAATGAACTTGGCTCCAAATTCTCAAGGCAATACGCCACACGTGCATTCTTGTTGGCTTCAGTTAATAAAGGTTTCAGTTCATTTGAAACTCGTCTCATTACCTTCTCCTTCAACCTAGACAAAAACAAGAAAAATTGATCATGATTTCAGTCATCATCCAAATGTAAAAACTAATGCAGGTTGTAGTCCATACCTACGGTGAACTGTGCTTTTGGACATGTGAAGTCCAGCAGCAACTTGTCGAATTGTGGTCCTCTCACCAGGTGGAATGGCTTCTAATGCCTCAATATCCAAACTCATTTTCTTCCTTCCCGTTTTTAACTTCAAATTGTTCTTGATAGAGTTAACGCCACCTCCCAACTTCGATTCTTTCCAAATCCTATTCACGCACCTCCGAGAACAATTTCCATCACGTGCAACAGAATCCAAAACCCCCTTCTTTAACCTTCCATGCTCTCCATTTCGAGCAAGCAGCATAGCGTAAATATTACGCTTGTCTTCGACAGTATACTGTTCTCTTTTATTCTTGTTAGCCAAAGCATCTACACACATGAAAACAAATCATAAGCACAAACCAAATATGCTGGTACTAAACGAAACTGAAAACAAATCATGGTTGAGTTGGAGATGAAAAACCTACTCAAATCAATCTCTTTTGCAGAAGCTGCTTGTACATGTTCCGGGCGTGGAGGATACTCGGTCAGCGTTCTCAAAATTTGGATCATATCCAGCGCCACGCCAGCCGTCTTTTCTGCCGTAACTACATACAGCAAACTCACTTCTACGGTCTACATGAAGCAAAAACAGAAGCATGTAAGGAAAATACTGTCGGTTTGTCCATTGAAAAACATAAGAAAACTCACTGCTACGGTCAGGCAATATCCAGCAAACAAAAATCTACACAACCTTCCGATCATCTCAGATATATCATGCAGGTGCAACTAACACAACCAACGAGACAGCATAATGAAACATATCGAGATGCAAGAAGGACTACGTACCTCTCGTGCAAAATACGGACGAATTTTGTCCGACGCGGATGGAGCCGTTCATGATGTTCAAGCCGACGTAGGAGGTCGTCCTTCTGGCGTCGCTCTCAATGCCGCTCCCGCTCGGCGAGGTGGCCCAGTTTGACGAACCTGCCTGATTTGGAGAAGGAGGGCGAGGTGGGCGGGACAGACCGACGCGGCGTCTCCCTCCGACGCTGGGGCTGGACACCCGTTGAGAGGCAGTCGCTCCAATGGAGAAGGACGGTAGCGGTCCTCGACCTGCAAGACCAAGTGGCGGAAGGCCGCCGCCATCGCCGGAACGAGGAAGGAAGGCAGCGAGAGTCAGGCCTCGGAGGCCGAGAGGCGGCGGACGGCGATTTCCCTCGGCTCCCCCGTCCAACGCCATGGAAACGAGGAGGAGAGGAGATTAGATTGGCGGCGGACTATGTTGTTCGTCTCTGTAACTCCATCGCTATATAAAGTCCTCAACAATTGGCGCTGGAATTTCGTTTGAGTTTGGGATGAAATCCTTGCGCGCGGAATCAAATCTCTAGTTTAGGAAAGAAATCTGGGCGTGAGAGCAAAATTGAAGGGGAAAATCAATTTTCGAGCGGGGGCAGAGGAAGGAAGGAGCGCGCACAAGGCGGAAACAGCGCGGGGCGAAGTAAGGAGCGCGAGATCGGCGCTGCATGCAGCGATCGGGTGGTTTTCCCGTCCATGCAAATCAATTTTCGAGTAGAAATCTTGGCCAATGAGATTTCACCTTGGGCCAAGATATTGGCAAATTTTGCCCTGCGAACTGGGACGGAGGAAGTAGCACAAAGAGAAAGCAGAACCCGCACATTTGACTCCTGTCATTAGGGAGGGTATCTTGGTTGTTTGTTTGTTGTCCCAGACGGATTAACCAGGTCCTTTGCTCCATCTCAGAGAGGGTTCATAATTTTTTTATTGATGTTTCACAAATTTTCATAATTGACATTGCAGTTAATGTTTTATTACAGCTAAACATATTTTACATCAAGACTTTCACAACATGTTTCATTGTTTTTCACACGGTTTCACCTAAAAGTGAAACATATTGAAAATATGATGAAACTTGGAACCAAACTCTGGCGGCCGGCTACCGCCCTCCCGGAACTCCAGGGAGCTCATCATGTCCTCGAAGCTCACGTAGCCTGCACCCGATGCGATCTGGCGGCGCTTGAAGTAGACATCGGTGTCGCCGCTCCCGCGACGGAGGATGCAGCCGGTGATCATGTCATCGTAGGAGCGAACCCTCAGCGCGCTGCCGCCGGTGGGCAATAGCGAGCCGCCGCTGCTGCTGCCTTGGCCGCCGGAGAGCAGATCACGATCATTGTGATCATCCCTGCGGTGGCTGAGGAGAGGCTGCGAGTGGGAGTGGGAGATAACCATGGACGCCGTCGAGAGGAGGCGGCGTAGGGATAGGATAGGCGGGAGTGAAGACAGAGATTAGGAAGGTAGCTCGATAAACAAGGCTTCTGATGATCTAATCTAAGATCTCTCCAACCGGCGATCGCCGGTGATCCGACGTCACCCTGCTGTTTCTGTGCCCTCCCTCTCTCCATGGGATCTATGGAGGGTACGCCATCTCGTTGGCAGGTAAAATTCTGCTCCTTCCTCTCCAAGCGTCCTCTCTCCGTGGATTCTGATTCTGGCTTTCTCTACTTCCGTCCGCATGCAAGGCGGCTTGCCCTCATGGATCATGAGGGGCTTCTGGTTGACGCCCGTTTTCTCAACTCTGGGGAAGTGATCTCTCTGGGCTCTGAGATCTCTTTGCCATGCCATCGTGTCAAGATCTGCTCACAAGATCAGCCTGTTGTGCGAACAATGGAGGAACCTGAGCGTGGCCCTACTCTGGATCTTCGTCCTGGCATTAATCTGCAGAAGAAAATTTGGAATTTGTTCCACTGCCCAGTAGCCTTCTCGGCATCACACAGTCGGCAAGAATTCTTCTTGGTGGCTTCCTTTGGTCGTTCGAAGCATCGTCTTGACGCAGCCATGGTCGCTCTGTTTCTGCAAGCGTGTCTGGGTGGTATCCCGCATGATTTCAAGGTCTCTCATTTGCTGACAGAGCTTTCAGATTTTCGGTCTGCAATAAGCAAGTATGTTTCTTTGTTAACAACCTCCGACATTTTAAGTGCAAGGATTTTGATGTTTTCTTCCTCCTGTGGGGTAATGGAGGTCCAAATTTTGTTCAAGAATTTCGTATTTGGGAGCAAGAAGAACACAAGTCCTGGACAGTTGTTGGCAAGAAATCCTATGCTGCGGTTGTCAGCCAGCCTCTGACCGAAGCAAATTCCGTCCCCCTTGCAAGGCCTGCATCCAGGCCTGTTCAATCCTCAAGGTTCTCCTTCCTGCATCTTCTCTCTGTCGAAGATAAAGAAACACTTTCAGAAGCTATTCTTGATGGGTTTGATTTGCAACAGATTTTGCGTTGCTCCCGTTTTGGTATTGATGATCAGCCTGTTACCTCCGTTTTGGATTCTCTTGACGATCGGCACTTACAAGAAATCAAGGCATTGATTGCGGCCAAGCCATCGGAGGAACTTTTGGGGAAAATCTTTGGGGCCCTGATTCTGCTCCTCAAGTTAATGCGATCCCAATCAATTCGGTTTTTAACCGTTTGCAAGCTTCCGTTGGATCAGAAGGCGCGAATCAAGGATTTCAAACTCAGCAGGGCCAAGCCGTTGCGAATCGAGAGCCAATGCCATCTTCCACAGCCCAACAGCGTGTTTCGGCCTTTGATAGGCTCCAGGAACCTGAGTCTTCGGATGCGGCCCAGCAGCGAGTCTCTGCCTTTGATCGGCTCCAATTCCCGCAGGCCCAAGAGCACACATCTGCCTTTGACAGGCTTCAACCACCTGACCAACCAAACCAGGGCCTGCGACGCTTCTGTCCACGTTGTCTTCAGCACGACCACCTGCGCCGTAATTGCTGGAATAAAATTAGGTGTCACGGTTGCAATAAATCTGGTCATATTAAAAAAGATTGTCGTGATGCTTTGAATAATATCTCGATACCTAAGGCAACTAATCAGCGTGAAAGAGAAACTTGGGTACCTAAGGCAGATAATCGGCATGGAAAAGAAACTTATTTATTACCCTCTCTGGATCTCAATATTCCTTATGCCAAGGAGGAACCTCAGCCCTCGATGCTGACACGTCACTACTCTTGACGCTTGGATCTGCTAGTCGACATATTAACAAGGAGTCAAAGGAAGGAAATCCTGGCATTTCTCCTTTTTCCTTTCTCAGTCTCGACGTTGTCGCTTCACCTCCATGGAAAACCCCTGCTGCTCCTGCTACTCAGACACACTGTAGCACCTCGCCGACCCCGCCGCTTGTCACCGCTGCACTGCACCAACCAGAGATGGCCAACTTCCCGGTGGATCCGTCGCCGTTCATCCCCGGCCACTTCGAGATCCTGGAGGTTCCGCATCGGCCGCAGCAATGCAGCTATCACGTCGCAACATCGGCCTCCGCCAAGCACGAAGACCTCGCCATCGCCACCATCACTCCAGTGCCTCCTGCTAACCAGCTATTCGCGGCGACCAGGTTATTTCTCACAGCATTTATTGAGGAGGAGCTGCACTTCACCTTAGACATCACTCAGCGATGCCCCCTTGGCTCTGCTTATGTAAGGGTTGGCTCGATTTCTGACAGAGACTGGCTTGTTAGCAATAGCCCTCATCAGTTCCAGGGCCGTGAAATCAGTTTTGTTGAGCATAATCGTGGTTTAAATCACCGAGCCTTTTCATATAACCGTGAATGCTGGATTATGCTTCTAGCATTTCCTTCAGATTATTGGGCTGATGAACACATTAGAGGTGCTGCCAAGGATTTTGGGGCTTTAATTTCTTGGGATAAGGAGATTAGCACATATGGTTCTTTAGTTGCTAAAATAAGAGTTGTTGATCTGCATCACATCCCTCATTCCTGTGTTATATCAACTAGCAATGAATGGGCTGCTAAGTCCTGGTCTGTCCCTGTCTTTATTCTTAGTCAGAAACTGCTTGGTGCTTTACCTGCTGATGAGGATCAACCACCAGCTGATGGCTCTACACGTCATCCTATGCCACATGTGGCCTTCCAGATGCCTGCCCATGAACATCCTGCTGCTGCACCAGCCCAACAAGCCAATGATGCCTGGCCTAATTGGCAGCCTGCTCCACCTCAGGCCCATGACCAAAATGGCAATGTTGGCCCTCACCTGAATTTCATTGGGCAGAACCTTAATTTTCTTGGAGTGGATGTTGATCTCAATGTTGTGCCACATAATATAGATATTGATTTAAATAATGCTCCTCATCATCTAGATGAAGCTGATTTCCCTGAGCTCAATGACCTTCTGAACCCTGTCATACAAAATAATGGCCAGCCACCTGTGGTTGTTGCTTTGGCAGCACCAAATTTGCCACAGCAAGCTCCTGGAGAAAATGATGATATGATGCAAGTGGAGGAGATTCATAGTGATCTTACTGTTACTATCAGCTCTGCTAACACCCTGTCTGATGACTCTGATGACTCAGTGAATGGTGTCCCACCTGTTCTTCAGCAGCACAATCTGCAAGTTGGGATGGTGCTTATGCCTGATCTACCTATTGATCCTGTGATGCAACTCGGTGCTAATCATCCCTCTGACAGGACTTCATTTTATTTCTCCAAGGAAGGTACAACTGCCTGGTCTTCTTTTTTTTAAACCCAATGGAACTGTGGTAAATACAGTTACTGTGCCTGCTCAGTGGGCTGATTTCTTCACAGCCAAGCTTCTTACCCCTGAGGATTTTGATTGGGCTAAGAACCTACTGTAGTCTAGAATTTGGCAGATCCTGGGTGAGATGGATGCTCCAACTGATTCTGATTCCAGAACCTTTGTAATGCCAAGACATTGCCCATCACAAAATCCACCTGTTTGCACTCTTTCTATGGCTAGCACTGAAGCTACACAAGGTTTTCTCACACCCCAGGCTCCAAGAAGGATAAATAATGAACAAGCACATTCCTCTACCTCTGCTCTCCTCAAGAAAGCTAAGAAATCCAAGATTCCTCTTGATTGTTCTGAGGTGAGAAGGAGCACTAGAATTAAAGCTCTGCATAAAGGGTATAAGGCCAGGACCTGCTTTGATAAAAATTGCCTTGCATGTGCTGTTGTTGCTCCTCCTGTGAAGAGGTCAGTTGTCAAGAACCTCTGTGCCAAGTTCAACATTTCTGAAGAGGATGTAGATGAGGATGCCCCACCAGAAGATCACCCAGTTGTACCAGCTGGGGATAAGCAGAACAGGAGCAAGAAAAGTAGTAATGCAGACAAGAAGAAGAACTCAAAGAAGAAGTGAGAAATTCCTCCTTCTGTCTTCAGCTCTTTGCTTTTGGCCCCTAGTATGGGGTATAGCTATATACCAGTGCTGTAATCTCTTTTATCTGAACCTTATGTCACCTTAGTAGACTTGAAGTTGGTTTGTCTTGTTATCTTTGTGTGGCAGTCCTATGTTTGTACTGAGCACTTTGTTATGCCAGAGGATGTGTCTTATGCTTATTCTGTGATTGATATGTGGTACCTCATGAATCCTTGCATGATCCAGTATATTATACTGATTGCTTATGGCTATCAGTCAGGATTTCCCCTTCAAATCTTTCCCAATGAGTAAGGTCATATGGAAAGTCTTAAATTGGAATGTCAGAGGGCTTAATGATCCTAATAAATGGACCTTGATTTTCAATAAAATTCGTGAGAGTGGATGCCAAGTCATTTGTTTCCAGGAGTCCGAGAAGGAGCAAGTAGATCTTGCCTTCCTCAAGAATTTTTGTCCTCAAAATTTTGACTCTTTTGCTTTTGTCCCATCCATTGGGAGGTCGGGAGGGATTATAACCATTTGGGACAGTGCTGTTTTCTCTGGAGTTGAAGTGTTTCAGAATAGGCATGCTTTATCTGTGGAACTCCATGCCACAAAGTTAGATGTGTACTGGACCTTAACAAGCATCTATGCACCATGTGTTGATAATGAGTAATTACAGTTTCTTGATTGGCTCCATAATCTGCATGTCCCAACTGATGAGAATTACATGATGGTGGGAGATTTTAATCTCATTAGATCCCCACAAGGAATAAACTAGGTGGTAATGTTAATGAGATGCTCCTTTTTAATGAAGTCATTAGCCAAGTTGGTCTGTTGGATATTCCCTTGAAAGGCAGAAAGTACACCTGGAGTAACATGCAATCTGCTCCTCTTCTCCAAAGGCTAGACTGGTTCTTTTGTTCCCTAGCTTGGGGTGAGAACTTCCCCAACACAAGGAAGGAGAGAGGGAAAATTAAGTGGGTCACATTAGGAGATGAAAACTCAAGGTTCTTTCATTCCATGGCTTCCAGTCAGAAAAGGAGGAATCACATTGCCACACTCACTAATTCTACAGGAACTATTGTCAGCGACCACTCTGCCAAAGCCAACCTTTTGCTCCAAGCTTACAAAGACAGACTTGGGCAGAGAGTGACACCTTCTCCTTTTATGCCTATGGCTCATTTAGTACAAAACAACATTGATTTATTCTTCCTAGAGGCTCCTTTCTCACCTGAAGAAATTGATGCAGTTGTCAAAGAATTCCCAAACAACAAGTCCCCTGGTCCTGATGGATTTAATGCTGAATTCATAAAGAAATGTTGGCCCATTATTAAAAAGGATTTCTATGATCTATGCAATCAATTCCATGCTGGGAATTTATGTCTGCAAAGTATAAACAGTTGTTTCATCACCCTGGTGCCAAAAAAGGAAAATTCAGAGACAGTCCATGACTTCGGGCCCATTTCCTTGCTCAATTGCACTTTGAAGCTGCTGACAAAATTACTTGCCAACAGACTTCAGACTATCATACAGAGTATTATTCATGAGAATCAGTATGGATTCATTAAATCTAGGACAATACAAGATTGCCTAGCATGGGCTTATGAATATTTGCATCATTGTCATAAGACTAAAAAAGAAGTTGTGGCCTTGAAATTAGATTTTGAAAAGGCATTTGATAAAGTTGATCACTCCTTCATTCTGTCTGTTCTACAAGCTAAGGGTTTTGGCCGTCTTTGGTGCAAATGGATCAAACAGATCCTAGAATCTGCTACTTCTTCAGTTCTACTGAATGGAATTCCAGGTGCTCCTTTCACATGCAGAAGAGGAGTCAGACAGGGGGATCCACTTTCACCCTTGCTTTTTGTCCTTGCTGCTGATGTCCTGCAGTCGCTTGTCAATGATGCAACGAATCATGGTTTGCTATCCAGGCCAATTCCCATGCAGTCCTCACCTTGGTTCCCTATCCTACAATATGCTGATGATACTTTGATCATTCTCCAGGCTAATGAGCAGCAGTTGTCACATCTTCAGACTATTCTTCAGGATTTTGGAAATGTGTCTGGTTTGAGGGTTAATTACTCCAAGTCAAACCTCATTCCAATAAATATTACCCCTGACAGAGTGACTACTTTTACTTCTGCACTACAATGTCAAGAAGGGTCGCTACCCTTTACATACCTGTTACCACCCGATTTTGGCCAAATCAGGAGGTGTGCCGCAAGCGAAGATGGGCTTTGAAGATTACACGTGGAGCGTCTTTGAAGCGGCTTTGCGCAAGGAGTTTGGGCTAAGTGGCCCGTGTATCTGTAATTTAGTATATCGTATTGTATTTAGATTAAAGAGATAGAGTCTGGCCCGTGCACGGTTAGGTGCACGCCTCAATTAGAAAGTCCCTTGGACTATAAATATGTATCTAGGGTTATCGAAAGGAGGACAATCATCGTTCAACCAACACAAATCGGGCGCACCCCTTTCTTCGAGGGTTTCAGGGTAAGCACCATGCTGCCTAGATCGCATCTAGCGATCTAGGCAGTATACGTTTATTCATGCTGCTCGTGCTGAAGCCTTGTTGATGGCGAGCGGTACTATTTATCCTTAGGTGTTTAGGGGCTTGCATTGATGCTTTCACGTGCATATCTGCGTGGCGATGCCGTCCCTCGACACTAGCTGCGTCTATCCAGACGTAAGGGCACATCTTGCTTGTTCGCTACTTAGTAGATCCGATCCGTTATAGTTGCTCCTTGCTCCGCAAGGATTAGTTTAATATCTGCATAGTTAGGCCTTACGCTGGGGTCGGAGGATCCGGTAGTGCGCTAGATGTTGTTCACCGTCCCTGCGAGGGATGTTCCGGGAATCGACGTTATGTTGGTTTTTAGGCCTCGTAGGGGTGGTTTGCATCATCTTCCGTAGCTGCTAGGCCCGATCACACGTAGGACGTTCCGGTTATGCGGTGAAAACCCTAATGTCGTGGATCGTTTTAGCTTTGTCCGATCAAGCAGGATCCCCATGCCATTGTAAATCCAACGTGAAACATGGGGCGATCGGCTCCTTGAGCCGATCCACAGAAACCCGAGAGCCGATAGGGCTCGTATTTAATGTTTACGTGTCTACCATGCGGGAACAATCGAAGCACTAACACCTTCCGATCGGGTCTAGGTCGGTGGCACGCCCTAGCAACCGCCGGGACGTTGGCGGAAGATTTGCGGGACGACGCGAGGTGCCGGGATCCACTAAGCGGCCCGGGAGCTTCCCGGCTCTTCGTGTTGCTCAGCCATTGCCGTCGGTGGGTTTTGGAGGGTAACACATTCTGGCACGCCCGGTGGGACATACCTTCGCAACATCCACGTCAACATCGGCATCCGAGATGGGAGGAACAGATCACATACGAGGATCTTCCTCCTGATCATAAGAAGAATACGATGAGCTGAAGGCCATCGTTGAAGCCGAACTCATCGGCTCCTTTGAGAAAACCCGTTTGCACGGTATCGTTCAAAGGATTCACGCCACAAGGCGTCCTCGAAGGGTAGATCTGTCTCTCCTTCGGATGAACGTACCAGGGCCTGCGACGGAGATCAACTACGTGGTGGCTCATTCCTTGCATCGGCACTCGAGAGCCTGGTGAGCACTTTGGAGCGCGTTGCGCTCCGTGTGGTGCAAGAGATCATGGAGCGTCGGTACTCCCCTTCAGGACCTGTTCTAGGGACTCACCAGGGAGAGATGCAACTCCACACCAGGCCACCATTGCCGTACGCTATGGCAGCTCCAGCAACAAGGTTCACCGGCATACGTTGTCCACAAAGTTGGAGGTGATCGGGCGACTATCGTTCTTACATGACCCGCCCAAGGAAATCCCGCACGGATACGTGTGCACGTTTGTGCCGGACTGCAACAACTGGACGCGGGCGATCCAGGCTCCGCCGGAGGATTGCGGGCAGGAGCAATTGTTCCGGGGAAGAGCAGCACGGGGAGTTTAGGAGCGAAGCCGAGAAACAGGCGTGGCTAGCCAAATATGCCCCGCAGTCCATGAAAGCTTGCTACTACCCCACCGCAGATCGAGATCAGCGCAGAGAGATCAGTTCGGCATCTTGCGAAGAAGAAGATAATCGGCTATTCCAAGCCGTACCCCAATGAGTTCGACCTGATCCCACTACCGCCTAAGTACCGGCTTCCGGACTTCAACAAATTCAGTGGGTCAGAAGGGTCAAGCTCCATCGAGCACGTGAGCCGATACCCAATTGGGCATGGTTTCGACATCGGATCAGCTACGGGTGAGGTTCTTCTCGCAATCCCTCACCGGTCCAGCGTTTGGATGGTACACCTCGTTGCGCCAAATTCGGTGCAATCATGGAAGCAGTGGAGGAACTGTTCCACACCAATACCATTCGAAGCTACGAAGCTGGTATTGCCGAACTAACAGTTCGGCAGCGAGGAGAGACAGTCTGAGTACATCCAACGTTTGAAACGTCAAGAACCGATGCTATTCGGCTCACTTAAGCGAGAAAGAGGCGATCGAGCTGGCCGTGGCGAGCCTTGCGGCGTCATTCAAAGATCGACGTTCCAAGTGGAGTACAACTCGTTGGCCACCTGGTCGATAGGCTGACCTTATATGAACAGCATCCAGAAGCGTACCAGGACAAGTTCAAACGCGCGGTAACCCTGGTCAATGCGATGAGGATGAAGATTGCGGAAGATCGGGAAGTTGCGTGGCGAGTGGACTCGGACGCCCTGTGTCCTGCAAATGGGTGAATCCACCAGGGCCTCCAAGAGGGTTGGACTTTGACGTGACCAAAGCGAACAGATCTTCGATCTCTGAAAGAGAAGCAGTTGAAGCTACCCGAAGGCCACAAGATCCCTAGGCGGAGATGAACAAAAGGCCATACGCAAATGGCATCATACGTTCACGCACGCCACCAACGACTACAAAGTATTGCGCGCACAAATTCAGATGGCGATAGAATCAGCCGATTAACTTTCGGACAGTTTGCCATGAAGGTGACGTCCGTTTCAGGACGTCAACATGGTGGACCTAAGCCACTCCATAAGAGAGCCAGGGTTCTCTTTCGATGTCAATATGGCAGGTTTTGTGATCCGCCATGGCGTGGACAAAGCAGAGAGCAGCCACTCTCGTGGCAAAGATAAAGAGGAGGCCGTGCCACGCGACCGGCCCCAAGACGACGATAGACGGTACCTAACCGAGGAGGAGGTGAGAAGCGTGCGGTATCAACGCCCACTATCCGTACATCTCCTCAACAAATATGAACAGCGATACGACCGACGTCGGCGCTACGACGAAGACGATGAAAGATATCGTCGGTCTGATGCAAACAGGGGTATCGTCGAACGACAGGAACAACGACGGGTACGAACGTCGCGCTAGAGGAGGTCAAGGGAGCAAGATAACGTGGATAGACGGACTGTCCTTTCTTCAAACATTGTTGGGACTCGGGAATGAGCCGATTGCCAACAATCGAGGCGCCGAATGCAAACAGCGAAGGAGAAGGACAAACGAAGTTTCAGTGTTCGAGCGTCTAGGACCCCTCCCACCACATAACAAACGAGCTGAGTCCTCTCAAGAAGAAGACTTCGAGGAGTCGGATGGAGAAGAAGATAGGTATCACCGACCAAGGTGGTGCCCCGATGGACTCAGCCATTCTCAAAAGCGTAGGGTGCAGGGCCGAAACCTGGAAGAAGCCGAGCACGCACCATACACGTTGAGAAGAGCACGCCCGATCTGGCCATGAAAATTCAGCAGACAATGGAGACGAAGGCGCGCCCGCCAAGAAAGTATGGCGCCCAAAACAGAAAGCCGATGCACGAGCATCGATGCCGAGCATCGACACAAACATGGTGTCCGTGGTCCTAACAGAGTAGCACGTCCAAGACATTGGACATACGTGGCAAGGCCGATCCCGGCGATCGGCCCTCAAAAAATAAAAGGCAAAGGATTTTATCTCCAACACGTCACGTAGCTACAGTGGAAGTCCAAGGAGTTGCAAACCATCGCCAACGCATTGCAACGGAAAGGGAGGCCGATTCCCGCAATCGGCCAAAATTATCCTCAACATACCTTGTCCGTGTTCAGCATTGATCCAACAGATGCAGAAGAGCCGATGCCATCAATTACTTGACAGAATCGGCTCGGGGGGCACATAGATGGATGAGATACGAGGATACGGAGCTGGGAACGGATGTCAAATGTCCAGCAGAGCAGCTCAAGTATGGGGGCCGATACGTAAACAAATCGGCCGTAAAAAACGGAAAACTCCAAAATTTCCAAAAATTTGAGCACAGCCGATGCGTAGACATCGACTTAAGGATTAAAAGCCGATGCACGGCCATCGACTCAAGGATACGACTGCTACGAGCAGAAGCTTGATGGAGCAGCCATCAAGTAGCAAGGCTCTTTGAAGGACAAACACCGGTGGCTCTCCTCGTGGAATTGTTGTTGGCTCCGTTAGCAAACCTCCAAGTTTAAGGGATCCGACCTGATCAACAACGAGCAGCACAAACATGCGTTCGGGTTAAGGGTGAGCCCGACGAAGGAGCATGTCTCTTCTAAGACTAGGAGGACAGTCGATGATGAAGCGATCGGCTATGGCATGTTTTGATCAAGGTTTGGCTACGGTGGTGACTTGGTCGGCGTTACTGTCAAAGGTTGTTGCGACCAAGTGGGGAGATCAGGAAACATCCTCACCGGAGCTGCATCGCCTGCCAAAGATGATGAGCCAATATGATCAGCAAGGCGCGGACTTGAACGGAAGAAGCTCGGGGCGTTTGCCCTGAAGAATCATTCACTATAGGAAGCCGATTTTTGGAATCGGTGGCCTGCATCATAGCTTGTCTGAGGAATGGTGCTGATGTCGCCAAAAATATTAGTTTTCGCATACAAGTCAATTGAGTGACAAGCCCAGGGCTCTATTGTAGACACCTGCCCAAAACCAGATTGCCAGCCCGCTGGGTTGGCTGGTAAGAGTCATGATCCTGTTTGAGGTGTCTCATGGGGCAAAGCCGATGCACGGCCATCGACTCTAGTATGATTACACAAAATCTACCGGCTGCGTGTTTAAGACGCGAATTTCGACCAATTCAGCTGTTGAAAGGACACAGATGTCGCCTAGAGGGGGGTGAATAGGCGATTTAAAACTTTTACGAGATGGGCTTAACAAATGCGGAATAAAACTAGCGTTTACTTTGTCAAGCCCAAAGCCTATATACTATTGTTCACCTATGTGCACCAACAACTTATTCTAAGCAATGGTTCACCTATGTGCACCAACAACTTATGCTAAGCAATACAAGCAAGTATGTGATAGCAAGATATATATAACTTCAAGCACGATAGCTATCACAAGGTAAAGTGCATAAGTAAAGAGCTCGGGTATAGAGATAACGAGGCACGCGGGAGACGATGATTTATCCCGGAGTTCACACTCTTGCGAGTGCTAATCTCCGGTGGAGAGGTGCGGTTGCTTAGTGCTCCCGAACGCCACAAGAGGCTCACCTTGAGGTGTGGTTGCTCGATGCACACCAACGCCACAAAGGCCTCACCCCAAGATGCGGTACTCACACACACCGAACGCCACGAAGGCGCCTCACCTAAATCTCCGGTGACCCTCGCCACAAAGGCCTAGGTCACGGTTCCACTAAGGGATTTCCTTCGAGGCGGAAACCGGGCCTTACAAAGGTTGGGGCACACATCCACAACTTAATCGGAGGCTCCCAACAAATCACCACAAAGGTGTAGAATCCGTCTAGGGTTCCAAGAACCCAAGAGTAACAACCTTCTTGCTTTCACCACCACGAATCACCGTGGAGAACTCAAACCGATGCCAAATGCAATGGCAAGAACACCACAAAGATGCTCAAGTCCTTCTCTCTCAAATTCCAACAAAGCTACAAAAGCTATTGGGGAAATAAGAGAGGAAGAACAAAGAGGAGAACACAAAATTTTCCAAGATCTAGATCCCAAAGATTCACTCGCAAAGAGATGATTTGGTTTGGTCAAAGTTTGGATCTAGATCCCCTCAATCTTTCTCTCAAATAGATGCAAGAATCATGGGAAGGGGAGAGAGATCTCAAGCTTCAAAATGTCAACAACAATGGAGGAGAGAGGCTTGAGAGAGAGGAAGAAGCAGTCAAAAAGGTGAGAGGGGGCTTAAAAAGGAGGCCCCAATATTTCTGCCCGTTGGAGGCTGCGCGCGAGGAGAGAAGGGACCGGTAGTACCGGCCCTTGGTGGCCGTACTCACCAGTGTTGGCAGGAGGTGGCGGAGGGAGAGCTGCGGGCTGGGGGGGAGGCCGGAGCCTCCGCCATGGTGGCCCGAGTACGCCGAACCTCCCCATAGCCCTGGAACATGTCTGCGTGGCTTGGCGATTATTCACGGCGGTACCTCACCTGGAGGCTCCAGCCGTGGGCTGGGTACCGAGCGGTATTGCTGGAGGCTCCAGCCGTGGGCTGGGAGATCCGGCCAGCAGGGTGGAGGCTCCGGCCATCCTCACCAAACGTTTTTCTCTTAAACACCCATACGAAAACCTTAAGAACTTTTGCATCCGGACTCCGATTTCGATGATCTTGGACTCGTTGAAATCACAACAACGAGCTCTACAACAATATGCATAGAAACATCATAGTCCAGCAAAGTAGTATAGAAACAAATGATGAAAGGTTTGACCTATCTAAGAAAGACATACCGGTAAAACCTCCAACCTCGAAAATGCAACAAGTTGCCCAAGCAAAAACCATTCTTGATGAACTAGAGCTTGTCATGAGAATACGCACAAGCTCTAAAATATCACATGGATAAGATCCAAATAACAACCAAGAAAGGTGATGCAAGGATGCAAAGGTTTGAGCTCTCCGAACGATACGATCGAGTTACTCACTCGAGAGCCCTCTTGATAGTACGGCAACTAAACTATAAACCGGTCTCCAACTACATTATGAGACCGGTGAGAAAGAAACCCTATCAAGAGCAAACCTTATACTTGCACATTCCACTTGAGCTCGATGATGATGATCTTGACCTCAACAAGATGGAACGCCTTTCTTGATGGTGCTTGCTTGATGAAGTCTTGTGGATCGCTCCCCCATAATCCACCATGGGAGAGCTTCTTCTTCGGCACATCTTCACAAATCCATGAACACCATATGTATGGCAAGCTTCAAGCATATGATCTCTTCGGGTTGGCTCATCTTGAACTTGCACTTCATTTCTTCATTCTTCATCATGTTGATGTCTTGAGATAACTTGAGGGCTCACTTCATCTTCATCTTCAAGACATACTTGACACTTGATATCCTTCATCAATTTCTTCTTATTGCAATCTTGAAGCCAACAAATGGTTCAAGAATTGCCTATGCACAACTCCTACAAATATAACTCAATGCAAACATTAGTCCATAGGGATTGTCATTAATTACCAAAACCACACATGGGGGCTCCATGCACTTTCAATCTCCCCCATTTTGGTAATTGATGACAATCTCTTTGAGAGGGTTTATATAAGGAATTTAAGTAACAAACAAGTTGAATATATAGAGCAAACTCCCCCATAATATATGCATGTGTGAATGATCTTGACTTTCATTGCATATATTGGCATTCAAAGCCTAGTGGAGTTTCCTCTAAATATTCAACTATGCAAAGCAACAAGATACAATGCAATAAAGGCACATGCTTAAGCACAAAACAAAGACATAACCAAATTCCCTTAAACCCTCCAAACTTCTCCCCCATTGGCACCAATTGCCGAAATGGGTGAAAAATTTAGAAGGCCAATATAGTGAGAGTTCCTCCATAGCGTGTGCATTTCTCATAATTTGAGTGGAATCAAATGCACATATCCAATTACGAATATTCGGAAGGAGTCACACCATAGATAGGATCAAAGATTGCAAAAAGATAACAAAGTCAAGAAGCTTCAACAAATGAAGCAAGCAACCAAATGAACCACAAAGAAGATACCAAAAGAAAGAAAGATATTATGATAAGATCAAGAAAATTGCTCTAAATAATATGAGGAAGCTCCCCAAGGTTTGTGCACAAAACAAGACAATTTGCATTGGAGTATAAAGTGCATAAACATGGAATCATCACTCCCATAATATCATTCAAAAACAAAATATACCAAGTGAATCAAACTCTAATGATCACCAAAAGATAGTGCTTTAAATTAAATGAGGAAGCTCCCCAAGGTACATGCATAAATTAAAATGTTGTATTTGAATACAATATGCATAACATGGAATCCTCACTCCTCATTACCATTTAAAACACAAACATTTGCAATAGATCATAGATAGAAAATTAAGCTTAACACTTGCAACAAACAAATGGTTGAGCAACAAGTAGGAGGCACCATAATAAAAGGCTCAACCAAGAGGATATGTGAAAGGCATGATAAAGCATATTATAAGACTATTGCAAGGATGAGCAAAAAGCATCATCATAGTCTTCAAAGAATTATATTGCTTAGCATGACCAATCAACACGCAATAATACATAAGATATCAAACGGAGATGTATCATCTCTTATGTGTATAAGTTTCTCTAAGTGGGCAATATCACAAAGATATTTATCCACAAAGAAACATGCACACATAAAATAGATACGCAAGAAAAATAGTATGATATCCAAGACGAAGTCATGCAATATACCAATAAGAATTTTTGCTTAATAGCATGGCCAAAGGCTCAATTTTATCTTATTGTACATTCATGAACTTCAACCACAAACAACTAAAATACATCACAAATATCAACAAGGGATAGAAGATAGTTGGGATGCATTTGAGAAAGGCAACAAGTATCACAAACGGGGATACCAAAAGAAGTAACTAAATTTGCACTTTCATCTATATTGCACATGTGAGAGCCTTGAGGAATTGATATGCAACAAAATTGCTAGATAGGCATAGTTGGGGTGGATGAATCATGAGCATGATTTAAAATACTTCCCAACAAATGCACTCATCTCAAATTACTCTCATTCACAATAAAGAGGTTTCATTAAGACTTTTGCAAGAAGCACAACATTTGCAAATCAATAGATTCATGCCAAGATGCAACCATAAGGTTGGATACAAGAAACGTATGCACGAGAAGATACTTGTTACCAAGATAGCATTGGTGTGGATGTAGTAGATATGTGTTCGTTGACCATCCTAGCTTGCCTCAAGTTACCATTGAGTCACCACTTCTTTCCAAGAGTGAGACAAGCATCCAATGCATATCCATTGTACCTAACACAAAGGTAAGCACAAAATGGTCCCCAAACTAATTGGGTCCAAAATAGTTAGACACACTACAACATATAGGACAAACTCCACAATACTATGTGCATATAGATATGAAATTGAATTTCATGCACATCTTAGCCAAATTAGGATTTGATGGAGTTTACCCTATATATTGGATCAAAGAAAGTAACACATGCCATAAGATAGACATATATTAAAGATGCATGCACAATACTTTCAAGAACCAAAGAAAGATATAATTTGGACAAGATAACAAATAAATCAAGAGACAATGGTTGTCCAAATTATATCAAAGAATCAAATCAACACAAGATTGACTCCAAAGAATTATCTCATTATAAGAAGCTAATTAAACCTAAACATAAAGGAATGAGATAATCAACTCCCAAGAGAGCAAGGTTCCAACAAACAAACCAAACCCTCAACACTTTTTTATGATGGCACAAAGTACTAAAAAGAAAGTTTATGTCTCCCAAAACCAATTTTTTTATAATGATCAAGAGATGTTAAGCATTCTAACAAATATAGGAGAGCTCCCCCAAGATTAGTGCATTATCTAGGATTTTGCATATGAATACTAAATGCACAAAACTAGGATCATCACGCTACCTATATCTACTAAAATGCTAAGAAAGTTGGAATAGACAAATTAGATCCATAATATGAAAGGAAGACACATGGGAGTCAAAGCACAACACATTCATGGCAATAAATAAGGCAATATAAATACAAGAGCCAATGTAGATATGATCAATAAATATCTACCTCATAATTGATTACCAATTGTCCTAGGACAAGAGGTATTAGGAAATATTTCCCGGTGGTAGTTTGTAAGTATACATAAGATCATATTTACAACGAACAAAGCATATGGTAAAAGATAAGAGTTAACCATCATGCAAAGATAGTTTCTTGATAGCTTCATTTAGTCATACCAACATGCAAGGCAATTAATAGTATTCATACCAACATGCAAAGCAATTAATAGTATTCATACCAACATGCAAAGCAATTAATAGTATTCATACCAACATGCAAAGCAATTAATAGTATGACTTGAAGCACATGGTTTCCAAAAATGTATTGAGGGACACGTTGTGAAAAACCATGCCAAGAAGAACTTTCACAAATAAGATCCACAAAGATATTAGCAATGAAGCCATTTAAGCAAATTGGAGCTTGTTTGAGCAAACATGCCACATAGGAGAGAGATAATTTACGGTATCAATTCTATGTGACACAACCTCAAATGTTCACATTTTCTAGGCTTGTAATATGCACAAAGCTTATTACTCCCCATAATGTGATAAGGAATTTATTTTCACAAGAGGCAAATAAGATCCAACTAGAGATATTAATGGACATTGGAATTTGAATTTCTCATGAAGATGACATACCACATAGAGACTAGATAATCTTGCAATATCAATTCTAAGTGATATTCCTCATGTACACACATTGTTAGGATCATGAAATTCCCAAAGGAATATCACTCCCCCAAAATGGGATAGTCCATTAATCGCTCATAAGAGCCATATAAGATACAACAAGATGCAAAGTGGCTACAACACAACCACAAATACATGGTGTGCAACCCCACATGCATAGACTTGATTTCTCAAGCAAAACTATTAGGAAGCACAACATATACAAAACACATGTTAGGAACAAAACTAACACATGCAAAGGGGCGAGTAACTTTCAATATAAATGAGTTGAGAACATGTTACCGCAAGGAGGAACATTGGATATATGATAGTAGCAAGATAATCAAAAGACTTGGCTTGATATAATATAAATGATGAAGATCCCTTAATTCTTCATGATGTAGCCAAGTCTCCAATGCCCTCCAACAAGCACCTATTGATCAAATTTTGGATTGTTGGTCCCCAACTAAGTTGGGTCCTAGGAGGTTAGTCACAATAGGCTTGGCAACCCAAATGGTTCTTTTCTTGACACCACTTTGAGCACCAACAAATTTGGCAAACACATTGCCACCCTCATCCTTATGAAGAGAATAAACATCATCAATGGTGATAGAGTTGGATGAGGTACCAATAGTGCACAAGGAGGAGATGTGGCCCTTCTCACGGCATATGTAGCAAGTTCTTTTCTTCTCCTTCTTCTCACTAGGTTTCTCCACAAAGGGAGCATTGGCTTGTTTCTTCTTGGGAAGTGGCATTTCTTCAACTTGAGGTTGAATATGAGTTTGAGCTTGAGGCCGCTTCCCTTTTTGCTTCTTCTTCAAAGGGCAAGATCTAACATGATGCCCTTCAATTTTGCACTTGAAGCAAACAATCTTGGCCGGGTCTTTGACTTGTACTTGGCCCTTCTTATCCTTGTTGTTCTTGGACTTGTTCTTGTTGTTGGATTTGAATCCAAGTCCGCTCTTGTCATTGGGGGATTGTTGCATACTCAACATCGTGTCAAGTTTGCATTTCCCTTCATGACCCTTTACCAAGTCATTCTTCAAAGAAGTGACTTGGGCCTTGAGCTCTTTGATTTCCTCTACATGGTTAGTAACAACACAAGTACTAGAGGAAGTAGAATCTTCATTGTTAGAGCAACAAGGCAAGGAAGATAATTCATCACAAGATTTAGCAATATTATGAGTGGATGAATTACTAGGACTAGCACATGGCAATATAGCATTTTGAGTAGTAGTGCTAGTATCCACATGAGGCTCACAAGGTGTTTCCTTTGATATGATAGCCTCATGAGCTAACTTTATCCTATCATGAGAGGCTAGAAGATCCTCATGGGAGCTAGAAAGCTTTCCATGATTTTCTTCCAATTTCCCATAATTGCTAGTTAGCAAATCAAGTTGAGCCCTTAGCTCAACATTCTCCTTCAAGGTAGATGCTTCACAAGAAGTAGAGTTAGTAGCACAAGCATCATTATCAATAGCAATAGGAGAAGGCAAGTTGGCATGCTCTTTTAGATAAGAAGCTTTAAGTTTCTCATGCGACTCGGTGAGTTTGGTGAGCGCACTCTCAATGACCCTTGAGCCCTTTTTGAGTTGCTCAAAATCCTCAAGGAGTTTAGCATTAACAAACACAAGCTTATCATTTTTTAGCTTTAGTTCATTTGCCATCTCAAGAGCTCTATCATGGTTTTCCTTTTCTCTAGACAATTCTAGAGCAAAGGTCTCCTCAAGAGCTTCCTTGATGGTTTGTTCTTCTTCAAGTTCATTCTTTAATGATGCTACATCATCGGCATACTCTCGTTCAAGAGCACCCTTTTTATCAATGGTGTTCTCATGCATCCAAATAAGTTTTTGGCTCTCAATAGCGGTAGTCAAGATTTCAAAGAAGTGAGTGCTAGCAATTTTATCTTTGCAAATAACCTTGAATACGCTCTTACCCTTATCGCGTAGAGAGACAACCCAATCCTCTTCTTCATATTCATCCTCATCCTTATCACCACGAGACATATTAGGTTCGATGGTAGGAGGTACGTGGAACCCTTGGCCATAAGGCATATATGAGGACCGTGAGATAAAGATGAGGAGTTACTTGAGGCTCCTTTCAAGATCTTGTCTTGACCAATAGAATCTTTGGTTTCCTCTACATTGTTAGACACACAACAACTAGAGGAAATAGAAGCATTTTATCATGGCCACAAGACAATGCAAGCATATCATCATTAGATTTATTCAAGCAACTTACACATGATATGCAAGGACTATCAACACAAGCATGTAAATCATTTCTAGTGCTAGATGTGTTTAAGTCCAAATATGAAGCATTGCAATGAGATAGAGATGAAGAATCATCAATAGTAAGCTCAATATCAACATTGCAATTTTCATCACCACTCACCATATCATTACCTTGTGTCTTACCACACTTCGGTGAAGTGGATGAAGATGAGAACTCATCACGGCCGGAAGTGGAAGCAATACAATCATCCTTAATAATATTGGACACATCATATTTATCTTGAAGCTTTGTCCATAATTCATGAGCGCTCCCAAAAGGCATGATTGAAGAAGTAACTACATTGCTCACAACAATGGAAAACACATGAGAAGCAAGAGCATCGAGACAAGAGTTTTTCTCCTCCTCAAGAGATAAATTTTGAGGATCCTTAGGAGAAGAAAAACCCATGTCAAGAAATCGCTCCATGTCCGGGGACATACCCCGCAAAATATTAAGCACATAAATTTTCCATAGATCATAATTTGTGCCATCAAATATAAACAAGTTATTGTGCGCTAATCCCTAGCCGACATCTTTACTCTCAAGGCGGTGAAGCCTAAGAATGAGAGACCTTGCTCTGATACCAATTGAAAGGACACGGATGTCGCCTAGAGGGGGTGAATAGGCGATTTAAAACTTTTACGAGATGGGCTTAACAAATGCGGAATAAAACTAGCGTTTACTTTGTCAAGCCCAAAGCCTATATACTATTGTTCACCTATGTGCACCAACAACTTATTCTAAGCAATGGTTCACCTATGTGCACCAACAACTTATGCTAAGCAATACAAGCAAGTATGTGATAGCAAGATATATATAACTTCAAGCACGATAGCTATCACAAGGTAAAGTGCATAAGTAAAGAGCTCGGGTATAGAGATAACCGAGGCACGCGGGAGACGATGATTTATCCCGGAGTTCACACTCTTGCGAGTGCTAATCTCCGGTGGAAGTGCGGTTGCTTAGTGCTCCCGAATGCCACAAGAGGCTCACCTTGAGGTGTGGTTGCTCGATGCACCAACGCCACAAAGGCCTCACCCCAAGATGCGGTACTCACACCACACACCGAACGCCATGAAGGCGCCTCACCTAAATCTCCGGTGACCCTCGCCACAAAGGCCTAGGTCACGGTTCCACTAAGGGATTTCCTTCGAGGCGAAACCGGGCCTTACACAAAGGTTGGGGCACACATCCACAACTTAATCGGAGGCTCCCAACAAATCACCACAAAGGTGTAGAATCCATCTAGGGTTCCAAGAACCCAAGAGTAACAACCTTCTTGCTTTCACCACCACGAATCACCGTGGAGAACTCAAACCGATGCACCAAATGCAATGGCAAGAACACCACAAAGATGCTCAAGTCCTTCTCTCTCAAATTCCAACAAAGCTACAAAAGCTATTGGGGAAATAAGAGAGGAAGAACAAAGAGGAGAACACAAAATTCTCCAAGATCTAGATCCCAAAGATTCACTCACAAAGAGATGATTTGGTTTGGTCAAAGTTTGGATCTAGATCCCCTCAATCTTTCTCTCAAATAGATGCAAGAATCATGGGAAGGGGAGAGAGATCTCAAGCTTCAAAATGTCAACAACAATGGAGGAGAGAGGCTTGAGAGAGAGGAGGAAGAAGCAGTCAAAAAGGTGAGAGAGGGGGCTTAAAAAGGAGGCCCCAATTTCTGCCCGTTGGAGCTGCAGGGACCGGTAGTACCGGCCCTTGGTGGCCGGTACTACCGACCAGTGTTGGCAGGAGGTGGCGGAGGGAGAGCTGCGGGCTGGGAGGGGAGGCCGGAGCCTCCGGCCATGGTACCGGTGAGGGTACCGCCGAACCTCCCCATAGCCCCGGAACATGTGCGTGGCTTGGCGATTATCGGTACCACGGGCGGTACCTCACTGGAGGCTCAGCCGTGGGCTGGGTACCGCGAGCGGTACCTTGCCTGGAGGCTCCAGCCGTGGCCTGGGTGGAGGCTCGCCAGGGCAGGGTGGAGGCTCCGGCCGGGCCATCCTCACCAAACGTTTTTCTCTTAAACACCCATACGAAAACCTTAAGAACTTTTGCATCCGGACTCCGATTTCGATGATCTTGGGCTCGTTGTAATCACAACAACGAGCTCTACAACAATATGCATAGAAACATCATAGTCCAGCAAAGTAGTATAGAAACAAATGATGAAAGGTTTGACCTATCTAAGAAAGACATACCGGTAAAACCTCCAACCTCGAAAATGCAACAAGTTGCCCAAGCAAAAACCATTCTTGATGAACTAGAGCTTGTCATGAGAATACGCACAAGCTCTAAAATATCACATGGATAAGATCCAAATAACAACCAAGAAAGGTGATGCAAGGATGCAAGGTTTGAGCTCTCTCCGAACGATACGATCGAGTTACTCACTCGAGAGCCTTGATGATCGGCAACTAAACTATAAACCGGTCTCCAACTACATTATGAGACCGGTGAGAAAGAAACCCTATCAAGAGCAAACCTTATACTTGCACATTCCACTTGAGCTCGATGATGATGATCTTGACCTCAACAAGATGGAACGCCTTTCTTGATGGTGCTTGCTTGATGAAGTCTTGTGGATCGCTCCCCCATAATCCACCATGGGAGAGCTTCTTCTTGGCACATCTTCACAAATCCATGAACACCATATGTATGGCAAGCTTCAAGCATATGATCTCTTCGGGTTGGCTCATCTTGAACTTGCACTTCATTTCTTCATTCTTCATCATGTTGATGTCTTGAGATAACTTGAGGGCTCACTTCATCTTCATCTTCAAGACATACTTGACACTTGATATCCTTCATCAATTTCTTCTTATTGCAATCTTGAAGCCAACAAATGGTTCAAGAATTGCCTATGCACAACTCCTACAAATATAACTCAATGCAAACATTAGTCCATAGGGATTGTCATTAATTACCAAAACCACACATGGGGGCTCCATGCAATTCAGCTGTGAGGTCTTCTGCTTCCTTGAAGGAGTGAACAATGAGCTGAGTTTGGTGCCTGGATATTCTCTTCGAGGACTTCCAACCCTTTGTGCCGATTCAGTAGTACTGTCAGAAGCATCAGTTAAGCTGTTGGTGTTTCGTCTACAACATCGGTTTTCAGCGGAGGGAAGGTGATCAATGGGGGCAAGTTTGGCTGGTTCGGCATAGTGACTGCCTCAAATTACCTGCAAAGCCCTTTGTTCGATCTGCGCATCCTCACCACCTGGCTCGCCTTGACTGAGGCTCGGGGGGCAGCTGATCTGATGGATGTTCTGATTTAGAAACCGATTGGGATATCATCGGCTGATCCTTTGCCGCAACTTTCTTCAAGCAAATGATGAATTCTTGAAGATTACCATGTCTTAAAGTTGTCAGTTGAGGAGTGGAAGGATGGATTACGTAGGACTGATGCGTTAACATCGGCTCATTAAAAATCAGTTGAGGGAGAATCGGCTAAACCAATTTGAGGAAAATCGACAAAGTCAAATTGGGGAAATTCTTCATTGATAAATCAGATTTCTTACATGGAAGAGCTGGTTGCCCTCAAAAGGAGGAATCTATCCATCTTCATTGATTAAAAAGGGGATTCCTTACAAGGAAGAGCTGATTGCTCAAACAGAAGGGGAACAGATTGCTACTGCTAGTCTTATACTAGTAAATCCCTACTCTAAGGGCTGTCGTCTTCGTCGTCGCTGGGGGCGGCCCTCATCGCTCTGTCGACGACCCTTGTCGCTGCGTGACCTTCAGCGGAGGCCTCTTCCTCGTCATCATCATCCTCCTCATCGGACCAGGCCCATCCACGGATGCGCTTTGGCGGCGGTTCCTCGGAGGAGTTGTCATCCTCTGGTTCCTTCTTCGTGTCGGAGGAGGCGTCTTCGTCTTCGTCGTCCTCTTCTTCTTCTTCTTCCTCTTTGGTGGAGGAAGTGAATTTGCCCCGGAAGAGAGGGTCGTTGCTGTCGCTCTCCGCCTCTAGGTCTCCGTCGATCAAGAACCGAAGATCGTCTTCCCCGTCGTCGAGGGCATGTCACCATCCGACCGACGAGGTCTTCGGTCGGCCTTCGGGCACGAAGTCGAAGTCAAATTCTTGCTCATCCCAATGCTCAGGAGCGCGCCGGTTGTATGCTTCCGTGATTGACCTCCGGCTCTCCTTCGCTTGAGGAAGAGGATTGGGAAGAGGAAGGAGAAGGCATGGCTACAAAGAAGGAGGGTTTTTTGGCTGACGGCTGGTTTGGAGCAAGGGGATGAGGAGGAGAACTGTTTGATGCGGTTAAATAAAGGGGGATATATTGTAGATCAATGCTCGAACAGTTTCCGAGGATATAGGGCCAAAATTGTCGTCGGAGAAGTTGAGAAGGCAAGACGTCATCATGAAGCATACTGCGACGGTTCTGCTGCCATGACATGACCCTTCGAAGAAAGCAGATGGTTTTGCAATTATCATTATCAAAACCAGGGGGCATGTGTTACCACCCGATTTTGGCCAAATCAGGAGGTGTGCCGCAAGCAAAGATGGGCTTTGAAGATTACACGTGGAGCGTCTTTGAAGCGGCTTTGCGCAAGGAGTTTGGGCTAAGTGGCCCGTGTATCTGTAATTTAGTAGATCGTATTGTATTTAGATTAAAGAGATAGAGTCTGGCCCGTGCACGGTTAGGTGCACGCCTCAATTAGAAATTCCCTTGGACTATAAATATGTATCTAGGGTTATCGAGAAAGGAGGACAATCATCGTTCAACCAACACAAATCAGGCGCATCGCCACCCCTTTCTTCGAGGGTTTCTCCGGGTAAGCACCATGCTGCCTAGATCGCATCTAGCGATCTAGGCGATATCTTATTCGTCAACCTTACTGCTCGTCTGAAGCCTTGTTGATGGCGAGCGTACTATTTATCCTTAGGTGTTTAGGGGCTTGCATTGATGCTTTCACGTGCATATCTGCGTGGCGATGCCGTCCCTCGACACCTAGCTGCCCTTACGTCTATCCGGACGTAAGGGCAGCATCTTGTTCGTTACTTAGTAGATCCGATCCGTTATAGTTGCTCCTTGCTCCGCAAGGATTAGTTTAATATCTGCATAGTTAGGCCTTACTGGGGTCGGAGGATCCGGTAGTGCGCTAGATGTTGTTCACCGTCCGCGAGGGATGTTCCGGGAATCGACGTTATGTTGGTTTTTAGGCCTCTCGTAGGGGTGGTTTGCATCATCTTCCGTAGCTGCTAGGCCCGATCACACGTAGGACGTTCGGTTATGCGGTGAAAACCCTAAACTGTCGTGGATCGTTTAGCTTTGTCCTGATCAAGCAGGATCCCCATGCCATTGTAAATCCAACGTGAAACATGGGGCGATCGGTTCCTTGAGCCGGGAAACCTGAGAGCCGATAGGGCTCGTATTTAATGTTTACGTGTCTACCATGCAGGAACAATCGAAGCACTAACACCTTCCGATCGGGTCTAGGTCGGGTGGCACGCCTAGCAACCGCGGACGTTGGCGGAAGATTTGCGGGACGCCGAGGTGCCCGGATCCACTAAGCGGCCCTGGGAGCTTCCCGGCTCTTCGTGTTGCTCAACCATTGCCCGTCGGTGGGTTTTGGAGGGTAACAATACCTTGGGCTGCCACTGAGTACCACCAAGCCAAGAAAAGAATTTTTTCTTCCATTAATACAAACTGTCCAAAGAAGATTGCCATCCTACACCATGTACCTTAATTATGGCAGTAAGTTACAGATGGTGAATTTAGTCCTCTCATCACTGCCAATGTTTTTTCTTTGCTCCCTGAAAGTGTACCATTGGGTAATACATGAAGTTGATAAATATAGGAGACACTGTTTATGGAGAGACAAGGACTTGCAAAAAAAGAATCCCCCATTAGCAGCTTGGGACCTTGTGTGTAGGCCTAAAGATCAAGGAGGTCTAGAAGTGCTGAATCTTACAGTCCAGAACAATTGCCTACTCATGAAGCATTTGCACAAATTCTATAATAAAGCTGCTATATATTCCTTGGGTCACAATGGCTTGGGAAATGTACTATACTACTGTACTGCCACCTTCAAGAATAAGAGAGGTATCTTTTTGGTGGAGAGATTGTTTGACCACTCTTCCATCATATAAGCAGCTGGCTTCTTGTACTTTTCATCAAGGAAATTCCATTCTTCTTTGGCAAGATGCCTGGTCTCAGCAGCCATTAAAGGATACTTGGCCACATTTGTATTCTTATTGCATCAGTGAAACAATCTCTCTTAAGAAAGCCCTCCTCTCACCAGATGCTGCAGACCTGTTCCATCTGCCTTTGTCAGAAGAAGCTGTGGTTCAGTTTCACTTGTTCCAAGCCTTACTAGCAAGTCTGCCACCAACTCAAGATAATAATGCTGATTCTTGGGCTATTTCTGGAAGAACTGACACTCTCAAGGTCTCTTCTGTGTATAAATCACAAATGTATTCAGGAGGTACACTGCCAGCTTTCCAATGGGTGTGGCAAAGCTGCTGCCAACAGAAGCATAAAGTGTTTTTTGGCTTCTCTTGCACAATAGACTAAACACCAAAGCAATTTTGCATCGAAAGAATTACTTCATGGATGACTATTCTTGCATTTTATGTGTTGATGGGGATCTGGAAACAAGGAATCATCTCTTCTTTCTCTGCCCCTTTGCACAAATATGTTGGCAATACCTATGCCCTACCTGGGTTTCACCTTAGTATCATGATATTCAAAGCTTCATCCAGAGCCTGAAGATGGAGATTAAGGAACCTTTCTTCATGGAGATTATCATACTCACTGCTTGGTCAATCTGGACTACACGCAATGACTATATTTTCAAGAGTATTCCTCCAAGCCTATACAGATGTAGGAAGAAACTGAAGGATGAGTTGGCTCTCCTTCTACATAAAGCCACCAGGAAATCCTATGGTGGATTCAGAAATTGGGTTGAGAGATTTCGGTAACATCTAACCTTTTTTACTTTCTTTTATTTTAGGCTTGGAGCCTGTAGACAAAGGTTGTTTGCTAATCTCTAGCAACTCCTTTCTCTTTTTGTACATACTCTTTTATTGAAAATTTAATAAATACAACTCAGTGGGGAAACCCACTGATTCAACCTCAAAAAAAAAAACTTGGAACCAAACATCCCTGGAGATGGCCCTTGGGAGGATTTTGGCAAATATAAGAATTTTTTTAGTAAATTTTCCTAGACACACGATCGACTCTCGAAGGTGGAGGGAATACCATCATCAATCAGTACTATAGACTTTTATTTTTAGAAGAAAGAAAGAACTCATGTACATATATTATTAAGCTCCCATAATGAACACATATATGTAAATGGAGTACTTCAAAGTCCGGTGGAAAGAGGGGAAATGATTAAACACAACTGTCTAATTAGCACCTGCATCAACCGTCCAACACCATGCACATGTAGAATCGGGACACGGACAAGGGATTACCTTACCTTATCCTCTGGACCCTTTGGGAAACTCACTAACTTTCCATCTTCTCTCCCGCCTCCATCTAATCACATAGGAAGGGGGAGCTTGAGACTGTGGTCACTGTATAAACATCGTTACAGAGTGCACAAATGGAGATCGAGCTACCAATCTAGCCCCCCCCCCCCCACACACACAACTTCCTCCACTGGAAGAGGCGAACCTTAGACCATAAGATCCTTCAGTCAAACAAGTCAAAATAAAAGGGAGATTGGAGAGAATGAGTCCGGGTACACCAGATATGCAACTTTGAGGATTGTGACTTGTGAATAGCTTTCATTATTAATGGTAGAGGTTAGTGAGAGGTCGGAAATCTGCATGTTGCAAGGCGTTTCTTGACACACTCCAAGTGTGTATGGATTTTGTTTTGTACCAATGAGTAACATTTTATGTTTTAAGTTGGTGTTTTCTAATGCTTTTTATATGTTATTATGTTGCCTGTGCGGTTACCTATGTTGCATGTGTTTGTTTTTTATGTTGCACATGGTGACATGTCTACAACATTATTGTTGCAATCAATAGTGTTGACACCCAATTTTGTTTTCTGCAGAAGCATACTTTAATGTTGAGGCAACTTCAAATGATTTTTATGGGACCACCGAGAGATTTTTATGTGTATTGCAAACAAACAAAACCCTTGCAAATAAGAATTTGAAGTTGCGGAAGACTGATCCACATTTTTAATGTTGCGATGACTTCAAACATTTTTATGGGACCACGACAAGATTTTTTTACGGGTATCGCAATCGAACAAAAATGGTGCAAACAAGATATTTATGTTGCGGAAGACTCTGATCCACGTTTTTTTAAATAGAACAGACTGTGACAAAGGTGGTTGATTTCCCAAGTTGAACCGGCTGACATCCAGCGCTGGCCACACCTGAACAGAGAATTACAAGTATGATGTAAACTTAAAAGAACGTCTGCGTTAGTCTTCTTTTTATCACATGGTAGCCCGATTCTGCACTGGGATCGTGCTACTGCTACCCATCCTTGGAGCTCCCAATAGAAACGATGAGGGACATATCAGACAAGAGAGAACGTATCCTTGGAGATCCCAACAGAAACGATGGGGGATATATCAGACAAGAGAGAACGCACGCAGCGAGAGCGGCGGTGCGCGGCAGCAGCGCCGCTCAGCTGATGCGAAGAAACCCAAGATATACTCTGCCCTCGTCGATCCGTGGGCTACTGCCCATTGTTTTGCAGTCGATCGATGAGCACGCGTCCTCGTCACTCGCGTCGCCATCGCGGTCACCTCCGCTAGCTTCTTCTTTTCCAGCTACCTGCTTCCGTCCACGTCGCCGTTGCTCCAGCTGCTTTCGTTTGTTTTTCTCAATTAGGAGGAAAAAAGAAGCCAAATGGTGAAAGGAGGAAACGATGGGCGACGAGGAGACCGTGTACTTGGCCGCCCGTCCCACGGCACCGGCGGGTCGGAAGCCAACCAGTTAGCTTTAATTTTTGTTAATTTTGTCACTGTCGAAGCTGTGCTTAGTAGTAAAATATTTGAGGAGGTGGTCCTCATGGTTCAGTGAGCAAGTGATCGCTTTGTTTAATTGCCAGTCCACGTCGTAAGCTCGATGACATGTTGCTAACTGTCAAAAACACTGAAGTTCGAGACTTCAAGTCTAGACCCAGCTGGTAGAAAGAACAAGAACAATATAGGAGTAAAAAACAATATAGGTAAAGCTTTCTCGGACCTGAGATCAGGAATCGGTCCACTCAGCATTAGTGTACTCCATAATATGTTTTAGTTTGTGTCACATCGCTTAATTGATTACCAACAGTAATGGTACATGATCAACGAGTACTGTTATGTCACTCGTTCGGTATGTGTCAAAAAACATGGCGCAGCGCCTTTCATGACGAAACATCGACAACAATCTCGCAACCAAGGAATGGTCGTATTCCTATGGATGGCTAGTCGACTAGTCGTGGACCTTCTACATGAACTATAACATCTTAGCCACTTGCCGCCGGTTCATTAAACCTTGGAGCGTGTCGTAAGAGCAGTAGAGAATATGATAGTAGCTGAAATTAACCTTGAATCGGTGAAACATTTCTCCCTATGCTTCCAATTTCCCATTTACTTTCACGATCAAAAAGCAGGAGCAATTAAAAATCACAATTAGAATAGTTTTGTCTTCTTGCAAGCAAGAAATAGATTTTATTTTCTCTGTGCTGAAGAGTTTGCTCGCTTTCCTTTATGGAGCTTTCCCGGAGCTGGCATTAGAATATTTTTTGGTCCACTCAGCATTAGATTAATCCAAAATATGTTTTCATTTGCGTCACGTCAGTTAATTAATTATCAACAATAATGGTACATGATAAACGAGTGTTATGTCACTCGTTTGGTATATGTCGAAAATATGGCACAACGACCTGTCATTACGAAACATCGACAAAAAGTTCGCAACCAAGGAATGGTCGTATTGTGTTGTCGGTTCCATTAAACCTTGGAGTGCGTCGTAAGAGCACTAGAGAATATGTCAAGATGAAATCAACCGCAATTCAGTGAAGCATTTCTCCGTCACCTTTTTGCAATTTACTTTCAAGGTTAAAGAGTAAGACGAGTTACCATTCGCACCTTCTACACTATCAGTACACAATAAGATACACCCTCCCGCGCGAAAAGAATGTCACGTATTTATCTAAATTTGGATGTATCTATACACTACATATGTCTAGATATATCCAAATTTAGATTAATCTATTTTGCAGAGCTTTCTCGGAGCTGGCATTGGAACATTTTTCGGTCCACTCAGCATTAGATGACTCGAGAATATGTTTTCATTTGCGTCACATCAGTTAATTAATTATCAACAGTAAGGGTACATGATAAACGCGTGTTATGTCAAAAATATGGTGCAACGACCTATCACTACGAAACATCGACAAAAAGTTTGCAACCAAGGAATGATCGTATTCGTATGGATGATACTGTTGTCGTCGGTCCATTAAACCTTGGAGCCCGTGGTAAGAGCAGTAGATGTTTGTTTGCTTTCTTCATGGAGGTTTCCAGGAAGACCAAGTACGTGTGTTGATACACTTTGGTACCGATGAAGAAGGCAAGAAACTCTCAGGAGAAGGTTATGTTGTGTCACTAATCATCACGGGGAGGTCAGATCCTCAACAATCACCGTAGCTTAGATGGATTGTTGCTCTCACCAGTCCAAGATAGGCACACGTACCACAGGTAGGGCTGGCAGGCATGTGGAAATGTTATGTATCTTTTGAGTCCTTTGCTTCTTTTTGTCACAAAACAAATGCAAACCATTAAAGTAAATAATTATTTTTTGATAAAAGATAATTACCATATCAAGATAATAGCAATAAGCACCGCTTAGGTTGCAAAGCAGCAAGATCCCTTCTAATGCGTTATTAGGCTGCTTGGAGCCTTCTCGCTTAGTAAGCCGCATTCGGCCCTTCCTCCTTCTTACTCTATTTGGTATTCACTCACGGATTTGTTTCCAGGTTCTTTCGTTTTTGGTTGGCTCTCTCTATTGTTGTTTGTACATCGTGCGTCCTGCGCATTGATCCGGCAGCGAGACCCGCCCTGGTTATAAAGCGAACCATCCTTCCTTTCATTCGTTGCTTTGTCTTCGATTTGTTTTTAAACTCTACCTTCTATCGGGACTGTGGTGACGAACCTTACTCTCCTCGGTCAAGTGGTTATCCATCTTTCCAATAACTTTACTAGTGAATGGGAATCCTATAGTTTGACCAGCCTAGGAAGAGTAGTCAGAGGCAGTTCTATCGTGCAATTGTGCTACATATCCTTAGAACTTCAACCTTCAAAACGACTTACCCACGGTCCTCTAAGCTACAATGATAGATGTATACCATATCATAACACCTAAAACTAGAAAATTTAATAGCAAATATGATTATGTACACAAATTGTATTGAGATTTTCTAAATTATTAAATATGATAAAACTACGATACTAACCCATGATATTATATATTGTAGGGGTGGTATCACAAACTAGTATCATATGCATGATAATAGTGTATGATATTTCTCATTGGGGCAAAGCTAAAATCTGGGCCCTTGCATGGCATAGGAATGTCTATTCCTGGTCCCACATATTTGACTACCCACTTTATAAGATTCTCTTCTCCAAATGCACTACCAATTGAAAAACTAGCACAACTTTCACGTAATAAATTCAAATGAATTTTTATTGTCATATTCGACTTCCTCACGATGAGCTCTTCAAAATGAGTCTAATATTTAATATTTTAAAAGTTATTTCGTAAACTGCATCTATAGAGTTCTCTATTACTTGGGCATGTAGTCCGGATACTATGTCCATGTAGTCATGCGATCGTGCTGATTTTATAAAGTTCTTTCAAATTTGTTTGAATAGTACATGTAGTATTTACGAAGAGTACTTCTATTTTTGTACACCTGACAGCTGTAGATTCCTTTTTCACGTGAAGACCATTGACCCGAATCACGAAAAAAGCTGAATAGAAACAGCGGCTGTGATATCACCTGAGCCCCGTCCTTATAACCAGTAACATATTCATATTACGAATCTAAGTTACCCTCAAAACGACCATTCTAAGCCTGTCCCTGAGTGGACTTGGCATCGTAAGCAGACAATATGCTGAGGCGCTGAGCTGTAAGAATGGCCCACCTGCCAGCAGCCATTTCTTTCCCAATCCCAATCTCCCGGCTGTTCATCTTCTACTAGCTCTGCCTCTGCGGGTCTAGCAGTTACGTAGCGCTCGGCCATGTCCTACCGCCGCCATTCTTGCTCTACAAATTTCACCGTCATGCTCCATCTTATCCCCTTTCTTAGAGCAACTCTTGCAGATCCACTAAAAGTGATCAAACCTGTAAATTTCTGAACGTTTACAGTTTTGGTTGAAAAATGTCCCCACCCTGTAAACTAGTCTGACCTGTAAATATTTTTACAAGGCACTGAGAATCCACTCCCGCGAACCGTGTATATGATGTTTCGGAGGCGAAACAGAGTGAAATTGATAGGGCCCTATAAACTAGTCAAACCTCGTTGGAACGGACACGCTGCCACATTTCTGGTGCAGGACTCGTCGAAATTTGCCCGAAACTTGTCGAAATCCGCCGTTGCACACCGGAATGGACTGCCACTGCCAAGGCGAGGCCAGCCAAGGCTAGAGAAGGGCGGGGCCACGTGCGGGCGGCACGGCTGCCCCGTGGCGGCGGGGCGGCCGGCGTGGGGCTAGCTGGCCGCACGGTGCAGGCAGGACCGGTCGGTGGCTTGGGGAGTAAAACGGCGAGGGAAGAAAAAGGAAGAAAAAGTGAAAAACTATGACATGTGGAACTCTTATTGGCATATGTTGGAATATACTCCTACTATGTACGGTTTGGCCCCTTTTAGAGGATTTGATCTGCACTTCATCAATTTAAGTCTGTATTCAAGTGCTCTGTTCACAGTTTAGAATTTAAGGAGTTCTTATATCGCATTTCGATGGCCTGTGACACCCTCTCACTCTCCCCCTAGGCCCAGCTCCTAAGCACTGCACGGGGAGAACGCAAACGGCGTTCGGTCCGCGACGCCGACGGCATCGACCTCCTCCCCGTCGCCGTAGCCGTCGCCGGGACCGACCACCGTGTTCCCGAGCTCTGCCACGTCCAGGCGATCTTTTGTGCCGAACTTCTCGTCCCATTGCAATCAGCACCCGTCGTCGTCACCCACGTCGCTCTCTCCCGCCACCTCCGTTTCTCCTTTTTCGCTGCTTGCTTCCATACACGTCGCTGTTGCCGTATAGCTGCTTTCGTATGCTGATTTTTATATCAGAGGAGGAAGCGAAATGGTAAAAAGCGGAAAAGATGGGCGACAGGGAGACCGTGCACTTGGCCGCCCCTCCCACACGGCACCGGCGGGACAGGAGCCAACCGGCTTATAGTTAATCAGCTTTTGTTTTATGTCCAAGCTGTGCTTGATAAAATACTTAGGGAGGCGATTAAAGGTTCAGTGAGCTCATGGGTTCTTTAATCCTCAGTCCACGTCGGAAGCTCGGTCATCTGTAGCTAACTGTCAAAACAACGCTGAAATTATTCAAGTTCAGATTAAGGAGATAAACAACCTCTAAGATTATTATATCATCAGAGATTTAGGAAGTTCTCCTTAGCGCTAGCGTACTAAAGAATATGTTTAGTTGTGTCATGTCACTTGTTACGAACCAACAGTAACGGTACTACATAAGAGAGTGTCATGTCACTCGTTCGAGAGATGCGTCGAATATGTGGTGCCGCGACTTGTCATGACCAAACACGGCACATATATGTACAAGCGTTAATGGTGTTATGTCACTTTTAATTAAGTACAAACAGCAACTGTACTGTGTAAAAGAGTGTTATGTCACTTGTTCGGTACATGTCGAATATGGCACACCGACTTGTCATGACGAAACGCTGCATATATATGTACATATTCAGAGAATATGTTTAATGTACTATCACGTCAGTTAATCAGTTAATTAATTACCAACAGTAGTGGTACTACATAGAAAGAGCCTTGTGTCACTCGTTCGAAATATGTCAAATATATGGTGCAGCAACTTGTCATGACGAAACACTAACAACAATGTCGCAGCAAAGGTATGGCCGGCATGTAACTTAGCTTTGGACCTTCCACATAATGCTGAATTGCAACATCTTAACCACTTGTCATCGGTTCATGAAACCTAGGAGCGGGTGATAACAATAGTAGAGAATAATAGAATATGACAGCTGGAGTTAACTGTGAATCGGTGACGTTCAGTGAGCTGATGGGTTTTTCTAATCCTCAGTCGACGTCCGAAGCTCCATGCTCTATAGCTAACTGTCAAAAAACGCTGAAAAATTCAATTTCGATTAAGGAGAAAAACAAATTCTAAGCTATATATCAGCAGAGATTTAGGAAGTTCTGCTTAGCACTAGCGTACTGGAGAATATGTTTAGTTGTGTCATGTCACTTGTTAACTACCAACAGTAACGGTACTACATAAGCGAGTGTTATGTCAGTCGTTCTGAGATGCGTCGAATATGTGGTGCCGCGACTTGTCATGACCAAACACAGCACATATATGTACGAGTGTTAATGGTGTTATGCCACTTAATTAAGTACAAACAGCAACGGTACTATGTAAAATAGTGCCATGTCACTCATTCGGTACATGTCGAATATGGTGCAGCAACTTGTCATGACAAAACGGTGCAATATATATGTTTAATGTACTATCATGCCAGTTAACTAATTAATTACCAACAGTAACGGTACTACATAAAAAGAGTGTTGTGTCACTCGTTCGAAATATGTCGAATATATGGTGCAGCGACTTGTCATGACGAACAATCTCGCAACAAAGGTATGGATGGTACGTAACTTGGCTTGGACCTTCCACATAATGCTGAACTGCAACATCTTAACCACTTGTTCTCGGTTCGTGAAACCTAGGAGCGCGTCATAACAGTAGTAGGGAATATGACAGCTGAAGTTAACCGTGAATCGGTGAAGATTCTCGCTATCCTTGTTTCCCGTTTACATTCTCACGATTAGAGCAAAGACGAATCACCATTCTCAGATTCTACACGCCCAGCTCGGAAAAAGATTTTTTTTTTCTTTTTGCAACAAAAGAAAAGTTCTTGTACTGAACAGGTCTATTCGCTTTCCTTCATGGAGTGCCGGAGAAGACCTAATATCTGTGTTCATAAGACGCTACAACCTAAGTAAGCCAAGAAACTCTGAAGAGAAAATCAAGTTTGTGTCACTAATCAGAGAGGTAGATCCTCAAAAGATCATCATTGCCGTATTTAAGATGAATGGGGTTGCACGTAAAGATGTTATATATCTAGCTATGCTAAGGGAGGGTACTGTATCTCTAAGAAATCTGCCTCTGCATTTGGGTCTTTTTGCCACCGAACATTTAAAGCAAGGGGAGGCATCAGGCTTTCCCTGGAGGAAGAAGCAAGGGGAGGGCATTGCCATCTTTCCTCGCACTAATATTTGAGCCCAATGAATTCATACTGCAACGACGCTTTTGCAGAGTAAGTTTACAGATGACAACTAACTGCACGGCAATTTTTGAAGCAGAGATATCAGTATCAACCCTGTCAACTTTGGTGAAACTTCACAATTCTTCCCGCCAAGTTTAGCGCACAAAATTCTTGCATTAGTTTTTGGATCCACTTCTGTAGCATTCTGCAGAATATGAAACGGTATCTCACACATGATTTGGAAAAGGGTTCCTACACTCCCAGCATGGTTCGAAACCTTGTGCCAAAAGGAATCTTGAAATGTGACTTCGATATGATGTCTAGCCTAGCTAGACATGGCCACCATAGCTGCAGCGGCCTGAGAGGATCTATGGTTGATGCTGAATTGCTGCCTTGATTTGACAATCACCCTACTCATCCCACCATGTTCACAACAAAAATGCTAAGCAGAGCACCTGCCTTGAATTAACCAAACAAGTATTTTTCTAAATGATTATGGTACGCAACAGGATTTCAAATACTTAAGCGCAAAGATTCCAACATATTCAACTCTTGCTACACCCTACAGGTAGACAGAAAGCGTACATCTACCACAAATAATACATCCCCATGATGAAGCATGAGAGGGACATTTCAACCAAAAGTTAAGAGACGTTGCATCTAACAACCAATCAGAATGGACCTAGGTTTTGGGTGTCACACAAGGCAGACGTGCCCGCACAAGGCACCAACCTGAAATTGCAGAAGAATCAGAAATACCAACTCAGACAAAACATTGCTTCCAAACAGTCATGCATGCAGGCGTTGAAGGTTAGGCAGTGTGCAAAAAGCAGAATTATTATTCGATGACTTTCTGCTCATTTATGACGTTGTCCACCTTTACCATGCCTTTTAGACGCAAGTTCTATCAGACAAGCCTTACTGGAGCTGTTGCCTATCTCATTTAGAAACATCAACAGACAACAGGCTACGCCTACGAGATTACTTATGATCAGATGAAGACATGACAAGGCCACATCTTTTGGCGAGAAGTTTTACCAAGTAAGCATAATTTCCTTCTTAGATTTTGATACAACCACTCTGCTCACAAAAAAAGGTGCTAAACTTGAATGAACAGCCCAAAAGAAGCAAAATGAACCCCAGTTTGTTAAGATGTGCTTCAAAAGACTCTTTTTGCAAACTCAACACTGCACTGTCATACCTATATTGCCTATGTTTCTTTCCCTTCTGGACCCACCCTAGCCATGCATCCAACTCAATCGAATGTCTACGGGCCACACACAAAATAAATTCCAAGGAAAGTTTTAGCTGCACTGGAAAATTCTCCACTTAGCTCATTAATCTCAAGCAGATAACTGTTGATCATCTGCTTCCTCTGGTGTAACTGTCAAAATCACAGATACATTGTTCGCCCTTTGCACAAGAACTTTGAATTGCCTTCCAACCTTGTCCCACATGATGTCAATAATCTGCAACGAACACTGTATTAACTTGTTTATAAAAAGAATAATCTGATCCTCTTGAAATGATATCTCAGAGTTCGATGTACAGAACACTGGAATGAAAACCCCAGAAGCGCATGAAATGTTATATACAATAGGTACCAGAGAGGGAAATCATCTTTGGCTCATAGGTGTAGATGCTCCCGTTATCAAAAAAGTATATTTCTAAATTTCTAAAAATTTCAAAAAGAATTTCTGGGTGTACATCTTGACATTCTATGTTCACACACTATGTTTCGCAAAGATATGACATTTTTTTATGGGCTGGGTCAAAAGGAAAATTTTCAGTGATTCAAAATAGCTTTTTACGTGACATATTTTTATCTTTTTTACGTAGGCCACAAAAAATGTATTTTTTCCACAAACTTTTGTGAATGAACATAGAATGTCCAAATGTACATCCGGGATTTTTCTTCATAATTTTTCAACATTTTAGACTAAACTTAAAATGCATTTTTCTTTATAAGTGCATTTAGACCTATGAACCAAAACACCACCACTTTAACTTCCGTAACATGGTATCACACGAAATCATTGCTACTTTCAAACAAGGAATATTGAAAGTGATAATTTTTTAAAAACCCACAACCAGAGGTTAGCCTAGTTACCTCTTTCACGCTTTCCACCGGTTTACCATCAAACTCAGTGACTACGTCCCCAGGAGCAAATCCTGCACGTTCAGCTGGGCATCCTGGTGTAACCTGGTTGTTCACTCATCTAGTGTCAGCATTGCCAAACTAATGCTAAAACATACCACAGAGTGACACTTCAGAAGAATAATTAGTCAGAACCAGCCGGAAACATAAAAAATAATGGGCATTGAACTGTGATAATTAGAATTTTACAACAAATTTTATTGTAGCACTGTAGCTAGTGGGGGATTCAAGAGTAAATCATCCAGGCTGCACAGTGCCTCGTCATACGAGACGAATTAAAAATAGCTTACCACTGAAACGAGGACACCTTTCCTTACATCTGGAAAAGAACTTGATCTTTCTTTAAGTTGTGCAATGATCGTTGGTTTAAGATCAAGCATTTTTAAACCAAGCCACGGATGGACAGCTCTCCTGCATAGCACATTAGAGAAATCTAAGTACCTGCTAAACATACTACGATATATTCCGAAACAACTAGGCTCACAAAGCAACATCATGTTGGATTTTAGTCAAATTTGCAACAGAGACAAAAAGACTGGAGATGATTGCATAGCTGAGTACAGCAACATCAAAGCCTTTTTCCCAAGCAAGTTGGGGTAGGCTAGATATGAAACCCAACAAAAATGAAAGTAAGCCAAAACAAGAACGAGAAGGAAAAAGAGAGATTGCATAGCTGAGTATATTATCATAATCCTCTGTACCAGCAAGCATACTTCATCTTGAAATCCTATACTTGCAGGTGTTGTGCAGCTGTAATACTTCTGTAATCCAAAGAATCTATCTATAAACGTAAATGCACACAGCTTGCTACCAATCAACTAATTTCTTGTATATAAAGTGGAAACTCTACCATCATGCCACTTTATTTACCTCATAGAATGCCTAGTTTGGCAAAATAAATGTTCTATACTTCTAGTCACTCTCAATGTGCAGGTCATAGCCTAAAGTAAACAAAGAAATTTCCCAATGGAGGGCGAACTACAAAGCAATGTACAATAGTTAAATGCAACCGGCATTATACAACTGAGAAGTCATACCCATTTTTCTTGAAGTGCTCCATTATTTTCACAGTAGAGTCAATTGGTACTGCAAAGCCCAAACCATTACCAGATTTAGCTTTCAACACATTAACTCCAATGATCTCACCATCGAGGTTAGCAAGAGGGCCGCCAGAGTTTCCCTGTAGCTTGCAAATATGTCAACTGTTTGTTCTAGAGAAAATTAGAGAGCATAACAGACCACATATGTTTGTATTAGGAACATATGAGGCTACATCGGCAACAATGAAAGAAACGGGCGCCTTGTTCTTTAGGATTAGTGTAAGAAGAAAGCAGGTACACAAAACAAGATGGCATTGGCAATGATCAGTTTTGGCAGGCTACATCTTTCATACCAAAGTATCAAACTGCTTGTTGCGTACAAGAAAATATAACAACAAATCTATGGTTACCACTCAGAGTGAATAATAGATCAGAAAAGAAAATTGAGTGTCGTAACAGAAGAAGGTAAATCTTTAAAGTCTTCGTAAAAACTGTTGGATGTATGGTCCTCACCCTTACAGGGAGCTCTTAGGAATATCATTTCAACTCATGATTTTTCAGATCTACTGTACACGATCAAATATATATAATTATTGGCAAGATGTAACTGAAGTTTCCCCTATTTGTGAAAAAAGGCTAAAGCTATAGCCTTTCTTAGCTTCTGAAAATGTCGAAGCTAAATGAAATAGCCCGCTATTTTAAACTATGATATAATACTGCGCTAATGTTTCCACTTATTTAACTAATTCATATATATGCATGTTCACAAAGGAAGTATGAGTTTTTACCACATTAATGGCACAATCTGTTTGTATATACTCCCTTCGTATTCCTCCAAGACCAAGATCACTGCTTTTCCGGTCAACACAACTACAAGAAAATGGGGGTGAAAGTGGAACACTGAAGTCAACAAACAAATAGCAAGCATGGAATCAGAAGCGAACCAGTAGGTTAGGGTTTTAGTGAAATCTTAACCTTACAATGCCAGCTGTAACTGTGTTCTGTAGGCAAAGAGGGGAGCCCAAAGCAACAACCCATTCACCTGGTAGAATTTTAGATGACGATCCAAGCCTTGCAGCTGGTAAAGGTGTGCTGGATTTGATCTTCACAATAGCGATATCTGAGTGGCAGTCAGCATTTAGAACAACGCCTTCAAATTCACGGCCATCTTGTAAAGTCACTGTAACCTGTTACAGTTGACCCAATTCTGAGGTAAGAAAGATAATATCACATGTATTGAAAGCTATTCTCCTGGATCAACCAAAATGCTGCTGGAACATTTTTAACAATGAGGAAGAGGATGTAAGAGTAATTAAAGGATGTACCTTAAGCACCACTACTGTTTGGTAATTTGTTAGAAAAAGGACATTATCTATTATACTGTGGCTTTCACTCGAATTTTGGTCCCATGCTAAAGCCTAGAATTTCAACCCTACTACTTAGTTCCTACACTATCTTGGCTGGTTTATAACTTGAAAGAATTGTAAAGGACTAAGGACACTCCGTTGAACCATGCATAGAGTACCCCAAACATTTACTGAGTAAATTCACAAGCACATAGAGTACCCAAACATTTACTGAGTAAATTCACAAGCACATAGAGTACCCAAACATTCACATGTGTAAATTTTGCCAATTTCGTTTACATCCAAGAAACAGCATTCACCCAGGAGCAGCTGAGCAGGTTCTCCTGTAAAGACTTTGAGATTCCAACATTTGGAAACTCATATTCAAGCATGATAATAGTTTCATTTGATGAAGATAAACTCCTACAGTATTGATACTGTCGGCCTGTAATGAGCAACTCAAGATAAACACCGAGAGATACTGGTAGTGCCAAATTAATAACCTTTCCACTTAGGACTGCTTTCGTGCTTTCAGTATCTGCAACAAGATGGGCGCATGTCAATATCGTTCCATCTGGATCTATGATAGTTCCTGATCCAATGCTCTTACTTTGCGCCCATTGAGTTTCTACAAGAAATAGTTGCAGATTTACTAAAATAGCTAGTGAAACAGGTAATAAGTTTGACAACATCTACTGCAGTTACATTCTCACCTTGCACAAAAGAAATGTTCACAACAGAGGGACCAACTGCAGCTGCAGCCTCGGCAATTGAATTCCTGCTTAGACATCTCGAATGATCTGAGTTTCCACCAGAACCTTGGTTGCTCAGGTCAGTGGGTGGAACCAATGCAGATGCAAAGGATATTAATACAGGAAACCTCCCTGTAAAAATTTGAACACTGTAAGATATTTTGAAAAGTAATCTCTTAGCAAATAACAAGATACATAGGCAATTATTGGGCGAAACATAGTGCTAAATGGGCACGTTGCTATAATGTATGTATATGGGTTCGCACAGTGTTCTAATGTCCACATGCATCCGCCCTGCCAAAACTGGTCATCAACTGGATCCTTAAATCACATCTCAATTTAATTTAACCAGTCGTTCAGAACAAATATATGCACACATGTTACTATCGTGATTGCGCACTCACAAGAAATTGTAGTCACATTGTTTTAGACACAGTTGTGTGCCGAGATAGAATTTGTTCCAAGAGAAGTTCTTAAACTTTCGCAGATAAATACTTCAGTCTTGGTGACTTAATTTTTTAATGAACAAATAAATGTACTTTATCATATCATTTGAAAGCTCAATGTGCAGGTCTATATCGATACTGCTAATACAAACACGAGTTCTGAGTGGGATACTAATCACCTACACTCTTCTCGCTATTGCAATTCCCAAACAATGCCTCCGCCTACTGCTATACCCCTCCACAAACCTAATGCGGTTCCCTTTCCTCTATCTCCTCAATGCCAAATTGCCAAGCTTTTTGAAATTTAATGATCATCAGCAAGGATGACTTTGTAGGAAATGTTTATTTTTGCAAACGTTGTGTCATTCTTTCAATATTTACTTGTTGCGAAAAATAGCTAATTTGAAATAAAACCAAAGAAAACCGTGTGAATGCACGGTGCTGCAGCATAAACAACAGGTTGCTGACTTGAATATCAAAGCTCCCCGCATGACACCACAACACAACGCACTTGAAACGCTAATCATCGGTACAGGAGAACCAGTGACACGACCTGCTCGTACGTAGGTGGACAACCGCAAACTACTAGACCGGGCAAGCAAATCGAACCTTGCCACGGGGAGAAAAGGGGGTTGCCGGAGAGGAGTCCCGTGGAGGCGGTGGACAGGAGATGGCGGAGCGGCGTGGAGGCAGACACGGTGATGGCCGTGGCGGGGTCGCGGCGGTCGAGGAGGCCGCCCGCTGCCGCGGCGCCGGCGCCGGCGGCGAGGAGGAGAGTGGCGCGGCGCGGGTTTCGGAACATTCTGGAAGGTTCGCGGTCACTTTGAAATTGGATTGCGGGAGAAAAAAAAAAGTGGTCTGCTTGCTTGGTGAGCCACTGGGCAGTCTGCGGCACTTTAGCATGTAGAAGAGCGCGTTTGAGCCCAACAACGGACGGGCGACGGCCCACCTCCCACAAGGTGGTTCCAGATATTTTGCAGTGTAAGCAATTCATGAAGGGGTTTTTCAAAGCCCGCTTTCCACCCATGCTTTCGTGGAAGCTTTCTTGCGAGATCTGGAACATGTTTCGGCAAGCAAGAAGAAGGCTAGATCACCGCCCCCCATTCAGCCGGTGAGGAGATGGATCGCACCACCGGCAGATTATGTCAAGATAAATGTTGATGCGGTTGTGCGGAAGGCCAGCATTGCAGGAGCGGGGGCGGCTGTGTGTCATGCGGCCAATGGTGATCTCCTGGGAGCATCGGTGATGGTGGTGAAGGGCATTGCTGACCCTGTGACGCTGGAAGCGATTGCATGTCGTGAGGCGTTGGCAGCTGATCTCCAAGTCACGCGGCTGAGAATCGCAACGGACTGCTTGGAGATAATAAACAGCCTGGATGATAATTATATGGGACACTTCAGTAGCATTATGAAGGAGGTCAAGTCCAGAGCTGCTAGCTTCGCTCATGTGTCTTCCGTTCACGAGCGAAGATCATCAAATACTGAGGCACATGGTCTTGCTAGATCATCTACCTCACGAGACTTTGGTCGTCACATCTGGCTGGCTCAAACCCCAGATTGCTTTTGTATCCCTATGAAAATTTCTGTTTAATAAAGTGACGGCTGTTTTCCCTAAAAAAAAAAGATATTTTGCAGTGTTTGTTCAAATCGGCTTCAAAATATTTTGACCTGCAAACTGTATGCCAAACTTATGATTCGATCTCACTACCATTTCTCTAGATGAAATATAAAAAATTAAACTCCATGTTGTATCTCACCTAGTACTTTTTGTTCGTCTTCAAAATTTCCACCCGACGTTAAATAAAATTGATGATGGCTTAGTGTTAAAGTTACCATATGGCAACTTCTTAACTTGCATGTTATTGCCTAGTAGCAGGAGATTTTATTTTTGTTACTATCAAAACATAACCATGAGTGATCTAGTCTCCAAGCCCTCCTTTGTTTTGTCCTTTTCTTTGTGGCTTAGCAATTTCACATTTTCTCATATGTGCATTGTTGTCATTTTTTTCATGCAAAGTACAATTACTAATAGTTTTTGAAAAAAAAGAACAAAAAACATTTTTCTACCGGTTAAAAAATATATTTTCTCCGTCTAGAGTTTCCCGTCTCCCACCGAGTTTCGCCGCATTAAATTCCAACTCTCATCGCCCTTCGCCATTTAGTGCACTCGAGCTGATTATAACGCAGTGCCGATAAATATACATGTATATACAACTATGGTCTACCTATCAACATACGACAACATGTCTATGTCCCACTACTAGGAAATATCCTAGAACATCCGGTCCTAATTGTGCATGGGGGTACTTGTGCTTACATAAGATAAGAACGCCGTATTTTTTTGTTATATCAGTGTTAGTTCGGTTTGATACGTTAGCTAGATGATCATGTAAATTTAAGTACCTTTGATGATAATGCCTTTAGTAAGGGCTCGAGAAGAAGAATATCACCAAGATCTATCAAGAAAATTACACTAGAACCAAGTTCCACAAGATATTGTGCCATGTTTTCGCGAAAACGCAAAAATTATTGCGTTTTGATTCATTGATAGAAAGGAGTTTTTACAAGCCTAAGAAAAGGCCGATACACACCCATCACTCAAAACAAGACGACGGCTAAAGGAAGCACCAAATTTCTCAAAAACCAAGTTCCACAAGATATTGTGCCATGTGAATTGTGTGGATGAAGTTTAGCAGGAGAACAATTGGAGATAAATATCTCAAAAACCAAAGCCACCTAACAAACATTGTCCTAGGCAATTAAACATCAAGCACGGAAGCACCAGAGCATGAATATTTGGCACATCATAATTCAACGTAACAGATGTCTTATCATAGTCACACTCACACATATTCTAATTTATTTTTAATCATGACATAATTCAAGAAGCATACGAACAATAACCATTGAAGAATAATGGTAAAAGATAATTCGTTGCACTCTAAGCAACACAAAACACGCAAGATAAGACTTGCTTATCAACCTCTGTACCATGGCAGGGCATATACATTGGAGGTAAAATTAGCAGTCGACTTGCATAGAACGGATCATGAGTCGTGAGAGCAAAACAAAAAGAAGATTTGAGTCCCATCTCTATTTTCGCGGTGTGTTTGCTGGCCACCCTCACATCTTCCTTCAAGAGGCGAAGCTTTCTTCGCTTTTCCAATCTATCCTTTCTTCATCCCCATTCACTTCGTTCTTTTGGCCGTGATCGATACAATCATGTCTGCAGGTAGCATGGTCACTGGAATTGAAGATTTGCTTCGCGATATAGACCAGCAACCACTAGAATTGAAGATTTGCTTCGCGATATAGACCAGCAACCAGAGCGTATCAAGTCTATATTTAGGTCGCCAGAACAACATCCGACAGAAACTAGGTATTTCAACAGTAGCATGCTATGGTTTCTCTGTAATAGAACTTGTGTTTCAAAGGCGTGGTAAAGGTGGACTACAAAACAAATGGACAAAATATCACCAAATATTTTTTGCTTTCTGTTTGTAAAAGAATCAAATTAGTTGGCGCACTCGTCTCATTTTTGTTCTAGCTTAACTCCTGACGATAAGGCTTTAACAAGTTCTTTTCCAGTATTCAGAATTAAACATATCCACTTACTGAAATGCTGAACTTCCAGGTATAGCCCAAAAGAAGCAAAATGAACCTCAGTTTGTCAACATATGATACAAAGGACTCATTTTGCAGCTCAGCACTGCATTACCACATCCATATTGCCTATGGTTTTTCCCCTTCTGGGGAAAAACATTGATCAGTCTTTCCTAGTTACTCGTTCGTTCGAACTCAACATAACGTCTATGGGCTATACAAAATATATTCCAAGGAAAACTATAGTTGTACTGGAAGATTCTCCTCCTAGTTCGTTAACTTCAAGCAGATAACTGTGGGTCATCTGCTGGCATCTGCTTCCTCTGGTATAACTGTCAAAGTCACAGATACATTGTTTGCCCTTTTCACAAGAACTTCAATTGGCACTCCAACCTTGTCCCCCATGATATCAATTATCTGCAATGAATACTTTATCAACTCATCTGTCCAAACAAATAAAAGGATACTTCGATGCGTCGAACTGAGATTTAAGAATATGATGTACAGATAACTGAAAAGAAAACCCCAGAAGGGCATAATACATGTTAGCTGGCAGGCACCAACGACCACTACTCTATAGCACCTATAAACCAAATTCCGTATTAAATGACATAACTACTACTACTACCTCCATTCCAAAATATAAGATGTTCTGGTAGACTAAAATAGCCTACCAAAACGTCTTATATCGTGGAACAGCGGTAGTACTTTCAAAAGAAGGAAAATTGCAAGCGATACAACTTTAAGATACCCAACACACAGAACACAGAGGTTTGCCTGATTACCTCTTTGATAGTTTCCACTGGTTTACCATCAAACTCAACAACTACATCCCCAGGAGCAAATCCTGCACGTTCAGCTGGGCATCCTGGTGTAACCTGGTTGTCCACTCAACTAGTGTTAGCATCACCTAATTGTTGTCATAATTGTTGCATGCTTAAACATATAACATTAGAAAAGTCACACTTTAGAAGAATAATAGGTCAGAACAGCAGGAATGTAAGAAGAAAAAGATATTGGGCTGTGATAACTAGAATTCTAAAACAAATTGAATTTGAGCTAATAGAAAGTTATTACAAAGTCCTCCAGGCTGCAGAATGACTCATCACATGAGATGAATTAAGAATAGCTTACCATTGGAACAAGAACACCTTTCCTTACATCTGGAAAAGAACTTGATCTTTCTTTAAGTTGTGCAATGACCATTGGGTTAAGATCAAGCATCTTTAAACCAAGCCAAGGTCGTACAACTCTCCTGCATAGCACATTAGACAGATCTAAGTAGCTGCCAAGCATAACAACTAGGCTCACAGTTCCTTTGATAAAGTAACATAAAATTATGTAATATCTGTGACCCATTGACTACTAGTTACTTGAGTTTTCTGGGCACAACACACAAATGAGAGAGTTTAACAACTCAATCGCTCACCATTATCATCAATTGATCTTTTGGTATCTCAACCTAAAATTCCACCTACTGTACTAAGAAAGTAAAGTTTGTTTAATTTGAAGATGGTATTGCATCAACGTTTCGAAGTTGAAAACTGTGATAAACTGATAAATAATGTGAGCATGAGATGACACATTATATATGGTATCTACAATAGTAAATCAAGGACGTGCATCAGTGATGACAAAAATGTTGGATTTAATTGCAATGCCGGGTATGCTCTTGCGATTCAATGTATCAGTGTTCATACTTAATCATGAATGCTATACTTGTAGGCAGTGTGCATGCGTAAAATTTATTTAAGTAATCCGAACAAATCTATTAGCAAAAGGTAAAACATACATAGACTCTGTCACATTCCAAAATTTAGAAATGTTTAATTATTAAATAAGTTGATTAAAACCTTTTGAAGTTATTTAAAAGTAATTTTCAAAATGGTGTTTTCAAAGACTTTTGGTCTCAAAGTATTTTTAAATCAAATATATTTTGACTTTCAAGGTTTTCAAATTCTTAATGGATTTTTATTTAAGAAAAACAAAACCCTAGAAAATTTCTACTTGCAAAATGTTGCCCAAGTAGACATATAGGCCAAGTGCATATAATTATTATTTTATTTCTACTAATGGATATTAAACATGTTCCTTTTTGTTCTAAAACACTATTTTAATTTTTCCAAATTTTTAGAAACTTGTTTGGTATGCTCATGTTGAAACTATCTCATATAGGCACAATGGCATAATTGTAATAAAATGATATAAAATAACAACTTGTAAAATTTAAGTTCTTATGTTATCATATACTAATCGAAATAATTTTACAAATTTATAGAAAAAAATTTCACCTAAATTGAAGCTATAAAACTTCTTTTATAAAAGAAACAAATGAAAAAAAAAAGAGTGGGCCGGCCAGCCAGGCCAACCGGCCCAGCAAGCCGACCAGCCGGACAACCATCGACCAAAGCCAGCTCGGTCAACGAACCAACCCGTGTTTTAAAAATAGTGCACATCAGGTTTATGTGCACTCAAACCCTAATATCTAGACATATACACCTCCAAATTCGGATCCGTTTGTTTCTACCGTTTTTAACTTCAATCCCTATCTTTTCCACCGACCTATAGCCTATATAAACCACCAAGACCGCAGCTATTTCGTTTTCACTCTCCTTTTCATGAAACTCTATGTCAATGAATTTTATCTAGCTCGTTTGCCCACCAAAAACACCTCAAATTGTCTTGTCTTCAACATGGAAGTTGTTCCTCTCGTCGAGATCTTTCAATCTCGACAAATCTCACATCTTTTCGTCTTTTAGAAAATTTTGGGATGTGACAGACTCGCTATGATCATGCCACTTTATTTAACTCAAAAAATGCATAACTTGGCAAAACACACATTATAGTCACTCCAAATGTGTAGCTCATAGCCCGCACTAAATAAAAAAAAATCCCAAGGTAAGGCAAAATACAAAGGAGTCTATAGTTAAATGTTGCTAGCATCATACAACTGAAAATAAGGCATACCCATTTCTCTTGAAGTGCTCCACAATTTTCACAATAGAGTCAATTGGTACTGCAAAGCTCAAGCCATCTGCATCCCAAACTTTCATCACATTAACTCCAATGATCTCACCATCGAGGTTCACAAGAGGACCTCCAGAGTTCCCCTGCAGCATGCAAATGCGTCCACATTTTATACTAGAGAAATTTAGAGACCAAAGCAGAAGCACCAACAAAAACAGACCACATATGCCTGTATATCATGTAAGTAAGAGGCTACACTGGGACCAAAAAAACAAAGCCTGCCTTGTTCGTTAGGATTAGCCCAAGAAGAAAACAGGTATACAGAATAAAGTGGCAATGATACATTTTGGTAGCCAACCAAATAAAGTACTAAACTGCTTGTTGGATATGAGCACAAATAACAACAATTGCAAATAATTAATTGATTCTTTGCAGATTGCTCTCTTCTTCTGTATAATGAAAGCCTTAAAGGGGTGATACTGATGGTTATTACTCAGGGTGAAAAAATAATCAGAGTAGAAAGTTGAACACTGCAATAGAATAAGGTGCAGGGTGGATAAATAGCATTAGCTGCTACTTTCAAAGTGACGACCATACCCAACAGATTTTCCAGATTTATTGCACCAACAAAAAAATCTAAATCTATCCGAACTAATTATTTAATGTTTTTCATATCTCTGCATGTTCACAGAACAAGAAAAAGGTTTTACCCTATTGATGGCACAATCTGTTTGTAGATACTCCCTTCGTATTCCTCCAAGACCCAGATCACTACTTTTCCGGTCAACACAACTGCAAGAAAATGGGTGCACGTAGAACAACTGAAATCAACAGAATGAATAGCAATGTTGGGAATCAAAAGCGAACTTTGCCTCTGAAATTAAAGAAAAAAAGGTTCAGGTTTTAGGGAAATCCTAACCTTACAATGCCAGATGTAACTGTGTTCTGAAGAGAAAGTGGGCAGCCCAAAGCAACAACATGTTCACCTGGTCTAATATTACATGATGATCCAAGTCTTGCAGCTGGTAAAGGTGTCTTTGATTTAATCTTGACAACAGCGATATCTGAGTGGCGGTCAGCATTGACGACATGACCTTCAAATTCACGACCATCTTGTAAAGTCACACTAACCTGTTATGATCTACCAATTTGTGATGCCAGAATGAGATCATAAACATACATGTATTGAAAGCTATTCTCCTGGATTAACCAAAACGTTGGTGGAACTTTTTTTAACAATAAGCAAGATGATAGAAGTTAAAGTAAATATTAAATAATACTGTGTGATATTTGTGAGAAAGGGAACAGCGGATATCTATTATACTATGGCTTGGGATCGACTTTGGCCATATGCTAAAGTCTAGAACTTCAAGCCTAGTACTTAGATTCCATAACTTGAAAGAATGGTGCATGACCAAGGACACTCCATTAATCCATGCATAGAGTTTCCAAACATTTAATGGGAAATTTACCCAAACATTTACATGTGTCAATTTTTCCGAAATGTTCTAAATCTGGAACTTAATTTTTGCACACACGAGTAGGTGCTCCTGGCTAGACCTTTGAGTTTCCAACATTTTAGGAGCTCCAGCAATATTCATGCACCATGATAGTTTTGTTTGTAATAGCATTGACACAGTCGGCCTAGAACGGGTAACTCAAGATGGACACATAAGGTACTGGCAGTGCCAAGTTAATAACCTTTCCCCTTAGAACTGCTTTCGTGCTTTGAAAATCTGCAACAACATGGGCACATGTCAATATCGTCCCATCTGGATCTATTATAGTTCCTGATCCAATGCTCTTCTCTAGCGCCCATCCATGAATTTCTAAAAAAAGTAGTTGCACAAGTTAGTTAAAGCTAACTAGGGAAACAAGTATCCATTTCCATGGCAGTTACATCCTCACCATGCATACAGGAAATGTTTACAACAGCAGGACCAACTGCAGCTGCAGCATTGGCAATTGAATCCCTGCCTAGACATCCTCGGCCACATCTCGAATCATCTGAGATTCCACCAGAACCTTGGTTGCTCGCGTTAATGGGTGCATCCGAGGCGGATGCAAAGGAATTTAGTATAGGAAACCCCCCTGCATAAACAAATTTGGATACGGTAAGATCTTCTGAAAGCAAGCTCTGCGCTGAACAAGGTACAGAGTCAATTACTAGGCGAAACATAGTGCCACACACATATGCGCATTGCTATGATGTATATGGGATTGCACATAGTGCTCTAATACCCACACGCAGCCCCGCCACCAAATTGGTCTTCAACTAGGTTTTTTAATACATAACACAGTAGATTCCAGAGTTCATAAACACACCTCAATTTAATTTAACTACTCATTAAGAACAAGTGCACATCATTAGACACAGTTGTGCGCAAATATAGAATTTGTTCCAAGAAAACTTCCTAAGCTTTTCCCAGCAAAATGCTTCAGTTTTAGTAAAATTGATTTTACTAAATGACTAACTATATTTTATCATTTCAAATTTCTCTTAGCAGATCTATATCGATACTACTAATAGATGAATGGGTTGTACTGGGATACTAAGCACCTAAACCACCCATCGTATCTGCTCATAAAGTCATAATCATATAAGGTGGAATTTCCTCGCAATTTCTAATAAAATTTTAGTTGTATTCATTGCATTTTGTGCTCTCTAATGGCATACTCTGAACTTCAGGTTGGTTTCATCTGTCGAAATTCCCGAACACTACCAACGCCTCCTCTTATATATCGGCACCGCCTCATGCTATTGCCTTCCTCTGTCTCCTTAACAGCACACTTGACTGCCAATTTGGGACAAATATATAATCGGCAATAAAGATGATTTTGCGGTAAATGTCCTTTTTGTCAACCTTGACACATTCTTCCGATTAGCTCTACGTGTTGTGGAAATAGCTGGAGCTCTGTTCATGGTTACTCCCACAATGCAATTGATACAACAGACCATCGATAATCGCGAGCTAACGACACGGCCTGCTCATACGTAGCTGACAACCGAAAACTAGCCAAGGCAAAGCATATGAGGAGTCGAGGAACCGAACCTTGCCACGGCGCGAGGAGGGGGTTGCGGGAGGGGAGCCCCGTGGATGCCGCGGAGAGGAGATGGCGGAGCGGCGTGGAGACCGATACGCTGACGTCCGTGGTGTAGTCGCGGCGGTCGAGGAGGCCCCCCGCTCCCGCCGCGGCGGCGCCGGCGGCGAGGAGGAGGGCGGCGCGGCGCGGGTTCCGGAACATTCCAGAGTTTGCGGGATCGCTGTGGACTCGGCGGCGTGCCACTGGATTGTGCGAGAAGAAATGTTTCGGGGGAGAAGAAAAAGTTCTAGCACCGCTGTATGATAATGGGCCGTGTGGTCCAAGTAGCCGTGCCGGACTGGGCTGATTTTGGAGTTGGACCTGGATGTGCCGTTTGGGTTTAGGACCAACAACACCGAGCTGGTCGATCCCTTGTCTCGCCGACGACCGGGCACAGCTAGGGTTCATCGCCCTGCCGCCGTGGTTCTTCGCCGGATCTACTACAACCCGCCCAGAATCAGGACTAGGTGAGAAAACTTCAAGAGCTCCCCTGGCGCGCACATATATTATCTAATTCTTGTTGATTTAAGTTGGTGATTTCGCAACAACTCTCGTGTACTATTGGGATTGTGTTGCTTGTTACTGTATACTACACAACAAAATAACTGCATAGTATCCACTCGCCCAAACAGAATTAAGCTTGCTAGGCTTCAGGTTCTATAATTTGTTCTCTATTTCATGTCCGTGCATTGCGAAGATTCAGGTTCTCGGTTCTATTTTCGAGGATTTCTATCACTGACAATGACATCATGAGTTCGTGATACCGGATGTGCTGAGATGAACCAAATCATCTATGCACCATTTGTATTTCTTTTTCCTATTGTGCGGATTTTTTTGCTACTCTATGGTATGTATATCTCGTTTTTTTTTTATCGTGAACAGCAGGCGTTCTACTTTTGCATTATATTAGAGGGAAGTTGTTGTGGACGCCTATGCTTCGTAGATTATAGGGATGGTTAACCGGCGGGCGAGGGCGTCGCCTGCTAGTTGGTGCCGTGATCGGCGAGTTGAGAAGATAATAGGGGTAGATCAGAGAAATTAGAGAGGTTGGGAATAGCAATTGGAAGATTAGGGTTTATTACTGCTTGACCTAAAACACACGAATGCATGTCCTCTTATAAGAGGATCAAGCCAGGAGGCCTGATGGAAACCTATTAAGACTAGTAATAGTATTTAACCAGGACTCTGCTTGGACCTGACACGAAATAACTCCTACTGCCCTATTCAATACGGCTAGCCCGCTATAGTAATTGATCTGGACTCTAATTAAGGAAGCGTCTGACAGCTGCTACCATCTATGCTATTGACGCTACAACACTACTCCCCCATGCAGACACAACTTGTCCTCGTGTAGTTCATGGCGGATCGTCCTCCTTAGCATCATTAATAACTTCAAATTAGAAAAGGCGCTGACATCGGTGGCCTCTTGAGAATTTCCGTCGCAGCTGAAGCACAATCCCTTCTCCTTTCTCTCTGCCATCTCTGTGGCTGTCAATTGCCGGAGTATCCGCTCTTCCCCAACTGTACCCTTCAGGGACATACCTTGTGGTTGTCTGATAGCCATGGAAGAATTCTCCTTAGAGGATGTTGCCATTATAGTTGCGCGCTGCTCGTAAGCACGTGCCATACTCATGGCGACTTGAAGGTCTAGCGGCTTTTGCATTTCAACATCCACATGGAGCAAGTCGGTGAGGCCTGACGTAAACAACTGAACTTGCTGCTTTGTCGTGAGGGGGTCGTTGTGAGCAAGCGGGGACAGAAATTTCTCCACATATTCTGTCACTGTGCCGGATTGCCGCATCCTTGCAATCTCGCCTAGAGGATTGATTCGGATTGGTGGCCCAAACCGAAGGTTGCAGCATTCTTTAAACTGAGGCCATGATGGCATGCCCTCGTCGCGCTCTAGCTGCATATACCACTCTTGAGCTACACCCACCATGTGATATGCTGCCAACCAAACTTTGAATGCCTCATCCGTGCGTTGTCCCCAAAAAGATTGCTCGCAACGATTCAACCAGGTGAGCGGGTCTTCATTGCCATCAAACTTAGGAAAATCCAATTTATGGTAGTGAGGGGCCCCTGTTGTCTCTGTGGAGTTTGGGGAGGAAGGGGCGAGCCAAATATTTGGAAAGCTCGGTTGTTGCTGTTGTGGCATGAACGCTGGAAACCCTGTCTGATAAAGCTGTGCTTCATAGGGCCTTGTTGAGGTTGATGCCCCTGGAGCAAATCTCGGTGGCATCGGCAGCTATTGTGACACTGAAGGAAACTTTTCTTGTTGTGAGTATTGAGGCAGATTCGTAGCTGGCATCCCCACCGAGGTGGTGAGGGTATCTACAAACTCCGCAGCCTAACCCCAGATGAGTTGAACGGCTGGAGGTCTGCTGGCTTTAGCATGAGGCCGTCACCAATCGCCTTCTCCTCCAGGGCCTTGATGCGTATGTTAATGGCTGCAAAGCCTTCCTCCATCCTCTTGAGGAGAGATTCCTACGTCGTGGCGAGGGCAGTAGCCTCGTCGACATCAGTCGTTTTCTTGTCGCCGTCGGGAGCCATGTTGGTCTGCTCTGATACCAAGATGTTGTGAACGCCTCTGTTGCATAGATTATAGGGATGGTTCACCGGCGGGCGAGGGCGTCGCCTGCGAGTTGGTGCCATGACCGGCGAGTTGAGAAGATAATAGGGGTAGATCAGAGAAATTAGAGAGGTTGGCAATAGTAATTGGAAGATTGGGGTTTATTACTGCTTGACCTAAAACACACGGATGATGTCCTCTTATAGGAGGATCAATCCAGGAGACCTGATAGAAACCTATTAAGACTAGTAATAGTATTCAACTAGGACTCTGCTTGGACCTGACACGAAATAACTTCTACCGCCTTATTCAATACGGCTAGCCTGCTATAGTAATTGATCTGAACTCTAATTAAGGAAGCTTCTGCCAGCTACTATCATCTATGCTATTGACCCTACAACAGAAGTCCATTATGGAATGATCACACAAATGTCCCAAGAATAAAGAATTCAGATAAAACACTACACCAGAGGTGGCTTTGCCAAGCTCAACATCTCAATGTTAGCACGAACCAAAGCTGCCACTCCAATGGTCGTTTCGTCCTTGCTATGGAAGATCCTCCTTCCCCTTTCTTTCTAGATATGCGAGATAACATAAACTGCAACAGAAATTTCTTGCCTTCTCTGAGATTTGGTGCCACTTTGTCTTGAAAGCTCCCACCAAGAGTAGACATTAGTGGTATCATTCACCTGCTGGACCATGAGAGGGAATACACTTTGAAACTGGGACCAAACTTCACGAGCAAGCATGCAATGCAAAGCTAGGTGAGTAGCAGTTTCCAATTCTTGATCACACAGGCTGCATTTGTCGTCATGAGGCCAACTTCTCGCGCTTAAATGATCAGCGGTCCAAATTCTGTTTTAATTTGCAAGAAAAGACAAAAGAAGAACTTTAGTTTTCCTTTAGCTCTGATCGACCATACATGGTTGAGCTCCGGTGTTTGCACTCTAGTACAAAATTGGATGGCATAAGCAGAGCTGGCCGAGTAGGAACCGTCAGTTGTGAGGTTCCAGGAGATAGTGTCTATGGCGTCTAAAAGGTTGACCATCTGAATTTGAGACCACAACTCAACAAATTGATCCATCTGCTCCTCAGTGTTAATCATCTGCAAGCCCCTCATCCAGCAACCATTAGATAAGGCATGCTTTACCGACAAATGCTTCCTTGTAGCCAACTTGAAGAGAAGAGGTGCCATATCCGCTGGAGCCTGACCCAGGAGTTACTTATCACTGACAATGACACCATGAGTTTGTGATATGATATATGCTGAGATGAACCAAATCATCTATGCAGCATTTGTATTCTTTTTTACTATCGTGCAGATTGTTTCGCTACTCTTTGGTATCCCTATCTCATTTTGGATGCTAAATCTGATAGTTTATTGTATTTCCATGTATGCTACAGTTTTTTCTTTGATAAATAAGCTTTTGGTCTGCATGATCATAGAGCCTTAAGTGTTCTGTCTCACACCTTCTAGTGGTCTAGTAGTACATGGGTTAATACGAAATACTAGAGTTGTTAAAGGGCTGTGTCATGTCAAGCAAGGCCATTGTTTTTCTTCACACCATTAGGGTTTCAAGTATTAGTCAAGTCACACAGCAGAATGGAAAACAGATTTAACGAGTCTGATGCACTGCCAGGAAACCAAAACCCAATGTGTATCCGGATGAGTTCATGGATAAGGAAGAACACCAACCAAGTTAAGAAACAAAACTGTTACTTAAATGGAGCTACTGTGGTTTAAGTTCCTGTGATTTTATTTATGTTGTTTATGTTATGACTCTAGTGTATTTAACTACTTTTTTTCTCAAATAAAATATAAAGAACCTATAACTATGGCTTGTTCTCGAACATTTCTCCGGGTGCTCTTTACCATTGGGTTTAAGATGCCTCGACTTGGAGATCCGAAAGCATCTTGCGTGTGCAGAATCATTTCGGAGTTTGGATACCTTTCGTCCACCGTCTTGTTATGTTGGCTCCATAGGATCGATCATGGTCCAACCTTCAAATACTCGAGTGGAGAAGTCTGACCTCTAGGAAGGCCTTTTATGGCATACAACTTTGTATGTTTAATTCTTGACAAAATCAATTCGCCCTATGCACGACCTTAGATATTCGTTAACCATACACCCTTTTCTACCATTTCTTTCTTTTCTTCGTCATTTTCACAAAAGATAAAATTGATGAATGCTCAGGATACCCTAGAAGAGCTCTCTCGCTAGCATACACTAGTCGGCAGCTTTCCTTTGCCATGCTTTAGCTGATCGGTAAGTTTCATGTGGTCAACCTTTGGAAAAAACACCATGCTTTCGAAGTGAATTTATTGTCACTTCCAAACGCTGGAATTTTAACAGCAAGCTCATCACCATAATAAGTCCCAAGAAGCTTCACATAAGCATAACATGCATAATATGAAGGAAAGCCTTATAGATATGAGAAAAGTTATTTTGTTGATGATTTGAAGAAGAAGCTGGAATTCTCTCCAGCCCGGATATTGCCCCCCCCAAGCGGCCGGATGTTTCGGCCACTACACTCCAAGGGCTTCAGCAGGTGTTTGCTCGTGCCAGAATTTTGAACGGAAGTTTGGGGCCGGATGTGATTTCCATCTAGACCCTGTTCTGCAGAGAACCATGGCAAGTTTCTTGGCCGGAAGTTAGGCCAGATACTATGGGCTGGATATGATTTACATCCAGAGTAAATAAACACGGATTATCCGCCACCTCGGGCACTCCAACGGCTCTAAGGCACACATGGACTATAAAAGGGGAGCCTTGTTCTTCCTCAACTAGATCTGACTAGCACGGAGGCTTTCTCTCTCCTCCATTGTTCTTGAGATTAAATCGAGTGGATCTCCCTCCTTAGTCAACCAAATCCCTCCAAACTTGGGGAATCGAAGGAGGAGGGCTAGATCTACCTATCTACCCAAGAAATTTCGTGATTCTTCTACTCATCCTTTGTGGACTTGGAAACCCTATATCTCCTTTGTGGGGATCCTTGTTGTTGGAAGAGCATATAGTTCTATGTCTTGTTGTGACTAGATCTTGATGTTGTTGGGAGCCTCCATCCTTTGTGAGGTTCGCCCCAACCTTGTGTGAAGGCTATCCATCTCGACCAACTTTTCTTAGTGGAGAAGTAGGAATGCCCTTGTGGTGTGCCTACGAGGAATAAGGTGACGCCTTTGTAGTGTACCTACGAGGAATAAGTTGATGCCTTTGTGGCGGTTGGCACCTTTGTGGTGACATACCTCCTTTTTGTGGAGGGAACTACGGGAAACATGTCGTGTCTCCGTTGTCTCCGCGCTTTTCCCCGGTCGTACCGCTTTCCTTTCTACTTGTCTTGCATTTGGTGTTTTCTTATTGTGCTTGCATTCATATAGGATCACATTTACCATTCCAAGCACTCACCTTTACATTTCCGCAACAAACATAAAAAAATTAAAAAGATAAAAACTTGGTAGCTCCTATTCAACCTCCCTTCTGGTCGCTTCCTTACCCTTTCAGCGCCTACGGGCATTCCGCAAGATTACTGCCATGCACCACATCTGTCGCCGCCCCGGCATGACTACCTCACCGGAAGGAGTAGTCGGCCTTCTGTCCGTTTTTGAGGCCGACACCAGAAGAATTCAGGCGACACCACCCCACAGTCACCATGGACACAATGTGTTCGGAGCATTGATTAGGTGAGTGTTTTTTCCTAATTTTGGTTTGTAAAAATAGCTACGGTTCAAATATTTTATTGCTTTATTTTGTGATGTGGAAATGGATAGCGACGGTAAGATGATGGTTCAACAACTGATACAAGATGAGGCTGTGGTGGCAGACGAGAGGATGAAACGCCTCCTTCTCCTTGTCTTTCCTTGTCTCCAACGGGCGAAGCTGCTGCATTGGCTCAGTTAAGGGGAAGAGAAAGAAGATAGACCGCCACCAGATGGCCCCAAAACCTTTCGGAGCCGCTTTCGGATGAAAAAAGAAACATTCGAGAAGATTGTGCAAGGTACCCTACTCGTTTGATGTGCTACGCACTCGTTTTGCTATTGTGCAAGAAACATTCTGGAAGATTGTGCAAGAAACATTCCAGATGATTTCCCATTTGGTGTGCTACACGCTTATTTTTCTATTATCAGCCCTGCTCTAACCTGATCTAACTCTGGGAAGTAATAAATGGCTAAAAGATTATGCACAACATAATCATCGAGGGTGAGCACGCTGATCCAGAGGTCGTGGATATGATCCATGAGCCTGTTGCTGAAGTTGATCACGAGGTGCATGCCAAGTTTAGAGCTTTCATCGCCATGAATCAGGAAATCCGTGACGAGCAAGTTTATCTCCAAATTCACGATGATCTAGTGGAGCATTTTTGGGCGAGGAAAGGAAGTCGTTGATGTGTCTCTTGCACTATTGAATTGCTCAATTTTATTTATTTTAATTATTGTAATAAATTATTTGATTTTGTGTGTAAGCTAATGAAATAGTTTGCTTCACATTATTGTAATAAATAGTCTAGTTATTTTGAATTACGCAATCTAGACTAAAAAAATCGGGGACTTAATTTGAGAGGCGCCGGTGCAGGTGGCCTCGCCCTAAACGAGGACGGTTACGCCTACACCCCCAAGTAGCTCTTCCGGCACAGTTGCCAGGCGCCCCTTAAATCAGTCTTCTGGCGCTATTATTGGGCGCTGTTTTGGAGGCACCGATGGGGCTGCTTTTATGAACATACATGCGACAAATTGATGCTTTACCAATAGGTGAGCATGCAGGCGACAAACTGATGCTTTAACAATTGGTTTTATCCCTGCATGGACAACGCGGCAACTTGTATAAAAGGAACATGACCACTATTTGACCAGTCCCCCTGGCCCCCCGCTGCCCCGGTGCTTGTGCTTGCCTTTTCTGTTGCTCTTTCTCTTCCCCTGGGGCAACGACGTTTTCGCCTCTACCAGTGAACCAGGAGGAAGGCGCAGGAACCGACCGTGACAGCCGCCACTCCCCCAGCTCAGCCAGTAGAGATGATCACTGGTCATGGGATTTTCGGGAGGCTCCACAAACACGACTTACATCATGCGAGATTCGTTCCACTACATTCGGGGGAGTCGCTACTAGCCCTTGCAACTCTACACGGAGATTCTCAGATCTAACTTGATGATCAGAGCAATTCTACCGCACTAGGGGCTGACTTGGTTCATCTCATATTCCCGGTGCATCCTATTCTAGATGCTATTATTGTCATCAAGCGACACATCAAACTGCACGTCATCCTCGTTTCATCCTCTCTTTTTCTCTCCTTGAAAACAAAAGGAAGTTGGGCAAGCTTTGATCTGAAATCCATATCGGAAGATGCTAAGCTATTTATAGTCTCGTAGACTAGGAGTACAAACAGACCACATGACTGCAAGGACGCATGAGCAATGAGAAATGGCATAAAGTGTCATAATTTTGTTGGAACTACAAAATCACATGTATGTATTTGGTGTTGGGGCCATAGTATTGGGCACTTGGGCAGTCCTTTTGCTGATTTACTCACACAATAAATAACTACATATACTTCGAGAGATAGCAAAGTAGTTGTCACTCTACCCACGTAGTTAGCAGCCCATCTATAATGTGTACATATACTTCCGTAGCAAGAGAAACAACTCATACACAGACTTAGCGGGAAAATAATGTGTGCAATATTTAGGACAATTACAGAGTTGAGTTGAAGTTTAGGAATAAGATGCATCGAGAATTTGAGTTATATGTCAACGATCGCTTGCACATCGAGTATTTCATACGCAACTAGAGGTATACTGTATTGCATAAGGTCAAGCTACTCAGATCGTTGTCTAATTTTGGGCTATCGATAGGAAGAGCAAAGCGAGATTTTATTGGAAATGAAGTAATGCAAGCACCGTAGGTAAGCCATACTCGATATCTATCAAGTGCGAAGGACATACCAATTAGGAAGGCAGGAAATCAAATAAGCTTCCACTAGAGATGTATTATTTTGTAATCTTTTGTAAAACTAAGTTCGCTACTTCAATAATGAAATAAAAGCTGCATGCATCAATCGATGCAGAGGCTGGGGCTTATGCCTCCATTTCGAAAAAAAAACTAGAGATGTATTCTGCATGAGATGCAAGTCACCCTTGAGAGGAAACTGCTCAAGATTCATGACATGTAAACTTGTATAGGCAGATGATCAAAATTCATCATCATGGAACAAACAATCAATGCTGTAAGATTATAGCGTATTGTACATGTTTTTTTTTGGTGAACTCTGATTCTTCTCTGTGCGTATGTCCATTATATTCTGTCTGTATTCCTATATAAGATCCAACATGTCTTATTACCTGTAATTTACAAAGTTGAGGCGACTCTGAGAATGAACCAATCAATCGAAAAGTATTTGCATGATCAACTTCCCTGAAAATATGTGTGGAAGGTGATGGTTAGGCATCATTTCATGTCATCAAGCAGGTATTGGTGAACTTGATCTCATGTATGCCAAGTTCACTTCTACCTAATTCTATATGTTTTTTATTAGCATAACATAGCTAAGAAATAGAAATTTCGACCACAATAGTAATACCTCAGGATACATCCATCTGTGTATTTCAGCTTCAGTTGTCATATATAAGACCATTCTGGAAATGAGACAGACCACACATTCTGATCCTAGAGAAATTAGCAAAAAACGAAAATAATCATGTGCAGGCATGATCGCAACATGAGCAATAAGACATAGGACACAATGTTAAAAGGTATCTTCCACACGCACTCTTGCAATATAATTATCTTGTCTGAGTGAATGACTTAATATTTATGGCATGCAAAGATGATCTTGATCCACTAAAAAGTTGACCGACTTCAGATCCCTGTGGAAGGTTCCCTTTGGATGCAAATAAGCTATGCATGGCATATATGAAGTGCACACTTCAGCAATATTGGGAGGTCCAGGATATCATGGAGGTTCTCAACAGCTTTCTGCTAGAGGTGAAGGGAAACTGCTCTAAGCTACTCCTAGAGGTTAAACAACTTTTTTTAAATCTCTCACATCACACAATCTTAGAACTGCCAATAAGAGGCCTTTTGTGGTACCCTCAAATGAACCATAGCCGCTAATTTTGGTCAATCCAATGGCGTCTAGGTGTTTATATATACTTGTGGGAAAAAGAGGAGCAGTAGAATTCCTACTGGTCACCTCCACGAGTTGAAATCCCGCACGTTCGGAAACAGGCTGAAGAGAGGCCCGGCCCAATAGAGCCCATTCATTTTGTAACCCTAGCATTTCGTCCCCATCTGCACCCGACGAGAACACCCCGCGACGCCAGAGTACGACCACGCCGCCGCTGAGCTCCGGGTACTCATGCGCGGCCTTGTCTCCGGCGGGCGAGCACGACGTCCGGGAAGGAGGCGAGGCGCTTCTGCGCCGGCCTGAAGGAGGAGTTCGGACGCGATGGATCTCCCGGCCACAGGCAGGCGCCTGGGACTTGGGCGAGCACGACGTCCGGGGCGGAGGCGACTACTGCGGCGGCCTCAAGGAAGAGTTAGGGCGAGCACGACATCCGGGACGGAGGAGAGGCGCTCCTGCGGTGGCCTCACGGGAGGACTTGGGCGCCGGATCTCCCGCCGCCGCCGCCGCCGCCATCGCGATGGAGGCTGTGACCGACTGGGTCCTGACCCGCTCGCGGAGGCCGACCAGGAGGTGTACTACGAGCTCATGGCCAATGCTGTTGTCATTGCCAGCCATCTGATGAGCAAGGGCTACAAGCTGGTTACTGATGGAACAGAGAACCACCTTGTTCTCTGGAATCTTTTGTTATTTGGTTGTCAGTGCGAACTTCCTCTAAAGTTGGATTGCTGGAATTACAAGTTACAAAGTTGAGAATGAGAAAGTATGTGATCTGAGCAGCATTACACACGACAAAAATGCCGTCTTTAGTGATAGCAGTGCATTGTCACGGTGGTGTTCGAATTGGTCAGGACATCTTCCCAACAATGGTTTTGTTACTCTGTTTTTTCGACATGCTTTGGAGGTTGTTATTTGTTATTTGCAATATAAAAAAAGGTCAACCAAACAACTAGTCAACCTACACGTGACAACAGCTCACTGATTGTATCTCTGAAACTGTAATCTTGAATGAAACCAGAAAGAGCTATGCAAATATAAGTGTCAGTAGCTTATTGTATCCTGAATTTTAGACCTGCTTGCTTCAGAAGAAGCTTTAGTCTTAAGAAAAGAGATAATACTCATTCATTGTTTTTCTGGGAACCAAAATATCGGTGTTAGTGAACTAGAATTAACTTGCAAGGCTATGCATCGTACTTTATCCACTATGGCAATGAAAGATAACCTGCTGGTTGCTTGATCCACTATTGATGTTTTAAATGATTTTCTTTCTAGTAAGTGTATCTCTTGCATGTTTGACGTTCATAAGACTGGTCAGTTTTAGATATGCTTATCAGTGAACTATCCCTGCTGGAATAATTGAGAAAAAGAAACATGATGCACAGATGAACAACCTATTCAAGGTTTTTTTAGGAGAAATCTAGGCTCTGCGTACTTCTTTATGTACATACAACAGATGATTTCTAGAACATCGACCATACTTCAAGCTAAGTTCATTGTTATAAGTTGTTTGCTTTGCAGGTACACCAGCGATGACCTTGCGAGGTTTGATCGAGAAGGACTTTGTGCAGATCGCCGAGTACCTCCACCAGGAAGTGGCCATCTGTCTGGACGTCCAGAAGCAGCGCTACATGGATTTCATCGTGGACCTGGAGAAGAACAAGGACATCAAACAGCTCAGGGCAGAGGTCCAGAAGTTTGCCATCTAGTTCGAGACTTAAGAGATTGTCCTTGTTAATACTAGGAAGTACTCCACCCTTTTCTGGTTCATGCTAATCTTGTATGTAGATAGAATAATGATTTTAGACATGGAGTGGTGATGATGAGAGATTGTCTGCTTTCTTCTGAATATTTTGTTCCATGTTTGAACTTGTATTGAATCCATTTCAGAAAGCCTAGCTAGCTATTCTTGTGCTACTATGGTATTTTAGAAGTGCTCCATTACAAAACCTAGATGAAATTACATTTATGCCTATGGTACAGTGATATCGACCACCATTGATGGAAAACATATTGAATGGTAATACATATCAGAAAACGACCGTTGACATGAATAGAAAGTGAACGCTCACACTTGTTTTTGTACCTCCTATACATGTCAGCATATTGGCAACGAAGAGGAGTGGTCCAAGCAATTTTTAGGCCTGAAGTAACTGCCAGAGTTAATCTTCACCATGGCTTCTACTGCATGAAAGATGTTGTCCCTGTCTCGGAACAAGGACTGGTGACGCCCAGAACTTCAGGTATCGCAATTTATTACCTTAACACTAACACCTCAATATTATCTACAGGAAATAATAGATAGGACTACATTGTATTTGAGCTAGACGTCAGGCCATCGGTTGCTAGCGAAGTTCAGCCAAAACAATATAATTGTTGCGCTATTTGGTAACTTAATTGTTGCTCAATTTGGTCAGTTCTTTCACTCCATTACAACATTAATATATAGAGCACAGTCACGTCTGAAGGAACACTAACGGCGAATGTTCGTTCATATCTTCAGCTTCAAGTCATGTCTACGGGATGATGTGGCCATATGCGGGGTACCTTCTACTCATCCCATTTACAGCCTGAATCCATACACATCCAAACAAGGCATCATTTCACTTATGGGAAAAATAACACGCGCATATCTTGTTGCTGCAGCTGATCCGCCATGGATGCCATCACTAATTACCTGTTTTATATATAGAGAGAGACAATAAATAATTAGAATACTACAACACAAGGAAAAAAACTATAGAAAGATACTTTCTGTTCATCCCATGGAGCATGCAAATAATCATATGTAACTTTCCAAAAAAATAAATCTGAATGGAGATGTATTGATTAAACTTCAGGAGAGCTCTCCTAATGGCAGCGTGTCATTACATCATCAGGACCTGATCGCATCAAGGTCATTGTTCTGGTTGTCGAACCCAAGTTTGTTATTTTGGTCCTGCACGCACCAGAAGTTGAATATCCTGGACGACAAAGGTCAAGGAATATCTGTTCAGCTACTTGGTATTCAGCATGCTGACAGCTTTGGCACTGTCAAGTTCCACGACACAGGCAAGATCAGTCCACTCTCGGACTAATTTCTTCTAGGCATGTAGCATTCCAATTACCGACCCTTCTATGTAGTAAGCAACACACTTATAATTAAGATAAATTTCAATTTGCAAATACAAGTTGAAAGGCAACCTGCTAACTCAGGATTTTATACGTCAATACATCATCATACCACTGTATGTCTGTATTCAACAACATGATGGACCCTATTACTGAAGTAACAAGTTCCCCTAACTGACAGAACATGACAGGTTCAGACAATGAGCAGGTTCGTCGTCTGAACACCGGTCTCCTTATGCTCCCGGTTCCCCGCACTCTTCTCCATCGCTGCTGACCCGCAGATCACGGTGTCCAGATGCTTTCGCGCGATGGGAGGGAACCCGGCATTTCGCCGAGGATTGGGAACCCGTGAGCGCAATGACCTTGCGCCTTTTGACGGATTTTGCTGGGACGCAGCTATCCGATGGACAGGACTTTAGCTCCTGGGCCTTGGAACCCTTGGGCAAGTTCTCCGTCAAGTCTTTATACAGGAAGCTCTGCCAGGGGACGCCGCGTAAACATTTCAGCGACATCTGGAAGATCGCGGTGCCCATGAAAATCCGCATCTTTATTTGGCAACTCCTTCGGAAACGCCTCCCTTCGAATGATAACATCCTCCGGAGAAGGGGCCCATCATCGGGGCGATGTGCCCTTTGCTCGGACTTGGAAGACACCGCCCACATTTTCTTTCTCTGCCCTCTGGCAAGATTCATGTGGAGTGCAGTTCGAGAAATGCTTGGTTGCTCCTGGAACCCTACCTGTTTTGCGGAGCTATATAGGCTCCTTGATGATCTCGTAGGCCAAATGAAAAGGGTTTTGTGGATTTGTTGTGCGGCCCTATGCTGGGGGCTTTGGAACATTAGAAACAAGTTTACCATCGATGGGATTTTTCCTTCGCAATCTGCTGACGCCTTATACAAAATGTTGATGTACTTACAGGTGTGGAAGCCAGTGGCTAGGCGGCAGGACCGCAAGGCGTTGGAGTTGGCGATCGGGAGACTTCGCTCGCTCCACGCCAACATCCGGGACCGCCCGGCGTGAGGATCTACGTCGGCGGACCGTGTCGAGCTAGTTATTTCCTATGTCCTTCCCTTATGTCGAACTAGTTCGTTGCGCACGTCGGGAGGTCTCGTTGGGGCGACTCCTTTCGTATGTGTTGTCATTGTTTTGCTCAGGAGGGAGCATGTCTTGTTCATGTGTGTTGTTAGTCTTGTTATGTGTTTTGTGTACTCTGCCGTTGTGGCTTCATTAATTTAAAGCCGGGCTCATCTTGAGCCTTCCGTCTTAACACCGGTCTCTTGGTGATCTAAGATGCTGTTCGAGGACAATGAAACTACGAAACCAATGGCCATCTACGGTGAGAAAATTACCCGCCAGGGAGGTGGCGTCGGCTCCGTCGTCCCTGTACGCGTGGGAGGTGGCGGCGGCGGGGTACCTCCTCCTGTGGGCACTTGGGATGTGGAGGAGGCGGCAACGTCTAGGAGGTGGATGCGGAGGCTCCGTAGTCCCTGTCGGCGTGGGAGGTGGCTGCGGCGTCCCTCCTCCTTTGTGCGCATGGTATGTGGAGGAGGCGGTGGCGTCTGGTAGGTGGATGCGGCGGCGACGTCCCCTGGCGCCGGCTCGAGTAGGAAGATGTAGGGATTCGTAGCATAGAAAACAAAAATTTTCCTACCGCAAGAACGAAAACACAAGCCAAGATCTAATCCAGTAGCACTACAAGAAAAGTTCTGATAGACAACGTCCCAAAATCGTCAACTAAGGGGCATTTTTCGTCGCCTATGGGCCTAACCCGACGATATGGGTTCTGTTGTCGAAACTGCGTCAGCAAAGTCCAACGACGATTTTTTCGGTCCGTCGCGCTTGGGCGCCCTTCCGCCACGGAAAATCGGACCGTTGCGGAAGTGTTTCGGGAGCCCGTTGACGCGACGTCATGCAAACGACACGTGCGACGCCGTTAATGCATTAACGGCGTTAACCGCTGAAACCCCGTGGTAGATGGTAGGCCCACACGAGGCCTGCCACGTCTTAAGCGGGCCGGGCCAGATGACATAGTTTGACCGGTCAACTATATAGCTGGGCTGGTCCATTAGTTACGTGGGCCGGGCCTAACCTCTAATGTTGACTGGTCAAAACTTAAATGGGCCGGCCCATTTAACATGTGGGTCCACCTTACAGAATCGGGGCCCAAGAAGCAAGTGGGCCGGCCAAAAACAGTGGGTCCCACTTTCTGTTAAAAGCCGGCCCATTTAACATGTGGGTCCACCTACAAAGCGGGCGGTCCAAGAAGCAAGTGGGCGGGCCAAAAACACAGTGGGTCCCACTTTCTGTTAAAATGCCGGCCCATTTAGTGTGTGGTCCACCATATAGCAGGGCGGCCCAACAAGCTAGTGGGCGGGCCAAAAACACAGTGGGTCCCATTATCTGTTAAAGGGCGCCCATTTAGTACGTGGGGTCCACCATATAGCAAGTGGGTGGCCCAACAAGATAGTGGGCGGCCAAAAACACGTGGGTCCCACATTCTGTTAATGGCGGGCCATTTGGTATGTGGGGTCCACCATATAGTGGGGCCCAACAAGATAGTGGTCGGGCCAAAAACAGGGTCCCACCTTCCTATTAAAGGGGCCCATTTACCATGTGGGGCCACCATATAGCAGTGGTGGCCCAACAAGATAGCGGGCGGGCCAAGCACGGTGGCCCCACTTTCCTGTTAAAGGGCCGGCCCAATAAGTATGTGGGGTCCACCATATTGCAAGTGGGCGGCCCAACAAGATGGTGGGCGGGCCAAAAACACAGTGGGTCCCACTTTCCTCTTGAAGGGCCGGCCCGTTTAGTATGTGGGATCCACCACAAAAGCAAATCGGCGGCCCAACTAATTAGTGGGCCGGCCCAGTAGTGGGTGGGGTCCACCTTAAAGCAAGTGGGCCACCCAATTAGAGTGTGGGGTCCACCGTAAATCAAATGGGCTGGCCCAAGAAGTAAGTGGGCCAGCCCGTTTAGTTGTTGTTTATATGCCGGCATAATATGCGCTTTAGGATTTTGCGGGCAGGCACATATGTGATTTCGCTTAATTGGGCCGTTTAAGGGATGGGAATTCGTGATTTAGATACTGAGAATATTTACGCAGCATTGATTTCTGTCGGATTGCCTCACTTACCACAAGCACCAAAGAAAAAATGCGCGAAAGAACTATAAAAACTAACTAAATATTACATCAGCTGCAAGGCATTGAAAAAATATTACAGAACCCAGAGAAATTGAATGGTAATTAAAGCTAGCAATACAATGAAGCGATCCGGCAATCTTTTAAGTTGTCCATGCAGCACCTATATCTGAAACAAAGACATTACAAGTTAAGACAGCAACAATGGAAAGGCAAAGACACTACAATATTGTTTGCCAAAGAATTTGGAACTCATCATTTCGTCGTTATAACAAGATCATTGTAATGCGCACAATAAGCAAACAAAGAGTGCATGCCGCATACCAACAGCCAATATAACAGAGCATGTTAGAATGAAACAGCAGACTTACTACTGTCGAGTCCCATGCAAACCAACATGTTCAGGGAGTACAAAATTGGCATGAACAACATAGTAGCAGGTTATAAATTTTGTAACGACGACTGAGCAAGATACAGAATATAGTGGGATCACCTGTGAACTTGTATAAGAGGGAATGCAAACCAATATGTTCAGCATTCCATATGTGAGCGTCATGCCAAGTCAGAGAAACAAGTCGATAATGCAGCTTTTGAAGAACAAGATGGCACACAAAATTATTATCTAGTAATATGACAAGTTTATTTGTACTACAGGCTTAGATAGCAGAGTGATAGCATGCCAAACTAAGTCCTTACTTTGTTAGCTTACAATGAACTAGATACAAAACAATGCCAACATGTTCATGGAGTAAAAAATTGGCACAAACAACATAGTAGCAGGCCATAATTTTTGTAACAACAACTAAGCAAGATAAAGTTATGATGGCTAGATCTACAGAGCAGGGAATGTAAACCAAATATAGAAGTTACGATGCCAAAAGCTATAGAGCAGGGAATGCGAACCAACATGTGCAATTACTTAAAATTGGCCATGAACTAAATAATAGCAGGATGTTACTATAATAGCTAGGAATAAAACAGATAGGAGTTATAATGGCATCACTGATAAACTTGTAGATAAGGGAAACAAATCAATTTGTTTCGGGATATAAAGTTGTAATGAGCAACACATAGAGGATAGTTAATGCTACGGCTTAGGATGGACCAGAAACGGAATATAGTGGGATCTGAACTTGTAGAAAAGGGAATGCACACCAATATGTTCACAATTCTATATGTGAGCGCCATGCCAATTAAGAGAAACAAGTTAATATTGCAGCTTTTGAAGAATCAGATGGCAGACAAAATTATGATGGAAGTAGCTGCTGTGACGAGTTCAAATAAATTTGTACTGCAGGATGGCAGAGCGATAGCATGCAGGAACTAATAGCAGGCAGTTAATTTGTTAGCTTACGACGAAGTAGATAGAAATAACAATGGCATCACCGTAGTACAGGGAATGCAAACCAACATGTTCAGGGAGAACAAGATTGGCATGAACAACGAATGAGCAAGATAGAAGTTATGATGGCTACATCTACAGAGCAGGGAATGCAAACCAAAATGTTCAATCGCTTGAAGTTAGCAATGAAGTAGAAAATAGCAACGTGTTACGGTCATAGCTAGGAATGAACTAAAAGAGCTTCAGACAAACAAGCATCTGAACCCAGAACATGGCGCTAAAACAAGGGACTTACATTAGGAGAAGCACTCTGTGGGAGTCACAGCAGATCTTCCTGGGGTTGATAGATCCGGTGATGAAGTACGCTACATGTGCTACTTGGGGTTGGAGAGACGGCCATTACACTTCATGGTTACTCATCTCATCTGCAAAAACGTAACGGCGCGTCGTTAGCACAAACAGGTTCCCCCAAGATTAAACAAGAACTTGCAGGCAAGCAATAGAAAAGCGACAGTAGAAGAGTTTAGATCATGCACTGCGCCGGTGAAGCAGATCCGGTTCATGCACAGCGGTGTCGGTGAGCAAGATCCGATGCGGTGGACGACGGATCCGGCTAAGCGGCTCCGGTGGGGTGGACGATGCCGCAGCTGAAGCGACTGCGGTAGACTGCTGGATGAGCATATGGTTTCGAGGTTCGGCGGGGATGATCCGGTCCGGTTGATGACGGCGTCGATGAAGCGGCTCCGGCAGGCAGCCGGATGACGAGGATCGCGAGGGCTCGGGTAGGCCAGGGAAGTCCGGCGGGGATGTTCCGGTGCGGTGGTCGTGGAGGTGGTAGAGAGAGGGACTTGAGAAGTTCCGGTGGGTGGTCTCAGATGAGAGACTGAGGGAAATGAATTTTTTTGGGAGGGTATCCGGGGCTAGGGAGGTGGTGATCCAAAAAATGACGGGCAGACCCCCACCAACCGACTTTGCTGTCATCTCCACAGGGGTAGAATCGGAATTTGGAAGCGTGTGAAATTTTTGTATTTTGTGGGCGGGAAGTTTTGCCGCTATGAGATTTTGAATTTCGCTAAGGTACAAGTATAATGATAAAAAATTGTGAGACCGTACTAGTACCTCTGTTCAAGGCCGACTGTAAAATCAAATCATCATCAAGTTGAACATCGGTTACTACCATGATCATCATCGGACACAGATCTGGTGACATGCACCTGAAATTGGTGCATTCGTTGCAAAGTATAATGCTAAAAAAATTAGTGACCGTACTAGTACTTCTGTTCAAGCCCGAGTGCAACATCAAATCATCATCACGTTGAAAATTTGTTACCATGATCATGATCTATCTCTAAATTTGGCGCATCCGCTAAATCTGGCAAACTATAATGATAAAGAAATTGTGAGACAGTAGTAGTACTTCTGTTCATGGTCGAGTGCAACATCAAATCATCATCACGTTTAAAATTTGTTACCATGATCATGATCTACCTCTGAAAATGGGCGCATCCTCTAAAACTTGCAAAGTATAATGATACAAAATTGTGAGACCGTACTAGGACTTATGTTCAAGGTCGAGTGCAACATCAAATCATCATTACATTGAAAAGTGTGTTACCATGATCATGATCTATCTCTGAATTTGGCGCATCCGCTAAATCTCGCAAAGTATAATGATAAAGAATTTGTGAGACAGTAGTAGTACTTCTGTTCAAGCCCGAGTGCAACATCAAATCATCATCACGTTGAAAATTTGTTACCATGATCATGATCTATCTCTGAATTTGGCGCATCCGCGCTAAATGTTGCAAAGTATAATGATTAAAAAAATTGTGAGACCGTACTAGTACTTATGTTCAAGGTCGAGTGCAACATCAAATCATCATCACGTTGACAATTTCTGTTACCATGATCCTCTATTTGGGGATGCTGCTCCCACACCACACCAGCGGCCCCAAACGGCAGCCATTTTAAAATTAAAATTGACATTTAAAAACCCAAAATCATACGAAATTTATACCAAAGTAGCTCGACTTTAAACATAACTAAACTTAAACTTAATCCTGGTCTACGGGCCGTCGGTTGGGGCGCTCGACGGCACTGCCTCGTCGTTGTTCTTAGCCATTGCCGCCTGCTTTCGTGCCCGCTTCTCCTTCGTTGCTTCGCGCATCTGGCGGTGGAGCATGGCGGCCGGCGGCGCTGTCCCCGCGCTTCCAGCCTTTCCCGAGAAGCTTCGATCTCGGCGCGCCTCGCCTGCTGGCGAGCGAACTCGTCCTGGTGGCGATGAGCGTTGAGCTCTGCGAGCTTCTGTCGCTCCGCCTCCTTGAGGCGGCGTCCCGCCTCCTCCGTGACCGCTCGCTGGCGCGATATCTCGAGGACGTGCTCGAGGTTCGCGTCGTTGACGAACTCGCGCTCCTCCTCCCTCAACCGCTGGTATCGTTGTGCGTTCAGCGACGCGAGGATCGCCGCCTGCTCCGGGTCGGTGGGGGCCTGCGGCGGCTCGCCCGACTGCGCTGACTCCTCGATCCGCCGCCTCTGCTTCCGCTTCTGCTACGTAGACATCGTGCCAGGACTCGAACCGTGGGTCCTCGTCCTCGTCGGAGCTGTGCTCGTCGTCGGCCTGCAGCTCCGGCTCCGGCTCCGGCTGCGGCTGCCGTGGTGGTGGAGGCAGCGCGCGGCCGTTGAGGCCAAGCATCGAGTAGGTGGTCTTCAGACGGCGCGGCATCTTGATGTGGAGAGTAGAGAATGGAGCGGCGGTGGTGGACGGCGTACGTCCTATATATCTAGCGGTGGCAACTACCCACATTTACGGCGACTGGACGCCGCGTGGCCAGTCGCTGCCCTCGTGGCCAGTCGCTGCCTCGGTTTCCGCGCGGGAGGCCATTTAAACGCCGACGACCAACCTTCCCGCGTCGTGGCCAGTCGATGCGAACCGTCGCGTCCTCTCGCTGACAAGGCGCCTCCACCAGCGAAAACCGTCGTTCCGCGAGGCACCCGGAGCGCCTGATTCGCGCCCCTGGCGAAGGGGCCGGCTCGGGGATGCCGGAGATTCTACTGGGCTCGAAAAATGGCCGGCGCCGTTTGGAGCGCACCGGTGCGAGCCATAAAACGACGCCGGCCCCCAAATCGCTATCAGGCCGGGCCGCCGGTGGAGATGCTCTGAATTTGGGGCAACCGCTAAATCTTGCATAGTATAATGATAAAAAAATTGTGAGACCATACTAGTAGTTCTGTTTAAGGCCGAGTGCAAGATAAAATAATCATTACATTGAAAATTTGTTACAATGATTGCAAACTATAGCAATAACAGGAAAAAATGCTCAAGGATTACAATAACAGCAAAAATTCTCAAATACAACAACAAGTCGAAATAACTCAAATGATACAAGCCATACAAATGGCATCATCGGCAAAACTGCATTTCTGTTAGGTAGAATTCATCGGAGTGCAAGTAACAGCTGGCTTTCCATTAGATCTGCAGAGTAGATTATTAAGGATCTGCTCAATCCAAGCTTGCCTATTTTTCAATTCATGTATCTCATTGACTGTTATGATGATATTTGAATCTCTTTCATCTCTTTGCTGCTGAATTATATCAAGTGATTCGTGTGCAAAGGCAGCGATTGTTTGCGCTGGAATGGCTGGGACAGTAGCTATCATCTGACAATCAGATGAATTGGCATTGTCACGGCTGTGCTGTGGAAAGACCTGGACACTTGATGTACATGCCCTGCCATCTGCCTTCCTTGCTCTATTCAGGGGCTGAAAACAAGACAGTGCAAGTTACAGAACCATACAATTTGAGAAAACAACCATATTATTAGTTGTCACAGATTTTTGCAAAGCATCAAAACAGATGGCAGATTTTCACAAAGCACAAGGCATAATATAACAAAGCAAGCTATCAACCCCAATGCAACAGGCAGAGCAACCGGATGGCAAATATGAACAAAATAAATCAAGTAACTAGACAGTCTGTGCCTAATAAAATAAGCCAGGAAACTGCATAACAGCTGTCTATTAAAATTGACACTTGGAAGGGGTGCTTCAGATCCCTTAAGTTCCACAAAAGTGGTAGCCAGACATTGTGCAGTTGGAGAATCTCCAACCCCCTAAATTTCATTATTTTAATCATCAGCCAGCCATGGGAATGCCTCAGATAAAAGAGAAATATATCCATTTGGTGCCAAATATAAACGAGCAGGACCAATTAAGACAGATTAGACAGCAACCATTCTGGGATTCATATAAACTGACATATTATTTCAATGTTTAACCCATGAGCGCAATATAAGGGAAGGAGAAACAAACAAATGAACCATTTTGTGCCTAAAAATAAAAGATGGGTCAGCCAAAAAGTAACAACAAATCTTATTTATGATACCTACTGAAGGTGGATTTCCTACTACAGAAGGTGGCATTGGATTAATCAACAGTGAAATCCGAAAAAAGTCTTACAAAAAACAAATATGCTCATTATATCCCACAACAAGCATGCCAGATAGTCGCAAGGTTTATATGTTTTAATCATCAGTCAACTCAATGAATCAAGGACTAATAACCAATTGAATCATCATCTGACTCATATTCACCAAGCAAAACATTCTTATCATTATGGAAGAAATCCAGAAGACATAACGGTATGAGGAAGTGCATGAGCAATCAAACATTATGTGGCTGGAATAAAATGCCAGATCATTTAAGTTAAGCAGAACAATTAAATTGGTTTAATCACGATCAAACAAAAAAAGATTAGACAGGCAATAGAACAAGTTTGAGAAGCTAGCAGGAAAATGAACGAAGACGTGCAGTCATACAAATAGCATGATTTATTTCAAACCAGTTATCCTATCTATATGGAGAGTAAATGTGTTAAACACAAACTGGTTCCAGCACGATAAGCATATCAATACAAAAATGAAAGGTACTTACTGGATTATAGGGGTGATTCACTCCACGATTTGCTGTGTTCCATGTGATAGTGCAACATGAAATTACAGCAAAGAGTTAGGGTTGCAGCTCTTGAAGAAAAAAAACAATGAAGAATTTAAATGTACCAGAGCAATGAGTTCACACATGTACTACAGGATGGCAAAAGGATAGCAGAAAGGAAATAGTAATTGGCATTTACCGTCATTGTTTACAACAAAACAGATGGAAATTATAATGTAAAACCTTGTGAACACAGAAGAGCACAGAATGGCGGAATATAAAACAACATTTTGCAACGAACAAAACAGACGGCGGCTATGGTCCCAGCACACAACCTGTCACCTGAGAATAAGAAAAGCAAACAAACATGTAGGTTTCCTAACAAAAATAGATGAATTACATAGCATGCAATTACTGTTCTAACATTAGGACGAACTAGATAGATATTATAGGGGTGTTTCTTGAGAGTTTATAGAGCAGGGAACGCTTTGCTAGTCTTAGTATGAACAAGACAAAATTAATACTATTTTTTGCAACACACAGTACAATCATAGACGCTCACACGTACATACATACACTCATCACTCAGGCACACACACTACCCCTTCGAGCACCTTCAGGAAACTGCATCCAAGAAACTGTTCCGACGGGTATTGAGATTGACGAAGTCACCACTAGCACCACAATGTCATCGGGAACGCCGCGTCCCACAGAAGAATATTCCTCCATTTTTGAGACACCAAAGCGTTAAATCTGGGGGTGCCACTGCCCTCCTAACCATCCAACCACAGGTTGGTTCTCAGTGATTTGGTACTTGACATGTACTACATGATATCTAAAATGAAGTCGGTGTCAGGCTAACAAGCAAGGTGCGGCGTCGTTGCTTGACGTGAGTCGGTGTGATGCCATCACAAGATGAAGTGCATGGTCCATGTGATCTGGATTAGGGGATACTAGCATAATACCCGTGTGTTGCAACGGGTTAATAACGAAAGATGGCTCCCTCCAAATATAGAATAAATGGAATATAATCGCAATGTCTATGTCCAGGATGTGTGGCCACATGGTCCTCATTTTTCTTTAGAATCTGTGGTACGTCAGTATCATACAATGTGCATTATTTTTTGTCATCACTGAGACAACTCTGATGCTCGATCGACCGATCCGAGTTGATCAATCGACCGATCTAATTAACATGTTTGAACAAACGATCGAATAATTCATAGTATTTATTGAATGATACTCCCTCCGTGCCAAAAATAAGGCGTCTAAGGATTAGTTAAAAGTCAATGTTTTTAAAGTTTGACCAAGTTTACACACAAAAATATAAATATTTACAATACTAAATCATTATCAATAGAGTCACCCTAAAGTATAATTTCTTAATATGTCAATTTGATATTGTAAATGTAAATATTTTTTAAAATATTTGGTCAAAGTTCGTAAGGTTTGACTTTTGAGTTTTGACCAATCCTTAGACGCCTTACATTTTGGGACGGAGAGAGTATATCGTAAAAGGTGCCCGTTTTACACCATCTTTTTTAACAAAACACGGTACAATATAAATGCTCACTAAATGCATACTCGCTCCTACGAACGCACAAATGCACATGCAATCTCTATGAACACCTTCAAGATACTTTGTCTGAGAAACTGATTTGTCGAGAACACACGTCGAAACGTGGCCCCAACTGAACAGATATTTCTCTTTATTAATGAAACACCCACGCATGAAACATGGTTTTTTTAGGGAGAATGTCACTGCGCTCCAAAACATGTGGTTGATTCTTGTGACTAACCTCTTAAAAGCTGCAGGGTATGAAAGCTTTGTTTTTTTAAGGATTTTTAGTTGCATAAGTGTTGAGATTTGTATGTCCTACGAATTTTAAAGGGAAAATGCATGCACGTGCAAAAATTAGGAAAAGAAACCTAGAGTCATATAGATTGTCACTGTATGTTTGCGAATGAAAGAAAAGTTAGAAAATTTAAAGTAGCACGGCAAGAGGAGCCTAATCAATGGGTCTCTTTTGGCCTTTTTCTTTTTTGCCGATTGTGTCGATCTAACCGGGATTGCCGGACACGCGTTGATGAACTACGGCAGAGGAGAAAGGACGGATCACCTGCCGATCTTTTACAGAACTATGCCAGAAAGGATATAAAGATTGACCGGTACAAAAACCATCTCCATCAATCTACGCTCGTTAAGGAGAGGGTTCCTTAGAGAATAAAAAGGGGAGCGAACAAAAAAGATGTGTGGCTGGACCGATCTATGCTTGTCTTACCGATTAGAATTAGGAAAGGGATGCTGATTTTGCTACCTAGTGCTACGGATTGGATTTTGGTCGTGACCTAACTAATCCTGATAAGAACTCCTCATGGAGCCGGTCACGCTGACCTTACTTTTTATGTTCGGGGTGAGTTGTATACACGTTTGACGTACCATCACCAACCACCGCGGCCTATTTTAAATTTAATAGTAAAGATAGTTTATATGACAAGATTATGGGGGGATTGTTAGTAGTAATCTTATCAATGTGGTTGGCTAGTAAAGGAGCTAGCTTAGTCATGAAGTATCCAAGGTATGTAGAGAGAACTGTAGAATGGGGAATGTTCTAGAGTAAGATATTTACGAGTAGTATGAAATATCTAGAGTTTGTAGAGTATTCTAGAAGTATGGTATAGGGTTTGGATTCTGGCACATGGCAACAATCTAAAGGGTCATGTACAAAAATTTAAATAGAGTATCACCCGTCCCATGTAAGTAAGCTTTGTACCACTGAGATATCCAATAAAGCTTCCTAGTAGTAGTAGCCCTGTGTGTAAGTGTATGTGAGGCACAAGCTTCCTAGTATTATAAGCCCTGTGTGTGAAGCACATCAAGACAGAGAGCTCGAGGAGTGGCATGGGCAAATGCGCAGGATCCTGCCATCTGCCACGCGCATTGAGAGCGGGGCGGAGCTGGATCTATGGGACACATTCTAGTTGACCAAGACATGCTTGAACCTTCTATGGTAACAGACCAAAACGTGTAGGGGGGAGGGGGTCTGGTTACCTCGACGGCGGCTTCGTGTAGTCATACTCGGCATCCTTGCGGGTCACGTCGACGACGGCGGGGGTGCTGCGGTTGCGGTGGGCGTCGGCGTCGAGGAAGCAGATCTGGGGCGGTCGATGATGGGTTCGGGGAAGCAGATCTGAAACGAGGGAGTCGGTGAAGCAGATCCGGTGCAGTGCACGGCGTCGTTGGTGAAGCGGATCAGGTACGGCAGACGAGGGAGTCGGTGAACTCAGATAGTGCAGTGCACGGCGGCGTTGGTGAAGCGGATCTGGTGCTGCGGATGAAGCAGTCGGTGAAGCAGATCCGATGCAGTACACGGCGGCGTTGGTGAAGCGGATCTGGTGCTGCGGACGAGGGAGTCGGTGGCCTCAGGTAGGTGAGGTGGTATGCCGGCTAAGTACGGCTGGGATATTCCGGTGCGGTGGTCCGGCAGGTGAGAGATGATGGGCCTGGAGTATTGCGACAGATTTTTTGCGGAAATGGGGAAGACGAATGGAAGGCGGTAGACTATATATATCAGAGGGGGTGTGTAAATTACGAACGAGACCCCAACCAACGCCGGCTTCACTTGTCTGCCTTTGCGTCATTGCTAATAGGGTCGAAAGGGAATTCGAAATATGTGTATGGAGGCGGGAGTTTTGGCGCTCAACTCGTATTTTGAATCTCCCTGGTGTATAAGCAGTACAGTATACTAGATATTGAATCATAGACCAGGGAAGACAAGTACAGTAGTACAAAAATACTGTAATGTCTACATTGCATGATGCTGATCTACCTTGCGTTAGTGTTTGTACTTTGTAGTGGTAGCTAAGTGGTGCAAAGAAGACATATTTGTAATTTCTACAACTTAGATATGTCTATATACATCCGTATTAGACAAAACTAAGACACCTCCTTTTAGACGAAGGTAATATTAATTTTGAATCTCTTTGTACTAATGTTGATGATTTTTAATAGATCTTCAGAGTTTCGTAGAAAAAAACTAGGCTCCTCTCGAGAAACAAATAAGCATACAATTAATTAAGTACGTGGGCGGTTATTATTATTTTAACAGGGAAACTGCATTCGTGCCCTATGGCCCGTCATCTTCAAAACCGTCCAAATGCATGCATCTAGCGACGGGCGGTTTCCAGGCCCTGGCGTGGCGGTTAACATTCGTCTTCCTCATTTCGTCTTCCTCATTTCGTCTTCTCCCTGACACTCTCGCCTGTGCCCCTCTCTCGCTACCCTCCATGGAAGCGTTCTACCAAGGACACACTTTCCTCGCTCATGGAACAACCACCATTACGGCGAACTATACCAATATGGCGTCTAAGGTGGAGGAACACATCAACAAAATCGAGTTGATACTGGAGAAAGAAGACTCGTACAAAATTGTTGGCCTAGACGTAGAGTACACCTATGGGCCTGAACAGAAGGCTGCCCTCATACAGTTGTGCATGGGCACAGACTGCCTCCTGTACCAGATTTCCTCGGCCGACCAGCCCTGCCCCAAACTCGCTGACTTTCTTGGCAGGCCTGACATAACATTTGCAGGTGTTGACATCGGCAACGACATTACCAGGCTTGGGCGTTGCAACCTCTCAGTGGCGAACTTCGTGGACATCCAGAAAAGGTGGAAGCCTGCCGATTCCACTAGTAACAATAAGGATTCGTTGGCTTACTATGCTGCGGCCATTATAGACAGCCAGTACAAATCTATCATGAAAAAACTTACGAAAGAGGAACACAAGCTGTGGAAGCAGGTGCCCTTGTCCATGAAGCATATCCTGTATGCAAGCATCGACGCATACGCGACATATGAGGTATACAGGCGAATAGTGAACTTTGAGAAGGGTCAACAAAAATTGGCGGAATTCCAGGACAGCGGGAGTAAGAAGAAGAAGAAGAAGAAGAAGAAGAGCAACATGGTACAGGCTGTGGAAGCTGAAGAGGAAGACCACTGAAAAGGATAGCCTAGTGTTAAAAGTAGTACAGTACTAGTATGTATACGATCGTGTGTGTATGCACCCAGTGATAAGTAGTACAGTATATTTTATCTTGCAAGTAGTTTTAAAAGTAGTACAGTACTACTGTAGTATGTACGATCGTGTGTGTATGCTCCCAGTGTCATGAGTACATAACTGATGATAATAATACTAATATGTATGGTAGATCTTTTTTTATCTTGCATACTCCCTACGATCCATAATAAGTGTGCCGTTTCACTCTAACAGCATCCACTGTGTTGTCCACAACAGCTATCCTCATTTTCAGATTCATATTACTTACACTATATACATAAACCAGTGATAGTACTGAAATATTCAACCCCTTTGAATGGATAATCATGTCGACCATTTTGATCTGGTTTTGAAATAAAAAAATGAAACCCTTCCGCATTGAGTGCTCATATAAGATCGACGGGGGGTAGATACATGATTTGTCTGGTTTGGATATACCTAGACCTCGTTTATCAACTCGAATGCTTACGATATGACATATATAAGAAGACTATGTGCTTTTGTTTTTCATTTTTCTGATTTTTTTGAATTTTGTGCCCACCCATTTGTATCTTGGTCAAATCCTAGGTTTGATAATGATTTAAACAAGTTTAACATATGAAAATGCAAATGTAAGCATGGATCCTTCTTAGTCACTCTAAAATGAAGCTTAATTTTGGGAGGTTTTTGAAATTTCCATGTTTGAAACCCAAAACCACTCCTCTTCACATGCTTGACTTCATAAGACATAGTTAATCAATTTAGGGGTTAGGGGGTATAGATACATGATTTGTGTGGTTTGAATATGTATGGACCTTGTTTATCAACTTCAATGCTTACTATATGACATAAGAAAACTATTTGCTTTGGTTTTTCTTTTTTTTTTTTTTTATTTTCTGCCCATTTGAATCTTGGTCAAATCCTAGGTTTGACCAAGATTTAGACAAGTTTAACACGTAAATGAGTTAACTTGGATTTCCTACCCTTGAATCCATAGGAAACTTTGTTCTAATGCACTATAATAATCAATCGAGTTTTTACACCAACAGGTCTGTCACTTACGTGTGGTGCCCACGCTTGAGGTCCCACACTTCAGTGAGCACAAGTCACGTGCAATAGGTACGCAAACTATTTGCTTTGGTTTTCCTTTTTGCTGATTTTTTTTCAATTTTGATGCCCATTTGAATCTTGTCTAATCCTAGGTTTGACCAAGATAATTTAAACAAGTTTAAAACATGAAAATGAAAAGGGAAGCATGTATCCTTCTTAGTCACTCTAAACTCGGGTTTTGCCCAGTTCTACAGATCAAGGGTTCAAAAAAATCCAACTACGGGGTTCGAACAACACGATTCTAATCCAAGAATTTTTTCGACCTCATCCAAATGGCCTCAAGCTATAGGGTTAGCATCTAGTGCAGTTTTTGTGAAAATGTATGCACTATGTGTGCTATAACTTGTATGTCTTTCAAATTTGAACCAAATTTGAATAAGTTTGAAATATTTGAAAAGGGGCTTTTGGGAGGATTTTGAAATTTCCATGTTTGAAACCCAAAACCACTTCTCTTCATGCTTGACTTCATAAGACGGAGTTTAGGGGTTAGGGGTAGATACATGATTTGTATGGTTTGATATGTCTAGACCTTGTTTATCAACTTTAATGCTTACTATATGACATAAGAAGACTATGTGATTTTGTTTTTCATTTTTCTGTTTTTTTTTAATTTTTCTGCCCATTTGAATCTTGGTCAAATCCTAGGTTTGACCAAGATTTAGACAAGTTTAACACGTAAATGAGTTAACTTGGATTTCCTACCCTTGAATCCATAGGAAACTTTGTTCTAATGCACTATTATAATCAACCGAGTTTTTACACCAACAGGTCTGTCACTTACGTGTGGTGCCCACCCTTGAGGTCCCACACTTCAGTGAGCACAAGTCATGTGCGTAGGTACGCAAACTCCCACCATCTTCTTTGTCAAGAGAAGACGCATCGATGCGTATTGGAAGTCTGTGGGTCCTTCGGATCCTTCGGTTGTCCCTCTCACAAAAAACAAATCTCTCTCATTCTCGGCCTCGCTCGCTCGCCGCTCGCTGCCTCCTGCTCACTGACAAACCTGCACAAAAGTCAACATCATCACCCGAAAAAGGGAGACACCATAATGCTCTCCCTTCTTCTCTCCTTCCGAGTGATCCCTCTTCCTCCGTGTTTCACTCGACGGGCAAACACCCATGTGCTGCATAGTAATAATAAAAAGGTAGTAGAAAAATCGATATACGAATCTATAATTAAATAGGTTAAACTCGGGTTTTGCCCAGTTCTACAGATCAAGGGTTCAAAAAAATCCAACTACGGGGTTCGAACAACACGATTCTAATCCAAGAATTTTTTCGACCTCATCCAAATGGCCTCAAATTATAGGGTTAGCATCTAGTGCAGTTTGTGTGAAAATGTATGCACTATGTGTGCTATAACTTGTATGTCTTTCAAATTTGAACCAAATTTGAATAAGTTTGAAATATTTGAAAAGGGGCTTTTGGGAGGTTTTTGAAATTTCCATGTTTGAAACCCAAAACCACTTCTCTTCATGCTTGACTTCATAAGACAGAGTTTAGGGGTTAGGGGTATAGATACATGATTTGTCTGGTTTGAATATGTCTAGACCTTGTTTATCAACTTTAATGCTTACTATATAACATAAGAAAACTATTTGCTTTGGTTTTTCTTTTTGCTGATTTTTTTTCAATTTTGATGCCCATTTGAATCTTGGTCAAATCCTAGGTTTGACCATGGTTTAAACAAGTTTAAATCATGAATATGAAAAAATAAGCATCTATCCTTCTTAGTCACCCCAAAATGTAGCTCTTGGGAGGGTTTTTGAAATTTCCATGTTTGAAACAAAAAAACCACTTCTCTTCATGCATGCTTGACTTCATAAGACAGAGTTTAGGGTTAGGGGTGTAGATATATACATGATTTTCTAGTTTTAATATGTCTAGACATGTTTATCAACTTTAATGCTAACTATAGACATAAGAAGACTATGTGCTTTGGTTTTTCATTTTTCTATTTTTTTGAATTTTATGCCCATATATTTGAATCTTGGTCAAATCCTAGGTTCAACCAAGATTTAAACAAGTTTAAAACATGAAAATTAAAAGGTAAGCATGTATCCTTCTTAGTCACTCTAAAATGAAGCTTTTGGGATGTTCTTGAAATTTCCATGTTTGAAACCCAAAACGACTTCTCTTCATGCTAGACTTCATAAGATCGATGGGGGTAGATACATGATTTGTCTGGTTTGGATATATATACCTAGACCTCGTTTATCAACTCGAATGCTTACGATATGACATATATAAGAAGACTATGTGCTTTTGTGTTTCATTTTTCTGATTTTTTTGAATTTTGTGCCCACCCATTTGTATCTTGGTCAAATCCTAGGTTTGATAATGATTTAAACAATTTTAAAATATGAAAATGCAAATGTAAGCATGGATCCTTCTTAGTCACTCTAAAATGAAGCTTTTGGGAGGTTTTTGAAATTTCCATGTTTGAAACCCAAAACCACTTCTCTTCACATGCTTGACTTCATAAGACATAGTTAATCAATTTAGGGGTTAGGGGTATAGATACATGATTTGTGTGGTTTGAATATGTATGGACCTTGTTTATCAACTTCAATGCTTACTATATATATGACATAAGAAAACTATTTGCTTTGGTTTTTCTTTTTTCTGATTTTTTTTTCAATTTTGATGCCCATTTGGATCTTGTCAAATCCTAGGTTTGACGAAATTTATACAAGTTTAAAACATGAAAATGAAAAGGGAAGCATGGATCCTTCTTAGTCACTCTAAAATGAAGCTTTTGGGAGGTTTTTGAAATTTCCATGTTTGAAACCCAAAACCACTTCTCTTCATGCTTGACTTCATAAGACAGAGTTTAGGGGTTAGGGGGTATATATACATGATTTGTCTAGTTTGAATATGTCTAGACCTTGTTTATCAACTTTAATGCTTACTATATAACATAAGAAAACTATTTGCTTTGGTTTTTCTTTTTGCTGATTTTTTTTTCAATTTTGATGCCCATTTGAATCTTGGTCAAATCCTAGGTTTGACCATGGTTTAAACAAGTTTAAATCATGAATATGAAAAAATAAGCATCTATCCTTCTTAGTCACCCCAAAATGTAGCTCTTGGGAGGGTTTTTGAAATTTGCATGTTTGAAACAAAAAAACACTTCTCTTCATGCATGCTTGACTTCATAAGACAGAGTTTGGGGTTAGGGGTGTAGATATATACATGATAATCTAGTTTGAATATGTCTAGACCTGTTTATCATCTTTAATGCTAACTATAGACATAAGAAGACTATGTGCTTTGGTTTTTCATTTTTCTGTTTTTTTTTGAATTTTATGCCCATATATTTGAATCTTGGTCAAATCCTAGGTTCAACCAAGATTTAAACAAGTTTAAAACATGAAAATTAAAAGGTAAGCATGTATCCTTCTTAGTCACTCTAAAATGAAGCTTTTGGGATGTTCTTGAAATTTCCATGTTTGAAACCCAAAACGACTTCTCTTCATGCTAGACTTCATAAGATCGATGGGGGGTAGATACATGATTATTCTGGTTTGGATATATATACCTAGACCTCGTTTATCAACTCGAATGCTTACGATATGACATATATAAGAAGACTATGTGCTTTTGTTTTTCATTTTTCTGATTTTTTTGAATTTTGTGCCCACCCATTTGTATCTTGGTCAAATCCTAGGTTTGATAATGATTTAAACAAGTTTAAAATATGAAAATGCAAATGTAAGCATGGATCCTTCTTAGTCACTCTAAAATGAAGCTTTTGGGAGGTTTTTGAAATTTCCATGTTTGAAACCCAAAACCACTTCTCTTCACATGCTTGACTTCATAAGACATAGTTAATTAATTTAGGGGTTAGGGGGTATAGATACATGATTTGTGTGGTTTGAATATGTATGGACCTTGTTTATCAACTTTAATGCTTACTATATGACATAAGAAGACTATGTGATTTGGTTTTTCATTTTTTGTTTTTTTATTTTTCTGCCCATTTGAATCTTGGTCAAATCCTAGGTTTGACCAAGATTTAGACAAGTTTAACACGTAAATGAGTTAACTTGGATTTCCTACCCTTGAATCCATAGGAAACTTTGTTCTAATGCACTATAATAATCAACCGAGTTTTTACACCAACAGTCTGTCACTTACGTGTGGTGCCCACGCTTGAGGTCCCACACTTCAGTGAGCACAAGTCTCGTTCAATAGGTACGCAAACTATTTGCTTTGGTTTTCCTTTTTGCTTTTTTTTCAATTTTGATGCCCATTTGAATCTTGTCTAATCCTAGGTTTGACCAAGATAATTTAAACAAGTTTAAAACATGAAAATGAAAAGGGAAGCATGTATCCTTCTTAGTCACTCTAAACTCGGGTTTTGCCCAGTTCTACAGATCAAGGGTTCAAAAAAATCCAACTACGGGGTTCGAACAACACGATTCTAATCCAAGAATTTTTTCGACCTCATCCAAATGGCCTCAAGCTATAGGGTTAGCATCTAGTGCAGTTTTTGTGAAAATGTATGCACTATGTGTGCTATAACTTGTATGTCTTTCAAATTTGAACCAAATTTGAATAAGTTTGAAATATTTGAAAAGGGGCTTTTGGGAGGATTTTGAAATTTCCATGTTTGAAACCCAAAACCACTTCTCTTCATGCTTGACTTCATAAGACGGAGTTTAGGGGTTAGGGGTAGATACATGATTTGTATGGTTTGATATGTCTAGACCTTGTTTATCAACTTTAATGCTTACTATATGACATAAGAAGACTATGTGATTTTGTTTTTCATTTTTCTGTTTTTTTTTATTTTTCTGCCCATTTGAATCTTGGTCAAATCCTAGGTTTGACCAAGATTTAGACAAGTTTAACACGTAAATGAGTTAACTTGGATTTCCTACCCTTGAATCCATAGGAAACTTTGTTCTAATGCACTATTATAATCAACCGAGTTTTTACACCAACAGGTCTGTCACTTACGTGTGGTGCCCACCCTTGAGGTCCCACACTTCAGTGAGCACAAGTCACGTGCAGTAGGTACGCAAACTCCCAGCCATCTTCTTTGTCAAGAGAAGACGCATCAGATGCGTATTGGAAGTCTGTGGGTCCTTCTGGATCCTTCGGTTGTCCCTCTCACAAAAAAACAAATCTCTCTCATTCTCGGCCTCGCTCGACTCGCTCGCTCGCTCGCTCGCACCTCCTGCTCACTGACAAACCCTGCACAAAAGTCAACATCATCACCCGAAAAAGGGGAGACACCCCTTCTTCTCTCCTTCCGAGTGATCCCTCTTCCTCCGTGTTTCACTCGACGGGCAAACACCCATGTGCTGCATAGTAATAATAAAAAGGTAGTAGAAAAATCGATATACGAATCTATAATTAAATAGGTTAAACTCGGGTTTTGCCCAGTTCTACAGATCAAGGGTTCAAAAAAATCCAACTACGGGGTTCGAACAACACGATTCTAATCCAAGAATTTTTTCGACCTCATCCAAATGGCCTCAAATTATAGGGTTAGCATCTAGTGCAGTTTGTGTGAAAATGTATGCACTATGTGTGCTATAACTTGTATGTCTTTCAAATTTGAACCAAATTTGAATAAGTTTGAAATATTTGAAAAGGGGCTTTTGGGAGGTTTTTGAAATTTCCATGTTTGAAACCCAAAACCACTTCTCTTCATGCTTGACTTCATAAGACAGAGTTTAGGGGTTAGGGGTATAGATACATGATTTGTCTGGTTTGAATATGTCTAGACCTTGTTTATCAACTTTAATGCTTACTATATAACATAAGAAAACTATTTGCTTTGGTTTTTCTTTTTGCTGATTTTTTTTCAATTTTGATGCCCATTTGAATCTTGGTCAAATCCTAGGTTTGACCATGGTTTAAACAAGTTTAAATCATGAATATGAAAAAATAAGCATCTATCCTTCTTAGTCACCCCAAAATGTAGCTCTTGGGACGGTTTTTGAAATTTCCATGTTTGAAACAAAAAAACCACTTCTCTTCATGCATGCTTGACTTCATAAGACAGAGTTTAGGGTTAGGGGTGTAGATATATACATGATTTTCTAGTTTGAATATGTCTAGACATGTTTATCAACTTTAATGCTAACTATAGACATAAGAAGACTATGTGCTTTGGTTTTTCATTTTTCTATTTTTTTTATTTTATGCCCATATATTTGAATCTTGGTCAAATCCTAGGTTCAACCAAGATTTAAACAAGTTTAAAACATGAAAATTAAAAGGTAAGCATGTATCCTTCTTAGTCACTCTAAAATGAAGCTTTTGGGAGGTTTTTGAAATTTCCATGTTTGAAACCCAAAACCACTTCTCTTCACATGCTTGACTTCATAAGACATAGTTAATCAATTTAGGGGTTAGGGGGTATAGATACATGATTTGTGTGGTTTGAATATGTATGGACCTTGTTTATCAACTTCAATGCTTACTATATATATGACATAAGAAAACTATTTGCTTTGGTTTTTCTTTTTTCTGATTTTTTTTTCAATTTTGATGCCCATTTGGATCTTGTCAAATCCTAGGTTTGACGAAATTTATACAAGTTTAAAACATGAAAATGAAAAGGGAAGCATGGATCCTTCTTAGTCACTCTAAAATGAAGCTTTTGGGAGGTTTTTGAAATTTCCATGTTTGAAACCCAAAACCACTTCTCTTCATGCTTGACTTCATAAGACGGAGTTTAGGGGTTAGGGGTAGATACATGATTTGTATGGTTTGATATGTCTAGACCTTGTTTATCAACTTTAATGCTTACTATATGACATAAGAAGACTATGTGATTTTGTTTTTCATTTTTCTTTTTTTTTTGCCCATTTGAATCTTGGTCAAATCCTAGGTTTGACCAAGATTTAGACAAGTTTAACACGTAAATGAGTTAACTTGGATTTCCTACCCTTGAATCCATAGGAAACTTTGTTCTAATGCACTATTATAATCAACCGAGTTTTTACACCAACAGGTCTGTCACTTACGTGTGGTGCCCACCCTTGAGGTCCCACACTTCAGTGAGCACAAGTCACGTGCAGAGGTACGCAAACTCCCAGCCATCTTCTTTGTCAAGAGAAGACGCATCGGATGCGTATTGGAAGTCGTGGGTCCTTCTGGATCCTTCGGTTGTCCCTCTCACAAAAAAAAACAAATCTCTCTCATTCTCGGCCTCGCTCGACTCGCTCGCTCGCACCTCCCTGCTGACAAACCCTGCACAAAAGTCAACATCATCACCCGAAAAAGGGGAGACACCATAATGCTCTCCCTTCTTCTCTCCTTCCGAGTGATCCCTCTTCCTCCGTGTTTCACTCGACGGGCAAACACCCATGTGCTGCATAGTAATAATAAAAAGGTAGTAGAAAAATCGATATACGAATCTATAATTAAATAGGTTAAACTCGGGTTTTGCCCAGTTCTACAGATCAAGGGTTCAAAAAAATCCAACTACGGGGTTCGAACAACACGATTCTAATCCAAGAATTTTTTCGACCTCATCCAAATGGCCTCAAATTATAGGGTTAGCATCTAGTGCAGTTTGTGTGAAAATGTATGCACTATGTGTGCTATAACTTGTATGTCTTTCAAATTTGAACCAAATTTGAATAAGTTTGAAATATTTGAAAAGGGGCTTTTGGGAGGTTTTTGAAATTTCCATGTTTGAAACCCAAAACCACTTCTCTTCATGCTTGACTTCATAAGACAGAGTTTAGGGGTTAGGGGTATAGATACATGATTTGTCTGGTTTGAATATGTCTAGACCTTGTTTATCAACTTTAATGCTTACTATATAACATAAGAAAACTATTTGCTTTGGTTTTTATTTTTGCTGATTTTTTTTCAATTTTGATGCCCATTTGAATCTTGGTCAAATCCTAGGTTTGACCATGGTTTAAACAAGTTTAAATCATGAATATGAAAAAATAAGCATCTATCCTTCTTAGTCACCCCAAAATGTAGCTCTTGGGAGGGTTTTTGAAATTTCCATGTTTGAAACAAAAAAACCACTTCTCTTCATGCATGCTTGACTTCATAAGACAGAGTTTAGGGTTAGGGGTGTAGATATATACATGATTTTCTAGTTTGAATATGTCTAGACATGTTTATCAACTTTAATGCTAACTATAGACATAAGAAGACTATGTGCTTTGGTTTTTCATTTTTCTATTTTTTTTGAATTTTATGCCCATATATTTGAATCTTGGTCAAATCCTAGGTTCAACCAAGATTTAAACAAGTTTAAAACATGAAAATTAAAAGGTAAGCATGTATCCTTCTTAGTCACTCTAAAATGAAGCTTTTGGGATGTTCTTGAAATTTCCATGTTTGAAACCCAAAACGACTTCTCTTCATGCTAGACTTCATAAGATCGATGGGGGGTAGATACATGATTTGTCTGGTTTGGATATATATACCTAGACCTCGTTTATCAACTCGAATGCTTACGATATGACATATATAAGAAGACTATGTGCTTTTGTTTTTCATTTTTCTGATTTTTTTGAATTTTGTGCCCACCCATTTGTATCTTGGTCAAATCCTAGGTTTGATAATGATTTAAACAATTTTAAAATATGAAAATGCAAATGTAAGCATGGATCCTTCTTAGTCACTCTAAAATGAAGCTTTTGGGAGGTTTTTGAAATTTCCATGTTTGAAACCCAAAACCACTTCTCTTCACATGCTTGACTTCATAAGACATAGTTAATCAATTTAGGGGTTAGGGGTATAGATACATGATTTGTGTGGTTTGAATATGTATGGACCTTGTTTATCAACTTCAATGCTTACTATATATATGACATAAGAAAACTATTTGCTTTGGTTTTTCTTTTTTCTGATTTTTTTTTCAATTTTGATGCCCATTTGGATCTTGTCAAATCCTAGGTTTGACGAAATTTATACAAGTTTAAAACATGAAAATGAAAAGGGAAGCATGGATCCTTCTTAGTCACTCTAAAATGAAGCTTTTGGGAGGTTTTTGAAATTTCCATGTTTGAAACCCAAAACCACTTCTCTTCATGCTTGACTTCATAAGACGGAGTTTAGGGGTTAGGGGTAGATACATGATTTGTATGGTTTGATATGTCTAGACCTTGTTTATCAACTTTAATGCTTACTATATGACATAAGAAGACTATGTGATTTTGTTTTTCATTTTTCTGTTTTTTTTATTTTTCTGCCCATTTGAATCTTGGTCAAATCCTAGGTTTGACCAAGATTTAGACAAGTTTAACACGTAAATGAGTTAACTTGGATTTCCTACCCTTGAATCCATAGGAAACTTTGTTCTAATGCACTATTATAATCAACCGAGTTTTTACACCAACAGGTCTGTCACTTACGTGTGGTGCCCACCCTTGAGGTCCCACACTTCAGTGAGCACAAGTCACGTGCAGTAGGTACGCAAACTCCCAGCCATCTTCTTTGTCAAGAGAAGACGCATCAGATGCGTATTGGAAGTCTGTGGGTCCTTCTGGATCCTTCGGTTGTCCCTCTCACAAAAAAAACAAATCTCTCTCATTCTCGGCCTCGCTCGACTCGCTCGCTCGCTCGCACCTCCTGCTCACTGACAAACCCTGCACAAAAGTCAACATCATCACCCGAAAAAGGGGAGACACCCCCTTCTTCTCTCCTTCCGAGTGATCCCTCTTCCTCCGTGTTTCACTCGACGGGCAAACACCCATGTGCTGCATAGTAATAATAAAAAGGTAGTAGAAAAATCGATATACGAATCTATAATTAAATAGGTTAAACTCGGGTTTTGCCCAGTTCTACAGATCAAGGGTTCAAAAAAATCCAACTACGGGGTTCGAACAACACGATTCTAATCCAAGAATTTTTTCGACCTCATCCAAATGGCCTCAAATTATAGGGTTAGCATCTAGTGCAGTTTGTGTGAAAATGTATGCACTATGTGTGCTATAACTTGTATGTCTTTCAAATTTGAACCAAATTTGAATAAGTTTGAAATATTTGAAAAGGGGCTTTTGGGAGGTTTTTGAAATTTCCATGTTTGAAACCCAAAACCACTTCTCTTCATGCTTGACTTCATAAGACAGAGTTTAGGGGTTAGGGGGTATAGATACATGATTTGTCTGGTTTGAATATGTCTAGACCTTGTTTATCAACTTTAATGCTTACTATATAACATAAGAAAACTATTTGCTTTGGTTTTTCTTTTTGCTGATTTTTTTTCAATTTTGATGCCCATTTGAATCTTGGTCAAATCCTAGGTTTGACCATGGTTTAAACAAGTTTAAATCATGAATATGAAAAAATAAGCATCTATCCTTCTTAGTCACCCCAAAATGTAGCTCTTGGGAGGGTTTTTGAAATTTCCATGTTTGAAACAAAAAAACCACTTCTCTTCATGCATGCTTGACTTCATAAGACAGAGTTTAGGGTTAGGGGTGTAGATATATACATGATTTTCTAGTTTGAATATGTCTAGACATGTTTATCAACTTTAATGCTAACTATAGACATAAGAAGACTATGTGCTTTGGTTTTTCATTTTTCTATTTTTTTTGAATTTTATGCCCATATATTTGAATCTTGGTCAAATCCTAGGTTCAACCAAGATTTAAACAAGTTTAAAACATGAAAATTAAAAGGTAAGCATGTATCCTTCTTAGTCACTCTAAAATGAAGCTTTTGGGATGTTCTTGAAATTTCCATGTTTGAAACCCAAAACGACTTCTCTTCATGCTAGACTTCATAAGATCGATGGGGGGTAGATACATGATTTGTCTGGTTTGGATATATATACCTAGACCTCGTTTATCAACTCGAATGCTTACGATATGACATATATAAGAAGACTATGTGCTTTTGTTTTTCATTTTTCTGATTTTTTTGAATTTTGTGCCCACCCATTTGTATCTTGGTCAAATCCTAGGTTTGATAATGATTTAAACAATTTTAAAATATGAAAATGCAAATGTAAGCATGGATCCTTCTTAGTCACTCTAAAATGAAGCTTTTGGGAGGTTTTTGAAATTTCCATGTTTGAAACCCAAAACCACTTCTCTTCACATGCTTGACTTCATAAGACATAGTTAATCAATTTAGGGGTTAGGGGTATAGATACATGATTTGTGTGGTTTGAATATGTATGGACCTTGTTTATCAACTTCAATGCTTACTATATATATGACATAAGAAAACTATTTGCTTTGGTTTTTCTTTTTTCTGATTTTTTTTTCAATTTTGATGCCCATTTGGATCTTGTCAAATCCTAGGTTTGACGACCAAGATAATTTAAACAAGTTTAAAACATGAAAATGAAAAGGTAAACATGGATCCTTCTTAGTCACTCTAAAATGAAGCTTTTGGGAGGTTTTTGAAATTTCCATGTTTGAAACCCAAAACCACTTCTCTTCACATGCTTGACAATTCATAAGACAGAGTTTAGGGGTTAGGGGTATAGCTACATGATTTGTCTGGTTTGAATATGTCTAGACCTTGTTTATCAACTTTAATGCTTACTATATGACATAAGAAAACTATTTGCTTTGGTTTTCTTTTTGCTGAATTTTTTTCAATTTTGATGCCCATTTGAATCTTGTCTAATCCTAGGTTTGACCAAGATAATTTAAACAAGTTTAAAACATGAAAATGAAAAGGGAAGCATGTATCCTTCTTAGTCACCCCAAAATGTAGCTCTTAGGAGGGTTTTTGAAATTTCCATGTTTGACTTCATAAGACGGAGTTTAGGGGTTAGGGGGTATAGATACATGATTTGTGTGGTTTGAATATGTATGGACCTTTTTTATCAACTTTAATGCTTACTACATGACATAAGAAGACTATGTGATTTGGTTTTTCATTTTTCTGTTTTTTTATTTTTCTGCCCATTTGAATCTTGGTCAAATCCTAGGTTTGACCAAGATTTAGACAAGTTTAACACGTAAATGAGTTAACTTGGATTTCCTACCCTTGAATCCATAGGAAACTTTGTTCTAATGCACTATAATAATCAACCGAGTTTTTACACCAACAGGTCTGTCACTTACGTGTGTGCGTGAGGTCCCACACTTCAGTGAGCACAAGTCACGTGCAATAGGTACGCAAACTCCCAGCCATCTTCTTTGTTAAGAGAAGACGCATCAGATGCGTATTGGAAGTCTGTGGGTCCTTCTGGATCCTTCGGTTGTCCCTCTCACAAAAAAAACAAATCTCTCTCATTCTCGGCCTCGCTCTCGCTCGCTCGCTCGCTCGCTCGCCCCTCCTGCTCACTGACAAACCCTGCACAAAAGTCAACATCATCACCCGAAAAAGGGGAGACACCCCTTCTTCTCTCCTTCCGAGTGATCCCTCTTCCTCCGTGTTTCACTCGACGGGCAAACACCCATGTGCTGCATAGTAATAATAAAAAGGTAGTAGAAAAATCGATATACGAATCTATAATTAAATAGGTTAAACTCGGGTTTTGCCCAGTTCTACAGATCAAGGGTTCAAAAAAATCCAACTACGGGGTTCGAACAACACGATTCTAATCCAAGAATTTTTTCGACCTCATCCAAATGGTCTCAAATTATAGGGTTAGCATCTAGTGCAGTTTGTGTGAAAATGTATGCAATATGTGTGATATAACTTGTATGTCTTTCAAATTTGAACCAAATTTGAATAAGTTTGAAATATTTGAAAACGGGCTTAATTTTGGGAGGTTTTTGAACCAAAGAGAAGTGGTATTGGGTTTCAAACATGGAAATTCCAAAAACCTCCCGGCCACGAGCTCCATTTTGGAGTGACTAAGAAGGGATCGATTTTACTTAGGTATGTAGTATTGTACATCACAAATGTGAAATGAAACAGATGATGTGAATCTCTATAAACCCTAAACCCTAATTATATTAAACCCCTAGACCCTAACACTAAACCTTATATATATAAACCATAAACCTATATATCACTACCAAAAAATGAGTCATGCGATTCAAATGTTTGGCATTGTTTTCTCGTAGCATGCAAAATGCTCTCACACACACTTCTGGGGAAGCGAGGCCTCAAACACATGGTGCAAAAAAATATGCAGGGTTCTTGTCTAAACATAGAAGTGTATATATGCCATGTTTATTTGGTACTGTTCATAGAGGTATTATGTAAACCACAAATGATATGACTATGCATGCTTTGTTTCGATCTTTTCTATCAATCCCCACACAATAACTTATTAATTCGGCTTGTTTTAAAATTTAGCTAGGTCGAGCAATCTCACGATGCTCTCACCCTGCTTGTTTTAATTTGCTCTAGTAGGAGGGTGCGGTGCATGTGTTTGGCCATTATTATATAAAATGTACTTGGCTCGATCCACACATTCAGGCCACACACCCATGTATTTTTTAAATTATTTGTTTGATCTGTACTTCATCTACACACTGTGTCAAATTTGCATTTTATCGGATTTAGCCCAAGAAATTGTATATATATAGATGCACATTGAGATAATTCATGAAACCTTGGAAATGGTCATCCTGTCATGCATGTTTCCCCGCGAATGAAAACTTGATTGGTGGCAGACAAGCAAAAACACATTTATGGGCGACAACCCAAAATGCACATATTTTGCAAAGTATTCATGCTTGCATGATGAAAAGTTGCAAATATATACATAAAATTGGGCCATGATTCAAAAGTTTGGCATGGTTCTTGTGTAGTGGTACCAAGCTCACATGCATGTGGGAGGAAATTTAGCTAGACGAACTCCAACATGGTGCCAATCTACTTGAGGGTTCTTCTCTAAAACACTGGTATGGCATGTTTGGTATTTTCCCTAGATATATGTACTACAAAATGATGAATACTCCATGTTTTTAGATTGCCTTTTTTGAATCACGTGTGCCTTGATTTCAAATCTAGGTCAAATCACTGGGGGAGGGGGATAAACTTGGCTTCATGGAAAAAATAATGTCTTGTAAATGAGATAACTTGGCTTTCCTACCCTTGGATCTATAGGAAACTATGGAGTACTAATACATTATAATAATCACCCGAGTACACCAACTGGTCTGTCACTTACGTGTGGTTCCCATGCGTGAGGTCCCACACTTCAGTGAGCACAGGTCATGTGTCCACCAGTCTAGAGGCTCCCGTTAAAAGAAGAGCCCTCTATATTATTATAAAGAAACATCAATCTCCATAAACATCAATCTCCCTTCTCAGTTCTCAGCTTCTCACTGCTCCCCCCTCGCTCGCGCCGCCGCCGCCACAACCCCCCGCGCCCCTTTCCGATCCCTCATCAGACCTTAGACTATGGAGTTGCCTGTGCCGAAGAAGCAGCCTCTGAAGCCGACGATCCAGTGTATCAACGACTGGTGCGGGAGGGAGATCCCTTACAACGAGGAAGACAAGCACATGATGGCGTGCCCGCACGGCTCTTGCTTCTGCACGCACCCCGGCTGCGAATTCGCCGATTCGAAGGTACCGTTCATCCTACACCTCAGAGAAGCCCACTTGACCGCTGTGGATAGGTTCCCGTACGACGAGGACTTCGGATTTGTTCATCTGAAGGTGCCGGCACCGGGCTCGCCAAAACTACAGCTCATCGGCTACGGGACGGATGGCGCAGTGTTCGCCTTGCACATCCACCCTTGCGGCATGGACACCGCGGTATCCTTCGTGTGCGTCAGGCCGGCGGCGTGCAACTTGCCCCGGTATAGGGTGACAATGTGGGCGAACGGCCCGCCGATGCCGGGGCCGCGTAAGCTTACCGGGGAACACTTGTTTGACGTGGTGAAGGCGGTATTAGAGCCGACGAGCAGCCCGACTCCGGGCACAGTTTCTTTGGGAGATGTCACTTCCTTCCTCTCGGTGCCGCCGCGGTACCTGTGCGGCAATGAATCATCGAAGCAGCTGACTATCTATTTGCGCATCGATAAGGAGTGAGTGAACATAACACTACCCTCAATCTTATTGGGACGATGCTAATGCGGATTTAAGTAATGCTGAATTAATTTGTTTTTCTTGTGACAGGGCGATTAGCAAGGAGAAGAGGATCTCGGTGCACAGCTAGCGACCTATATCTCGGCGTCCACCAAGTGTCCCTGAGTAGGAGATCTTGTTCTGCCTCTTCTTTTGATGTTTAATATTGCTTCATCACCGTAAAAGGAAGGGTGTGTCTGGGGTTCTGATAGACAACGTCTCAAAATCGTCCGCTAAGGGGTATTTTTCGTCGCCTATGGGCCTAACCCGACGATATGGGTTCCGTTGTCGAAACTGCGTCAGGCAAAGTCCAACGACGATTTTTTCGGTCCGTCGCGCTTGGGCGCCCTTCCGCCACGGAAAATCGGACCGTTGCGGAAGTGTTTTCGGGAGCCCGTTGACTGCTGACGTCATGCAAACTGACACGTGGCAGACGCCGTTAACTGCCAGTTAACGGCGTTAACCGGCTGAAACCCCGTGGTAGATGGTAGGCCCACACGAGGCCTGCCACGTCTTAAGCGGGCCGGGCCAGATGACATAGTTTGACCGGTCAACTATATAGCTGGGCTGGTCCATTAGTTACGTGGGCCGGGCCTAACCTCTAAGGTTGACTGGTCAAAACTTAAATGGGCCGGCCCATTTAACATGTGGGGTCCACCTTACAGCAACTGGGCCGGCCCATTTAGTGTGTGGGGTCCACCGTATAGCAAGTGGGCCGGCCCAACAAGCTAGTGGGCCGGGCCAAAAACACGTGGGTCCCACTTTCCGTTAAAGGGTCGGCCCATTTCGTTTGTGGGGTCCACCATACAGCAAGTGGCCGGCCCAACAAAATAGTGGGCCGGGCCAAAAACACGTGGGTCCCACTTTCCTAAGGGCCGGCCCATTTAGCATGTGGGGTCCACCATATAGCAAGTGGGCTGGCCCGCAAGATAGTGGGCGGGCCAAAAACACGGTGGGTCCCACTTTCTGTTAAAGGGCTGGCCCAATTAGTATGTGGGGTCCACCATATAGCAGTGGGCGGCCCAACAAGATAGTGGGCCGGGCCAAAAACACAGTGGGTCCCACTTTCCTCTTAAAGGGCCGGCCCATTTAGTATGTGGGACCACCATATAGCAAGTGGGCCGGCCCAACAAGATAGTGGGCCGGGCCAAAAACACATGTGGGTCCCACTTTCTGTTAAAGGCCGGCCCAACACGTATGAGGGTCCACCATATAGCAAGTGGCCGGCCCAACAAGATAGTGGGTCGGGCCAAAAACACAGTGGGTCCCACTTTCCTCTTAAAGGGCCGGCCCATTTATTATGTGGGGTCCACCAAAAAGCAAATGGGCTGGCCCAACTAATTAGTGGGCCGGCCCAGTAGTTGGTGGGGTCCACCTTAAAGCAAGTGGGCCAGCCCAATTAGTGTGTGGGGTCCACCGTAAATCAAATGGGCTGGCCCAAGAAGTAAGTGGGCCAGCCCGTTTAGTTGTTGTTTATATGCCGGCATAATATGCGCTTTAGGATTTTGCGGGCAGGCACATATGTGATTTCGCTTAATTGGGCCGTTTAAGGGATGGGAATTCGTGATTTAGATACTGAGAATATTTACGCAGCATTGATTTCTGTCGGATAGCCTCACTTACCACAAGCACCAAAGAAAAAATGCGCGAAAGAACTATAAAAACTAACTAAATATTACATCAGCTGCAAGGCATTGAAAAAAATATTACAGAACCCAGAGAAATTGAATGGTAATTAAACCTAGCAATACAATGAAGCGATCCGGCAATCTTTTAAGTTGTCCATGCAGCACCTATATCTGAAACAAAGACATTACAAGTTAAGACAGCAACAATGGAAAGGCAAAGACACTACAATATTGTTTGGCAAAGAATTTGGAACTCATCATTTCGTCGTTATAACAAGATCATTGTAATGTGCACAATAAGCAAACAAAGAGTGCATGCCGCATACCAACAGCCAATATAACAGAGCATGTTAGAATGAAACAGCAGACTTACTACTGTCGAGTCCCATGCAAACCAACATGTTCAGGGAGTACAAAATTGGCATGAACAACATAGTAGCAGGCTATAAATTTTGTAACAACGACTGAGCAAGATGAAGTTATGATGGCTACATCTACAGAGCAGGGAATGTAAACCAAAAATAGAAGTTACGATGGCAAAAGCTAAAGAGGAGGGAATGTGAACCAACATGTGCCAAGTGCAATTACTTCATTTTGGCCGTGAACTAAATAATACTCCTGAACTTATAGTGAAGGGGATGCAAATCAAGATGTTTCGGGATATAAACTTGTAATGAGCAACACATGGAGGATAGTTAATGCTGGAGCTTAGGATGGACCAGATACAGAATATAGTGGGATCACCTGTGAACTTGTATAAGAGGGAATGCAAACCAATATGTTCAGCTTTCCATATGTGAGCGTCATGCCAAGTCAGAGAAACAAGTCAATAATGCAGCTTTTGAAGAACAAGATGGCACGCAAAATTATTATCTAGTAGTATGACAAGTTTATTTGTACTACAGGCTAGATAGCAGAGTGATAGCATGCCAAACTAAGTCCTTACTTTGTTAGCTTACAATGAACTAGATACAAAACAATGGCATCACCTGTAGTACAGGGAATGCAAGCCAACATGTTCATGGAGTAAAAAATTGGCACAAACAACATAGTAGCAGGCCATAATTTTTGTAACAACGACTGAGCAAGATAAAGTTATGATGGCTAGATCTACAGAGCAGGGAATGTAAACCAAATATAGAAGTTACGATGCCAAAAGCTATAGAGCAGGGAATGCGAACCAACATGTGCAATTACTTAAAATTGGCCATGAACTAAATAATAGCAGGATGTTACTATAATACCTACAGTATAATTTTTGTAACAACGACTGAGCAAGATAGAAGTTATGATGGCTACATCTACAGAGCAGGGAATGCAAACCAAAATGTTCAATCGCTTAAAGTTAGCAATGAAGTAGAAAATAGCAACGTGTTACGGTCATAGCTAGGAATGAACTAAAAGAGCTTCAGACAAACAAGCATCTGAACCCAGAACATGGCGCTAAAACAAGGGACTTACATTAGGAGAAGCACTCTGTGGGAGTCACAGCAGATCTTCCTGGGGTTGATAGATCCGGTGATGAAGTACGCTACATGTGCTACTTGGGGTTGGAGAGACGGCCATTACACTTCATGGTTACTCATCTAATCTGCAAAGACGTAACGGCGCGTCGTTAGCACAAACAGGTTCCCCCAAGATTAAACAAGAACTTGCAGGCAAGCAATAGAAAAGCGACAGTAGAAGAGTTTAGATCATGGACGGCGCCGGTGAAGCAGATTCGGTTCATGCACATCGGTGTCGGTGAGCAAGATCCGATGCGGTGGACGATGCCGCAGCTGAAGCGACTGCGGTAGGCTGCTGGATGAGCATATGGTTTCGAGGTTCGGCGGGGATGATCCGGTCCGGTTGATGACGGCGTCGATGAAGCGGCTCCGGCAGGCAGCCGGATGACGAGGATCGCGAGGGCTCGGGTAGGCCAGGGAAGTCCGGCGGGGATGTTCCGGTGCGGTGGTCGTGGAGGTGGTAGAGAGAGGGACTTGGGAAGTTCCGGTGGGTGGTCTGAGGGAAATGAATTTTTTTGGGAGGGTTTCCGGGGCTAGGGAGGTGGTGATCCAAAAAATGACGGGCAGACCCCCCCACCAACCGACTTTCTGTCATCTCCACAAGGGTAGAATGGGAATTTGAAAGCGTGTGAATTTTTTGTATTTTGTGGGCGGGAAGTTTTGCCGCTATGAGATTTTGAATTTGGCTAAGGTCCAAGTATAATGATAAAAAATTGTGAGACCGTACTAGTACCTCTGTTCAAGGCCGAGTGCAAAATCAAATCATCATCACCTTGAATATCGGTTACTATCATCGTGTTCTATCTTCTTATCCCATTCAAAAACACGCCTGAAATATTTCTAGATTGGCGGGAGATTTTGCCGCCCGACTGAGATTTGATTTTGAATATGGCTATGGTCAAGTAATATAATATAATACTAATATAAAGACGGTACACCTGGTTAAGTACTAATTGCTCTGCTTCGGCAGTTAAGGCCAGCAGCCACATCAAGCCATCATCATTACAAACAAAATCAGTCAAATCTAGAAGCTAGTATAGGATAAATTCACAGCAGCATAATAAATCCAGAAAACTAATATAATACTACATAAACTGCATACAAGAGCCAAAAGCAGCCAATAACAATGTTAATGTTCACGACAAACTAATCTGAAAATAATACAAGACACAATGTATGGCCAACATGAAGATTAGGATACCCCAGGATGAACGAATATGTTCTTCATTCAGCATATATTTCTTCGTCACTCCATTGAAGGAAATTTTCATTGAACTCCTTTCGTCTGCAGTGTGCAGCCAATACATCCTCCAAACGGTATGGCCTTTGTTCATTTCTCATACCGTAGTTTCCTAATCTATTCACATGTATTGGCCACTCATCCCAGGCCTTTATATCATCAAAGTACTCTCTGATATAACCAAAATCTGTGTAGTAGATGCAGCCAGGTCGAAGTGTCGGGTGCACTCTGGTGTCGACGGAGATACACCGGATATAATGGACGAAGAAGGCACGACTGCCAATGTTATTGACGGCATGGAGAGAGCGGCTCTCAGTGTCCACACGGTACACCAATGGTTGACCTTCCTCCAAATGCTTGTTGTCCAACAACACAAGCAGCAGAGCACCATCCGACTCCACAAGGTAGAACTTGTTATTTCCAAGTTCTGGAAATGAAAATAGTGTATCCATTTTGACAGTGCTCGCACGCTGCTCCAACTGGACATTGTTGGTGCACACTAATTTTCCGAACTCAAAATTGTTCACAGCTATTGCATACAATTCACCATTGAACGGGGTAATGCAACGCAGACAATGGTGCTCGATCGAAAATCTTCCTTCTCCCCAATCTTCATCTATACCCTTAGTTGGAGTGCTCTCATCGACCCAAGCAATTTCCGCCGGGTAATCTTTGGAAACGAAGACCATAGTCGGGGACTTCATCACAGCGACTGACTTCAGAATAACGTTTGGCATATGCGCCTCAAACATAGTATTCAATGTCTTTGTGAGTGGGTTCAGAAGCCGTATCTTGTGCGGCTGGTTCTTCTGGGCAAGCACGATGACGCCACGGCAAAAGCCGACAAAGTAGTATCTAAAATATATTGATGAAGATAACATTCAGCACTAAGATGTTTACGATTGAAAATAAAAATAGATTAACTCTATAGATATGGAGGAATTTGAACCTTGCATGAACTTCCGTTAGATCGATGGTGACGTAGCGGGATGTGCGGAGGTGGAGGAAGGTGAAATCAGCAGCGCGTGGAAGGCCGTGGTCTAGCATGATCCATTCGTGCAGGTGCACGTCGGGCTCAGGTAAACCTGAGCGCCAATTTCTACAGACTTGCCTCATAGCAGAGTAGGTGTCAGCGTACTGCTCGTTCGCCAGTAAGCATTCGCCGATCTTGTGAAGTGGTCCATCAGCCGAGAGAGAGGCCCAGTTCACGGAGGCGACGGCCGCCGGCGCATTCTTCTTGTCCATCGCCGGCAGGGAGCGCGCGTGGGCGGTTGGTGTTTTTTCCTTCGATTTGGAGAAGTTGATGGGACGTGAGAGGCGTGGTTGCGTGCGTGAGTGAGAATGAGACTGTGTGCAGAGGGAGGGAGAGAGGGGGCTCTGGCAACGTGACGGTTGGTCTCGGCAGTTTCTCAAAAAAGCTAGACGTTTGGTCTCAACACGCGCACCGCCTAACCGCTGTGCACCGCGACACGCGTCCGTGGTACTGCACGTCTGCACCGTTACGTGTACTCAGTTAGCCTTACACTGGAAAAATATCTGCACTCAGTTTTCCCCTCGAGTACTAATACTGGCTAGTGCATTACCTCATAAAAAAAATACTGGCTAGTGCAATATACTCAGTTTTACCCTCAAGTGGCTGATCAACAGAGAGTCAACAAATGGGATTAAGCTATCTAATTGAGTAATTTCATGCGCAAAAAAAAATCATAGTGCCTCCTACTCATGGAGTCTTGTTAAGAAGAGGAGGTCTAATACGTGGAAAACAGAATAGCACACCACAGGTCCGAAATGATGGAAAGGGCTAGGCAATCCACTTATTATAGAACTCAACAAAAACCACATGGAACTATATTAAACTTATGCAGTAGCCAACGCAACCAAAAGTCAGAAGTGCAGGCTGAATCCCAAAGGCACAACACAAAAAGGAAACTTGCAACCTTATATAAAAGGGGCTATGCAACCCACTTATATACACATTAACAGCCATCCTCGTGTGTGACAAGAGAAATTCAACACTGGATTCGGAGGTAGGCACATGAAGCTTTACAAGGGCCAATGGGGCACCAACAATTTAAGGATGAATTGAACCACACCGTCAACAATTCAAACTCGAGACCTTGGCTCTAATACCATTTAAGTTCGAACGGATTGAAAAGGCTAGGCAACCAATTTCTAAAACATCCACAGGAACAACTACCAAGTTGATCCCAGCCGTAGATAAATGCATCCACCAACAAAATAGGAACAGTGCCTCAGTCTCAGTAAACATTTCACAATACCAAGGTACTCACATGTCAATGTCAGTGTTTTCATCTCCAATTATCTATGGCATTTTATTAGTCTTTTGAGAGATTATAACAAACTTGATTGGCCTCCTGCAGTAGGGCATCACATGCTTCTGATCTCGATCTCAACATGTCAACTTGGTTTCTTAACACATCTGCTGCAGCTCGTTCTATTTGGATTTGTTCCTCCAGAACTTGTGCAGAGAAAGACTTGGACTTGGACTTGGACTTGGACTGCAAAAACCCAGCATTTCGCAGGAAAGTGTTTTTGGTGATATCTTTATTTTTAAGTACCATGGTAAATGTCTCCATACATTCTTCTAGAGTTTTTTCCATACCATCTTTCCCGGGTTTTGCCATCTCCAATTTCATATTTGCCTGAAAAGTTTTGAGTCGTGTAAAAATAAAAGTTATTACAGAGAAACATGCAGACGGTAGATTTAATGTGTATGAACTACTTCTAATCCTACAAGTTGGTATGCCTGATTACACATCAAATGCATTTTCACAAAAACGCCTACAAGATCATATTGACATATTGCTCCTACAAATTGGCAAGTGTGTAGTTAAAAAATTTAAATCATAAAGAAGACTTACAATAACACTTTCTGCAAGTTCTCCTATCACATTATGTTTGTTCTTCTGGCATGCCTCGAACTGCTCTGCCAGAGTCATCTCTTTGTCTGGTTGCATGTTGTTTGCATGATCTACTTTCTGCATTTTTGTACAATCATATGGAGATCAAATAACGTGGTTGAAATGGAGGATGGAAATATAACATGCACACGGAGTTCTACACAATTTACGAGTAACATATGTAGCAGTACAGACCAGCGGGGCATTACTTTTTGCCAGAGATGCCCAACCAAGTGACGAGATCCTGTACGGCTTGGTAAACGTTGTTTCAAGCGGTTAGCCTGGTTCCTTTTAGACAACGTCTGCAAAAGGAGACTAGTGAGACACTGGCGCAAAATAAGTATTCGGAATTTAATCTGGTTTCACGGTCCTCATAAGCCATACCACATTCTTTGGATCAGACCAATGCTTGACAAGATCTCCCCACTGCTCGTCAGTCATACAGGGTGCAGGAGACTTTGTTCGAACATTGGCAGTAATCTGGCCAGTGAAGTATGTCGCCTTAAGCTTATAGCGGTGCTGGCGCAACAATTCTTTGAATATGGAAGCGATGACAAACTTTACATCCTCATTATCCTCATCGAATTCAAACCTTAACTGCTCACAACGGTGGAATGATTGGTGAGTTATATAGCATAGAAACAACAGTAAGCTACAAGAAATGGGACAGATCAATGTGGAATAATTTATCATTACCAGGAGAAGCATGACTTACGTGTAAATTATGCACTAAACTCTCGAACTGTGAAGGGGTGTCAACGTGCTGCTTCCACAATGGGAAGGTAGGAAGTTCATTCCTGATAAAATGGCCAACCTGTGATACAAGATATGAAGATTCATGCGGATGAAGTGGCCTTCTGCCACCTACAATAGATGTGATGCGAAATCTTGAACCCATTCCGGAAATCTTAGCTGCAAGTTTTTTTCCTACCGTTGGCCCCCTCGTTTTTATTGATCGTGGCGAACCTACCAAGTTAAGCATTACATCAAGCTATCATGGTATATAGATACATAAGGGAGCATTAAACTACAAGTCTTGAAAAAAGTATTACCTTTTTTGGCGTGGGTCTCATCATCGGGAGAGGAGTTGTCTTTCGCAGGACTAAGGGTCGGAGGGAGATCATCACCAGTTTGCTGGTGTTGTGGCAGCACTGTTTGGACATTTGAGGCTGTATCATCTGGGACTAGCATCATGTGTCCTTGGCCATTATTACCTACCACCACTCCTGATGGTGCCAATTCTTGGCTAGAATTTGCTGTGGAAACTGGTTCTGTTGGCAATTGTTGCTGAGAATCAGTATTGGCAACTGGTGGTTGTGGAATGTGTGGGCTGGTACATGCTGGGGCTACTTCTGTCTGATTCGATGGTTTGTGGTTTTTACGAGACCTTTTACTGTTATCATTCTTGGCCTGTTCGCCACCTCGTGTCAGTCTCTTGTTAGACCTTGTAATAGGAGGAGCAGCACGAGCATCAGGCTTAACTCTTTTTTTATTACGCACTGTCACCCATCCTCCGGTATCAGCCTGAGGTTCCTGTTGAGTGTTCTTCCTCCTATTCGTTCTTGAAAAGTTCTTTCCCGAATCTGCAGATGCCTGTCACACATAAATGATATTTCAATGTACAATATTATATGATGATGATATGCAGATGGAATGGAAAAACAGTCAGGCAACATATGCCAAAACATATATGAGGCGTTAACTAAGCAGGAAAAATTGTAGTAATGAGATTGAACATGGCATGGGTAACATATTTGGTAGGACTGGGATACAACAAATGGAAGTTGGGACAAATAATTCGATGACAGGACAGAGAAAACTCACCTTGTTGTGTTGCAGACGATAGTCGACCAGGGCATCTTCCTGAGTCAGCTCGCCATCACAATCAGCAGGATCAAATTCTGAATCAGAGGAATGTTCCGTATCCTTTGTGAGGGAGGTGGGTGGCGTTTTTGCACTAGACCTTGTAGAAGGATGTAGTGTTAGGCCCAACGAGGCTGCAACTCGGCTATTATGCAGAATAGTTTGCCTCCGTTGCTCTTCGTACTCATTCTCGAGTGGAAGACCTAACATGCATTGGCGAGAAATGCAGATGAGATTTATCATGGAACTGTGCATATAAGAACAAATTAATAGTAGCAGTGAGACTGCTCAAAAGGTGTAATGACAAACAAACTATGGCTCAAAAATAATTGATGTTCATATTGTCAAGCTTCATGCACTAGCCAACGCAACCGGAAGTCCGGACTGATGGAAAGGGCAAACAAATTATGGCTCAAAAATAATTTATGTTGGGCAACAAAGGGCAGCAGCAACAATTTTTAGGATAAGTATGATGTCAAGCTTCATGCAGTAGCCAACGCAACCAAAAGTCCGAACTGATGGAAAGGGCTAAGCAATCCACATATAGACTCAAACACATATAAGTGTCATTTTCATGCCAATGGTTAACCATATGGAATGGCGTGTGCTTAATATAATTGCCTAGGGTCTTCCAAATTCCAACAGATCGATCTATTGGATGAACTTGCTAGAGCATGCAATTCGAAATGGTATCAGACCTACAAGGTCCTGAGTTCAAATCCTAGCAAGTAGCAACGCAGTATTCAAAATAAATATTTGCAGCCTTCCTAAAAAAATATCTAATGATACATGCCTAAGGCTCGGTCTATTGAATGAGTGGTTTTATCACTTAGCACCACAAGTTGGGGATTTTTAATCACAAAACACCAACATTTGGGGAAATTATTTCACATAACACATTATTTGTCATTAGTCGGCTTGACAAGAGCATGACCCTACAGCGTGACACCAATTTACAGTACGTGAGCATGTTTGCTACAAACAAATGAATTTTGGTGTGAAATTTTGTAGACACTCTGTGGAAATGAGAATATGAGTCACACTTGTTACATATGCTACACACAAATGAATTACCATATGACAAATATCCACAAGAAATTATAACCACACAAGAACATGAGATTTGGGTAATATATTCTGTACCAGCATAAGGTTTTGATAATGTTTACCAATACAACTACCCTGGACATAAGATTTTATTTTGAACTGTCTGGACTTAAGATTTAACAACTAGTGTTGACAAACAGCTTTGTATTTGCGTTTAACAGCAAATACCACAAAATAAAGTCTAATTGTCTTTCTCCTGCGGTCACTCTTAAACTGACGGTGGCCGGAGGTCACTAATGGGCTATCAAACAGAGATCGTGTATTCTGCGAAACAATTACCCCAAATGTTAGTGTTTTGTGATACAAATTTCTAGGGTTGTGGTTCTGTGATAAAAAAAATCCTGAACTTCTGGTGTTAAGTGATAAAACCTCATTGGATGAACTGGCTAGAGCATGCAATTCCACATGGCGCACACAGAGTTGCAAATAGAAAAAAATACAGGCAGTTTAATACTATCAATAAATTGCTCTCCTAGCTTGACTGCTATCATAACCTTTGTAATACGTACTACCACCATCCCGAAGTTTTTATCAAAAATCATTAACATGCAAAATACAAATTTAATATCATTAAATAGATAACGAATATATTTTCGTACGGTATCTACAAAATATTATATTTCTTGATAGATTGTTCTGAAAGTTTGGTCAAACTTTACTTGGTTTGACTTTTATAAATAAGCCTTCAGGTTTGGGGTGGAGGTAGTAATGTACTATCCTCCGTCCTAAATTAGTTGTCTCAAGTTTGTTAAAATATGGATGCATCAAGACACTAAAACATGTCTAGATACATTCATATTTAAAAAAATTTGGGACAACTAATTTGGGACGTTCAAACCCCAAAAAAGTACCGCACAGAAGTGATATTTGGAAAAGAAATGCGTAACGAAAGCGGACATAAGCTCTGCCTCTCCATCAGCAGATGTAAGGTTACGATCAGCAGAGTTCCGAGATAAAAAAAATACAGGCAGTTTAATACTATCAACAAATTGCTCTGCTAGCTTGACTGCTATCATAACCTTTGTAAAATGCATACTTCAAACCCCCAAAACATATCACACAGAAGTGATTCTCGGAAAAGAAATGCATAACGAAAGCGGACATAACCTCGATCTTCCTCTCGATCAGCAGATGTAAGGTTAAGATCTCATATAGCTACGCGGCAAACAACTATCTACACTGATCTAATATCAGCAAGAATGCATTGCAAGAAAGCAACGAAAACTAGTGTAAGAAATCAAATGCATATAACAAAAGCGGACATGTAAAGTATTCATCAACCTTCGTCTGAGGCCCGGGCGGATTTACTCTTTGGTTGGGGGTGGTCGACTTTGGGGCCGCGTTTTTTGCCCATCTCGATCTCCGGTGAGGTGGACTACAGAGTCGGGGAAGCAGATCCGGAGGAGATATGGCGCGGTGAACGTCGGCGTCGAGGAAGCTAATCCGGCTTGCTAGGCAGCAAGGGAGCCGGTAAAACGTGGTCGGTCACTACGGTGGCCGGTGAGAAGGCAGTGATGGTGAGGAGGGGCGGTGGGGCACGGCCGTCGTCGTGGGAGTGTGCCTGGTAGAAGCATGAGAAAGATGTGGTGTTCGAATTGTGCTCTACAGGGAAATATCCTCTGTGGACCGATGTTTATAGGCCGACGGGCAAACCGCAGGTTTTGGGGTAGCTTGAAAATGGGACGCGCCAACAATTTCGGCGCGTGTTTTGCGGCAGAGATGAAAGTCACCCATAAGAAACTTTCCTCATGGATGCTTGTTGCTTGGTCGTGTGGACAACATATATAGTGGGAGATGCCCATAGCTAGCTAGGCCATTCATATCAAACTCGAGTGATTATCACTAAGTTTACAATGAATATATTTCATGACACTTGATATTGGCCGGATAGTAGAAAATATATTTCATGACTATCGATCCCATATTAGTTAATTTATATTATTTCAATTGCTAAAATATTTTCATATTCTTTTAGAGTTCTAAAAAACACACTACACAAGGGATATCACTACCTTCTAGGTCCCGGTCATCAGATTTAGAGTAAAGTAGCTTAGCGACAGATTTAGACCTTTGTGCAACAAATACATGAGTTGGTGATATGTGCAAAAGAACAGGTTAAGTGAGTGTTTTGTGCAACAATGACAACAATAAGTGGAGTTTCGATCGTGCAAAGGATAAAAGGTGGAAGAGGGATCACACGGAAGGAGAAATTAAGAGAAAGGGAGAGCAGTGCCTCACGGGGCCGCTGTTATTTATGGTGAAAAGAAATGCTTCACTTTTTTCGGTGAGTGATGTTGACTGGCACACAGGGTTTCAGTTATGTAGACCTGCAGTGCAGGCTACGCGCCCGTCTAATATTCATTTTTTTCAGCGACAAAAGAGAGAGAGAGAGAGAGAGAGAGAGAGAGAGAGTCTTGACGACGAGTCTTTACTTGACAAAGAAGATTGCTGGGAGTTTGCCTACCTACCGCACGTGACTTGTGCTCACTGATGTGTGGGACCTACACGCATGGGACCACACGTAAGTGACCGACCTACTTTATTCTAGGGGTGCCCCTCAAGCTAATACATAATCTGCAACATGAAACTATATTCGCTTATAAAATCTGAACTTTGAAATCCAATTTAATTTAAGTCTATTATTGGTCATATCAACTATCAAGTCTAAAATTACATTCTGAAACTTGTTCAACGCTTTCTCATGAATTATTATGGTAGTTTTTTAAAATCAAATGCTAATTGATTTGAGATAATAAAAAACATATATTATTGCACAACAAACGCAGATGCTCACATACACGCGTATACACTCATCCCTATGAACACACACACGCACACCCTACCCCTATGAGCACCTCCGGAAGACTGAGCCGGCGGATTGAATCTTGAAATTGACGAAGTCACCACAGGCGCCTCGCTGTCGACGGGAACGTCGCCTCCTATTTGTAAATAAAAATAAGAAGTCAATGTTGTGGTAAGTTAGGAGGTTCAAAGGGTAAACCAAATATAACGTTTTGTTCAATCTCATAGTTCATATTACCAAGTTTGATTATCCCTGGACAACATTGTTTGTTATAGTGTTCCCTAATTGGGCATGGTGGTGCATCTTGCCATTTCTAACAATGTTGATGACTAGACTTTTCAAGTTTTCGGTATAAAAAATCGTTTTTCATTTTCTAGATGATAAAATATGTTTTTTTGTGCATGGGGTAGAAAAGATATGGGTCAAAATGGCGCATCTACATTTTTTAAATAAATTACGCCATATTTTAATGACAAATCCCAAATTTACGGTTTTTAGTGCTTTCTAGCTAGTTTCGCACATTTAAATGACTTTATGCTGATTTATTCAAAGTAATTCAAATTTGAATTGTAGATATGTTATAACTTGGTCCTACAAGTCCCCATAAATAATTTTTATATACATATTACTTACTATATATAGAAACCAGCGATAGTACTGAAATATTCAACCCCTTTGCAGGATAATCATGTAAAACATTTTGACCTGGTTTTGAAATAAATAAATGAAACTGAAGAAAACCTGAAAAATGAAACCCTTCTACATGGAGTGTGCTTGTATGTGTTAGTTGACAGGGAAAATAAGAAACATGTGATAGGGTAGTGAAAAACAAAATGTCTTCACAAAGCGGACTATCGTGTATGAAGATTCATGGTTTGCAAGCCAAATGATATAGTTATGGCCATATTTGTGGCACAGTTTGTTACAATGTGCCCAAATTGGGCATGGTGGTGCATCTTGCCATTCCCAACAATGTTAATGACTAGACTTTTCAACTTTTCGGTATAAATTTTTTTTTTCATTTTCTAGATGACAAAATATGTTTATTTTGTGAATGGTGTACATATAAGATACGGGTCAAACTGGCAACTCTACATTTTTTAGATAAATTACGCCATATTTTAGTGCCAATTCCCAACTTTTACGGTTTTAGTACTTTCAAGATAGTTTCGCACATTTAAACGACTTTATGCTGATTTACTGAAAGTAATTCCAATGTGAAATGTGGGGGTGTTATAACTTCGTCAAAGAAATCCCCCAAAAACATAGTTTAGGGTTGGGGGTAGATACGGAGTACATGATTTGTATGTTTTGAATATGTCTATACCTTGTTTATCAACCTGATTGTTAATTACTATATATATGACGTAAGAAGGCTATGTGCTTTGGGTTTTCATTTTTTTTGATTTTTTCTGAATTTTTATGCTCATTTGAATCTTGGTCAAATCCTAGGTTTGACTAGGATTTAAACAAACTTAAAACATGAAAATGAAAAGGTAAGCCTGGATCCTTCCTAGTCACTCTAAAATTAAGCTTTTGGGAAGTTTTAGAAATTTCCATGTTTGAAACCCGAAACCACTTCTCTTCATGCTTGACTTCATAAGACAAAGTTAAGGGTTAGGGGTAGATACATGCCTTTTCTGTTTTGAATATGTCTAGACCTTGTTCATCAACTTGAATGCTTACTATATATATATATATGACATAAGAAGGCTATATATATATGTGCTTTGGTTTTTGGTTTTTGTTTTTTCTGAATGTTTATATATGCCCATTTGAATCTTGGTCAAATCCTAGGTTTGACCAAGATTTAAACAAGTTTAAAACATGAAAGTGAAAAGGTAAGCATGGATCCTTCCTAGCTAGTCATTCTAAAATGAAGCTTTTGGGGGGGTTCTTGAAATCTCAATGTTTGAAACCCAAAAACCACTTCTCTTCATGGTTGACTTCATAAGACATGCAGAGTTTAGGGTTAGGGGGTAGATACATGATTTGTCGGGTTTGAATATGTCTAGACATGCTTGTTTATCAACTTGAATGCTTACTATATGACATAAGAAGGCTATATATGTGCTTTGGTTTTTCATTTTTCTAGTTTTTTGAATGTTATATGCCCATTTGAAGATTTTGGGTGGTTCTTGAAATTTTCATGTTTGAAACCAATACGACTTCTCTTCATGCTAGACTTCATAAGATCGACCGAGTTTATGGTTAGGGGCTAGATACATGATTTGTCTGGTTTGAACATGTCTAAACCTTGTTTACCAACTTGCAAGGCTTACTATATGACATAAGAAGACTATGTGCTTTTGTTTTTCATTCTTCTATTTTTTTATTTTATGCCCATTTGAATCTTGGTCAAATCCTATGTTTGACCTGGATTTAAACAAGTATAAAATATGAAAACGAAAAGGTAAGCCTGGATCCTTCTTAGTCACTCTAAAATGAAGCGACTTTTGGGATGTTCTTGAAATTTTCATGTTTGAAACCCAAAACCACTTCTCTTCATGATTGCTTCATATATAAGACAGAGTTTAGGGTTAGGGGCAGATATATACATGATTTTCTAGTTTGAATATGTCTAGACCTTATTTATCAACTTGAATGCTTACTATATGACATAAGAATGCTATGTGCTTTGGTTTATCATTCTTTTGGTTTTTTCCTGAATTTTTATGCCCATTTGAATCTTGGTCAAATCCTAGGTTTCACAAAGATTTAAACAAGTTTAAAATCTGAAAATTAAAAGGTAAGCATGGATCCTTCTTAGTCACTCTAAAATGAAGCTTTTGGGAGGTTTTTGAAATTTGCATGTTTGAAACCCAAAACCACTTCTCTTCATGCCTTACTTCATAAGACGGAGTTTAGGGTCGTTAGGGAGTAGATACATGATTTGCCTGGTTTGAATATGTCTAGACCTTGTTTATCATCTTGAATGCTTACTATATGACAGAAGAAGACTATGTGCATTGGTATTTCATTTTTTTTTGAATTTTCATGCCCATTTCAATCTTGGTGAAATCCTAGGTTTGAGCAAGATTTAAACAAATTTAACACGTGAAAACGAATAAGCATGGATCCTTCTTAGTCACTCCAAAATGTACCAATTGATAGATGTGTTAACTTTGCTTCATGGAAAAAATAATGTCATGTAAATGAGTTAACTTGGATTTCCTGCCGTTGAATCCATAGGAAACTTTGTTCTAATGCACTATAATAATCAACCGTGTTTTTACACCAACATTGCCAACAGGTCTGTCACTTACGTGTGGCGCCCATGCGTGAGGTCCCACACTTCAGTGAGCACAAGTCAAGTGCAGTAGGTACGCAAACTCCAAGCCATCTTCTTTGTCAAGAGAAGACGCATCAGGATGCGTTTTGGAAATCTGTGGGTCCTTCTGGATCCTTCGGTTGTCCCTCTCACAAAAAAAAAACAAATCTCTCTCATTCTCGGCCTCGCTCGACTCGCTCGCTCGCTCGCTCGCTCGCACCTCCTGCTCACTGACAAACCCTGCACAAAAGTCAACATCATCACCCGAAAAAGGGGAGACACCATAATGCTCTCCCTTCTTCTCTCCTTCCGAGTGATCCCTCTTCCTCCGAGTTTCACTCGACGGGCAAACACACATGTGCTGCATAGTAATAATAATAAAAAGGTAGAAAAATCAACCTACGAATCTATAATTAAATACGTTAAACTAGGGTTTTGCCCAGTACTACAGATCAAGTTCATAAAAAATCCAACTACGGGGTTCGAACAACCCCATTTCTAATCCAAGATTTTTTCGACCTCATCCAAATGGCCTCAAACTATAGGGTTAATTAGCATCTAGTGCAGAATGTGTGAACATGTATGCACTATGTGTGCTATAACTTGTATGTCTTTCAAATTTGAACCAAATTTGAAATATATGAAATGGGGCTTTTGGCTTAAACGTTTGAAACCCAAAACGACTTCTCTTCATGCTAGGCATCATAAGACCGAGTTTAGGGTTAGGGGGTAGATACAGGATTTGTCTGTTTTGAATATGTCTATACCTTGTTTATCTACTTGAATATGCTTACTATAGATATATATGACGTAAGAAGACTATGTGCTTTGGTTTTTTTTTTTATTTTTCCAGAATTTTTATGCCCATTTGAATCTTGGTCAAATCCTAGGCTTGACCAATATTTAAACAAGCTTAAAACATGAAAATGAAAAGGTAAGCTTGGATCCTTCTTTGTCACTCTAAGATGAAGTTTTTGGGAGGTTTTCAAAATTTCCATGTCTGAAACCCAAAAACACTTCTCTTCATGCTTGACTTCATAAGACAAAGCTAGTTTAGGGCTTTAGGGGGTAGATACATGATTTGTCTAGTTTGAATATGTCTAGACCTTGTTTATCAACTTCAATTCTTACTATATGACATAAGAAGACTATATGTGCTAGCTTTGGATTTTTTGATTTTTTTGAATGTTTATGCCCATTTGAATCTTGGTCAAATCCTAGGTTTGACCAAGATTTAAACAAGTCTATAACATGAAAATGAAAAGGTAAGCCTGGATCCTTCCTAGCTAGTCATTCTAAAATGAAGCTTTTGGGGGGTTCTTGAAATCTCAATGTTTGAAACCCAAAACCACTTCTCTTCATGGTTGACTTCATAAGACATGCAGAGTTTAGGGTTAGGGGTAGATACATGATTTGTCGGGTTTGAATATGTCTAGACATGCTTGTTTATCAACTTGAATGCTTACTATATGACATAAGAAGGCTATATATGTGCTTTGGTTTTTCATTTTTCTAGTTTTTTGAATGTTATATGCCCATTTGAAGATTTTGGGTGGTTCTTGAAATTTTAATGTTTGAAACCAATACGACTTCTCTTCATGCTAGACTTCATAAGATCGACCGAGTTTATGGTTAGGGGCTAGATACATGATTTGTCTGGTTTGAACATGTCTAAACCTTGTTTACCAACTTGCAAGGCTTACTATATGACATAAGAAGACTATGTGCTTTTGTTTTTCATTCTTCTATTTTTTTATTTTATGCCCATTTGAATCTTGGTCAAATCCTATGTTTGACCTGGATTTAAACAAGTATAAAATATGAAAACGAAAAGGTAAGCCTGGATCCTTCTTAGTCACTCTAAAATGAAGCGACTTTTGGGATGTTCTTGAAATTTTCATGTTTGAAACCCAAAACCACTTCTCTTCATGATTGCTTCATATATAAGACAGAGTTTAGGGTTAGGGGCAGATATATACATGATTTTCTAGTTTGAATATGTCTAGACCTTATTTATCAACTTGAATGCTTACTATATGACATAAGAATGCTATGTGCTTTGGTTTATCATTCTTTTGGTTTTTTCCTGAATTTTTATGCCCATTTGAATCTTGGTCAAATCCTAGGTTTCACAAAGATTTAAACAAGTTTAAAATCTGAAAATTAAAAGGTAAGCATGGATCCTTCTTAGTCACTCTAAAATGAAGCTTTTGGGAGGTTTTTGAAATTTCCATGTTTGAAACCCAAAAACCACTTCTCTTCATGCTTGACTTCATAAGACAGAGTTTAGAGTGTTAGGGGTAGATACATGATTTGTCTAGTTTGAATATGTCTAGACCTTGTTTATCAACTTGAATTCTTACTATATGACATAAGAAGGCTATGTGCTTTGGTTTTTCATTTTTCTGGTTTTTTTGAATATTATGCCCATTTGAAGATTTTGGGAGGTTCTTGAAATTTTCATGTTTGAAACCAATACGACTTCTCTTCAGGCTAGACTTCATAAGATCGATCGAGTTTATGGTTAGGGGCCGGTAGATACATGATTTGTCTGGTTTGAACATGTCTAAACCTTGTTTATCAACTTGAAAGCTTACTATATATATGACATACGAAGACTATGTGCTTTTGTTTTTCATTCTTCTATTTTATTTTATTTTATGCCCATTTGAATCTTGGTCAAATCCTATGTTTGACCTGGATTTAAACAAGTATATAATATGAAAACGAAAAGGTAAGCATGGATCCTTCTTAGTCACTCTAAAATGAAGCGGCTTTTGGGATGTTCTTGAAATTTTCATGTTTGAAACCCAAACCACTTCTCTTCATGATTGACTTCATATATAAGACAGAGTTTAAGGTTAGGGACAGATATATACATGATTTTCTAGTTTGAATATGTCTAGACCTTGTTAATCAACTTGAATGCTTACTGTATGACATAAGAATGCTATGTGCTTTGGTTTATCAATCTTTTGGTTTTTTCCTGAATTTTTATGCCCATTTGAATCTTGGTCAAATCCTAGGTTTCACAAAGATTTAAACAAGTTTAAAATCTGAAAATTGAAAGGTAAGCATGGATCCTTCTTAGTCACTCTAAAATGAAGCTTTTGGGAGGTTTTTGAAATTTCCATGTTTGAAACCCAAAACCACTTCTCTTCATGCTTAATTGACTTCATAAGACAGAGTTTAGAGTGTTAGGGGTAGATACATGATTTGTCTAGTTTGAATATGTCTAGACCTTGTTTATCAACTTGAATTCTTACTATATGACATAAGAAGGCTATGTGCTTTGGTTTTTCATTTTTCTGTTTTTTTTGAATTTTATGCATGCCCATTTGAATCTTGGTCAAATACTAGCTAGGTTTGACCAAGATTTAAACAAGTTTAAAACATGAAAATGAAAAGGTAAGCCTCGATCCTTCTTAGTCACTCTAAAATGAAGCTTTTGGGGGGTTTTTGAAATTTGCATGTTTGAAACCCAAAACCACTTCTCTTCATGCCTTACTTCATAAGACGGAGTTTAGGGTCGTTAGGGAGTAGATACATGATTTGCCTGGTTTGAATATGTCTAGACCTTGTTTATCATCTTGAATGCTTACTATATGACAGAAGAAGACTATGTGCATTGGTATTTCATTTTTTTTTGAATTTTCATGCCCATTTCAATCTTGGTGAAATCCTAGGTTTGAGCAAGATTTAAACAAATTTAACACGTGAAAACGAATAAGCATGGATCCTTCTTAGTCACTCCAAAATGTACCAATTGATAGATGTGTTAACTTTGCTTCATGGAAAAAATAATGTCATGTAAATGAGTTAACTTGGATTTCCTGCCGTTGAATCCATAGGAAACTTTGTTCTAATGCACTATAATAATCAACCGTGTTTTTACACCAACATTGCCAACAGGTCTGTCACTTACGTGTGGCGCCCATGCGTGAGGTCCCACACTTCAGTGAGCACAAGTCAAGTGCAGTAGGTACGCAAACTCCAAGCCATCTTCTTTGTCAAGAGAAGACGCATCAGGATGCGTTTTGGAAATCTGTGGGTCCTTCTGGATCCTTCGGTTGTCCCTCTCACAAAAAAAAAAAACAAATCTCTCTCATTCTCGGCCTCGCTCGCTCGCTCGCTCGCTCGCACCTCCTGCTCACTGACAAACCCTGCACAAAAGTCAACATCATCACCCGAAAAAGGGGAGACACCATAATGCTCTCCCTTCTTCTCTCCTTCCGAGTGATCCCTCTTCCTCCGAGTTTCACTCGACGGGCAAACACACATGTGCTGCATAGTAATAATAATAAAAAGGTAGAAAAATCAACCTACGAATCTATAATTAAATACGTTAAACTAGGGTTTTGCCCAGTACTACAGATCAAGTTCATAAAAAATCCAACTACGGGGTTCGAACAACCCCATTTCTAATCCAAGATTTTTTCGACCTCATCCAAATGGCCTCAAACTATAGGGTTAATTAGCATCTAGTGCAGAATGTGTGAACATGTATGCACTATGTGTGCTATAACTTGTATGTCTTTCAAATTTGAACCAAATTTGAAATATATGAAATGGGGCTTTTGGCTTAAACGTTTGAAACCCAAAACGACTTCTCTTCATGCTAGGCATCATAAGACCGAGTTTAGGGTTAGGGGGTAGATACAGGATTTGTCTGTTTTGAATATGTCTATACCTTGTTTATCTACTTGAATATGCTTACTATAGATATATATGACGTAAGAAGACTATGTGCTTTGGTTTTTATTTTTTTTATTTTTCCAGAATTTTTATGCCCATTTGAATCTTGGTCAAATCCTAGGCTTGACCAATATTTAAACAAGCTTAAAACATGAAAATGAAAAGGTAAGCTTGGATCCTTCTTTGTCACTCTAAGATGAAGTTTTTGGGAGGTTTTCAAAATTTCCATGTCTGAAACCCAAAAACACTTCTCTTCATGCTTGACTTCATAAGACAAAGCTAGTTTAGGGCTTTAGGGGGTAGATACATGATTTGTCTAGTTTGAATATGTCTAGACCTTGTTTATCAACTTCAATTCTTACTATATGACATAAGAAGACTATATGTGCTAGCTTTGGTTTTTGATTTTTTGATTTTTTTGAATGTTTATGCCCATTTGAATCTTGGTCAAATCCTAGGTTTGACCAAGATTTAAACAAGTCTATAACATGAAAATGAAAAGGTAAGCCTGGATCCTTCCTAGCTAGTCATTCTAAAATGAAGCTTTTGGGGGGTTCTTGAAATCTCAATGTTTGAAACCCAAAAACCACTTCTCTTCATGGTTGACTTCATAAGACATGCAGAGTTTAGGGTTAGGGGTAGATACATGATTTGTCGGGTTTGAATATGTCTAGACATGCTTGTTTATCAACTTGAATGCTTACTATATGACATAAGAAGGATATATATGTGCTTTGGTTTTTCATTTTTCTAGTTTTTTGAATGTTATATGCCCATTTGAAGATTTTGGGTGGTTCTTGAAATTTTCATGTTTGAAACCAATACGACTTCTCTTCATGCTAGACTTCATAAGATCGACCGAGTTTATGGTTAGGGGCTAGATACATGATTTGTCTGGTTTGAACATGTCTAAACCTTGTTTACCAACTTGCAAGGCTTACTATATGACATAAGAAGACTATGTGCTTTTGTTTTTCATTCTTCTATTTTTTTTTTATTTTATGCCCATTTGAATCTTGGTCAAATCCTATGTTTGACCTGGATTTAAACAAGTATAAAATATGAAAACGAAAAGGTAAGCCTGGATCCTTCTTAGTCACTCTAAAATGAAGCGACTTTTGGGATGTTCTTGAAATTTTCATGTTTGAAACCCAAAACCACTTCTCTTCATGATTGCTTCATATATAAGACAGAGTTTAGGGTTAGGGGCAGATATATACATGATTTTCTAGTTTGAATATGTCTAGACCTTATTTATCAACTTGAATGCTTACTATATGACATAAGAATGCTATGTGCTTTGGTTTATCATTCTTTTGGTTTTTTCCTGAATTTTTATGCCCATTTGAATCTTGGTCAAATCCTAGGTTTCACAAAGATTTAAACAAGTTTAAAATCTGAAAATTAAAAGGTAAGCATGGATCCTTCTTAGTCACTCTAAAATGAAGCTTTTGGGAGGTTTTTGAAATTTCCATGTTTGAAACCCAAAAACCACTTCTCTTCATGCTTGACTTCATAAGACAGAGTTTAGAGTGTTAGGGGTAGATACATGATTTGTCTAGTTTGAATATGTCTAGACCTTGTTTATCAACTTGAATTCTTACTATATGACATAAGAAGGCTATGTGCTTTGGTTTTTCATTTTTCTGGTTTTTTTGAATATTATGCCCATTTGAAGATTTTGGGAGGTTCTTGAAATTTTCATGTTTGAAACCAATACGACTTCTCTTCATGCTAGACTTCATAAGATCGACCGAGTTTATGGTTAGGGGCTAGATACATGATTTGTCTGGTTTGAACATGTCTAAACCTTGTTTATCAACTTGAAAGCTTACTATATATATGACATACGAAGACTATGTGCTTTTGTTTTTCATTCTTCTATTTTATTTTATTTTATGCCCATTTGAATCTTGGTCAAATCCTATGTTTGACCTGGATTTAAACAAGTATATAATATGAAAACGAAAAGGTAAGCATGGATCCTTCTTAGTCACTCTAAAATGAAGCGGCTTTTGGGATGTTCTTGAAATTTTCATGTTTGAAACCCAAACCACTTCTCTTCATGATTGATTTCATATATAAGACAGAGTTTAAGGTTAGGGACAGATATATACATGATTTTCTAGTTTGAATATGTCTAGACCTTGTTAATCAACTTGAATGCTTACTGTATAACATAAGAATGCTATGTGCTTTGGTTTATCAATCTTTTGGTTTTTTCCTGAATTTTTATGCCCATTTGAATCTTGGTCAAATCCTAGGTTTCACAAAGATTTAAACAAGTTTAAAATCTGAAAATTAAAAGGTAAGCATGGATCCTTCTTAGTCACTCTAAAATGAAGCTTTTGGGAGGTTTTTGAAATTTCCATGTTTGAAACCCAAAACCACTTCTCTTCATGCTTAATTGACTTCATAAGACAGAGTTTAGAGTGTTAGGGGTAGATACATGATTTGTCTAGTTTGAATACGTCTAGACCTTGTTTATCAACTTGAATTCTTACTATATGACATAAGAAGGCTATGTGCTTTGGTTTTTCATTTTTCTGATTTTTTTTGAATTTTATGCATGCCCATTTGAATCTTGGTCAAATACTAGCTAGGTTTGACCAAGATTTAAACAAGTTTAAAACATGAAAATGAAAAGGTAAGCCTCGATCCTTCTTAGTCACTCTAAAATGAAGCTTTTGGGGGGTTTTTGAAATTTGCATGTTTGAAACCCAAAACCACTTCTCTTCATGCCTTACTTCATAAGACGGAGTTTAGGGTCGTTAGGGAGTAGATACATGATTTGCCTGGTTTGAATATGTCTAGACCTTGTTTATCATCTTGAATGCTTACTATATGACAGAAGAAGACTATGTGCATTGGTATTTCATTTTTTTTTGAATTTTCATGCCCATTTCAATCTTGGTGAAATCCTAGGTTTGAGCAAGATTTAAACAAATTTAACACGTGAAAACGAATAAGCATGGATCCTTCTTAGTCACTCCAAAATGTACCAATTGATAGATGTGTTAACTTTGCTTCATGGAAAAAATAATGTCATGTAAATGAGTTAACTTGGATTTCCTGCCGTTGAATCCATAGGAAACTTTGTTCTAATGCACTATAATAATCAACCGTGTTTTTACACCAACATTGCCAACAGGTCTGTCACTTACGTGTGGCGCCCATGCGTGAGGTCCCACACTTCAGTGAGCACAAGTCAAGTGCAGTAGGTACGCAAACTCCAAGCCATCTTCTTTGTCAAGAGAAGACGCATCAGGATGCGTTTTGGAAATCTGTGGGTCCTTCTGGATCCTTCGGTTGTCCCTCTCACAAAAAAAAAAACAAATCTCTCTCATTCTCGGCCTCGCTCGACTCGCTCGCTCGCTCGCTCGCCCGCAAACCCTGCACAAAGACAAATCACCCGAAAAAGAACATCACACCCAATGCATCTGCTCTCCCTTCTCTCTCCTTCCGAGTGATCCCTCTTCCTCCGAGTTTCACTCGACGGGCAAACACACATGTGCTGCATAGTAATAATAATAAAAAGGTAGAAAAATCAACCTACGAATCTATAATTAAATACGTTAAACTAGGGTTTTGCCCAGTACTACAGATCAAGTTCATAAAAAATCCAACTACGGGGTTCGAACAACCCCATTTCTAATCCAAGATTTTTTCGACCTCATCCAAATGGCCTCAAACTATAGGGTTAATTAGCATCTAGTGCAGAATGTGTGAACATGTATGCACTATGTGTGCTATAACTTGTATGTCTTTCAAATTTGAACCAAATTTGAAATATATGAAATGGGGCTTTTGGCTTAAACGTTTGAAACCCAAAACGACTTCTCTTCATGCTAGGCATCATAAGACCGAGTTTAGGGTTAGGGGGTAGATACAGGATTTGTCTGTTTTGAATATGTCTATACCTTGTTTATCTACTTGAATATGCTTACTATAGATATATATGACGTAAGAAGACTATGTGCTTTGGTTTTTTTTTATTTTTCCAGAATTTTTATGCCCATTTGAATCTTGGTCAAATCCTAGGCTTGACCAATATTTAAACAAGCTTAAAACATGAAAATGAAAAGGTAAGCTTGGATCCTTCTTTGTCACTCTAAGATGAAGTTTTTGGGAGGTTTTCAAAATTTCCATGTCTGAAACCCAAAAACACTTCTCTTCATGCTTGACTTCATAAGACAGAGTTTAGGGCTTTAGGGGTAGATACATGATTTGTCTAGTTTGAATATGTCTAGACCTTGTTTATCAACTTCAATTCTTACTATATGACATAAGAAGACTATATGTGCTAGCTTTGGTTTTTGATTTTTTGATTTTTTTGAATGTTTATGCCCATTTGAATCTTGGTCAAATCCTAGGTTTGACCAAGATTTAAACAAGTCTATAACATGAAAATGAAAAGGTAAGCCTGGATCCTTCCTAGCTAGTCATTCTAAAATGAAGCTTTTGGGGGGTTCTTGAAATCTCAATGTTTGAAACCCAAAAACCACTTCTCTTCATGGTTGACTTCATAAGACATGCAGAGTTTAGGGTTAGGGGGTAGATACATGATTTGTCGGGTTTGAATATGTCTAGACATGCTTGTTTATCAACTTGAATGCTTACTATATGACATAAGAAGGCTATATATGTGCTTTGGTTTTTCATTTTTCTAGTTTTTTGAATGTTATATGCCCATTTGAAGATTTTGGGTGGTTCTTGAAATTTTAATGTTTGAAACCAATACGACTTCTCTTCATGCTAGACTTCATAAGATCGACCGAGTTTATGGTTAGGGGCTAGATACATGATTTGTCTGGTTTGAACATGTCTAAACCTTGTTTACCAACTTGCAAGGCTTACTATATGACATAAGAAGACTATGTGCTTTTGTTTTTCATTCTTCTATTTTTTTTATTTTATGCCCATTTGAATCTTGGTCAAATCCTATGTTTGACCTGGATTTAAACAAGTATAAAATATGAAAACGAAAAGGTAAGCCTGGATCCTTCTTAGTCACTCTAAAATGAAGCGACTTTTGGGATGTTCTTGAAATTTTCATGTTTGAAACCCAAAACCACTTCTCTTCATGATTGCTTCATATATAAGACAGAGTTTAGGGTTAGGGGCAGATATATACATGATTTTCTAGTTTGAATATGTCTAGACCTTATTTATCAACTTGAATGCTTACTATATGACATAAGAATGCTATGTGCTTTGGTTTATCATTCTTTTGGTTTTTTCCTGAATTTTTATGCCCATTTGAATCTTGGTCAAATCCTAGGTTTCACAAAGATTTAAACAAGTTTAAAATCTGAAAATTAAAAGGTAAGCATGGATCCTTCTTAGTCACTCTAAAATGAAGCTTTTGGGAGGTTTTTGAAATTTCCATGTTTGAAACCCAAAAACCACTTCTCTTCATGCTTGACTTCATAAGACAGAGTTTAGAGTGTTAGGGGTAGATACATGATTTGTCTAGTTTGAATATGTCTAGACCTTGTTTATCAACTTGAATTCTTACTATATGACATAAGAAGGCTATGTGCTTTGGTTTTTCATTTTTCTGGTTTTTTTGAATATTATGCCCATTTGAAGATTTTGGGAGGTTCTTGAAATTTTCATGTTTGAAACCAATACGACTTCTCTTCAGGCTAGACTTCATAAGATCGATCGAGTTTATGGTTAGGGGCCGGTAGATACATGATTTGTCTGGTTTGAACATGTCTAAACCTTGTTTATCAACTTGAAAGCTTACTATATATATGACATACGAAGACTATGTGCTTTTGTTTTTCATTCTTCTATTTTATTTTATTTTATGCCCATTTGAATCTTGGTCAAATCCTATGTTTGACCTGGATTTAAACAAGTATATAATATGAAAACGAAAAGGTAAGCATGGATCCTTCTTAGTCACTCTAAAATGAAGCGGCTTTTGGGATGTTCTTGAAATTTTCATGTTTGAAACCCAAACCACTTCTCTTCATGATTGACTTCATATATAAGACAGAGTTTAAGGTTAGGGACAGATATATACATGATTTTCTAGTTTGAATATGTCTAGACCTTGTTAATCAACTTGAATGCTTACTGTATGACATAAGAATGCTATGTGCTTTGGTTTATCAATCTTTTGGTTTTTTCCTGAATTTTTATGCCCATTTGAATCTTGGTCAAATCCTAGGTTTCACAAAGATTTAAACAAGTTTAAAATCTGAAAATTGAAAGGTAAGCATGGATCCTTCTTAGTCACTCTAAAATGAAGCTTTTGGGAGGTTTTTGAAATTTCCATGTTTGAAACCCAAAACCACTTCTCTTCATGCTTAATTGACTTCATAAGACAGAGTTTAGAGTGTTAGGGGTAGATACATGATTTGTCTAGTTTGAATACGTCTAGACCTTGTTTATCAACTTGAATTCTTACTATATGACATAAGAAGGCTATGTGCTTTGGTTTTTCATTTTTCTGATTTTTTTTGAATTTTATGCATGCCCATTTGAATCTTGGTCAAATACTAGCTAGGTTTGACCAAGATTTAAACAAGTTTAAAACATGAAAATGAAAAGGTAAGCCTCGATCCTTCTTAGTCACTCTAAAATGAAGCTTTTGGGGGGTTTTTGAAATTTGCATGTTTGAAACCCAAAACCACTTCTCTTCATGCCTTACTTCATAAGACGGAGTTTAGGGTCGTTAGGGAGTAGATACATGATTTGCCTGGTTTGAATATGTCTAGACCTTGTTTATCATCTTGAATGCTTACTATATGACAGAAGAAGACTATGTGCATTGGTATTTCATTTTTTTTTGAATTTTCATGCCCATTTCAATCTTGGTGAAATCCTAGGTTTGAGCAAGATTTAAACAAATTTAACACGTGAAAACGAATAAGCATGGATCCTTCTTAGTCACTCCAAAATGTACCAATTGATAGATGTGTTAACTTTGCTTCATGGAAAAAATAATGTCATGTAAATGAGTTAACTTGGATTTCCTGCCGTTGAATCCATAGGAAACTTTGTTCTAATGCACTATAATAATCAACCGTGTTTTTACACCAACATTGCCAACAGGTCTGTCACTTACGTGTGGCGCCCATGCGTGAGGTCCCACACTTCAGTGAGCACAAGTCAAGTGCAGTAGGTACGCAAACTCCAAGCCATCTTCTTTGTCAAGAGAAGACGCATCAGGATGCGTTTTGGAAATCTGTGGGTCCTTCTGGATCCTTCGGTTGTCCCTCTCACAAAAAAAAAAACAAATCTCTCTCATTCTCGGCCTCGCTCGACTCGCTCGCTCGCTCGCACCTCCTGCTCACTGACAAACCCTGCACAAAAGTCAACATCATCACCCGAAAAAGGGGAGACACCATAATGCTCTCCCTTCTTCTCTCCTTCCGAGTGATCCCTCTTCCTCCGAGTTTCACTCGACGGGCAAACACACATGTGCTGCATAGTAATAATAATAAAAAGGTAGAAAAATCAACCTACGAATCTATAATTAAATACGTTAAACTAGGGTTTTGCCCAGTACTACAGATCAAGTTCATAAAAAATCCAACTACGGGGTTCGAACAACCCCATTTCTAATCCAAGATTTTTTTCGACCTCATCCAAATGGCCTCAAACTATAGGGTTAATTAGCATCTAGTGCAGAATGTGTGAACATGTATGCACTATGTGTGCTATAACTTGTATGTCTTTCAAATTTGAACCAAATTTGAAATATATGAAATGGGGCTTTTGGCTTAAACGTTTGAAACCCAAAACGACTTCTCTTCATGCTAGGCATCATAAGACCGAGTTTAGGGTTAGGGGGTAGATACAGGATTTGTCTGTTTTGAATATGTCTATACCTTGTTTATCTACTTGAATATGCTTACTATAGATATATATGACGTAAGAAGACTATGTGCTTTGGTTTTTTTTTTTTTATTTTTCCAGAATTTTTATGCCCATTTGAATCTTGGTCAAATCCTAGGCTTGACCAATATTTAAACAAGCTTAAAACATGAAAATGAAAAGGTAAGCTTGGATCCTTCTTTGTCACTCTAAGATGAAGTTTTTGGGAGGTTTTCAAAATTTCCATGTCTGAAACCCAAAAACACTTCTCTTCATGCTTGACTTCATAAGACAAAGCTAGTTTAGGGCTTTAGGGGGTAGATACATGATTTGTCTAGTTTGAATATGTCTAGACCTTGTTTATCAACTTCAATTCTTACTATATGACATAAGAAGACTATATGTGCTAGCTTTGGTTTTTGATTTTTTGATTTTTTTGAATGTTTATGCCCATTTGAATCTTGGTCAAATCCTAGGTTTGACCAAGATTTAAACAAGTCTATAACATGAAAATGAAAAGGTAAGCCTGGATCCTTCCTAGCTAGTCATTCTAAAATGAAGCTTTTGGGGGGTTCTTGAAATCTCAATGTTTGAAACCCAAAAACCACTTCTCTTCATGGTTGACTTCATAAGACATGCAGAGTTTAGGGTTAGGGGTAGATACATGATTTGTCGGGTTTGAATATGTCTAGACATGCTTGTTTATCAACTTGAATGCTTACTATATGACATAAGAAGGATATATATGTGCTTTGGTTTTTCATTTTTCTAGTTTTTTGAATGTTATATGCCCATTTGAAGATTTTGGGTGGTTCTTGAAATTTTCATGTTTGAAACCAATACGACTTCTCTTCATGCTAGACTTCATAAGATCGACCGAGTTTATGGTTAGGGGCTAGATACATGATTTGTCTGGTTTGAACATGTCTAAACCTTGTTTACCAACTTGCAAGGCTTACTATATGACATAAGAAGACTATGTGCTTTTGTTTTTCATTCTTCTATTTTTTTTATTTTATGCCCATTTGAATCTTGGTCAAATCCTATGTTTGACCTGGATTTAAACAAGTATAAAATATGAAAACGAAAAGGTAAGCCTGGATCCTTCTTAGTCACTCTAAAATGAAGCGACTTTTGGGATGTTCTTGAAATTTTCATGTTTGAAACCCAAAACCACTTCTCTTCATGATTGCTTCATATATAAGACAGAGTTTAGGGTTAGGGGCAGATATATACATGATTTTCTAGTTTGAATATGTCTAGACCTTATTTATCAACTTGAATGCTTACTATATGACATAAGAATGCTATGTGCTTTGGTTTATCATTCTTTTGGTTTTTTCCTAAATTTTTATGCCCATTTGAATCTTGGTCAAATCCTAGGTTTCACAAAGATTTAAACAAGTTTAAAATCTGAAAATTAAAAGGTAAGCATGGATCCTTCTTAGTCACTCTAAAATGAAGCTTTTGGGAGGTTTTTGAAATTTCCATGTTTGAAACCCAAAAACCACTTCTCTTCATGCTTGACTTCATAAGACAGAGTTTAGAGTGTTAGGGGTAGATACATGATTTGTCTAGTTTGAATATGTCTAGACCTTGTTTATCAACTTGAATTCTTACTATATGACATAAGAAGGCTATGTGCTTTGGTTTTTCATTTTTCTGGTTTTTTTGAATATTATGCCCATTTGAAGATTTTGGGAGGTTCTTGAAATTTTCATGTTTGAAACCAATACGACTTCTCTTCAGGCTAGACTTCATAAGATCGATCGAGTTTATGGTTAGGGGGTAGATACATGATTTGTCTGGTTTGAACATGTCTAAACCTTGTTTATCAACTTGAAAGCTTACTATATGACATACGAAGACTATGTGCTTTTGTTTTTCATTCTTCTATTTTATTTTATTTTATGCCCATTTGAATCTTGGTCAAATCCTATGTTTGACCTGGATTTAAACAAGTATATAATATGAAAACGAAAAGGTAAGCATGGATCCTTCTTAGTCACTCTAAAATGAAGCGGCTTTTGGGATGTTCTTGAAATTTTCATGTTTGAAACCCAAACCACTTCTCTTCATGATTGACTTCATATATAAGACAGAGTTTAAGGTTAGGGACAGATATATACATGATTTTCTAGTTTGAATATGTCTAGACCTTGTTAATCAACTTGAATGCTTACTGTATGACATAAGAATGCTATGTGCTTTGGTTTATCAATCTTTTGGTTTTTTCCTGAATTTTTATGCCCATTTGAATCTTGGTCAAATCCTAGGTTTCACAAAGATTTAAACAAGTTTAAAATCTAAAAATTAAAAGGTAAGCATGGATCCTTCTTAGTCACTCTAAAATGAAGCTTTTGGGAGGTTTTTGAAATTTCCATGTTTGAAACCCAAAACCACTTCTCTTCATGCTTGACTTCATAAGACAGAGTTTAGAGTGTTAGGGGTAGATACATGATTTGTCTAGTTTGAATATGTCTAGACCTTGTTTATCAACTTGAATTCTTACTATATGACATAAGAAGGCTATGTGCTTTGGTTTTTCATTTTTCTGGTTTTTTTGAATATTATGCCCATTTGAAGATTTTGGGAGGTTCTTGAAATTTTCATGTTTGAAACCAATACGACTTCTCTTCAGGCTAGACTTCATAAGATCGATCGAGTTTATGGTTAGGGGGTAGATACATGATTTGTCTGGTTTGAACATGTCTAAACCTTGTTTATCAACTTGAAAGCTTACTATATATATGACATACGAAGACTATGTGCTTTTGTTTTTCATTCTTCTATTTTATTTTATTTTATGCCCATTTGAATCTTGGTCAAATCCTATGTTTGACCTGGATTTAAACAAGTATATAATATGAAAACGAAAAGGTAAGCATGGATCCTTCTTAGTCACTCTAAAATGAAGCGGCTTTTGGGATGTTCTTGAAATTTTTCATGTTTGAAACCCAAACCACTTCTCTTCATGATTGACTTCATATATAAGACAGAGTTTAAGGTTAGGGACAGATATATACATGATTTTCTAGTTTGAATATGTCTAGACCTTGTTAATCAACTTGAATGCTTACTGTATGACATAAGAATGCTATGTGCTTTGGTTTATCAATCTTTTGGTTTTTTCCTGAATTTTTATGCCCATTTGAATCTTGGTCAAATCCTAGGTTTCACAAAGATTTAAACAAGTTTAAAATCTGAAAATTAAAAGGTAAGCATGGATCCTTCTTAGTCACTCTAAAATGAAGCTTTTGGGAGGTTTTTGAAATTTCCATGTTTGAAACCCAAAACCACTTCTCTTCATGCTTAATTGACTTCATAAGACAGAGTTTAGAGTGTTAGGGGTAGATACATGATTTGTCTAGTTTGAATACGTCTAGACCTTGTTTATCAACTTGAATTCTTACTATATGACATAAGAAGGCTATGTGCTTTGGTTTTTCATTTTTCTGTTTTTTTTTGAATTTTATGCATGCCCATTTGAATCTTGGTCAAATACTAGCTAGGTTTGACCAAGATTTAAACAAGTTTAAAACATGAAAATGAAAAGGTAAGCCTCGATCCTTCTTAGTCACTCTAAAATGAAGCTTTTGGGGGGTTTTTGAAATTTGCATGTTTGAAACCCAAAACCACTTCTCTTCATGCCTTACTTCATAAGACGGAGTTTAGGGTCGTTAGGGAGTAGATACATGATTTGCCTGGTTTGAATATGTCTAGACCTTGTTTATCATCTTGAATGCTTACTATATGACAGAAGAAGACTATGTGCATTGGTATTTCATTTTTTTTTTGAATTTTCATGCCCATTTCAATCTTGGTGAAATCCTAGGTTTGAGCAAGATTTAAACAAATTTAACACGTGAAAACGAATAAGCATGGATCCTTCTTAGTCACTCCAAAATGTACCAATTGATAGATGTGTTAACTTTGCTTCATGGAAAAAATAATGTCATGTAAATGAGTTAACTTGGATTTCCTGCCGTTGAATCCATAGGAAACTTTGTTCTAATGCACTATAATAATCAACCGTGTTTTTACACCAACATTGCCAACAGGTCTGTCACTTACGTGTGGCGCCCATGCGTGAGGTCCCACACTTCAGTGAGCACAAGTCAAGTGCAGTAGGTACGCAAACTCCAAGCCATCTTCTTTGTCAAGAGAAGACGCATCAGGATGCGTTTTGGAAATCTGTGGGTCCTTCTGGATCCTTCGGTTGTCCCTCTCACAAAAAAAAAAACAAATCTCTCTCATTCTCGGCCTCGCTCGACTCGCTCGCTCGCTCGCTCGCACCTCCTCACTGACAAACCCTGCACAAAAGTCAACATCATCACCCGAAAAAGGGGAGACACCATAATGCTCTCCCTTCTTCTCTCCTTCCGAGTGATCCCTCTTCCTCCGAGTTTCACTCGACGGGCAAACACACATGTGCTGCATAGTAATAATAATAAAAAGGTAGAAAAATCAACCTACGAATCTATAATTAAATACGTTAAACTAGGGTTTTGCCCAGTACTACAGATCAAGTTCATAAAAAATCCAACTACGGGGTTCGAACAACCCCATTTCTAATCCAAGATTTTTTTCGACCTCATCCAAATGGCCTCAAACTATAGGGTTAATTAGCATCTAGTGCAGAATGTGTGAACATGTATGCACTATGTGTGCTATAACTTGTATGTCTTTCAAATTTGAACCAAATTTGAAATATATGAAATGGGGCTTTTGGCTTAAACGTTTGAAACCCAAAACGACTTCTCTTCATGCTAGGCATCATAAGACCGAGTTTAGGGTTAGGGGGTAGATACATGATTTGTCTGTTTTGAATATGTCTATACCTTGTTTATCTACTTGAATATGCTTACTATAGATATATATGACGTAAGAAGACTATGTGCTTTGGTTTTTATTTTTTTTTATTTTTCCTGAATTTTTAAGCCCATTTGAATCTTGGTCAAATCCTAGGCTTGACCAATATTTAAACAAGCTTAAAACATGAAAATGAAAAGGTAAGCTTGGATCCTTCTTTGTCACTCTAAGATGAAGTTTTTGGGAGGTTTTCAAAATTTCCATGTCTGAAACCCAAAAACACTTCTCTTCATGCTTGACTTCATAAGACAAAGCTAGTTTAGGGCTTTAGGGGGTAGATACATGATTTGTCTAGTTTGAATATGTCTAGACCTTGTTTATCAACTTCAATTCTTACTATATGACATAAGAAGACTATATGTGCTAGCTTTGGTTTTTGATTTTTTGATTTTTTTGAATGTTTATGCCCATTTGAATCTTGGTCAAATCCTAGGTTTGACCAAGATTTAAACAAGTCTATAACATGAAAATGAAAAGGTAAGCCTGGATCCTTCCTAGCTAGTCATTCTAAAATGAAGCTTTTGGGGGGGTTCTTGAAATCTCAATGTTTGAAACCCAAAAACCACTTCTCTTCATGGTTGACTTCATAAGACATGCAGAGTTTAGGGTTAGGGGGTAGATACATGATTTGTCGGGTTTGAATATGTCTAGACATGCTTGTTTATCAACTTGAATGCTTACTATATGACATAAGAAGGATATATATGTGCTTTGGTTTTTCATTTTTCTAGTTTTTTGAATGTTATATGCCCATTTGAAGATTTTGGGTGGTTCTTGAAATTTTCATGTTTGAAACCAATACGACTTCTCTTCATGCTAGACTTCATAAGATCGACCGAGTTTATGGTTAGGGGCTAGATACATGATTTGTCTGGTTTGAACATGTCTAAACCTTGTTTACCAACTTGCAAGGCTTACTATATGACATAAGAAGACTATGTGCTTTTGTTTTTCATTCTTCTATTTTTTTTATTTTATGCCCATTTGAATCTTGGTCAAATCCTATGTTTGACCTGGATTTAAACAAGTATAAAATATGAAAACGAAAAGGTAAGCCTGGATCCTTCTTAGTCACTCTAAAATGAAGCGACTTTTGGGATGTTCTTGAAATTTTCATGTTTGAAACCCAAAACCACTTCTCTTCATGATTGCTTCATATATAAGACAGAGTTTAGGGTTAGGGGCAGATATATACATGATTTTCTAGTTTGAATATGTCTAGACCTTATTTATCAACTTGAATGCTTACTATATGACATAAGAATGCTATGTGCTTTGGTTTATCATTCTTTTGGTTTTTTCCTAAATTTTTATGCCCATTTGAATCTTGGTCAAATCCTAGGTTTCACAAAGATTTAAACAAGTTTAAAATCTGAAAATTAAAAGGTAAGCATGGATCCTTCTTAGTCACTCTAAAATGAAGCTTTTGGGAGGTTTTTGAAATTTCCATGTTTGAAACCCAAAACCACTTCTCTTCATGCTTGACTTCATAAGACAGAGTTTAGAGTGTTAGGGGTAGATACATGATTTGTCTAGTTTGAATATGTCTAGACCTTGTTTATCAACTTGAATTCTTACTATATGACATAAGAAGGCTATGTGCTTTGGTTTTTCATTTTTCTGGTTTTTTTGAATATTATGCCCATTTGAAGATTTTGGGAGGTTCTTGAAATTTTCATGTTTGAAACCAATACGACTTCTCTTCAGGCTAGACTTCATAAGATCGATCGAGTTTATGGTTAGGGGGTAGATACATGATTTGTCTGGTTTGAACATGTCTAAACCTTGTTTATCAACTTGAAAGCTTACTATATGACATACGAAGACTATGTGCTTTTGTTTTTCATTCTTCTATTTTATTTTATTTTATGCCCATTTGAATCTTGGTCAAATCCTATGTTTGACCTGGATTTAAACAAGTATATAATATGAAAACGAAAAGGTAAGCATGGATCCTTCTTAGTCACTCTAAAATGAAGCGGCTTTTGGGATGTTCTTGAAATTTTCATGTTTGAAACCCAAACCACTTCTCTTCATGATTGACTTCATATATAAGACAGAGTTTAAGGTTAGGGACAGATATATACATGATTTTCTAGTTTGAATATGTCTAGACCTTGTTAATCAACTTGAATGCTTACTGTATGACATAAGAATGCTATGTGCTTTGGTTTATCAATCTTTTGGTTTTTTCCTGAATTTTTATGCCCATTTGAATCTTGGTCAAATCCTAGGTTTCACAAAGATTTAAACAAGTTTAAAATCTAAAAATTAAAAGGTAAGCATGGATCCTTCTTAGTCACTCTAAAATGAAGCTTTTGGGAGGTTTTTGAAATTTCCATGTTTGAAACCCAAAAACCACTTCTCTTCATGCTTGACTTCATAAGACAGAGTTTAGAGTGTTAGGGGTAGATACATGATTTGTCTAGTTTGAATATGTCTAGACCTTGTTTATCAACTTGAATTCTTACTATATGACATAAGAAGGCTATGTGCTTTGGTTTTTCATTTTTCTGGTTTTTTTGAATTTTATGCCCATTTGAAGATTTTGGGAGGTTCTTGAAATTTTCATGTTTTAAACCAATACGACTTCTCTTCATGCTAGACTTCATAAGATCGACCGAGTTTATGGTTAGGGGCTAGATACATGATTTGTCTGGTTTGAACATGTCTAAACCTTGTTTATCAACTTGAAAGCTTATTATATGACATACGAAGACTATGTGCTTTTGTTTTTCATTCTTCTATTTTTTTATTTTATGCCCATTTGAATCTTGGTCAAATCCTATGTTTGACCTGGATTTAAACAAGTATATAATATGAAAATGAAAAGGTAAGCCTGGATCCTTCTTAGTCACTCTAAAATGAAGCGGCTTTTGGGATGTTCTTGAAATTTTCATGTTTGAAACCCAAACCACTTCTCTTCATGATTGACTTCATATATAAGACAGAGTTTAAGGTTAGGGACAGATATATACATGATTTTCTAGTTTGAATATGTCTAGACCTTGTTAATCAACTTGAATGCTTACTGTATGACATAAGAATGCTATGTGCTTTGGTTTATCATTCTTTTGGCTTTTTCCTGATTTTTTATGCCCATTTGAATCTTGGTCAAATCCTAGGTTTCACAAAGATTTAAACAAGTTTAAAATCTAAAAATTAAAAGGTAAGCATGGATCCTTCTTAGTCACTCTAAAATGAAGCTTTTGGGAGGTTTTTGAAATTTCCATGTTTGAAACCCAAAACCACTTCTCTTCATGCTTGACTTCATAAGACAGAGTTTAGAGTGTTAGGGGTAGATACATGATTTTTCTAGTTTGAATATGTCTAGACCTTGTTTATCAACTTGAATTCTTACTATATGACATAAGAAGGCTATGTGCTTTGGTTTTTCATTTTTCTGTTTTTTTTTGAATTTTATGCCCATTTGAATCTTGGTCAAATACTAGCTAGGTTTAAAACATGAAATTTAGCCCCCAAAAATTGTACATATATGGATTCACTTTGAGATAATTCATGAAACTTTGGAAATGGCCATCTCGTGTCATGTTTCCCCACAAATGAGAATTGGATTAATTGGTGGCAGACAAGTAAACACACATTTATGTGCGACAACCCAAAATGCACATATTTTGCAAAGTTTTCATGCGTGCATGAAAAGTTGCAAATATATACATAAAATGGGCCATGATTCAAAAGTTTGACATGGTTCTTGTGTAGTAGTAGTACCAAAGCTCACACGTGGGAAGAAATTAAGATGGTCGAATTCCAACATATATGTTGCCACACTTTTTTGAAGGGCTCTTTTCTAAAACATTGGTATGGCATGTCTGCTATTTTCCCTAGCTATATAGAAAAATGATGAACAATCCATGATTTCCGATTGCTGTTTTTGAACCACCTTTGGCTTGATTTCAAATTTAGGTCAAAATCATGGGGGGGTAGGGGACAAGATCGTGTTTCTTTGGCTTGATTTGCAAGTTTTTTGGGGTCCCACAAATTTAGGGTAGCATCACAAGGTTTTTTTTCTAAATTTTTCGACACTTAGAATTCAAATATTATGAAGTGGTATCATGGTATCATGTAAGGGATGGTATCACTAGATATTTTCCCCCTATCCGGGAAGTGATGTTGACTGGCACGCAAGGTTTTTCAGTGCTGCAAACCTGCAGTGCGGCGATTTTGACAGAAATAACCCTTTTGGCAAAGAAAATTACGGACTGACCCTCTGAGCAATCTATTTCACTGGACTAACCTTTTTGTGTGGCTTTCTGTGTTTTTCTTCGCCAAAAGGATTACTTTTGTCAAAATCGCCCCCCTGCAGTGCAGGCTACGCGCCCGTCTAATATTCTTTTTTTTTCAATGACAAAAGGGGGGAGAGAGAGAGAGAGTCTTGACGACGTGTCTTCACTTGACAAAGAAGATTGTTGGAAGTTTGCCTACCTAAAGTGTGGGACCTGCACGCATATGGGACCCTGCAGCCCTCTGAGGGCAGTCCGTGTGAGACGCAAAATAGGGTTTTTAGTTTAGTAAGGCAAAAAAATTAAGCCTTGGAGGGCCGAGGCGGGGCGGCCGTCCGCCATTTTATACCTTTTACGCCCCCCACACCTCGTTTCATTTGTCATGTCTACCAAGGAAGAGCTCGGAGGAGAAGATGCAGTCCTAGCTTCTCGACCCCCTGGCGCCCCACGCATAAATACTACTACCAGAAGTACACTGTCTCTAACAATCCTGCCTGCGAAGGGAGATCTCGGAGGAGACGATGCGGGCTCAGCGTCCCCGCCGTTGATTGGCCAGGACACAAGGGTTACTACGCCTCTTTTAATTACCTTCGTTTTGCTGGTAATACTCGGACTTATATCTGTTATCTTCCGCAGGAGAGGGTCGATATCGCCGGAGAAGATGATGTGAGGCAGATGATCAAGCTCGCAGGAGAAGATGATGTAAAGGAGATGGTCAAGCTCGGAGCAGAAGATGATGTAAAGGAGATAGTCAATGTCGGAGAAGATGATGTAAAGGAGTTAGTCAATCTCGGAGAAGATGTGGTGGCATTGGACCAACCGCGGTCTTTGGGCGAGATCCCGGAGATTCACTTACCTCGTTTGCACTGGTAATGATATGCCTGATCTGTAACATTTTGAACATTTTTCGTCGGCTTACACATGAGCTATCTCGGCTTAGGGTCAACAAGGCCCCGGGAGCGGAACTTCCGCATCTCGGCGCGGAGAACTCCGAGTTACGCCAGAAGCGCCCTGGGGAATCGCACGCGCAGGCGCAGCACATCCGTTCGCAGGATCTCTCATCCTTCGACGTCAGGTTCCAGCGAGAGGTCGTAGAAGAAGATAAGTTGCCAGCTTCCCCGCCGTTCAAGAGGATGAAGGAGCTGAAGACGGAGGTTAATATTACTAGCTGACTTTGGGTTGCTGGTTTTTGGGTACTTCGAGTCACTGACATGTAGACACCACTTAAGTCTGTCCTACATGTTAGTGACCATATTCGTTAATCAGCCAATTTGTGCCCTTCGTTTGCCGGTAACGCTCGATATGTTTGTTGTTACCTTTGGCAGGATCACTCCCCTTGCTTATCTTGTCGGAGGATGAAGTTGGATCTTGCCAGCATGCGGGAGGAGAACAGAGAGTTAGGGATCAAGATATTTCGGTACAGGCAGGCGGTGTCTTTCCTAGAAGTGGATGAGATCACGGCCTGTGCTCGTAGGAGTTGTGACGAGGCCATTCATCTGGGAGAACGGATCAAAGCTCAGCTTGTCTCTTTGATGGAAGTCGCAGAACGCGTGATTTTCAATGCTAGAGAGGCGCGGGAACGACTTCTGGTGGCTGAAGATCTCGCATAGCAGTTTAATCATGTGCGCTTATTAGCTGCCTACTACTTTTGTAATTATTCACAATTATATATGTATCAATGGCTTGCCTTTTGTGTGATGGAGGAAATTGCACATACCACCACTTCTTGGTGCAGTTTTTGCACATAACACAATTTGAGATTCTTTTTACACAAATAACCAGATTTTGACGTAAACTTTTGCACAAAAAACAACCTTACTCCATGTTTTCTTTTGTCTTCTAAAGACAAGTAGGTGCTTCGAAAAATACCTCCGTTCCAATGCTTAAAGCTTTGTATATTTTTCTTGAAAAGTCAAACCAAGTAAAGTTCGACCAAACTCTTAGAAGAATCTATCAGCACATATAATATTTTGTAGACACCATATGAAAATATAATTTATTTTCTATCTAATAATGTTGATTTTGTATCTTGCATATTAATGCTTTTGGTAAAAACTTAGTCAAACTTAACATAGTTTGACTTTCTAAAAATCAATATAATCCTTAAGCTTTGGGAAGTGGTTCTAGACGTGGTCTAGACGTGTTTCTACATATTGCCTTCGCATTTGCTAAACGCATGGAGTTTCTTACGAAGTACAAAGTTTATTTTTCGAAATATTTTCGACTTTGTATTATTTTTATTCATTTTCCCCCTGGTTGTCATGTTTTCTGTCCGGCTTCCCCAGCCATGCGCGCGTGACACGAGTAGTGGGAGACATGGTGCCCAAAGGGATAGCTTTTATTAATGGTGGCGACGGTTCCCTAGGCCAATGCTGGCGATACGTCTCATCGTCGCTAGCTGTGCCTTCCCCATGCGGCCGTATTAATGCACACCACTGCTCCTTTGCGCCTCCGCGGCTGATCAAGTAAGTTTGATCATAAAAGATGATCACATAAGCTCGACGATTACCTATAACCTAAAAATTATCTTAATTTGTAAACGAAGACATAAAATAACTAGTTGTTTGATTAGGAAAGACAAAGGAAATTTCTATTGAGATTGAGTTCATTTCATAGTTGTTATAGACACATAGCAATATTACCGAGAGATAGGATTGTAGAGAAAGCAATCCATAGGTATTTTGGAGGGTTCTCAATCCTTTGAATCAAGCAAGCTCTATAGGAAAAATCCCTATGTGTAAAAATCCTACTCCGTACAAGATACCTTTAGAAATCCTTTGAACCAAACAAACTCGGATTCATATTAGTTGACTATAATATAGATATATCTAGACACATTTTAGTTCTAGATTCATCCATATCATTTGACAAGTAATATGAATCGGAGTGATTATATTAAATGGAGTACTAGTATATATTGTTCGAAAAAATTAAGTTATACTGTAATAAAGAAACCATTTCTGTGGTCAAACTGATTTGACGGGACAGTAACTGCACCAGGACGTAGTGGCGTGCTATCCTAGCCGAAGTTTTACTCGGCGCCTCGATGCAGCTGCTGAAGAATAAAAAAAGTCATATCCACTCCTACTCTTCATGTCCATCGTTTCCATCCTTGGCTCTCCACTTCCATCATCGTTCTCCACTCGCCAACCGCTGCTAGAAGTTTTTTCATCCTCTAGATCTCCCATTTGCATAGCTTTCTCTCCTCACCCCTCCGCAGAACCGCAGCACTCCTCCTTCCCGCTCGACTCTCCTACAAAACTCCAATCACACATACTTGCATCCGCCCTTTTAAATCCATCTCGTCTCCATGGCGGCATCGAACGACGACCAGCTGGATGGCGACTGGGGGAAGCTCCCCGCCGAGCTGTTCAATCTCATTGCCCAGAGTCTGGACGTTACAGTCGACGTCCGGCTGGCCGCATGCTCCAAAACGCTGTGCCGCCATGTCGCCGACAACATGAATCTACACCATTGGGATGGACCCTGCTTGCTGATGCCCGATTCTGCCCATTGGCACTATGATGATAGTAGTGCGCACCACACGGTGTACCACGTTGTGCCCCTCGACCATCCTCGGCGCACAGCCATCCTGCCGTTCATGGACAATAGATTCTGGGTTGGCATGAATGGCGACTGGATCGCCGGCGTGGACAGTGGTGGGAACTGGTTCCTCGCGAACATCTACACGCACCAAGAAATCTCCCTACCATCGTCGGAAACTTGCAACATTTTTCGGGAGGAATGGATTGGCTTCCCCGACTTGCCTCCTGAAAGGTACATGACGTATGGGCGTGCCATGTTTTTGTTGAAGATTGTAATTTGCGAAGTGCCCACAAAAGCTGGACATTACTCAGATTACAAGCTCATCGCTCTATTCAATTCTGGACTCGCTTACCTGGCTAATGGTAGCCAGGAGTGGAGGTTATTCTCTCTTGCTAGTTGGGGTGTAGATTACAGTGATGCCATCGAGCACAACGGCTTTATTGTTGCGGTGGATGGGTGGACCGGCACCACATATTGCTGGGATCAATCACAGGCTGGTAATTCTTCAATCCATATGATATACTTCGCAATAAATTTTAATATCAAGCCCATTCATGATATATTGTAACTGAAATAACTAATTGCTCACTAAGACTTTTTTTCACCTTTCAAATGACTGTGCACCATTAAATTATCCTAACCTGACTGAACCATTGCTACAAACGAATTACAGTAGTATATGCTGTGCACTAATCTGTCAACCCAAACCAGATTATTGCAGTATATGAATGCATTCCTGAATTAGTTACTGCATGCTCTTGTCAGAATATGAATAAGGAGCTTAGCCCTGGCCTCTTCATCAATTGATGCATGCAAACTTTCAATTTATTTCAATATTCGATGTACTCAAAGCATTACAATCATGGATCAGATAAGGTTGAGACATGTATCTACCATCAATGAATATGAGTGTAATTAACATACATCTCAAATGGGAACAATTTTATTTCTTCGAGATTTTATACAAGTATAATGACTGCATCCTCCATTTGATCCTACAAATGTGAAGTTGCAGCTACTGGTATTATTGTCTTCCCGAGCCATTCAAACACTATTTTTTGTTGTCTCCGTTTACAATGCAGATGCACACCTTGCCCCGCCATTCGTGATCCCATCACCGATGAAGGAACCATCTGGCAGATGGTTTTTAGCTCGATCAGCCGATGGCAAGCGCTTGATGATCATCCATGAAGATCGGTATATACGTAGCAATGATCACCTTGAGCCTGCAGAAGTTCTGCATCATGGTAATGGCCTTATCCTGCGGGAGTGTCCTGCCCCTGTCATACATGTTTTTGAGAAAGATCTATCCCTGATTGGACCCAATTGGAGTCGAGTTGACAGCCTTGGCACACACTCTCTGTTCATTGGACTGAATTATCCATTGAACCTGAAGATAAATGATGGCAATGCTCCTGATGGAACATTGACTCCATTCATGAGGTCAAATTGTGTGTACATCGCGTACTATGCATTTCGGGAACCAGCATTTAGTTGTATTTGTCGTTGTAACCTGCAGCAAGGGGAAAATGAGCTCATGGGAGTTATCACCCTTCCAGAAGATGGTTGGGGATTTCCCCGACAGGCGACAATGTGGTTTAAGCCTAGTCTGAAAAATATCCGCATGTTGATGCAACCCTAAACTGAGCCATGAATCTTTCTGGAGCAAATAATCTTTTTTGTACGATATGTTTGAACAATTTAGTAACCTGTTCTGTATCTTAAGATGCTCTTCCTTTTTTCTGAATCTTATATACCTGGACCCATTTCAGTGTGTCTGTTTACTCATTTTAGTGCGTATGTAAACCCACATTGAAGTAATCTAATCTTATAATTTAAAACGGATGGTGATGAACTCTGTATTTCCATCCTTCGTAAACCGTGCATGTCTGTTTATTTTTAGTTTCATTTCAGCAACTGTTATTAGTATATGCACACCTTTTTTTAATGTTGAGAGGAGTATAAGGGCATTACAATGCTATATACTATATGGCGCTAATAGAGAACAAATGAATGTCAAAAGATTGTAAAATCCTCCAGGTACTCTCCTTGCAGCGCTAATTGCTGATGACAGACTGACTTCCTGTTGGTTCCGGTGCTTTAGCTAGGACAGGTGAAAAGAGTTTCACGCCCCTGCTTTCTTTTGCGTCGACGCTAGGACTACCGCTGGGATTAGCCTCTCCAACCGCCAAACGACGAGGAAATAATTCCTAGCGCCCTTGCAGTAGCGCCTGTGTTGGACATGCCCTAATGTTTTCCAGCTAAAAGATGCAATCTTTTAAGCACTTGGGTACGGTATTTCCCCACCAGCCTGGATGCAGGCCGCCAAACGCGTCTTAACCAAGGTTTAAAATAGCGTGCTAAATGAATTAGCGGCAGCCACCTTCAAACGATATGGACGCTATATCGTGGTAATAGTGTGGTATATTTTAAATAGCATTTTCAAAATAATACTAAATATAGCCTAAAAATAAATAATTTTACTAGAACGAATAGATATATATAGTCCAAAAGTGACTGAATCATACATACATAACCACATATAGAAATAGATCTCAAGTATATTAGAAGGCTAACATCAACATTTCACAAGGCAACAACATAGTATAAATTATTTATTAAAAAAATTAGCATTAGCGATATTATTTTCTGATTTAGAAGTGGAACCAACAGATTAGTTCATCACCACGAAAAAGTGAAAGCAACTTGCCTGAAAAAAATAGCGCGCTAACGATATGAAGTTTTAGGGCGATATAGCATGCTGTTTCGCAAATAGCGCCACAGCGAGCAAAATTACTAAGCGTGGACCCTCTAGATATGCTATAGCGTGCTATTAGCTTCATTGAGGCCCTGGTTTGACAAAGCAGCCTGAGTACGTATCTAAAAAAAATATCAGCCTGAGGACGCATGCTTGTAAAAAAGAGAGAGCAGACTACAATTACTTCAGTCCCGAACCCTCTCTCTCCCACCCATACTCCCACCCACTTCTCCTCTTTTACACTAATGACTGCCATGAACGGCTCGCCTCCTCCTTCCACCGGCAGCTGCTTCGCCGACACAGATGAACATCACCGATATTTCCTGAACTCAGCCGATTTGATCCACCGCATCCTCCAGCAGCTTGATGGACGTCCAGTCTCTTCTATCCAGATCGTGACTAGAGAAGGATCTACGAGTACATCCGTTTCTTACCCTTTGGCAGCGTCGGTTCCATCTCTCGCGGTACTTTCTTCTCCGCTGGAAGCACCATCTGGCTCGGCACTGATTTCCCTGGCGGCGGCACCAGCTTCTCCGGCTGCGCCGACCCCAACCCCCGCGGCACGGTCTTCTCCGGTGGCGGCACCACCAAAAGATGCTGTAAGTTGTCCTGAACTCACTAGGATGCAGGTGTAAGTAGTCAATGATAGTTGGGATCTTAAACAAGTTCTTTTTTCTTTAAAATTTAATGACGGGAAACCGTAGTATTCTTCTGCAAAAAAATTTTAATGACGGGAAACAGTAGATGTTAAGTACTAGTTCTGGCAAAAAAAGATGTTTAGTAATATTATCCATCACAGAGCAGGGTTTCGCAGTCTGAACATACAAATATATGCTCCATGTTACCTGTTTCAGAAAGTCTGAAAGCTTGCTCAGTACCTGTAAAATCAAATTGTCTTGCTGCTGCTAGATTTTGTGCAAACTAATTAAAGAGATAGCTAGATGCATTTTCTCCATGTATGCTACGTTCTGATTTATATGCTGTTGATTGATATATACCGTGCTTAACTAGATGCAGAAGCAAACTCGCTCCAACGTCAATGAGCAACTACGTCTTAGGACTGTCGATTGTACATGTCCTCTGCACCGCCCCGAGTTCAGAATTCAAAGAAATTCACTAGCCAAAAAGCCAAAGGTGACGGGCAGGCGTGATGCAGCATTTCAACGTTGTATATTAAAAGGGCGAGGGAAAGGCCGCCCTAAACGGGTTGGTCACTCGGCGGACCCTCCTCAGCCCTCGCGCTTCTATGTGCAACTGGACGGCAACGATGACATGTATATGTTGGTCATCCCCAGAGAATTCAAGCAATGTCTGAAAGGGATTCTTCCCAGGCCTATCAAGCTCAAGACCAGCGTAGGCTGCGCCTGGTATGTGCACATCGATGAGTACCAGGGTGAACTGGTCTTGAAGGATGGTTGGTTCGGGTTTGCAGAGGCGCATGAACTGCAGCTTGATGACCTTCTCGTCTTCGAGGTGAAAGACACTTCCTTGATGAATGTGTTGATCTACGACAGTAACACCTCCACCCAGAGGATAATCTTTTGTGCTGATCACCCTTAGTTGCATGCATGATCTGCAGTGTTTTTAGGAAGAGGGGATCAGAATAACCTCAATATTTTATTGAATTAACTAGATGCTGCTTTTGGACCTGGGTTACTCCCCTGCTGATGTTCAAGCTGAACTTGGTTTTTGTATTAAGCTGAACTGGGGATCAGATACACTGTGATGAGACTTTGTTAATTAGCTAATATAGTATATGTTAGACTTGTTTTATTTTATTTTAATTTACTGTGATATGCTGCGGTAGTTTCAATGTGCGGTCTGATGATTTGTATTATATGTAGGTACACGGAGCTCAATATTTTGAAATATTCATAGATTTGTAAGTGTAAATGTGATATATCCCAGATGTAGTCAATGCTATCTTGTACGAACTTGTAAAATCTCAGGGAAAAATACATTTTATTTTAGAAAGTGTAAAAGTGACCAATTTTTTGATCTGATTGTAGCAAACACAAGTGCAGATGGTCAAACCCCAAAAACTTCTCATATTCATTGTTACATGGTCGAGATATAAAGGTATTTCACGCACTGGTTTAATACTCAACTGCTTACATCCATGTTTGTTTGCAGTTTTTTTTGGACACCTCTTAATGCTCCCTCCGATCCATATTTTTTTTAGATACACAGTACAAACACAGACGCTCTCATATAGATGTATCTAGACACATATTAGTTGTAGAGACGTCCATTTTATCATCATGTAATGAGGATCAGATGGAGTATCGTTTTCATTTTACCAAAAGAAATGGATATATTACTGTATAGTACAACGTAGCCTGAAGCCCTGAGCTCTGAATGCAATTTCTGTGTGCACACTGAACGGATCATAACCCACACGACATGTCTCACTGGTCTGTAGGTCCGGACCCCACCAGATACTGATAAAGCCCAGTGACCCGCCGGGTGAAGTTTTGTGTGTGGATTCCTGCGTACCTGGCTTCGTTCCTCCTAGACACGCGCATTTTTTTTGACCGGGGGACACGCGCATTTATTCCCTTGCTGATTGCTGATGTATCATTCTCAGTTTCTCACAGCCCCCTCATGTTCAGAACTTCAGATCTCCCCAGATCCCTCGCCGTCCATCTCCCCTGAGTCCTCTCTCTACACCACCGGCGTCCACCACCGCTCGGACTACGCGGCTTGGACTCCGTCCTCTACGGATGCGGCGACGTCGCATCTAAAAACTCCACTAAGGCGGCGCGGCATCCCCGATTCTCTCGGTCCATGGCTGCAATGGCGGTATGTTTCCCCCGAATCACTAGCGTTGCCGGTCACATCTTTATTATATCTAAGCTGTATTGCCGGTTGCTTAGCATTGTTTGATATACAGTACTTCTCTCAGCCAGTGTATATATTAATCCTCTGGTAAAGACTCGGGTTACACATGCACCCATGCTAGCTATGTTGGGACTGGATCTAATGTGTGCAGTAATAATCGTTCAAATATGCTATTGGTCAATCCACGGCCGATGATCACATATGAGGACACCGAGCATGCATGTCTGGCTTGTGGACTCTTTAGGCCGACGCTGATTTTTTTTTGTTTGCTTGGTCAATCTGTACTGGCGGATGATGAACTGCAGATGCATTATTCTGATGCTAGACATAGCCAGCAAGCATGCATGGCTCATGCTAGCTTGATTTCTATTCTCATAGCTACTATTTATATCGATTTGGCTTCTGCGATACAATGATACACTATGCTGAATAATTTGATGATACAAGGTTGTACATATCAGCCTAGCTAGATTCAGAAGCTTATTGTTCAGACTGTGTGTTTGATAAGAACAATGATCCGCTGAGTTTGCTAGGTGCCTTTTATTATGCATTTGCTTGGAATTACGGTCAGAAGCTAGAGGCATTATCTAATTGAGGCCTCTTTTTTGCAGTGTTCAAACAAGAAGCTCAAGCTTGGAGAGAGCTTATCATGGAAGGAGACATCTGTAGAGCCAGCCCCAGTGTGCAAGGTGTTTGGGCGCATCGATGAGGAGAATACCCCTGACAGCTTCTGCAAGGTACTATGTACATCGGAGTTAGAGGTGATTTCCATCCCCAGTCGTGTTCTACCCTGGTTTTACGGTGGGTGTCCAGAGTCCATCAACCTGAAGATGTCCACTGCATGCACCTGGATTGTGGACCTGAAGCAACAAGATGGCAATGTTTTAATGGACAAAGGATGGCCAGAGTTTGTCAAAGCACATGACTTGAAGGTAGGATACCTCCTGACCTTCAAGAAGCTTGACACCAAATCATTGCAGGTGCTCATATTTGGTTACAATTGCTGTGAGAAGGTTATATGGTGTTCAGGTTATCACCCATCGCTGGGGCAACAATATCAATCACAGCTGTATTAAGTTGTCTTACAAATGTTCTTTAGAGAGAGCTGGTCTATAATAGTATACTGCTCTCTTTAATGATGCATTGTGGTGAACATGATGGTACCATTACTGGATTGTGGTCACATGTGAGGGGGGATGTTGAAATGTATAATTGGATTGCCTAGCCCTTTCCATTAGTTCGGACTTTTGGTTGCGTTGGCTAGTGCATGAAGCTTGACAAACCTTATTTATGTGTACAGCTCTCTAGTTGTACTATTAATTATTATGTGCTTATGTTGGCTGGATTGTGATGAACATGAGATGTTTTGTTGTTTACGTAAAGAAAAAAACGTGATGTTTTTTTGAATCCTGCGCTGGATATGTTTTGCACAAACTAGTGAAGTGACCGCTGACAAAACATATTATGCGCAAATAGGCAACCCTCAGCAACGATCATGGGTTCAAGTGTCCAGGATCCAGTGCCTTGACATAAGCAAGGCACAGATGAACAGTACGGTGACTTGTAGATTTGGCCGTTGGATTGAAAATAGATAGCTAAGATCAAAGTACTGTAGCATGTAGCATATGTACTGTTCATGGTTCTAAAGCACATGCACTGTGGACGACGTACTGTAGCACATGTCCTGTACATTGGTTGGTACTGTAGCAGTTACTAGTTAATAGTCATCTGTCTAATTATTTTTTATCCAACGGTTGAAAGGGAGGGGCAAGGCATGGTACGGAGTACTATTTATGTGTGCCTCGCTTTCATCAAGGCACTCGATCTCATTCCGGGTTCAAGTATTACCCCATGTAGCACCACTTTTTTTTTGGGTTAGCCAGACAACCTTCCCAATAAAAAAAAGTACTACCTTCCCTGCATGGGCCAATTGTTTGTACTTTTGGGCTGCCGCCGGCCATGTACATGGTGATTGCTGTCAGCCTGCTTACTTCGCTGATAACATTCCAAAAACACTTAATGGGCCTCCGACTCATGCCATTGGGGCCCTTCCTAATTTAAACACGGATATCCTATGATTGGCCCTCTAGAAACCGAGATTCTACATATAAAGTTATTTTTATTTCGTATCAATTATGATTATGATTCTTTTTAAATGCGCATAGCCAGTATGCGCATCTACATGGGCTCTATATTTTGATATATTCATATAGTCGATTTCAAAATTGTCATTAATTATATAAAGTTCCAAGATTTATTCTATTAGTGTGCAAGATCTTAGAGTGTATTTGTAGTTTAAAAAAAATGACAAACCTCTTCATCAGATTGTTGTTAACAAGTGCAGTGTTGTGAACCCAAAATATATTACATACTCCCTCGTAGATCAAATTTGATCTAATTAAGTTGAACTAAAACCCGGATCAACAATTAGTATGGATTAGATGCATGGAGTACGAAAAACAAATGAATAGGCAATATTTCAATTTTTCCTTCAGTTGAGAATGCTAGAGCAGGACCCATTTGCCAGTAGCGTCCCTCAACATTTGAAGGTAAAAACAAACAGAAGGGATCGAAAAAAAAGCATCCTACATATCTCGGCTTAAAATATATCGAGAATTCACATATTTCTTGTACATAGAGGCTGACATCGGGGACCCATTGGCCAGCAGTGGAAAAAAAATCAAAGAGAGGAAACAATTATCGTACAGAGAAGCTGACATGTGGGACGCATTTTGCAGCAGCGTCCTCAACTTTAACAAAGGCGGCAGGGGATCGAAAGAAAAAGCAAAGTTGCCAGAAATCAGCGGTCAAAAATAAATCCAAGAAACGAAATGTTTATTGTTCCTAGAGGCTGACATATGGGACCCACGAGCGAGCAGCGTCCTCAACGTTTCAAAGGCGGCAGGGGATCGAAAAAAAGGCAAGTGACCATATATCAGGTGCCAAAAATAATCCAAGGAAAGAAATTTATTGTACATAGAGGATGACATATGGGTCCCGTTTTGCAGGAGCCGTCTCACCGTTTCCAAGGCGGCACGGGATCGAAAAAAAAAGAAAGGAAAGGTTTATCGTTCAGAGAGGCTGAGATGTGGGACCCATGGGCCAGCAGCGTCCTCTTAGTTTCAAAGGCGGCAGGGGATAAAAAAAAGGCAAATAGCCAGTAATTAGGGTAAAAAAAATCAAACAAAGGAAACTTTGACTGTTCATAGAGGCTGACATGTGGGACCCATGAGCCAGCAGCGTCTCAACGTTTCAGAGGCGGCATGAGATCGAAAGAAAAAGGCAAATAGCCAGAAATTATGTGTCAATAATAAATCAAACAAAGGAAAGGTTTATTGTTCATAGAGGCTGACATGTGGGACCTCTGAGCCAGCAGCGTCCTCAACGTTTTAATGGCGGCACGAGATCGAACGATAAAATAAGCCAAAAATCATTTGGTAAACAAAATCCAAGAAAAGAAACATTTACCGTTCTGAGAGGATGACATGCGGGACCCATGAGGCAGCAGCATCCTCAACGATTCCAAGGCGGCAGGGGATCAAAAGAAAAAAAAGGAAATATCCAGAAATTAATTAGGGGTTCAAAATAAATCCATCAGAAGAAACTTTTATTGTTCATAGAGGATGACATGTGGGACCGACGTGCCAACAGCATCCTCATCGTTTCAAAGGGGGCAGGAGATCAAAAGAAAAAGGCAAATAGCCAGACATTAGGGGTCAAAAATAACTCCAAAAAAGGAAACTTTTATTGTTCGTAGAGGATGACATGCGGGACCCATGATTCAGCAGCTTACTCAACGTTTCAAAGGCGGCATGAGATCGAAAGAAAAACGCAAGTGACAAAATATCAGGAGCTAAAGATAATCAAGAAAAAAAGAAACTTTATTGTACATAGAGGATGACATGCGGGTCCCATTTAGCAGCAGCGGTCTCAACGTTTCAAATGCGGCTTGAGATCAAAAGAAAAAGAAAATAGCCAGAAATTAGGGGTAAAAAAACTCCAAGAAAGGAAAGATTTATCGTTCATACGGTGACATGTCGGACCTATGAGCCTGCAGCTTACTCAGCGTTTCAAGGCGGCAGGCCGGCAGGGGATCAAAAGAAAAAGGAAATAGCCAAAAATCAGATGGTGAAAAAAATCCAAGAAAAGAAACTTTTATTGTACATAGAGGATGACATGCGGGTCCCATGAGCCAGCAGGTTCCTCAACGTTTCAAACGTGGCATGAGATCGAAAGAAAAAGGAAAGTGACCAAATATCAAGAGCCAAAAATAATCCAAGAAAAGAAACTTTATGTTACATAGAGGATGACATGTGGGTCCCATTTTGCAGCAGCGGTCTCAACGTTTCCAAGGCGGCACAGGACCAAAAGAAAAATGAAGTAGCCAGAAATCAGGGGGTGAAAAAAATCCAAGAAAAGAAAGATTTCAATTGGGCTGTATCTGGACATCTGGGCCTTCGAACTATCCTGCTGGGCCTTTTGTCTCGTACAATTTCAGCCCACTCCAAAACAGGAAAGTTCGGATTTTTCTAAAAAAAACAGGAAAGTCCTATGCATCGCAAAAACAAAAAACAAGGACACTCAACATATAAGTTTGTTTATGTAAAAATAAAGATTTAATTTATCCGTTTGCAATAGCTCAGAGCGAAATAATCAAGATATCACATGTTTCTTGTACGGGGAGGCTGACATCGGGGACCCATGAGCCAGCAGCGTCGTCAACGTTTCAAAGGCGGCAGGGGATCGAAAATAAAATAAAAAACCAAAAGTCAGTTGGTAACAAAATCCAAGAAAAGAAAACATTTATCATTCTGAGAGGATGACATGCGGGACCCATGAGGCAGCAGCATTCTCAAACGTTTCCAAGGCGGCAGGGGATCAAAAGAAAAATAAAGGAAATAGCCAGAAATTATTTAGGGGTCAAAAATAAATCCACCAAAGGAAACTTTTATTGTTCATAGAGGATGACATGTGGGACCGACCTGCCAACAGCGTCCTCATCGTTTCAACGGGGGCAGGGGATCAAAAGAAAAAGGCAAATAGCCAGAAATTAGGGGTCAAAAATAACTCCAATAAAGGAAACTTTTATTGTTCGTAGAGGATGACATGCGGGACCCATGAGCCAGCAGCTTACTCAACGTTTCAAAGGCGGCATGAGATCGAAAGAAAAAGGCAAGTGACCAAATATCAGGAGCCAAAAATAATCCAAGATTTATTGTACATAGAGGATGACATGTGGGTCCCATTTTGCAGCAGCGGTCTCAATGTTTGTAATGCGGCTTGAGATCAAAAGAAAAAGAAAGTAGCTAGTAATTAGGGGGTGAAAAAAAATCCAAGAAAAGAAACTTGATGGACATAGAGGATGACATGCGGGTCCCTTGAACCAACAGCTTACTCAACGTTTCAAACGTGGCATGAGATCGAAAGAAAAAGGCAAGTGACCAAATATGAGGTGCCAAAAAAAACTCCAAGAAAAGAAAGTTGATTGCTCATAGAGGATGACATGCGGGTCCCATTTAGCTGCAGCGGTCTCACCGTTTGAGAGGCGGCGGGGGATCGAAAGAAAAAGTCAAGTGACCAAATATGAGGTGCCAAAAATAATCCAAAAAAGAAAGTTTTATAGTACATAGAGGATGACATGCGGGTCCCATGAGTCAGCAGCTTACCATACGTTTCCAAGGCGGCAGGGGATCAAAAGAAAAAGGAAATAGCCAAAAATCAGAGGGTGAAAAAAAATAAAGAAAATAAACTTTTATAGTACATAGAGGATGACATGCGGGTCCCATGAGCCAGCAGGTTCCTCAACGTTTCAAACTTGGCATGAGATCGAAAGAAAAAGGCAAGTGACCAAATATGAGGAGCCAAAAATAATTCAAGAAAAGAAAGTTTTATAGTACATAGAGGATGACATGCGGGTCCCATTTAGCAGCAGCGGTATCAGCGTTTGAGAGGCGGCGGGGATCAAAAAAAAAAGAAATTGTCAAAAATCAGATGGTGAAAAAAAACAAGAAAATGAACTTTTATAGTACATAGAGGATGACATGCGGGTCCCATGAGCCTGCAGGTTCCTCAACGTTTCAAACGTGGCATGAGATCGAAAGAAAAAGGCAAGTGAAAAAATATCAGGAGCCAAAAATAATTCAAGAAAAGAAAGTTTTATAGTACATAGAGGATGACATGCGGGTCCCATTTAGCAGCAGCGGTATCACTGTTTGAGAGGCGGGGGGATCGAAAGAAAAAGTCAAGTGACCAAATATGAGGTGCCAAAAAAATCCAAGAAAAGAAAGTTTTATAGTACATAGAGGATGACATGCGGGTCCCATTTAGCAGCAGGTATCACCGTTTGAGAGGCGGCAGGTGATCGAAAGAAAAAGTCAAGTGACCAAATATGAGGTGCAAAAATAATTCAAGAAAAGAAAGTTTTATAGTACATAGAGGATGACATGGGGGTCCCATTTAGCAGCAGCGGTATCACCGTTTGAGAGGCGGCAGGGGATCGAAAGAAAAAGGTAAGTGACCAAATATGAGGTGCCAAAAATAATCCCAGAAAAGAAAGTTTTATAGTACATAGAGGATGACATGCGGGTCCCATTAGCAGCAGCGGTATCACCGTTTGAGAGGCGGCGGGATCGAAAGAAAAGGCAAGTGACCAAATTTGAGGTGCCAAAAATAATCCATGAAAAGAAAGTTTTATAGTACATAGAGGATGACATGCGGGTCCCAGTTAGCAGCAGCGGTATCACCGTTTGAGAGGCGGCAGGGGATCGAAAGAAAAAGGCAAGTGACCAAATTTGAGGTGCCAAAAAACTCAAGAAAAGAAAGTTGATTGCACATAGAGGATGACATGCGGGTCCCATTTAGCAGCAGCGGTCTCAACGTTTCCAAGGCGGCAAGGGATCAAAAGAAAAAGGAAGTAGCCAGAAATCAGGGGGTCAAAAAAATCCAAGAATAGAAAGAATTTTGGTTCATAGAGGATGACATGCGGGACCCATGATCCTGCATCGTAAACGGCTCGATCGGAGAACGTTGAACGAGATGGCGCGATGTAGAAAAAAAACAATGCCAGAGAGGCTGCCATCTGGGCCCTACATCCCTCGGCGGTGCGGATTTGCGTTGACTCGGCCGGCGAACCCGAGATTTCGAGATGCACCACGTCCCGGGCCACCATACGCCACGTTTTGGCCGCTTTCGTCGGGCTAGGTGGCCTCAAAAACGAGAAAAAAAGTTTTGACATGCACCACGGAGGGACCAAAATCGTCGGCCATGGTACACCAGCAACCACGGCGCGACTTCAACTTCGTCGGCCATGGCAACGTAAAAGGAAGGGTGTGTCTGGGGCTTCCTGCTTCAAAGTACTCAGTACAAGGACTAAAAGAGACGTTTTGCTGATGGTTCTTGTCAGGACGGCCGTAGTGTTGGAGGTGGTCATCTACTTCGGTGGGGAAGGACTACTTAGACCTTTATCTAAAAATGTTGACGGATTGGATGTATTTTATGTTTACCATGAATTAGTCTATGTAATATGTAACCCAATTCGCCGATTAATGCAACTCTGGATCCTTCACTGTCATACGACTACTAAAACAATATAAATAAATAGGCATTTTAAGTTTAATGCACATTTAATCAAGCCACATAATGTTGGCGTACTTGTAAGCAACCAGGTTTACTATTGTTGGCATGTGTGGTACAATTTCATGGGGCAATACCCAATCTAGCTTGTTCAATTACATTACATGAAGTAATTAAAATATGGATGCCTAGAATTATTCACTTCCGTACATTGCGATGGCTTATAGCGGTTTCTATGACCAATCTACATCACAAATCTAGTTCAAATTTGATCTATTTTTATGAACAAAATTGGAAACTCTACTTGGCATTTTCGTTTACTATGACCAGATTCACATATGTAGTGATTCATTTTCTTTTCAAATCGCCATACCATTTCCTCGTGAACTCTTCATCTTTTTTTTAGTTTTAATGAATTTCCTTTGGTTGCATTCAATTTGCTTCAAATTCACCGGCTTCACCATTCGTACAAATTGTTCATCTTTTCTTTGTAGTTTTTTCATGCATGAAGCATAACACCTTACCATGGTAAAATCTGCATATTTTCTACCAAAACTCGTGCCGAACTTTAAAGAACATGCAATTTTAAATTGACTAAAATTGGTTAAAACTCAACATAAGTCCACATATATTACAAACTCGAGAAATAATCAACATATATATCACCTAAATGGTCATCTTATGAAGTATGCCATGTTTCGAAATTGTTACCTTGAAAATTTGGCCCTTCTCTCAGGCAGCCACTTCACAATAAAGCTCACATAAAGCTCTTATTTTACACTAATAAAGTAGAATGTATTTTTGTGTGAAATGAAGTTGAATAAAATATATGTGAACGGTAAGATGCACATTGCTGCCAATATTTGGGATAATTATTAGTAAGTTCATACTAATATACAATGCAATCAACATGACCACACATGTGTAAGCAAGAAAATAAATCTTTCTTAAATTACCTTAAGGTTGTAAGTTTGTTATTTGTATAGCGATTTTATCTCATACGATGACTCAAGCTAGCACATTTTTTTTGAATTTGCTTCAATATTCTAGGACCCACCACATTCGTAAAATGGTAGTGCCAATTTTACGTATCGTAGTGCACAAAAGACACACACACACACACGCACACACGCACACATATGCTCACTTATTTCAATATTTAAACTATATTTTCTTCATTCAAATTTTCCGACCTGGCATTTGAACATGTAGTTGAATTTTGAGTAAAACCGCTCATACGTCAAACATGAATCCAAATAAGGTACAATTCGAGAAAATCTACACATCACATTTTGGCCAATATACATTGTATAATGCTTGTGAAAATGTAGACTATGAAATAGTCAACGTCACCTTTTTAGGTCATGAATGTCTTGGGCATCGACCAAAGTCTGGTAGGATGGTGAGGCATGAGTTACGAACATCCTTCTTCTCCTCTCACCCCCATTTGAGAGAGAGAGAGAGTGTGTGTGTGTGTGTGTGTGTGTGTGGGGGGGGGGGGTAGAAAGCCATGTTAATAAATTAACTCATACATGAAAGCAAGAAATCAAACTTGATTTATATAAATCACTCTTAGTATTGTAGTTTGTTATTTTTATACCATCTATATCTCATATGACGACACAAGCTAGTCCACATTTTTAGGGCTCCTTTGATTCAAAGGATTTGCATAGGCAAGTTTCCCTCAGTATGAAACCAAGGTTTAATCGAACCAGTAGGAGCCAAGAAGCACGTTGAAGGTTGATGGTCGCGAAATGTGATGCGGCGCAACACCAGGGATTCCGCCAACGTGGAACCTGCACAACACAACCCAAGTACTTTGCCCCAAAACAGTGAGGTTGTCAATCTCACCGGCTTGCTGTAACAAAGGATTAAACGTATCGAGTGGAAGATATTTGCAAAGAAAACAGTAAACACAAGTAGATTGTATGCTATGTAAAGAATAGGACCGGGGTCCACAGTTCACTAGAGGTGTCTCTCCCATAAGATAAAAGCATGTTGGGTGAACAAATTACAGTCGGGCAATTGACAAATAGAGAAAGGCATAACAATGCATATACATGATATGATAAATATAGTGAGATTTAATCCGGGCATTACGACAAAGTACATAGACCGCCATCCAACTGCATCTATGCCTAAAAAGTCCACCTTCAGGTTATCATCCCCTCCGGTATTAAGTTGCAAAGCAACAGACAATTGCATTAAGTATGGTGCGTAATGTAATCAACAACTACATCCTTAGACATAGCATCAATGTTTTATCCCTAGTGGCAACAACACATCACAACCTTAGAACCTACTGTCACGATCCCAGATTCAATGAAGGCATGAACCCACTATCGAGCATAAATACCCCCTCTTGGAGTTAAGAGCAAAAACTTGGCCAGAGCCTCTACTAATAACGGAGAGCATGCAAGATCATAAACAACACATAAACAATAGATTGATAATCACCATAATCATAGTACTCTCTATCCATCGGATCCCGACAAACACAACATATAGTATTACAGATAGATGATCTTGATCATGTTAGGCAGCTCACAAGATCCAACAATGAAGCACAACAAGGAGAAGACGACCATCTAGCTACTGCTATGGACCCATGGTCCAGGGGTGAACTACTCACTCATCACTCCGGAGGCGACCATGGCGGTGTAGAGTCCTCGGGAGATGAATCCCCTCTCCGGCAGGGTGCCGGGCGATCTCCAGAATCCCGAGATGGGATTCGCGGCGGCGCGTCTGGAAGGTTTTCCGTATCGTGGCTCTCGGTGGGGGGTTTCGCGACGGAGGCTTTAAGTAGGCGGAGGGTCAACGCGGGGCCACACGAGGGGCCCGGGGCTGGTCGGCGCGGCCAGGGCACGGCCGCGCCGCCTACCCTGGCGCCTCGTGGCCCCACTTCGTTATCTCTTCGGTCTTCGGAAGCTTCGTGCAAAAATAGGACCCTGGGCGAAAGTTTCGTCCAATTCCGAGAATATTTCTTTACTAGGATTTCTGAAACCAAAAACAGCAGAAAACAGCTGGCTCTTCGGCATCTTGTTAATAGGTTAGTTCCAGAAAATGCGTAAATACGACATATAATGTGCATAAAACATGTAGGTATCATCAATAAAGTAGCATGGAACATAAGAAATTATCGATACGTTATCAGCATCCCCAAGCTTAGTTCTGCTCGTCCCGAGCAGGTAAAACGATAACAAAGATAATTTCTGAAGTGACATGCCATCATAATCTTGATCATACTATTTGTAAACATATGTAATGAATGCAGCGATCAAAACAAAGGTAATGACATGAGTAAACAACTGAATCATAAAGCAAAGACTTTTCATGAATAGTACTTCAAGACAAGCATCAATAAGTCTTGCATAAGAGTTAACTCATAAAGCAATAAATCAAAGTAGAGGTGTTGAAGCAACACAAAGGAAGATGAAGTTTCAGCAGTTGCTTTCAACTTATAACATGTATATCTCATGGATATTGTCAACATAAAGTAATATAACAAGTGCAATATGCAAGTATGTAGGAATCAATGCACAGTTCACACAAGTGTTTGCTTCTTAGGTGGAAGGAGATAGGTAAACTGACTCAACAATAAAAGTAAAAGAATGGTCCTTCAAAGAGGAAAGCATCGATTGCTGTATTTGTGCTAGAGCTTTTATTTTGAAAACATGAAACAATTTTGTCAACGGTAGTAATAAAGCATATGAGTTATGTAAATTATATCTTACAAGTTGCAAGCCTCATGCATAGTATACTAATAGTGCCTCGTCCTACTTAGCTTGGACTACCGGATCTTTGCATGCCATGTTTCAACCAAGTGTCACAAAGGGGTACCTCCATGCCGCCTGTACAAAGGTCTAAGGAGAAAGCTCGCATTTGGATTTCTCGCTTTTGATTATTCTCAACTTAGACATCCATACCGGGACAACATGGACAACAGATAATGGACTCCTCTTAAATGCATAAGCATGTAGCAACAATTATTATTCTCATATGAGATTGAGGATATATGTCCAAAACTGAAACTTCAACCATGATTCATGGCTTTAGTTAGCGGCCCAATGTTCTTCTCTAACAATTTTGCATGCTCCAACCACTAAAATGATAGATCCTTCAGACAAGACGGACATGCATAGCAACTCACATGATATTCAACAATAGTTGATGGCGTTCCCCAGAATGGTTATCGCGCAACAAGCAACTTAATAAAAGATAAAGTGCATAAGTACATATTCAATACTACGATAGTTTTTAAGGCTATTTTGTCCCATGAGCTATATATTGCAAAGGTGAATGATGGAATTTTAAAGGTAGCACTCAAGCAATTTACTTTGGAATGGCGGAGAAATACCATGTAGTAGGTAGGTATGGTGGACACAAATGGCATAGTAGTTGGCTCAAGGATTTTGGATGCATGAGAAGTATTCCCTCTCGATACAAGGTTTAGGCTAGCAAGGTTATTTGAAGCAAACTCAAGGATGAACAAGTGCAGCAAAACTCACATAAAAGACATATTGTAAACATTATAAGACTCTACACTGTCTTCCTTGTTGTTCAAAACTCAATACTAGATATTATCTAGACCTTAGAGAGACCAAATATGCAAATCAAATTTTAGCAAGCTCTATGTATTTCTTCATTAATGGGTGCAAAGCATATGATGCAAGAGCTTAAACATGAGCACAACAATTGCCAAGTATCACATTATCCAAGACATTTTAGAATTACTACATGTAGCATTTTCCAATTCCAACCATATAACAATTTAACGAAGAAGAAACTTCGCCTTGAACATTATGAGTAAAGCCTAAGGACACATGTGTCCATATGCAACAGCGGAGCGTGTCTCTCTCCCACAAAGTGAATGCTAGGATCCATTTTATTCAAACAAAAACAAAAACGAAAACAAACCGACGCTCCAAGTAAAGAACACAAGATGTGATTGAATAAAAATATAGTTTCAGGGGAGGAACCTGATGATGTTGTCGATGAAGAAGGGGATGCCTTGGGCATCCCCAAGCTTAGAGCTTTCACTCCTCTTGATCATAGTATATCATACTCCTCTCTTGACCCTTGAAAACTTCCTTCACACCAAACTTCAAGCAAACTCATTAGAGGGTTAGTGCACAATTAATAATTCACTCATTCAGAGGTGACACAATCATTATTTTCACTTCTGGACATTGCATAATGCTACTGGACATTAATGGATCAAAGAAATAAATCCAACATAGCAAAAGAGGCAATGCGAAATAAAAGGCAGAATCTGTCAAAAACAGAACAGTCCGTAAAGACGAATTTAGAGATGGCACCAGAATTGCTCAAATGGAAAAACTCAAAACTAATGAAAGTTGCGTACATATCTGAGGATCACGCTCGTAAATTGGCAGATTTTTTTGAATTTTCTACAGAGAACTGTGCCCAGATTCGTGACAGACAGCAATGCTGTTTCTGCGCAGCAATCCCAAATATAACATCAACTTTGACATAGAAACTTTACTTGGCACAAAAACATGATAAGGATAGGTTGCTACAGTAGTAAACAACTTCCAAGACTCAACAAAACAAAAAATTGCTGTAGGTAAAAACATGGGTTGTCTCCCATAAGCGCTTTTCTTTAACGCCTTTCAGCTAGGCGCAGAAAGTGCAAATCAAGTAACATCGAGAGTAGAAGCATCAACATCATAGCTTGTTCTAATAATAGAATCAAAAGGCAACTTCATTCTCTTTCTAGGGAAGTGTTCCATACCTTTCTTGAGAGGAAATTGATATTTAATATTACCTTCCCTCATATCAATAACAGCACCAACAGTTCGAAGAAAAGGTCTTCCCAACACAATTGGACAAGATGCATTGCATTCGATATCCAAGACAACAAAATCAACGGGGACAAGGTTATTGTTAACCGTAATATGCACATTATCAATCCTCCCCAAAGGTTTCTTTTTAACATTATCGGCAATATTAACATCCAAATAACAATTCTTCAATGGTGGCAAGTCAAGCATATCATAAATCTTTTTAGGCATAACAGAAATACTTGCACCAAGATCACATAAAGCATTACATTCAAAGTCATTGAATTTCATTTTAATGATGGGCTCCCAACCATCTTCTAACTTTCTAGGAATAGAAGTTTCAAGTTTTAGTTTCTCTTCTCTAGCTTTTATGAGAGCATTTGTAATATGTTTTGTAAAGGCTAAATTTATAGCACTAGCATTAGGACTTTTAGCAAGTTTTTGTAAGAACTTTATAACTTCAGAGATGTGGCAATCATCAAAATCTAAATCATTATGAGCTACAGCAATGGGATCATTGTTCCCAAGGTTGGAAAAAATTTCAGCAGTTTTATCACAAGCAGTTTCAGCAGTTTTAGCAATTTCAGGCAGTTTTGTACGCTTTGCACTAGGAGTAGAAACATTGCCAACACCAATTATTTTACCATTGATAGTAGGAGGTGCAGCAACATGTGGAGAATTAGCATTACTAGTGGTGGTAATAGTCCAAACTTTAGCTACATTATTCTCTTTAGCTAGTTTTTCATTTTCTTCTCTATCCCACCTAGCACGCAGTTCAGCCATTAATCTTATATTCTCATTAATTCTAACTTGGATGGCATTTGCTGTAGTAGTAATCTTATTATCAATATCATTATTAGGCATAACTTTCAATTTTAAAAGATTAACATCGGAGGCAAGCCTATCAACTCTAGAAGCAATAGTATCAATTTTATCAAGCTTTTCCTCAACAGATTTGTTAAAAGCAGTTTGTGTACTAATAAATTCTTTAAGAATAGCTTCAAGACCAGAGGGTACACTCCTATTATTATTGTAAGAATTCCCATAAGAATTACCATAACCATTACCATTAGCAGAAGGATATGGCCTATAATTATTACCAGAGTTGTTCCTATAAGCATTGTTGTTGAAATTATTATTTTTAATGAAATTCACATCAACATTTTCTTCTTGAGCAACCAATGAAGCTAAAGGAACATTATTAGGATCAACATTAGATCTACCATTCACAAGCATAGACATAATCACATCAATCTTATCACTCAAGGAAGAGGTTTCTTCAACAGAATTTACCTTCTTACCTTGTGGAGCTCTTTCCGTGTGCCATTCAGAGTAATTTATCATCATATCATCAAGAAGTTTTGTAGCCGCCCCCAATGTGATGGACATAAAGGTACCTCCAGCAGCTGAATCCAATAAATTCCGCGAAGAAAAATTTAGTCCTGCATAGAAGGTTTGGATGATCATCCAAGTAGTCAGTCCATGGGTTGGGCAATTCTTTACCAAAGTTTTCATTCTCTCCCATGCTTGAGCAACATGTTCAGTATCTAATTGTTTAAAATTCATTATGCTACTTCTCAAAGATATAATTTTAGCGGGAGGATAATATCTACCAATAAAAGCATCCTTGCATTTAGTCCATGAATCAATACTATTCTTAGGCAAAGATAGCAACCAATCTTTAGCTCTTCCTCTTAATGAGAAAGGAAACACTTTCAATTTAATAATATCACCATCTACATCTTTATACTTTTGCATTTCACAAAGTTCAACAAAATTATTGAGATGGGCAGCAGCATCATCAGAACTAACACCAGAAAATTGATCTCTCATAACCAAGTTCAGTAAAGCAGGTTTAATTTCAAAGAATTCTGCTGTAGTAGCAGGTGGAGCAATAGGTGTGCATAGGAAATCATTATTATTTGCATTTGTGAAGTCACACAACTTAGTATTTTCAGGGGTATTCATTTTAGCAATAGTAAATAAAACAAACTAGATAAAGTAAATGCAAGTAACTAATTTTTTTGTGTTTTTGATATAGAGAGCAAGACAATAAATAAAGTAAAACTAGCAACTAATTTTTTTGTATTTTGATTTAGTGCAGCAAACAAAGTAGTAAATAAAATAAAGCAAGACAAAAACAAAGTAAAGAGATTGAGAAGTGGAGACTCCCCTTGCAGCGTGTCTTGATCTCCCCGGCAACCGCGCCAGAAAAAGTGCTTGATGCGCGTAGATGTACACGTCCGTTGGGAACCCCAAGAGGAAGGTATGATGCGCACAGTGGCAAGTTTTCCCTCAGTATGAAACCAAGGTTTAATCGAACCAGTAGGAGCCAAGAAGCACGTTGAAGGTTGATGGTCGCGAAATGTGATGCGGCGCAACACCAGGGATTCCGGCGCCAACGCGGAACCTGCACAACACAACCCAAGTACTTTGCCCCAACGAAACAGTGAGGTTGTCAATCTCACCGGCTTGCTGTAACAAAGGATTAAACGTATCGAGTGGAAGATGTTTGCAAAGAAAACAGTAAACACAAGTAGATTGTATGCTATGTAAAGAATAGGACCGGGGTCCACAGTTCACTAGAGGTGTCTCTCCCATAAGATAAAAGCATGTTGGGTGAACAAATTACAGTCGGGCAATTGACAAATAGAGAAAGGCATAACAATGCATATACATGATATGATAAATATAGTGAGATTTAATCCGAGCATTACGACAAAGTACATAGACCGCCATCCAACTGCATCTATGCCTAAAAAGTCCACCTTCAGGTTATCATCCGAACCCCCTCCAGTATTAAGTTGCAAAGCAACAGACAATTGCATTAAGTATGGTGCGTAATGTAATCAACAACTACATCCTTAGACATAGCATCAATGTTTTATCCCTAGTGGCAACAGCACATCACAACCTTAGAACCTACTGTCACGATCCCAGATTCAATGAAGGCATGAACCCACTATCGAGCATAAATACCCCCTCTTGGAGTTAAGAGCAAAAACTTGGCCAGAGCCTCTACTAATAATGGAGAGCATGCAAGATCATAAACAACACATAAACAATAGATTGATAATCACCATAATCATAGTACTCTCTATCCATCGGATCCCGACAAACACAACATATAGTATTACAGATAGATGATCTTGATCATGTTAGGCAGCTCACAAGATCCAACAATGAAGCACAACAAGGAGAAGACGACCATCTAGCTACTGCTATGGACCCATGGTCCAGGGGTGAACTACTCACTCATCACTCCGGAGGCGACCATGGCGGTGTAGAGTCCTCGGGAGATGAATCCCCTCTGCAGGGTGCGGAGGCGTCTCCAGAATCCCCGAGATGGGATTCGCGGCGGCGGCGTCTCGGAAGGTTTTCCGTATCGTGGCTCTCGGTACTGGGGGTTTCGCGACGGAGGCTTTAAGTAGGCGGAGGGTCAACGCGAGGGGCCACACGAGGGGCCCAGGGGCTAGGTCGGCGCGGCCAGGGCCTGGGCCGCGCCGCCCTACCCTCTGGCCGCCTCGTGGCCCCACTTCGTTATCTCTTCGGTCTTCTGGAAGCTTCGTGCAAAAATAGGACCCTGGGCGAAAGTTTCGTCCAATTAGAATATTTCTTTACTAGGATTTCTGAAACCAAAAACAGCAGAAAACAGCAACTGGCTCTTCGGCATCTTGTTAATAGGTTAGTTCCAGAAAATGCATAAATATGACATATAATGTGCATAAAACATGTAGGTATCATCAATAAAGTAGCATGGAACATAAGAAATTATCGATACGTTGGAGACGTATCAGACGACACAAGCTAGTCCACATTTTTAGGGCTCCTTTGATTCAAAGGATTTGCATAGGAAGTGTGAAGGATTTGGTTCCTATGGGAAAATTTCCTATACATGTTGTTTGATTCATAGGAACATATCCTATAGGAAAAATTCCTATAGGAATCTTGTAGTGTAATTCCTATAGGAAATAAGCATTAGCTCATAGCTCATGAAAAAATTCCTTTGCTACAATCAAACACACTTCATCTTCCTATAGGATTCAAGTAGACATGCCATTCCAATCCTATACATTTCCTATTCCTATGCTTTTCCTATCCTTTAAATCAAAGGAGCCCTTAATTTCATTGAAGTTCTTTTTGTTGCACTCAAATTACTTCAACTTTTAGGACCCACCATCCGTACAAGGGTAATGGAAATTTCTATGATCTTAGTGCAAGGCTTCACACAGAGACACTCAAAGTATTTCAATATTTTAAAATTCATTTTCTTCCCTAAAAATTGCCGACCGTCCATTCGTAACATGTAGTTCAATTTTGAGTAACATCACACATATGTCAAACATCAATCTTTTTTTTTGATATTTCGAGAAAATCTTCATATCCCATTTTTGGCCATCATATAAGGTGTACTGCGTGTGAAAACATAGACAGTGAAACTTTCAGCGTCACCTTAATTAGCCAAACTGGTGGGACGGTGAGGCCCGAATTAATAGCCACCACCTTCCTTCTTCTCCACTCGCCCCTCCCCTCCCCTCCCCATCAATATCTTCTTCAAAGCAGATTAAAGAGGATGGAGTGCCCCCACGACGGGTGCGGGAGCGTGGTCGCCTACAACGAGCTCCACGACCACGAGCTCGCGTGCCCGCACGGCCCGTGCGACTGCACAGAGGCCGGCTGCGACTTCTCCGCCTCGCCAGCAGCGCTCATCGCCCACCTCAGAGAAATCCATTCGATTTGTGTGGACATGATCCCGTACGGCACCGCGATGGCGTTCATCATCCCGGTGCTGGCACCGCCAGAGCCAAGACGTCCGGTCATCTTCTACGGGAACGATGGTACCGTGTTCGTCTGGCACACATATACGCAAGTCCAGCCGAAAAATGGATGCGTGCTGGCCTGCCTATCCGTTGAGTGCGTTAGGTCGGCGGCGTGCGTGTGGCCGGAGTACAATGTGAGTATGTCGTCGCACGGCAAGCCATTACTTAATCGCTCTGAGATTGGTTTAATGCTCCCCAACTATACGGCCACTATTCTGGCGAACAGCACGACCACGCCGGGCGCCGCCAAATGGTCGGAACTAGAGCGGTCGTTGCAATGGTATCAACCGTGCACGGAGCTGACTATCTGGGTTCGCATCGACAGGTGATACATGCGCCTATCTTAATCTTCGTGGTTATCTAATTGAAATTGCGGTTTATGCAGTACTGAATTAATTAATTTTTGTTGTCAGAAAGTTATCGTCGGACGGAAGTTCCTATTCGGAGCGGCGGGTTTAGGTTGCCAACTATGGGCTTTTTTCATTCAGAGGATTCACCAGGGCGGCCCTAACGACGATATATGATCTTATTTGGCGGAGAGGGTCCAACACTAAGCGCTTGATTGTATTCTGTGTTTATGTTCACATACTCTATGGTGTACTGTACTATGGAATCCCATGTCCGATTAAATGCACCTCTGGACCCTGCCAGGCATTTCCCTTGTTATCTTTTCTTTTTACACATACTGTAACCATTGTTCAACGCGCAGTCCATTGGCTTGGGTGCTAGATGCTTCCTCGGGAAGGTACCCTATCTTGCCCATTTGAGAACACACGTCCCTATAATTGCTCAGAAGCCCCGCGAGGGCACGATGGTCTTTTCTGGGTGTATGTAAGATTTATCCTTGACCAGCCCTCCGCCCTTCTTCTCTTTCTGTTCTGCTGGTAGCTAGTAACTAGCCTTCACCAGCCCTCCACCCTAACTACTGAGTAGTAAAGTACTACGTACCTCGCAAGCCATGGCTCCATTGAGCCGGGCGGCCCGGCGGCAGGATATCCTAGGGAAGACGATGAGGACTAGGACCGCCGAGAAAAACTCATCTAGCCAGCTAGCGCGTCGTTGTATGGCCACTTATGATCGCCTGAGCATTCTCGCAGAGCAGTCTATCCTCTATTCGATGGAGAGCGAGCCAGTGGGCGAGGGTTCGTCCGGGTAGGTTTCTAGTGGCGTGTCCTCCAGTTCATTCTTATTTTCTAACTGTTTTTTCCATTTATTTACATCTCACAGGGCCGGCGGTTCAAACGTCTACCCGGTAACCCCCACGACGGTGGCGCCCCAAGTCCGGTCGTCGGAAGCTGAGTTCGGCCCCGTTTCACGGCCAAGCCAGGTAGGCTGTATGCCTCTATCCACTTTTTTTTAATACTCCCTCCAATCCATTTTAATAGACTCTGATTTAGTACTCCCTCCGATCCATTTTATTTGACTCAAATTTAGTACTACTCCGGTTCATATTAATTGACTCTAATATGGATGTATCTAGACACATTTTAGTTCTAGATACATCAAATTTAGTCTAAATTTGAGTCAAATAAAATTTGTACAACTTTGTACTAAATCCGAGTCAACTAAAAGGGATCATAGGGAGAATACAACTTTACTAAATCCGTGTTTACTACTACTACTACTAAAAGGGATAGGATGGAGTAGTTTATGTAATCACGGCTTTCCTTTTAATTATGTGTTGATGAACACTGTGATATTTGTGGAGCGTCCATGTGATGTCCATTCCTGTATCAAGATCTGTGCTAGAAATTAGTAGTACTCCTATTTTTTTGCGTGTAATTACTCATATATGAATTGGTTGGATTCTTTTTTGTTCCATACAATGATCGTGCCAGCAAATGGAGGTGAACATGGCCCACATAGGCAGCCAGCTGGGGAATGAACTCTCCCTTACCCCAGAGTTTGAGCCTGTTCACGTAGATTTGGCGTCCGAGAACAAGATCTGCCATAATCTTCAGCAAGGCATCAATACCTTTACTGCCGAGCTCGACAGGCTTAATGAGCAGAACCGCGTTTGTGTGGAACTGCATAACCAGAGCGTCACATTGATGAATGATGATGATGCAAACACCACCATCAAGGGCGAGGGTTCGTCCGGGTAAGTTTCTAGCGGGGTGTCCTTCAGTTGATTCTTATTTTCTAACCGTTTTTACATTTATTTACATCTCAAAGGGCCGGCGGTTCAAATGTCTCCCCGGTAACCACAACGACGGTGGCGCCCCAAGTCCGGCCGTCCGAAGCTAAGTTCGGCCCCGTTTCCCGGCCAAGCCAGGTAGGCTGTATGCCTCTGTCCACTTGTTTTTTTATAGTTTATGTAATCACTGCTTTCCGATTAATTATGTGTTGATGAACCCTGTGGTATTTGTGGAGCGTCCGAGTGTTGTCCATTCCTTTATCAATATCCATGCTAGAAATTAGTAGTCCTATTGTTTGCGGGTAACTAATACTCATATATGAATGGGTTGATTTCTTTTTTTTTCATACAATTATTGTTGTAGCAAAAGGAGGAGAACAAGGCCCACATAGGCAGCCAGCTGGAGAATGAACACTCCCTCACCCTGGAGTGTGATCGTCTTCACAGAGTTTTGGCGTCTGAGAAGGAGATCTCCTTTCATCTTGCGCAATGCGTCGACATGCTTAAGCAGCAGAACGCCTACTGGGTGGAACTGAACAACAAGAGCGTCACATGGATGGATACTGGAAGCAACCTCATCAAGTATCTCATGGAACAGAAGTTGAAATTAAAGCTCAAGAGGCAGATCTCGAGGGTGCTAATGCGCGGACAAACCGCCGTCCTTAAGGCGATTATCAAGGAGAAGGAGGATCTCCGTGCACAGCTAGCGACCTATATCTCGGCGTCCACCAAGAGCGTCCCTGAGTAGGAGATCTTGTTCTGCTAGTTAACTGCTTCATCACCTTAGTATCGCCATGTGCTCGTAAAACTGCTAGTTAACTATCTGTTGGTATGTTGCACATTTGATCTGAACTTTGTGTTTTGCAATGCACAATTGATCAACTACTAGTAAGTGTATATTAAAATGGCGGGATACTCTTTTTAGCGGCGAAAATTTTCCATTTGTTGCTATTGTAGCGAATCTAAGCCCTTCAGAATCTTCCCTATCGTCAAGAAAACTTTCCAAAAACATAAGCATTTTGGAGGGAAACCTTGATGATATAGGCTATGAGGATGATCCTGGGTTGTGGTTCTTAGCGTGATCTGTAGATGGCAGTATGCTTCTTGTTCATACCTGAGGCTTTACTGAGGCTGCAAGATGTTCTCTAAGGACACTGTCAGTTATGTTCAGATAAGCTAGGGAAGAGATTACTGGTCTTGGAGCATATTGTCTTTTCGTGGGATTGAATTATCCGCTCACATTGCAGTAAATCATGCATATTTCGATTTATATTTTGGTGGAGTTTCATTCGATTTGAATAATTGGTTTGTGAGCAAATAATATTTAGTTTAAACTAGTGCTCGAATACGTAAGAAGCTATTTAATCACAAGCTAGTCATCCGAATGGGATGAAATATTCATAGATTTTAAAACAAGGCATCTACATATTACTGGATTTTTTTCAAAATTTTCTGAATAGTTTTTTCTTTTTTAGCTTCGAAATAACAGATAGTTTGGAACGTTGGATCTCGAAAGATGGTAGATGGTGGCACCTAGTCACAATGAGACTTGGAAGCATCAAGTCACTGAAGCTCCTCCAAACCAAGCTAGGAAAGGCATTGAAAATGAAGTTCTGCTCTAAAACATCTCTCATTTCATTTTGGTGCTCGCGCGGTTGCATGCTGCCCACGTGTTAAGGTACGTGTCTCTGGCATAGAGTACTACGATTATCGGCGAAAAATATATCGTAATGGAAACTGTAAAAAAAGCCCTCTCTGCTCAAGCTGATGTGACGAGACATCACTGCACCAAACGTCGTCGCAAATTTATAGATGGGTGGCGTGCTAGTCTACCATCTACCAACAGTCAAATCGGCGCCCAGTCGCAGCAGCAGCAGCCTAGAGTACTGCCTAGGTTTTGCCCCTTGCATGTCTATCATCTTTTTCTTCACCCTCGCAGAATCACGCGCACGCGCAGGATCTCGATCCCCACCACGCCGCATCACTAGTACTATACCTACGCCTTATGCTTTGATCAAAAATCGAATTTATTTTTACGCCTTAAGCTCTGAGATAGAGGGAGTATATTAGTTAGACTAGTCATAGTGGGAAGTAACATCAAAGTAGTATCATATAGATGTCTTCATTAATTAGCTTATAGACTCATTGTATCTTGGGAAGTGTGATGTTACAGTAACTAGCTACTGTATGTTACTCCATCCTCCTCTCTCCTCATTAACTCACTGCCACATAAGCAAATTTGCTGAGTTGGACACTTAGTTACTAGTGAAGATACTCCCACTATGAGACACGCCGCGCCGATCATTGCTAGTGCCTTACTATATGACATAAGAAGACCATGTGAAGGAGACATGCATCACCTTTTTTGGTGATGTAACTAGTCTGATACTGATGGGAGGGCCTGCTCGCTAGTACAGTAGTAGTAGTTGCATTTTTTGGGCTCACACCGGCGAAGGGCGCGAATCGGGCGCGTCGGCGCCTCGCGGCACGACGGTTTTCGCGTGTGGGGCCGCCTTGTCAGCGGGAGGACGCGACTGTTCGCATCAAAGGCGACGCGGGAAGGTTGGTAGTCCCCGGCGTTTAATGGTCTCCCGCGCCTAAACCTAGGCGGCCACGAGGGCAGCGGCCGGACACGCGGCGTGCAGTCGCCTACGCCGCCGTAAATGAGGGTAGTTGCCTACCACCAGCATAAAGTACCTACTACGCCGTCCACCCCCGCGGTGCTATCCTCTCATTTCCACCACCGCTTACGCTCCATTCTCTCCTCTCCACCTCAAAAATGCCGCGCCATCGGAAAACGAGGTTCTGTAGGCTTGGCCTCAAAGTCCGCGCGCAGCCTCCACCACCATCGCAGCCGGAGCCGGAGCCGGAGCCGCAGTCCGACGCGGAGTACAGCTCCGATAACGACGAGGACCCACGGTTGAAGGAGGAGTACAGCGAGCACGACCTCCGGATCTTGGAGGCTTCCCAACGGAAGTTCTGCGAGGACAGGGCTCATCGCCATTATGAGGCGTTCGCCCGCCAGCAAGCGATACTCTTCTTCCAGAAGGAGATTTCTCGGCTAAGGACTGAACCGCTGGGACAGCGCCGCCGGCAAGGTCTTTTGACGGCGTCCGCCATGCTCGATCGCCTGAAGCGCGAACAGTGGCTGCGCCAGTGATGAAGTGCTGGGTATTCATTTTCAACCTGTGTATTCATTTTGCCAAAATCCTCATGTATTTGCCAAATTTTTCCCTGATTTATGAGGAAATTCTAAGGTTTTGTCAAAATCTTAGGTATTCAGCTGCATACGCAAGAATACCCCTGGGGCCGCCCCTATCGCGAAGCATGGGACCAGAAGCGGGCACGGACGTAGGCTGCATAGGCGAAGAACGAGGACGAGGCAGACCCGTCGCGCGCCCCAACCGACGTCCATTAGATTAGGATTAAGTTTAAGTTTTATTTAGGCCTCCCCAACCGACGGCATCACTTGTGTTCATGTAGTATTATTATGGTGGTGTACTTGTGTTCATGTACTTGCTTCAGACATGTACTGCTGTGTTTGTTGAAGGAGACATGCATCACCCTTTCTTGGTGATGTCTTCCTGTAGCCCTTGTGCCGGCGTTCTGTGATGCCATTGAACTCGGTGGCCAAGTTTTTGCGGTGGACGAAATTAGGGGCTGGACGTACTGCTGGGACACCCCAAATGGTATTTTTTCAGTCCTTATGTTGCATTGCATGATACACTGCCTTAATCAATGAAGTTATTCATGAACTACCTTGTTTATATTTTACCTTTCATAAATGACTTAATGATCACACCGCCTTTTGCTGAATACTATGAATGAACCGTTGCTTGCAATGAATTAGTACTAATTAGTCACCAACAAACATAGTATGCTCAGTATGTGATTGCATTCCTGAATTAGTACTAATTAGTCACCAACAAACATAAGCATTTTGGAGGGAAACCTTGATGATATAGGCTATGAGGATGATCCTGGGTTGTGGTTCTTAGCGTGATCTGTAGATGGCAGTATGCTTCTTGTTCATACCTGAGGCTTTACTGAGGCTGCAAGATGTTCTCTAAGGACACTGTCAGTTATGTTCAGATAAGCTAGGGAAGAGATTACTGGTCTTGGAGCATATTGTCTTTTCGTGGGATTGAATTATCCGCTCACATTGCAGTAAATCATGCATATTTCGATTTATATTTTGGTGGAGTTTCATTCGATTTGAATAATTGGTTTGTGAGCAAATAATATTTAGTTTAAACTAGTGCTCGAATACGTAAGAAGCTATTTAATCACAAGCTAGTCATCCGAATGGGATGAAATATTCATAGATTTTAAAACAAGGCATCTACATATTACTGGATTTTTTTCAAAATTTTCTGAATAGTTTTTTCTTTTTTAGCTTCGAAATAACAGATAGTTTGGAACGTTGGATCTCGAAAGATGGTAGATGGTGGCACCTAGTCACAATGAGACTTGGAAGCATCAAGTCACTGAAGCTCCTCCAAACCAAGCTAGGAAAGGCATTGAAAATGAAGTTCTGCTCTAAAACATCTCTCATTTCATTTTGGTGCTCGCGCGGTTGCATGCTGCCCACGTGTTAAGGTACGTGTCTCTGGCATAGAGTACTACGATTATCGGCGAAAAATATATCGTAATGGAAACTGTAAAAAAAGCCCTCTCTGCTCAAGCTGATGTGACGAGACATCACTGCACCAAACGTCGTCGCAAATTTATAGATGGGTGGCGTGCTAGTCTACCATCTACCAACAGTCAAATCGGCGCCCAGTCGCAGCAGCAGCAGCCTAGAGTACTGCCTAGGTTTTGCCCCTTGCATGTCTATCATCTTTTTCTTCACCCTCGCAGAATCACGCGCACGCGCAGGATCTCGATCCCCACCACGCCGCATCACTAGTACTATACCTTTCTCTCCTCACCCCACCCGGCCGCGGCGCGCATCGTTTCTTCCATAGCGCTCGCCCTCTCCTCCGAAAACCCCAAGCGAAGTTGCATCCGCCATCCATCTAAATCCATCTTCACCTGATGGAATATTCAAGGCTTTGCCGGTGCGGCGGGGACGGCCACTTGGAGGCTCTCACCGGCGACAACATCGACCTCATCGCTGCGCATCTGGACGTTACCTACACCGTCCGACTTGCCGCATGTTCCAGGGAGCTCTACGACCAGATCAGCAATGATGAAGGTAAGATGCACCATTGGGATGAACCCTGCCTGCTGATGCCTCCGCCTGCTTATTGGTTCGATGAACCCTGGTTCGTGGCGACAGCATCTCGTCTGCATGTTACCGTGTACGACCTGGTGCCCCTTGACCATCCTCGCCGTTCTGTCACCCTGCCGTTCATGCACGACAGAAAATGGCTTGGCGCGAACGGCGACTGGATCGCCGCCGCCGATCATCGTGGGTGCCAGTGGTGCCTTGTGAACGTCTACACCGAGCGACATATCCCCCTTCCATCCCCACCTGATCCGAAGATTGGTCATGGTGTTACATATCAACCTGCTACTAAAGATTGGTTATACTATCTTTGCTGGAGTCGAGCAATTAATTTGTTGAAGATTGTAATCTGCCAAGTGCCCACAAAAGGTGGGAGGTACGCAGATTACAAGCTCATCGCCTTGTTCGACAAAAGGATTTTCTACCTTGAAGGGGGTGGCGACTGGAGAATGCTGAAGAACCCTACACCTGAACAAATTGTGCCGGCGTTCTGTGATGCCATTGAACTCGGTGGCCAAGTTTTTGCGGTGGACGAAATTAGGGGCTGGACGTACTGCTGGGACACCCCAAATGGTATTTTTTCAGTCCTTATGTTGCATTGCATGATACACTGCCTTAATCAATGAAGTTATTCATGAACTACCTTGTTTATATTTTACCTTTCATAAATGACTTAATGATCACACCGCCTTTTGCTGAATACTATGAATGAACCGTTGCTTGCAATGAATTAGTACTAATTAGTCACCAACAAACATAGTATGCTCAGTATGTGATTGCATTCCTGAATTAGTAATTCTACGCCACTGCAGAATATGGATGTAATTACCCAGTATCTCAAAAGATAAGGTAGCACTATGAAGGCACCCTTTTTGATAACCTTTTACACCCATTGTTTCATATATAACTAATTGATTTTTGCTCCAAAAGGAGGACGAGAGACCCCCGCCATCTGCATTAGAGAGATGCATAAGGACTTTCATAAGTATATGACTTAACGATCACATCCTTTATCTGAATATGAATGAACCGTTGCTTGCAACGAATTAGTACTAATCAGTCATCAGCAAACATAGTATACTCCGTATGTGAATGCAATCCTGAATTAGTAACTCTATCCACTGCAGAATATGGATGTAATTAACAAGTATCTCAAATGTTAACGTAGCACAATGAAGGCACCCTTCTTGATTAACTTTTACACCCATTGTTTCATATAACTAGTTGATTTTTGCTCGAAATAGAGGGCGAGGTACCCCGGCCTCTGCATCGAAGAGATGCATATGGCCGTTATTTAGTACTCCATCTCATGAAACATGTTATAACTTTTTCTTACTTTTGATTTACTCCCTCCGTCCCACCAAAAGTGTCTTGAATATCTGCCTTCTCCTTTTTTCCCTTAGAAAAGTAACTCAATCAAAATCCAATTATTTACTAAACAAGAATGAAATACTTGTTATGCCTAATTTACTTAGTTTAACCTGTACCTTTTTTAATTATGTTCTTTATCCGGCTAGATTTTTCTTTGCCAAATTGCCCGAAGCTTATGCATATTTCAACCCCATCGTGGATGTTATGCCTGTCATACCTCTATTTTTTTCTTCTATTAGCCTTTGTTTGGCAAGCTGCTTTAAGTTTCCCATGAAATGTTTAGTACTCTATCTACCAAATTGAATGTTGTATTCATTCCAAAAAATCAACAAAATGTGTACAAGGCGAGAACTTTTATATTTTTATATTACTAGTATGTATGCACGTCAAACCATTAAAGATTCTGTTTGATAATCAAAAGAATATTTATAGCATGCCTTTCGCAAGTTTTGAAAGAATATATAAAAAATCTAAAAAAATAGATGTAGAGAATGTATTATTCTACCAGAGTGTAAAATCTGAAATTGAGATACCCTATATTCGGGCCGCACAAAAATGACAGAATCTGATAGATTTTGAAGTTACAAAATGTTGGAAAATATATGTCAGATTTTTTTGTTGTTGCAAAACCTTAAATATAAGATATTTTGATTTGGACATTTGAATGTTGGTAGAACACAACATTGTTGACACCCGTATTTAATCTCCGTTTTCTTTGGAACTTCAAAATGCAGCTCTCAAAATTTTCAAAAACCATGCTACATGTAGCTCGAGCTATATTCATGGTTTTCGAAAGAAAATATTGCCAGCAATGCATATATAAAATACGAAAACAAGAGTGGTCCTACAAAAAATGATGTTTCTTCCCATCAGTCGGCAAACGAAGGGAACAAATAAAAAATTAAAAATATGTGTACATCTAACACTCACTCATTTCTTATCTACCTTTTCCTTTGATGTTTCCTTGAGAGTTGAGACCGTAAGAACCTTCCATTGATCCATGTAGCAGTGCTGAATAGCGATTTCTTTGATGGGGTTATTCATATGCTTCAGGGGTTTCAGATATTTGGTCATTTTTTGGGGTAGACCCAAGGCTCACGTGATGGTTCTAAAATATTGTAGAGTTAGCTATGTGCACTCTTCACAGAGAATCCTGCTGTTGTGCACCGTTAGATTTAGCACTCCAAGGGTCATGATTGAAGCTCTATACTCAGTTTAAAACTGGACCAACTGGTAGATTGTCTGTACTCCTATATTGTATACAAATATCTAATCATATACACCGTTGGATCACTTAAGACAAAGGGAATTAACTACAACACAGGACTTAAACTTAAGATGATATATTTGTCAAAATTTGAATGTATCTATATGCTTTCACTGTCTAGATACATCTGAATTTGGACAAATCTCAGACACTTTCGGTGGGACAGAGGTAGTATATAACTGTGTATACACTAACTAGTGTCTAGTTTTGGCGAAGTTAAGACTTGTTTCGTGGGATGCATGCAGTATAACTGATATATTGGACACTCGATTTGAACACATGAATGACCAATGTCCTTAGCTTACATAGTCGTATTTATACTGTGAGCATGAACGATGAACAGTGCTGCTGTTTGAATATGGTTGCCAGTAACACCCTATTCGTCTCCATTTCTAATATTGCAGAAAACCCGATGTCCATGTTCGTAATCCCGCCACCGGTGGTGGATGATCAGCAGTACGCGTGGTTCCTCGCTCCAACTGCTGATGGCAAGCGATTGATGATCATCCTTACAGTAAACAACATTGGGATTGCCAATGCTGAAGTACCTCATGACATTCCCTATGCTGCTAATGGGCTTCAGCTACGGCAGTATCCTCCTGTTGCCACCTACGTCTTTGAGCAGGATCCCATATCTCTGTTCGTTGCAGCACGTGCAGGGGACTTTCATTGGAGGCAGGTTAACAGCCTCGGCGACCACTCTCTGTTCCTCGGACTCAATTACCCGATCATTGCCAACCTGAAGAAGCGTGAATCCAAAGCTCCTGATGGCACATTGGTTCCATTCATGAGGAAAAACTGCGTCTACACAGCATACCGGAAGTATCTTCATAATCAATACCCTAAAATTTTGCGCTGCAACCTCCAGCCAGATGAAGGTGAGACTGTGGGAGTTATCAGCCTTCCCAGAGTTAGTTGGGGTAGTGTCCGACAAGCGGCTATGTGGTTTAAGCCTGCTTTAAACATTGCCCGTTCGGTGTTACCTTTAAAAAAACACTGACACACTTTTTTATTATGCTTGAAGTGTTGAGAAGTAGTACACTGTTTTTAGTATGTACTAGTTTGAATCAGTTTATTTGAACACTGCCCTGCTTTTGTATTTCGTGTTGCCTTCATATTATAACCCATGCATGGCTGTTTTAGGATTGACTTTATTTCAGCACTATAATTACAATGTGTGTACGTCCTTTATAATATAGCCACCTCTTGTTGATCATAGTCATGAGAGGACCATTCCTATTTTTTCGCCGCTAAAGGGTAAAGTACATCCCTGGGGGCAGCGATTCTTGCTGCAGGCCACTAAACATGCATCAACTATGAGCAAAGAAGTTGATGTGCGACCTAGGTGACTGTGCGGACCCCACATGTTAACCAAAGAAACAAACATGTCAATACGGAACTAATGTACATACGACAACTCCTATATGATATGTGTACGATTGAGCATCTGGAGGTGTGCTGCCACCTGCTTCCTCACACGTTGGGTTTGATCTTGTGTTGCGTACACGGATCGGACTGAAATTGTCGTGTGCATAGCAAGGTTCATGTCAAGTCTAGGCAACAAATACTTTTGGGTTTCAACGGCCATCTACATGGTATTTGCTATAGGCCTACTTGCTCAGGCTGTTGAAGCCCAATAACTAGAAATGGGCTTTTCTGCTCATGCAATTTCGGCCCTTTTCTAATGAACCATAGATCCTATGATGGCAAAAAACAAAAACACGGAGATTCTGCATAAAAGTTGTTTTTATTTATTTAGAATTATCCGGTTGCAATTTTTGAAACTGCTCATGGCCAATATGAAAATCCTTGATCGCTCCATACCCACACGGATCACGGTATTTTTAAAAAATTCATAAAGTGGATTTGAAATTTAAAACATATCCTAATAATTCCATGATTTATTCTATTAACTTGCAAGATCTTGGAGCGAAAGAGCTTGTATTAGCAGCGTCGTCAACGTTTTTAAAGACGGCAGAGGATCGGAAAAAAATCAGTTGGTAAAAAAATCCAAAAAAAAAGAAACATTTATCGTTTTGAGAGGATGACATGCGGGACCCATGAGGCAGCAGCATTCTCAACGTTTCCAAGGCGACACAGGATTTTAAAAAAGGCGAAATAGCCAGAAATTAGAGGTCAAAATAACTCCAAGAAAGGAAAGGTTTATTGTTCATAGAGGCTGACATGTGGGACCCATGAGCCAGCAGAATCCTCTAAGGCTGCAGGTGATCAAAAGAAAAAAGGAAGTAGCCAAAAATTAGGGGTAAAAATAATTCGAAGATAGGAAACTTTTATTGTTCGTAGATGATGACATGCGGGACCCATGAGCCAGCAGCTTACTCAACGTTTCAAAGGCGGCATGAGATCGAAAGCAAAAGGCAAGTGACAAAATATCAGGAGCCAAAGATAATCCAAGAAAAGAAACTTTATTGTGCATAGAGGATGACATGCGGGTCCCATTTAGCAGCAGCGGTCTCAACGTTTCAAATGCGGCTTGAGATCAAAAGAAAAAAAAGTTGATTGTACATAGAGGATGACATGCGGGTCCCACGAGTCAGCAGCTTACTCAACGTTTCCAAGGCGGTAGGGGATCAAAAGAAAAAGGCAAGTGACCAAAAATGAGGGTGAAAAATAATCCAAGAAAAGAAACTTTTATTGTACATGGAGAATTGCATGCGGGTCCCATTTTGCAGCAGCGGTCCCAACGTTTCAAATGCGGCTTGAGATCAAAAGAAAAAGAAAGTAGCCAGAAATTAGGGGGTAAAAAAACTCCAAGAAAGGAAAGCTTTATCGTTCATACAGGCTGACATGTGGGACCTATGAGGCAGCAGAGTCCTCAACTTTCAAAGGCCGCAGGGGATCAAAAGAAAAAGGAAATAGCCAAAAATCAGAGGGTGAAAAAAACCCAAGAAAATGAACTTTTGTAGTACATAGAGGATGACATGCGGGTCCCATGAGCCAGCAGGTTCCTCAACGTTTCAAACGTGGCATGAGATCGAAAGAAATAGGCAAGTGACCAAATATCAGGATCCAAAGATAATCCAAGAAAAGAAACTTTATTGTACATAGAGGATGACATGCGGGTCCCATTTAGCAGCAGCGGTCTTAACGTTTCAAATGCGTCTTGAGATCAAAAGAAAAAGAAAGTTGATTGTACATAGAGGATGACATGCGGATCCCATGAGTCAGCAGCTTACCCAACGTTTCCAAGGCGGCAGGGGATCAAAAGAAAAAGGAAATAGCCAAAAATCAGAGGGTGAAAAAAAACAAAGAAAATAAACTTTTATAGCACATAGAGGATGACATGCGGGTCCCATGAGCCAGCAGGTTCCTCAACGTTTCAAACGTGGCATGAGATCGAAACAAAAAGGCAAGTGACCAAATATCAGGATCCAAAAGTAATTCAAGAAAAGAAACTTGATTGTACATAGAGGATGACATGCGGGTCCATTGAGTCAGCAGCTTACTCAACGTTTCCAAGGCGGCAGGGGATCAAAAGAAAAAGGAAATAGCCAAAATCAGAGGGTGAAAAAAATCCAAGAAAATAAACTTTTATAGCACATAGAGGATGACATGCGGGTCCCATGAGCCAGCAGGTTCCTCAACGTTTCAAACGTGGCATGAGATCGAAACAAAAAGGCAAGTGACCAAATATCAGGAGCCAAAAATAATTCAAGAAAAGAAACTTGATTGTACATAGAGGATGACATGCGGGTCCCATGAGTCAGCAGCTTACTCAACGTTTCCAAGGCGGCAGGGGATCAAAAGAAAAAGGAAATAGCCAAAAATCAGAGGGTGAAAAAAATCCAAGAAAATAAACTTTTATAGCACATAGAGGATAACATGCGGGTCCCATGAGCCAGCAGGTTCCTCAACGTTTCAAACGTGGCATGAGATCGAAAAAAAGTAAGTGACCAAATATCAGGAGCCAAAAATAATTCAAGAAAAGAAACTTGATTGTACATAGAGGATGACATGCGGGTCCCATTTAGCAGCAGTGGTATCACCGTTTGAGAGGCTGCATGGGATCGAAAGAGAAAGGCAATTGACCAAATATCAGGAGCCAAAAATAATTCAAGAAAAGAAAGTTTTATAGTACATAGAGGATGATATGCGGGTCCCATTTTGCAGCAGCGGTCTCAATGTTTCCAAGGCGGCACAGGACCAAAAGAAAAATGAAGTAGCCAGAAATCAGGGGGTGAAAAAAATCCAAGAAGAAAGATTTCAATTGGGCTGCATCTGGACATCTGGGCCTTCGAACTATCGTGCTTGGCCTTTTGACTCGTACAATTTCAGCCCACTCCAAAACAGGAAAGTTCGGAATTTTCTAAACAAAACAGGAAAGTCCTATGCTTCGCAAAAACAAAAAAACAAGGAGATTCAACATATAAGTTTGTTTATGTAAAAATAAAGATTTAATTTATCCGTTTGAAATAGCTCAGAGCGCAATACACTGTTTATTGTCTGCAAAATAATCAAGATATCACATGTTTGTTCTACGGGGAGGCTGACATCGGGGACCCATGAGCCAGCAGCGTCGTCAACGTTTTAAAGGCGGCAGGGGATGGAAAGAAAAAAAATAAACCAAAAAATCTGTTGGTAAAAAATCCAAGAAAAGAAACATTTTCGTTCTAAGAGGATGACATGCGGGACCCATGAGGCAGCAGCATCCTCAGCGTTTATTGTTCATAGAGGCTGACATGTGGGACCCGTGAGCCAGCAGCGTCCTCAACGTTTTAAAGGCTGCAGGAGATCGAAAGAAAAAATAAGCCAAAAATCATTTGGTAAACAAAATCCAAGAAAAGAAACATTTACCGTTCTGAGAGGATGACATGCGGGACCCATGAGGCAGCAGCATCCTCAGCGATTTCAAGGCGGCAGGGGATCAAAAGAAAAAAAGGAAATATCCAGAAATTGATTAGGGGTTCAAAATAAATCAATCAAAGGAAACTTTTATTGTTCATAGAGGATGACATGTGGGACCGACCTCCCAACAGCGTCCTCATCGTTTCGAGGGGGCAGGAGATCAAAAGAAAAAGGCAAATAGCCAGAAATTAGGGGTCAAAAATAACTCCAAGAAAGAAAACTTTTATTGTCGTAGAGGATGACATGCGGGACCCATGAGCCAGCAGCTTAGTCAACGTTTCAAAGGCGGCATGAGATCGAAAGAAAAAGGCAAGTGCCAAAATATCAGGAGCCAAAGATAATCCAAGAAAAAACTTTATTGTACATAGAGGATGACATGCGGGTCCCATTTAGCAGCAGCGGTCTCAACGTTTCAAATGCGGCTTGAGATCAAAAGAAAAAGAAAGTTGATTGTACATAGAGGATGCTGATACGTCTCCAACGTATCGATAATTTCTTATGTTCCATGCCACTTTATTGATGATATCTACATGTTTTATACACATTATATGTCATTATTATGCGTTTTCGGAACTAACCTATTGACGAGATGCCGAAAGCGTTCTTTGTTTCTGCTGTTTTTGGTTTCAGAAATCCTAGTAACGAAATATTCTCGAATCGGACGAAATCACCGCCCAAATTCCTATTTTTCCCGGAAGCTTCCAGAGCACCGGAGGGACGAAGGGGGGGGGCCCCACACACACCCCGGCGCGGGCCGGGCGCGCCCTAGGGTGTGGGCAGCCCGTGGCCCCTCCGACTCCCTCTCTTCGCCTTAAGCCTCTCGACCTAAAAACCCGACGGAGAGCCACGATACGGAGAAAACCTTCTAGAGCCGCCGCCATCGCGAAATCAAGATTCGGGGGACAGAAGTCTCTTCCGGCACCCTGCCGGGACGGGGAATTGCCGGAGTCATCTCCACCGCCGTCTTCATCGCCATCTTCACCGCCATCGCTGCCTCCATGAGGAGGGAGTAATTCACCGGGGCTGAGGGCTCTACCGTAGCTATGTGGTTAATCTCTCTCTCTGTACTCCAATACAATGATCTCATGAGCTGCTTTACATGATTGAGATCCATATGATGAGCTTTGTATCGCTACTAGTTGTGTGCTACTCATGTGATGTTATTAAAGTAGTCTATTCCTCCTCCACGTGTGTAAAGGTGATTAGTGCGTGCACCGTGTGGTTCTTGTCGTAGGCTATGATCATGATCTCTTGTAGATTGTGGAGTTAATTGTCATTATGATAGTATTGATGTGATCTATTCCTCCTTCATAGTGTAATGTGGACAGTGCGTGCACTATGTTAGTTCTTGGTTTATTTTGCAATGATCTATTATGCTCTAAGGTTACTTAAACATGAATATCGAATGTTGTGGAGCTTGTTAACTCCGGCATTGAGGGTTCGTGTAATCCTACGCAACGAATGATGTTCATTATCAAACAAGAGTGTATGTAGCACATATGAGAAGAAGTATTTATTATGCGATCAATGTTGAGAGTGTCCACTAGTGAAAGTATGATCCCTAGGCCTTGTTTCCAATACTGAAAACACCGTTTATTTACTGTTCTGTTGCATGTTTACTCGCTGCCATATTTTATTCAGATTGCTATTACCACTCATATACATCCATATTACTTGTATTTCACTATCTCTTCGCCGAACTAGTGCACCTATACACCTGACAAGTGTATTTGGTGTGTTGGGGACACAAGAGACTTCTTGCTTTGTGATTACAGGGTTGCTTGAGAGGGATATCTTTGACCTCTTCCTCCCTGAGTTCGATAAACCTTGGGTAATCCACTTAAGGGAAACTTGCTGCTGTTCTACAAACCTCTGCTCTTGGAGGCCCAACACTGTCTACAAGAATAGAAGCACCCGTAGACATCAAGCACTTTTCTGGCGCCGTTGCCGGGGAGGAAAGGTAAAAGGCACTCATACTTCGGTTCCAGGTAACAGTACTTTTCTGGCACCATTGTGTGTGTGCTCGAAGCTATTTCCTTTAGACTCTGCAATTGCATCTTTTTGTTTCTTGTTTTTATTTTCACTAGTTAGGCATAATGGACAACAAAGAGCTTCTTATTCTATTTCCTGATTTAAGACATGGATGGTTTGATGCGAAAATTAAAAAACCTATGGAACCTTATTTACATGATAGTAGCAATGTTATTAGTATGAATGCAATTACTGCTAATGCTATGAAGAAGTCTAAGCTTGGGGAAGCTAGTTTACATAAAAATAATCTTTTTAGCTCCTCCGCTTTGGAAGAAATATTTTGCTCTGATAATGCTTTATCTCCCATATGCGATAACTCTAATGATGCTTCTGATATTTTAAATCCACCTGCTGAAAGTATTCCGTATAAAATACCTATGGAAATTATTGAACGTGTTATGGATAACCGCTATGAAGGGGATGGAACTGTCCATCCTAGGAATCATTTACTATTTTTGCATGAATTATGCGGGTTATTCAAGTGTGCAGGTATTTCAATGGATGAAGTTAGAAAGAAATTATTTGTTATATCGCTATCTGGTGAAGCGGCGCATTGGTATAAACTATTGAAGGACGGGCGCTCTCTTGATTGGAAGGATATTGTGCCTCTATTTTATTCCAAGTTCTATCCTCCAAGTGAAATTCACAAAGATCGAAACCATATATATAATTTTTGGCCTCATGATGGAGAGAGTATTGCCCAAGCATGGGAGAGATTGAAGACTTTAATGCTCAAATGCCCCAATCATGAGCTTCCAGGTAATATCATCATTGATAATTTCTATGCAAGACTTTCTTTTCAAGATAAGACCTTGCTGGATACTACTTGTTCTGGATCATTCACGAGCAATAAAGAAGAGTTTAAAAGGGACCTTCTTGATCGGATTAAGGAGAACGCTGAAGATTGGGAGAACGACAAAGGTAAAGAGTCAGGTATAAACTATGATTATGAATGCATTGAAACTTTTATGAATACTGATAAATTTCGAAATATGAGTGCTACTTATGGTCTTGACTCTCAAGTTGCTGCAAATCTTTATAAAGCCTTTGCTTCTCATTTAGAATTGCCTAAAAAGAATTTTGATAAGTATCATGAACCTTTTAAAGAGGCTTGCATGAAGAATGACATTGTTGTTAATGATTGCAATAAGCATGCTCAAACTCCTAAGAATGCTATTTCCTATAAGCATGTTAATTTTTGTGGAATACATAGACCTTGTGGAATTAATCAAATAGAAGATGAATATTGTATCCATCACAGAAATGAAAAAACTAGAAAGTGGTCTAGAGCTCTAGATGATCTTGGAGAAAAAGTGTGTGCCCTCTATCCTTTTATTTGTGAACTTTGCCATAGAGTTGGTCATTTTAATTTTCAATGTTCCTCCAATGATAATTCAAACCCCATGAGTGCTGCAAATTTGTATTGTGATGATGAAATTATTCCTAATCAGCATGATGAACTTACCTTATTTTTGAAGTGTGAAGAGTTATCAAGAAAAATTTCTTTGTTAAATATTAACGATCTTGATATTGATGATGTCTTGCATGGTTGTCTTTCTTATTGCATTAATAATAGCCATACAAATACTTACATACAAAATATTTTAGAAGATGACACCTTGCCAAAATATGATAGGACCGCTGTGTGTTTTCAACTAATTAATGAAAAGGAGGGATCCTCCCAAGTTTCTTCTATTGTTTCTAAAAGTAAATCAGGTTATGCGGACAAGCCACCCTTCAAGCCTCTTCCTCCTAAAGAAGGGAATGAGGAGAAGGAAGAAGAAGAAGAAGAAGAAGAAGAAGGGAACGAAGAAGAAGAAGAAGAAGGAGAATAAAAAGAAAGAGGTAACGGCGTATCCCCGCGTGAACGAGATAACGCTAGGTAACCGTAAGTATGTTGCTCCTAATGATTATTGTGATAATGAATCTGAATACGATGATCTTCCTATGCCCTTTACATACATTAGCGATCATGATTTGAATGAGCACACTACCTTTGATATTGGAAATCTCTTTGGTACTGATTATGAAATTAATGATGATAGCATTATTCATGTCCCCTTAAACGATGATATTGAAAGCTCTAAGCTTGGGGATGTTGTGCTTGAAGATCCTATATTTGAGACATCTACTTTTAGTGAAAATGATGATATTACATATTCAGGTTTAGATAATTGCTATAGAGATGTATATGACACATGTTACAATTATCCTTATGAAACTTGTCATAGTTATGATGGGCTTGCTAAAAACCATTCCCTTAGTATGCAACTTGTTTACCATGTTCAAATTCTTGATAATAATCTTGCTCCAATTACTATTAATGAGAATAACTCTTCTTATGCCAAAATTAATGATACTTCTATGCATATGAACCATGATAAGAATGTTTTAAGTGACGGGTATATTGTGGATTTCATCAATGATGCTACTGAAAGTTATTATGAGAGAGGGAAATATGGTTATATGCATCTTAATAATATTAAGTTTCCCCTCTTTATGTTGAGAATCTTTAAGTTACTCGTGTTTTATCCTCTTATGCTTGCCACTTTGCTCTTCATGAATTCATTTGTGTATAAGATTCTTTTGCATAGGAAGCATGTTAGGCTCAAATGTGTTTTGAATTGCCTCTTGAAGCTCTCTTTTGCTTCAAATACTATTTCTTGCGGGTGCATCACCAAAATTGTTGAGCCCATCTTAATGGCTATAAAGAAAGAACTTCTTGGGAGATAACCCATGTGTTATTTTGCTACAGTACTTTGTTTTATATTTGTGTCTTGGAAGTTGTTTACTACTGTAGCAATCTCTCCTTATCATGTTTTTGTGCCAAGTAAAGTTTCTATGTCAAAGTTGATGTTATATTTGGGATCGCTGCGCAGAAACAGCATTGCTGTCTGTCACGAATCTTGGCACAGTTCTCTGTAGAAAATTCGAAAAAATCTGCCAATTTACGAGCGTGATCCTCAGATATGTACGCAACTTTCATTAGTTTTGAGTTTTTCCATTTGAGCAAGTCTGGTGCCAGCTTTAAATTCGTCTTTACGGATTGTTCTGTTTTTGACAGATTCTGCCTTTTATTTCGCATTGCCTCTTTTGCTATATTGGATTCATTTCTTTGATCCATTAATGTCCAGTAGCTTTATGCAATGTCCAGAAGTGAAAAGAATGTTTGTGTCACCTCTGAACATGTGAATTTTTGATTATGCACTAACCCTCTAATGAGTTTGCTTGAAGTTTGGTGTGAAGGAAGTTTTCAAGGGTCAAGAGAGGAGGATGATATACTACGATCAAGAAGAATGAAAAGTCTAAGCTTGGGGATGCCCCGGTGGTTCATCCCTGCATATTTCAAGAAGACTCAAGCATCTAAGCTTGGGGATGCCCAAGGCATCCCCTTCTTCATCGACAAAGTATCGGGTTCCTTCTCTTGAAACTATATTTTTATTCGGTCACATCTTGTGTTCTTTACTTGGAGCGTCTGTATGTTTTTGTTTTTGTTTTTGTTTGAATAAATGATTGTTTGGGAGAGAGACACGCTCCGCTGGTTCGTATGAACACATGTGTTCTTAGCTTTTAATTTTCATGGCGAAGGTTGAAACTGCTTCGTTAATTGTTATATGGTTGGAAACGGGAAATGCTACATGTAGTAATTGGTGTAATGTCTTGAATAATGTGATACTTGGCAATTGTTGTGCTCATATAGATCTTGTTTAAGCTCTTGCATCATGTACCTTGTACCCATTAATGAATAATTACATAGAGCTTGTTAAAATTTGGTTTGCATGATTGGTCTCTCTAAGTCTAGATATTTTCTGGTTGAGGTGTTTGAACAACAAGGAGACGATGTAAAGTCTTATAATGTTTACAATATGTTTATATGTGAGTCTTGCTGCACCATTTCATACTTGAGTTTGCTTCAAATAACCTTGCTAGCCTAAACCTTGTATCGAGAGGGAATACTTCTCATGCATCCAAATACTTGAGCCAATATTCATGCCATTTGTGTCCACCATACCTACCTACTACATGGTATTTCTCCGCCATTCCAAAGTAAATTGCTTGAGTGCTACCTTTAAACCATTCAAAATTTATCACCTCTGATTTGTGTCAATGTTTTATAGCTCATGAGGAAGTATGTGGTGTTTATCTTTCAATCTTGTTGGGCAACTTTCACCAATGGACTAGTGGCTTCATCCGCTTATCCAATAATTTTGCAAAAAGAGCTGGCAATGGGATTCCCAGTCCCAAATTAATTAACAAAAATAGACACTCCTCCATGGTATGTGATTGTTGGACGGCACCCGAAGGATTCGGTTAGCCATGGCTTGAGAAAGCAAAGGTGGGGAGGAGTGTCATCATAATAAAACTAAAATTAAAAGGCACTCCTTCGTGGTATGAGATTGTTGGCAGGCACCCGAGGATTCGGTTAGCCATGGTTTGTGAAAGAAAGGTTGGAAGGAGTGCCACCCAAAAACAAAATAAAATGGGAGCCGCTCTTTGAAGGTTTGCCTGGCAAGGGGGTTAGAGTACCCGCTACCATTCGTTGACAACAACAAACACCTCTCAAAAACTTTACTTTTATGCTCTCTATATGTTTTCAAAATCAAAGCTCTAGCACAAATATAGCAATCGATGCTTTCCTCTTTGAAGGACCATTCTTTTACTTTATTGTTGAGTCAGTTTACCTATTCTTTCTATCTTAGAAGCAAACACTTGTGTGAACTGTGTGCATTGATTCTTACATGTTTACCTATTGCACTTGTTATATTACTTTGTGTTGACAATTATCTATGAGATATACATGTTAAAGTTGAAAGCAACCGCTGAAACTTATATCTTCCTTTGTGTTGTTTCAAAGCTTTCTACTAAGAATTTATTGCTTATGAGTTAACTCTTATGCAAGACTTATTGATGCTTGTCTTGAAAGTATTATTCATGAAAAGTCTTTGTTATATGATTCATTTGTTTACTCATGTCATTACCTTTGTTTTGATCGCTGCATCCATTACATATGTTTACAAATAGTATGATCAAGGTTATGATGGCATGTCACTTCAGAAATTATCTTTGTTATCGTTTTACCTGCTCGGGACGAGCAGAACTAAGCTTGGGGATGCTGATACGTCTCCAACGTATCGATAATTTCTTATGCCACTTTATTGATGATATCTACATGTTTTATACACATTATATGTCATTATTATGCGTTTTCCGGAACTAACCTATTGACGAGATGCCGAAAGGCCAGTTCTGTTTTCTGCTGTTTTTGGTTTCAGAAATCCTAGTAACGAAATATTCTCGGAATCGGACGAAATCACCGCCCAAATTCCTATTTTTCCCGGAAGCTTCCAGAGCACGGAGAGGGGACGAGAGGGGAGCCAGGGCCCCACACCACACCCCGGCGCGGGCCAGGGCGGGCGCCCTAGGGTGTGGGCAGCCCGTGGCCCCTCCGACTCCCTCTCTTCGCCTACTTAAGCCCCTCGACCTAAAAACACCGACGGAGAGCCACGATACGGAGAAAACCTTCCAGAGCCGCCGCCATCGCGAAATCAAGATTCGGGGGACAGAAGTCTCTGTTCGGCACCCTGCCGGGACGGGGAATTGCCCCCGGAGTCATCTCCACCGCCGTCTTCATCGCCATCTTCACCGTCATCGCTGCCTCCATGATGAGGAGGGAGTAATTCACCCCTGGGGCTGAGGGCTCTACCGTAGCTATGTGGTTAATCTCTCTCTCTATACTCCAATACAATGATCTCATGAGCTGCTTTACATGATTGAGATCCATATGATGAGCTTTGTATCGCTATTAGTTGTGTGCTACTCATGTGATGTTATTAAAGTAGTCTATTCCTCCTCCACGTGTGTAAAGGTGATTAGTGCGTGCACCGTGTGGTTCTTGTCGTATGCTATGATCATGATCTCTTGTAGATTGTGGAGTTAATTGTCATTATGATAGTATTGATGTGATCTATTCCTCCTTCATAGTGTAATGTGGACAGTGCGTGCACTATGTTAGTTCTTGGTTTATTTTGCAATGATCTATTATGCTCTAAGGTTACTTAAACATGAATATCGAATGTTGTGGAGCTTGTTAACTCCGGCATTGAGGGTTCGTGTAATCCTACGCAACGAATGATGTTCATTATCAAACAAGAGTGTATGTAGCACATATGAGAAGAAGTATTTATTATGCGATCAATGTTGAGAGTGTCCACTAGTGAAAGTATGATCCCTAGGCCTTGTTTCCAATACTGAAAACACCGTTTATTTACTGTTGCATGTTTACTCGCTGCCATATTTTATTCAGATTGCTATTACCACTCATATACATCCATATTACTTGTATTTCACTATCTCTTCGCCGAACTAGTGCACCTATACACCTGACAAGTGTATTTGGTGTGTTGGGGACACAAGAGACTTCTTGCTTTGTGATTACAGGGTTGCTTGAGAGGGATATCTTTGACCTCTTCCTCCCTGAGTTCGATAAACCTTGGGTAATCCACTTAAGGGAAACTTGTTGTTGTTCTACAAACCTCTGCTCTTGGAGGCCCAACACTGTCTACAAGAATAGAAGCACCGTAGACATCAATGACATGCGGGTCCCATGAGTAGCTTACCCAACGTTTCCAAGGCGGCGGGGATCAAAAGAAAAATGAAATAGCCAAAAATCAGAGGTGAAAAAATAAAGAAAATAAACTTTTATAGTACATAGAGGATGACATGCGGGTCCCATGAGCCAGCAGGTTCCTCAACGTTTCAAACTTGGCATGAGATCGAAAGAAAAGGCAAGTGACCAAATATGAGAGCCAAAAATAATTCAAGAAAAGAAAGTTTTATAGTACATAGAGGATGACATGCGGGTCCCATTTAGCAGCAGCGGTATCACGTTTGAGAGGCGCGGGGGATCAAAAGAAAAAGAAATTGCCAAAAATCAGAGGGTGAAAAAAAACCAAGAAAATGAACTTTTATAGTACATAGAGGATGACATGCGGGTCCCATGAGCTGCAGGATCCTCAACGTTTCAAACGTGGCATGAGATCGAAAGAAAAAGGCAAGTGAAAAAATATCAGGAGCCAAAAATAATTCAAGAAAAGAAAGTTTTATAGTACATAGAGGATGACATGCGGGTCCCATTTAGCAGCAGCGGTATCAGGCGTTTGAGAGGCGGCAAAAGAAAAAGAAATTGCCAAAAATCGAGAGGGTGAAAAAAACCAAGAAAATGAACTTTTATAGTACATAGAGGATGACATGCGGGTCCCATGAGCCAGCAGGTTCCTCAACGTTTCAAACGTGGCATGAGATCGAAAGAAAAAGGCAAGTGAAAAAATATCGGGGAAAAAATAATTCAAGAAAAGAAAGTTTTATAATACATAGAGGATGACATGAGGGTCCCAGTTAGCAGCGGTATCAGCGTTTGAGAGGCGGGGATCGAAAGAAAAAGAAATTGCCAAAAATCAGAGGGTGAAAAAAAACCAAGAAAATGAACTTTTATAGTACATAGAGGATGACATGCGGGTCCCATGAGCTAGCAGGTTCCTCAACGTTTTAAACGTGGCATGAGATCGAAAGAAAAAGGCAAGTGAAAAAATATCAGGAGCCAAAAATAATTCAAAAAAGAAAGTTTTATAGTACATAGAGGATGACATGCGGGTCTCATTTAGCAGCAGCGGTATCACTGTTTGAGAGGCGGCAGGGGATCAAAAGAAAAAAGAAATTGCCAAAAATCAGAGGGTGAAAAAAAACCAAGAAAATGAACTTTTATAGTACATAGAGGATGACATGCGGGTCCCATGAGCTGCAGGTTCCTCAACGTTTCAAACGTGGCATGAGATCGAAAGAAAAAGTCAAGTGAAAAAATATCGGGAGCCAAAAATAATTCAAGAAAAGAAAGTTTTATAGTACATAGAGGATGACATGCGGGTCCCATTTAGCAGCAGCGGTATGTTGAGAGGCGGCGGGGATCAAAAGAAAAAAGAAATTGCCAAAAATCAGAGGTGAAAAAAAACCAAGAAAGTTTTATAGTACATAGAGGATGACATGCGGGTCCCATTTAGAGCAGTATCGTTTGAGGCGGCGGATCGAAAGAAAAAGGCAAGTGAAAAAATATGAGGAGCCAAAAATAATTCAAGAAAAGAAAGTTTTGTAGCACCTACCTTTTAATAAAGGCAAGATACCTGTGTATAGTGCTATTCCCGGGATCACTGATAGCACACACATTACAAAATATAGTAATCATTGCAATAGTATCAAATTACTACATCTTTGATCCAGAGGGTAAAGTAAAACCTTACAAATTGCATAGTCACATGGACTAGCTCAACAATATTCAGAACATACACAGCGGAAAGTAAATCATCAATGAGCCTTCATCATCTTCATGTGCCACAGGCAGTCATGTTGGAATGTAGACTCGAGATCCTACTACGTACTTCTCCTCAGAAAATCCTGCACGTTTGAATATGCAGCCCCACGAATGGAGGTCAGTACAATGATGTACTGGCAAATGACACTTATATGGTGGCAGTTTTGGGCATGACTATCTACATGATATTTGGCAAGTGGAGTTTAGGCAAATTTGCATAAAGCCAATTTTATCCTACACTTTATTTAAAACAAAACATTTTGAAATCCTTTGTATGACATTATGAAATCACACCATGGTTAAATCCTCCATGGGTTTTAGAATAATCACATGGTTACATCTCCCATGAGTTTTTCAAGGTTAATTCAATTTTAAACACATTCAGAAAACAATGATGAGATTCTTCCGTACATTCCTTGCCTAGAAGCTCAAATTGTCCATAACCGGGGACACGGCTAAGATCTTAGGTTTAACTCTCGAGAGGTTGTGCACTTTCACCTTACGACCCACCCTTCCCAAGAGAAGAATGAGACAAGATCTTTCAGAAGAAGAATTCAACCATACAAACTAGACTCGTTCCCTTGGCCGTCGCCTCCACCCGCTGTCTAGCCACAAGTTGAACCCTCACAACTTACTTAATCCCGGCAGAGCCCATAATACCATAAGGCTGCACTGGAAGCTAACTAAAACATGGACGACATAATAATCTCTTTAATCCTGGGTGGCCAACCACAAGTGGAACTCACAAGCTTAAAACCCCTCACAGGTAGTAAACCCCCACACGATCCCCTGGTGAAAACCAGGTGTGCAGTCAAAAGCGACCACTCTACAACTTGCGCACTCTCAGGGATTCACCACTTTAGCCCACTCGGGGCGTGGACCTGAGCAGCCGCCCACCAATCAAACAATCCACCCAGGTGATTCATTAAGGGTTGTTAATTTTCACTTTTCAAACCATCACAATCGAAATAATGAAACAGCATTTGGCATTTGATGTTGCAGAGCAAAAACAAAGTATCCTATCATTAGGTTCAGGAGTAGCTACACACTACTAGGGTTTGCTAAGCATAGCATAACACTTTTCTTTTGAAAACAAAATCCTACCATGCATACTAGTTTCAAAACACTAATGCATAATTAAAACAAGTAGGATTTGAGTGTCACTTGCCTTTTTGGTAGTCGAAGCGCGTTCACTTCTCTTAATCAAAATACGTGCCTCTCCGTACGAACTATAATATAAAATATAGCACAACATAAACACACCATTCAACAACAACATCATAATCAAACAAGACAACAATCGAAATCGCTCTATGGTACTAAGGTGTGGCATGAGGTTTGGCTTGCAAGATATGGCGGTGAGAGTTTGGACGGAAAGTCACATGATTAGAAAGAATTGGATAATCTAAGATATAAATGAAGAATATTTATGCTTTACAAAAGCATGAATAGAATTCGGAACGGCTGAATTGAATCACATAAGTGACAAATAGTGCAACACAATACTATTGAATAAGTGTGACAACAATTACTCAAAATAGTATGAACTACACATAGGCTTGCGTATGGATTTGTGAAATATTGAATTACTCAATTAACTCATTTGTAAATTGAATAGTCCAAACTAAGTGGAAGGGTTGAATGGCATGAGGTTGTATAGGCATGAATGATATCGGGATTTGGTTCGCGGAGCCTAATGGATAACAAAGGTTCATCACATGTGATATGGGGTAGAGTATCTCCACCCTACTAAAGCAAGGTAAAAATCTAAACTAGGACATGTCACACTTTACTCAAATAACTCAATTGTTATTTGAATAATATGAACTAGACAACCAGGGGTAAGCTATGCATTATCTGTGAACATGATAAAGAATTATAACTGGTCCTGGAAGATGGGTATGATCATAAGGATCATTTTGGCTAAAGGAACTATGTCGAAACCAGTTATAGGACAACACTTTTCGCGAAAAGTCATTAGAAGAAGTTTTCCGGATGGAAGAACTTTCTACACAGAAGTTGTAGAGAATTCCATTACAAGCGTATCGCCAACAGAATCTCTCGGAAAAAGTTTGTAGGATTTATTTCATAGACGATGTTGCGGAACAAAATACAGTGAAAATAAAGTGGGCGAAACTGCCACGCAAAATGTCTAACATGATCTCGTGATTTCTGATTCCAACGATATAGGGTTTGTCGAAATCCGACGGATAGAACTCAAGATATGGATTTTACAAAACTGACCAGTGATTTTAGTTAATGGTGTACGAAAAGTTGTCCGAACAAGTTGCTCGGATGGAAAAACTTTCTACATGAAAGTTGTAGAGGATCTAATAAGAAACTTAACGGTAGAACCATTATTCTAAACGGAGGTGAAGATCTAAAGATATAAAATTGCAAAGTTACGTATGACAATCTACGTAAAAAGGGCGGAAATAGAATTATTACCGGGCAAGGGGTTGCGTCCATTGCGTCGAGTCGCGGCGTTTCTCCAAATAGCGTTGTGGATATTGCGTTGCGAAACAGCTGCGTCGCGTGCAGAAAAAGCAGCAGAGAAGCAGCAGCCTTGCGCGTGTGCGTAGACGATCGGGCAGGGCTCTGGTGCGTGCGTCGCGCTGCGCGAGAAAAAGCAGCAGAGAAGCAGCGCTGCGAGCATGGGCTGCGCGGAGGAGAGATGCGTTGGGTGTGCGTCACGGGGGTCCTGGCAGGTATTTATAGGAGCTGGGCGGCTTAGGGTTTGCTCCGCCGGGTGGGCTTCTTGGGCCGGCGGCGGGAGTGCTGGGCGAGCTGGCTGGGGCGCACTGGGCCGCGGGGAAGGCTGGGCGTCCGGGTGGGCCGATTCGGCTAGGTAGGCCGCGGCGTGGGCGACGCCGCGCTGCCTGCCGCGCGCGCGGTGCTGGGCCGGGGCAGGGCTGTGGCGAGCTGGGGCGTTTCGGCCTGGCCGCTCCTTTTGTTTTTTTTAACTGAAAATGGAAATACATTTTGGGGCTTCAAATAAAATCGGAAAAATGTAAATAAGGTACCGTTGGATTCGTTATGAAAAATCCTTTAATATGAGACTAAATTTGGAACAAAAATATAAATTTTATAAAACCAAAATTTGACATACATGTCTATGTGGCTATAGTGCCTTTTTAGGGTTTAATGTTTTCTCAAATAAAATATTTTTATAAGTTTCAAAACCTCCGAACAAAATAGAGCATTGTTGGAAAATCTTTTGAAAACCAAGTTTTATGAAAACTCTATATTTTGCAAAAACCTAAATAACTTTAAAAAGTTTTAATTCTTTGTGAATTTTCAATCAAGTTCAAACAATCAAGCATCAAATTTATTTTTATTTTACATTCCAAAATTTAGAAAATTTCGGGATGTGACAGACTACCACCCTTAAAAGAAATCTCGTCCTCGAGATTTGAGAAAGGCTAGAAAGAAAAGGTTTTGGGTCCAGTTCTTCTAATAAATTCATACTCACTATTGCTTCTTTTTGAACATCTCCGGGGAGATTTTGGATGTCAACCTTGGGCTTTGAAAACGTTACACTAAACCATATACCATCAACTGGATCCATTCTTATGAGGGTACTCATCCCATGGGTATTATCTTTTACTTGAGTGCACTTGGTCATGAAGAACTCCTTGTGATACCTTCTCCAAATAGCATCTCATGCGGCATCCGGTGTAAATACATAATCCAAGGGTATAGCTTCTACCACCCTTAAATGAAACTTTTGTTAGGTAGTATTCTATCTTGGGTTTAGGCTAAGCTAATCTTGGATGGGACTTGGCACATCTCCGGATATGACTTGACAATAGGTCATCTTCGGAAAAACATCTATGGCTTATGGCTTCTAAGTTAAACAATAGGCGAAGGTTTATTCACATATAGTGGACATATCTCTCCAAGGTGAGTCGAATAGGTTTCCTTTATAGTACATCTTCTAATCCAAATGGTTGGTTGAACTAATTTTGATATTGATGGGTCACCCTTGGGTCAATCGACCAAGATGAGCAACTTCATAACATTCTTCATCATTTTCTTCTTTGTCTTCGACAACCAACCACCACTCTAAACTAGTGGTTGGATCTTCAATCTCGTTGTAGTCCTACGATTGGCAACACTTGCCTACTATAAGGGTATAATATTTATCCACCCTAGGGTTTAGGCTTATTCGCCGACATCTCTTTTGTAGGTATGTCTCTCTAGATTCGCAAAGTCAACATTACGAAAGCGAATAATAAGAGTAGTAGGAATGGTGATCAATCCATCCTGCACCCAAATCATTACTCCGTATTTGATTTATTGAATCTCGTATTCTAACACTTGGTCAACCTCACAAGTTTGATAAAATTTCCATGGAGAATTGAATCAATGTTTCAATCCCCATTATTGAATTGTTTTGAAAACACTTCTATCGATCCTTAACTAGGGTTTTGCGTATCTCACAACCTACACTTCTTCATCTTGATAGGAAACTTCAAGGTTGGTTTCACAAATTTTGTCTTCATGGCGAGTTGCCGAGAAAACATTCTCTGGGCTGGGTATAGATGAGAATAGATAGAAAGATTCTAAAGAAGATTCCTACCCAAACACATCATATCAAGGCAAAACATCTTACAAACAACATCTAACAAGCATCAAGCAATATGTTTCTAACACAAACAAACTAGTATGGTCATACCTCAATTTGGTAAGATCAATACTTTCTAATGCTAGCGTTGTTTCAATAAAAAGAGAGCTAATGGTGGTCTGGTCTATTTCTGCTTTGGATGTTTCAAGTTTCTATTCTACTCCTTCGGTGTATCTTCATGTGTTGTGCAGTCTGCATCGAAGTCTTTCTTCAAGTTCTTCCTTGGTCTCTCATACAACACTTCTAGCAAGGTCGAAGAATGTCACATGAAGCGCAGTCCCTCACTTCAGGCACAAGGTCATCATCGGTCCTTGTTGATAGTTTTGATAAGGTGGACATCTAAAGTGAGAGGAAAACAATTTTGAAGATGGAATAGATGAGAATAAAGAGGTTCAAAATCCAAACATTTTTAATTGAAATAGGATTAGACAATATTTTCATCCTAGGGTCTTCCTATTTCTAATCCAAACCTAGGGTCTCGATCCTACAGGCAACACTATGCTCTGATACCATTCTGTAGCACCCTACCTTTTAATAAAGGCAAGATACCTGTGTATAGTGCTATTCCCGGGATCACTGATAGCACACACATTACAAAATATAGTAATCATTGCAATAGTATCAAATTACTACATCTTTGATCCAGAGGGTAAAGTAAAACCTTACAAATTGCATAGTCACATGGACTAGCTCAACAATATTCAGAACATACACAGCGGAAAGTAAATCATCAATGAGCCTTCATCATCTTCATGTGCCACAGGCAGTCATGTTGGAATGTAGACTCGAGATCCTACTACGTACTTCTCCTCAGAAAATCCTGCACGTTTGAATATGCAGCCCCACGAATGGAGGTCAGTACAATGATGTACTGGCAAATGACACTTATATGGTGGCAGTTTTGGGCATGACTATCTACATGATATTTGGCAAGTGGAGTTTAGGCAAATTTGCATAAAGCCAATTTTATCCTACACTTTATTTAAAACAAAACATTTTGAAATCCTTTGTATGACATTATGAAATCACACCATGGTTAAATCCTCCATGGGTTTTAGAATAATCACATGGTTACATCTCCCATGAGTTTTTCAAGGTTAATTCAATTTTAAACACATTCAGAAAACAATGATGAGATTCTTCCGTACATTCCTTGCCTAGAAGCTCAAATTGTCCATAACCGGGGACACGGCTAAGATCTTAGGTTTAACTCTCGAGAGGTTGTGCACTTTCACCTTACGACCCACCCTTCCCAAGAGAAGAATGAGACAAGATCTTTCAGAAGAAGAATTCAACCATACAAACTAGACTCGTTCCCTTGGCCGTCGCCTCCACCCGCTGTCTAGCCACAAGTTGAACCCTCACAACTTACTTAATCCCGGCAGAGCCCATAATACCATAAGGCTGCACTGGAAGCTAACTAAAACATGGACGACATAATAATCTCTTTAATCCTGGGTGGCCAACCACAAGTGGAACTCACAAGCTTAAAACCCCTCACAGGTAGTAAACCCCCACACGATCCCCTGGTGAAAACCAGGTGTGCAGTCAAAAGCGACCACTCTACAACTTGCGCACTCTCAGGGATTCACCACTTTAGCCCACTCGGGGCGTGGACCTGAGCAGCCGCCCACCAATCAACCAATCCACCCAGGTGATTCATTAAGGGTTGTTAATTTTCACTTTTCAAACCATCACAATCGAAATAATGAAACAGCATTTGGCATTTGATGTTGCAGAGCAAAAACAAAGTATCCTATCATTAGGTTCAGGAGTAGCTACACACTACTAGGGTTTGCTAAGCATAGCATAACACTTTTCTTTTGAAAACAAAATCCTACCATGCATACTAGTTTCAAAACACTAATGCATAATTAAAACAAGTAGGATTTGAGTGTCACTTGCCTTTTTGGTAGTCGAAGCGCGTTCACTTCTCTTAATCAAAATACGTGCCTCTCCGTACGAACTATAATATAAAATATAGCACAACATAAACACACCATTCAACAACAACATCATAATCAAACAAGACAACAATCGGAAATCGCTCTATGGTACTAAGGTGTGGCATGAGGTTTGGCTTGCAAGATATGGCGGTGAGAGTTTGGACGGAAAGTCACATGATTAGAAAGAATTGGATAATCTAAGATATAAATGAAGAATATTTATGCTTTACAAAAGCATGAAAAGAATTCGGAACGGCTTATGTGAATTGAATCACATAAGTGACAAATAGTGCAACAACAATACTATTGAATAAGTGTGACAACAATTACTCAAAATAGTATGAACTACACATAGGCTTGGGTATGGATTTGTGATATATTGAATTACTCAATTAACTCATTTGTAAATTGAATAGTTCAAACTAAGTGGAAGGGTTGAATGGCATGAGGTTTTATAGGCATGAATGATATCGGGATTTGGTTCGCGGAGCCTAATGGATAACAAAGGTTCATCACATGTGATATGGGGTAGAGTATCTCCACCCTACTAAAGCAAGGTAAAAATCTAAACTAGGACATGTCACACTTTACTCAAATAACTCAATTGTTATTTGAATAATATGAACTAAACAATCAGGGGTAAGCTATGCATTATCTATGAACATGCTAAAGAATTTTAACTGGTCCCAGAAGTTGGGTATGATCATAAAGATTATTTTGGCTAAAGGAACTATGTCGAAACCAGTTATAGGACTACACTTTTCGCGAAAAATCATTAGAAGAAGTTTTCCGGATGGAAGAACTTTCTACACGGAAGTTGTAGAGAATTCTATTACAAGCGTATCGCCAAAAGAATCTCTCGGAAAAAGTTTGTAGGATTTATTTCATAGACGATGTTGCGGAACAAAGAGATACCGCGAAAATAAAGTGGGCGAAACTGCCACGCAAAATGTCTAACATGATCTACGTGATTTGCTGATTCCAACGGTATAGGGTTTGTCGAAATCCGACGGATAGAACTCAAGATATGGATTTTACAAAACTAGACCCAAGTGATTTTAGTTCTAATGGTGTACGAAAAGTTGTCCGAACAAGTTGCTCGGATGGAAAAACTTTCTACATGAAAGTTGTAGAGGATCTAATAAGAAACTTAACGGTAGAACCATTATTCTAAACGGAGGTGAAGATCTAAAGATATAAAATTGCGAAGTTCGTATGACAATCGTAAAAAGGGCGGAAATAAATTATTACCGGGCAAGGGGTTGCGTCCATTGCGTCGAGTCGCGGCGTTTCTCCAAATAGCGTTGTGGATATTGCGTTGCGAAACAGCTGCGTCGCGTGCAGAAAAGCAGCAGAGAAGCAGCAGCCTTGCGCGTGTGCGTAGACGATCGGGCAGGGCTCTGGTGCGTGCGTCGCGCTGCGCGAAAAAGCAGCAGAGAAGCAGCGCTGCGAGCATGGGCTGCGCGGAGGAGAGATGCGTTGGGTGTGCGTCACGGGGGTCCTGGCAGGTATTTATAGGAGCTGGGCGGCTTAGGGTTTGCTCCGCCGGGTGGGCTTCTTGGGCCGGCGGCGGGAGTGCTGGGCGAGCTGGCTGGGGCGCACTGGGCCGCGGGGAAGGCTGGGCGTCCGGGTGGGCCGATTCGGCTAGGTAGGCCGCGGCGTGGGCGACGCCGCTCTGCCTGCCGCGCGCGCGCGGTGCTGGGCCGGGGCGGGGCTGTGGCGAGCTGGGCCGTTTCGGCCTGGCCGCGCCTTTTTTTTTTCTTTTATTTTTTTATACTGAATTTGGAAATACATTTTGGGGCTCAAATAAAATCGGAAAAATGTAAATGAGGTACCGTTGGATTCGTTATGAAAAATCCTTTATATGAGATTAAATTTGGAACAAAAATATAAATTTTATAAAACCAAAATTTGACATACATGTCTATGTGGCTATAGTGCCTTTTTAGGGTTTAATGTTTTCTCAAATAAAATATTTTTATAAGTTTCAAAACCTCCGAACAAAATAGAGCATTGTTGGAAAAATCTTTTGAAAACCAAGTTTTATGAAAACTCTATTTTGCAATTAACTTGTAAATAACTTTAAAAAGTTTTAATTCTTTGTGAATTTTTAATCGAATTCAAACAATCAAGCATCAAATTTATTTTTATTTTATATTCCGAAATTTAGAAAATTTCGGGATGTGACAGTTTTATAGTACATAGAGGATGACATGCGGGTCCCATTTAGCAGCAGCGGTATCACCATTTGAGAGGCGGCAGGTGATCGAAAGAAAAAGGTAAGTGACCAAATATGAGGTGCCAAAAATAATTCAAGAAAAGAAAGTTTTATAGTACATAGAGGATGACATGCGGGTCCCAGTTAGCAGCAGCGGTATCACCGTTTGAGAGGCGGCAGGGGATCGAAAGAAAAAGGCAAGTGACCAAATTTGAGGTGCCAAAAAAAACTCCAAGAAAAGAAAGTTGATTGCACATAGAGGATGACATGCGGGTCCCATTTAGCGGCAGCGGTCTCAACGTTTCCAAGGCGGCAAGGGATCAAAAGAAAAAGGAAGTAGCCAGAAATCGGGGGTCAAAAAAATCCAAGAATAGAAAGAATTTTGGTTCATAGAGGATGACATGCGGGACCCATGATCCTGCATCGTAAACGGCTCGATCGGAGAACGTTGAACGAGATGGCGCGATCTAGAAAAAAACAATGCCAGAGAGGCTGCCATCTGGGCCCTACATCCCTCGGCGGTGCGGATTTGCGTTGACTCGGCCGGCGAACCCGAGATTTCGAGATGCACCACGTCCCGGGCCACCATACGCGACGTTTTGGCCGCTTTCGTCGGGCTAGGTGGCCTCAAAAACGAGAAAAAAAGTTTTGACATGCACCACGGAGGGACCAAAAATCGTCGGCCATGGTACACCAGCAACCACGGCGCGACTTCAACTTCGTCGGCCATGGCAACTTTTCTTGTAGTGTAGATGGTAGCAACGAGAAGATCATGAGACTAACCCTCGAAGATTTCCAAAGCCTAACGAGATTAGATCTCGTGGTGGATGTAGTCGATCACTTGCCGCTTGCAAAAGCGCGTAGAAGATCTTGACCGCTTGCAAAAGCGCGTAGAAGAACTTGACGGTGCCACAATCGGGCAGCACCTCCGTACTCGGTCACACGTACGGTGTTGATGAAGACGACGTCCTCCTCCCTGTTCCAGCGGGCAGCGGATGTAGTAGATCCTCCTCGGAATCCCGCCAGCACGACGGCGTGGTGACGGTGGTGGTGGAGATCTCCGGCAGGGCTTCGCCGCAAGCGCTGCGGGAGAAGAAGGAGGAGGGAATAGCTAGGGTTTGGGCGCAGGGTGGTGCTGCGACTTGGGGAGCTAGGGCTGCGACTTGTGGTGCCCTTGGGGTGCCCCTTGGCCTCTTTAAATAGGTGGCCAAGCCCCTTGGGTCGTCCAAAAACCTGCCCCCAAGTTTGACTGAGTTCCGATAGGTTTCCGGTTCCGAAAACCTAGTCCTACTCGGACTCTTTTGCCAATTCCGAAATTGCATTAAGGAAAGACTCCTTTTCCCTTAAGGCAACGTGGTTGCACCTATTATGGAACCCTCCGGACTTCCTTAGACATCCCGGGTCGTCCCGGACACTTCCGGAACCTTCCATAATATTCCGGACTATTCCGGTCCTTCTAGAACCTTCTAGAAGCTCCGGTCAAAACACCGGACTTTTTCCGAACCCCGGAAAATGACTTCCCATATATGAATCTTATTCTCCGGACCATTCCGAACCTCCTCGTGATGTCTTGGATCCCATCCGAGACTCCGAACAACATTCGAACTCCATTCCATATTCCATATCTACTTAAAACGACATCAAACCTTAAGTGTGTCACCCTACGGTTCGCGAACTATGCGGACATGGTTGAGACTTCTCTCCGACCAATAACCAATAGCGGGATCTGGAGATCCATAATGGCTCCCACATATTCAACGATAACTTAGTGATCGATTGAACCATTTACATACGATACCGATTCCCTTTGTCACGCGATATTTTACTTGTCCGAGGTTTGATCATCGGTATCTCCATACCTCGTTCAACCTCGTCTCATGACAAGTACTCTTTACTCGTACCGTGGTATGTGGTCTCTTATGAACCATTCATATGCTTGCAAGCTAATTAGACGACATTCCACCGAGAGGGCCCAGAGTATATCTATCCGTCATCGGGATGGACAAATCCCATTGTTGATCCATATGCCTCAACTCATACTTTCCGGATACCTAATCCCACCTTTATAACCACCCATTTACGCAGTGGCGTTTGATGTAATCAAAGTACCCTTCCGGCATAAGTGATTTACATGATCTCATGGTCGAAAGGACTTGGTAACTATGTATCGAAAGCTTATAGCAAATGAACTTAATGACGTGATCTTATGCTACGCTTAATTGGGTGTGTCCATTACATCATTCACATAATGACATAACCTTATTATTAATAACATCCAATGTTCATGATCACGAAACCATGATCATCTATTAATCAACAAGCTAGTTATACAAGAGGCTTACTAGGGACTCCTTGTTGTTTACATAACACACATGTATCAATGTTCCGGTTAATACAATTATAGCATGGTATGTAAACATTATCATATTCTTGTAGACAGTGTTGGGCCTCCAAGAGCAGAGGTTTGTAGAACAGCAACAAGTTTCCCTTAAGTGGATTACCCAAGGTTTATCGAACTCGGGGAGGAAGAGGTCAAAGATATCCCTCTCATGCAACCCTGCAACCACAAAGCAAGAAGTCTCTTGTGTCCCCAACACACCTAATAGGTGCACTAGTTCGGCGAAGAGATAGTGAAATACAAGTGGTATGAATGAATATGAGCAGTAGTACGGCGCCAGAAAAGTGCTTGCGGCATGCGGTTGATGGTAGTAATATTGCGGGAAGTAAACAAGCGGTAGTAACTCAGCGGTAGTAACGCGATAAAGCAGTAAACAAGCAGCGATAGCGATATTTAGGAACAAGGCCTAGGGAATAGACTTTCACTAGTGGACACTCTCAACTTTGATCACATAACAGAATAGATAAATGCATACTCTACACTCTCTTGTTGGATGATGAACACATTGCGTAGGATTACACGAACCCTCAATGCCGGAGTTAACAAGCTCCACAATTAGATGTTCATATTTAAATAACCTTAGAGTGTAAGAAAGATCGATACGACTAAACCAAGTACTAGCATAGCATGCACACTGTCACCTTCATGCTTATGTAGGAGGAATAATACACATCAATACTATCATAGCAATAGTTAACTTCGCAATCTACAAGAGATCATGATCATAGCCTACGCCAAGTACTCACACGGTGCACACACTGTCACCTTTACACACGTGGAGGAGGAATAGAGTACTTTAATAACATCACTAGAGTAGCACATAGATGAATAGTGATACAAAACTCATATGAATCTCAATCATGTAAGGCAGCTCATGAGATTATTGTATTGAAGTACATAGGAGAGAGATGAACCACATAGCTACCGGTACAGCCCCGAGCCTCGATGGAGAACTACTCCCTCCTCATGGGAGCAGCAGCGGTGATGAAGATGGCGGTGGAGATGGCAGCGGTGTCGATGGAGAAGCCTTCCGGGGACACTTCCCCGTCCGGTAGGGTGCCGGAACAGAGACTCCTGTCCCCCAGATCTTGGCTTCGCGATGGTGGCGGCTCTGGAAGGTTTTGCGTACCGTGGCTTTCTCCGTAAGGGTTTTTAGGTCAGGACCTTTAAATAGGCGAAAGGGGAGCCTCGGAGGGGTACCAGGGTGCCCTCACCACCGGGTGGCGCGGCCAGGCCCTGGCCCGCGCCCGGTGTGGTGTGGGGCCCCCCTGGCCCATCTCTGGCCCCTCTTCGGTGATCTGGAAGCTTCCGGGAAAAATAGGAACCAGGCGTTGATTTCGTCCAATTCCGAGAATATTTCGTTACTAGGATTTCTGAAACCAAAAACAGCAGAAAACAGGAACTGGCACTTCGGCATCTTGTTAATAGGTTAGTTCCGAAAATGCGTAAATATGACATATAATGTGCATAAAACATGTAGGTATCATCAATAAAGTAGCATGGAACATAAGAAATTATCGATACATTGGAGACGTATCAGCATCCCCAAGCTTAGTTCTGCTCGTCCCGAGCAGGTAAACGATAACAAAGATAATTTCTGAAGTGACATGCCATCATAATCTTGATCATACTATTTGTAAACATATGTAATGAATGCAGCGATCAAAGCAAAGGTAATGACATGAGTAAACAACTGAATCATAAAGCAAAGACTTTTCATGAATAGTACTTCAAGACAAGCATCAATAAGTCTTGCATAAGAGTTAACTCATAAAGCAATAAATCAAAGTAAAGGTGTTGAAGCAACACAAAGGAAGATTAAGTTTCAGCGGTTGCTTTCAACTTATAACATGTATATCTCATGGATATTGTCAACATAAAGTAATATAACAAGTGCAATATGCAAGTATGTAGGAATCAATGCAGTTCACACAAGTGTTTGCTTCTTAAGGTGGAAGGAGATAGGTAAACTGACTCAACAATAAAAGTAAAAGAAAGGTCCTTCAAGAGGAAAGCATCGATTGCTGTATTTGTGCTAGAGCTTTTATTTTGAAAACATGAAACAATTTTGTCAACGGTAGTAATAAAGCATATGAGTTATGTAAATTATATCTTACAAGTTGCAAGCCTCATGCATAGTATACTAATAGTGTCCGCACCTCGTCCTACTTAGCTTGGACTACCGGATCTTTGCATGCCATGTTTCAACCAAGTGTCACAAAGGGGTACCTCCATGCCGCCTGTACAAAGGTCTAAGGAGAATGCTCGCATTTTGGATTTCTCGCTTTTGATTATTCTCAACTTAGACATCCATACCGGGACAACATGGACAACAGATAATGGACTCCTCTTAAATGCATAAGCATGTAGCAATGATTATTATTCTCATATGAGATTGAGGATATATGTCCAAAACTGAAACTTCAACCATGATTCATGGCTTTAGTTAGCGGCCCAATGTTCTTCTCTAACAATTTTGCATGCTCCAACCACTAAAATGATAGATCCTTCAGACAAGACGGACATGCATAGCAACTCACATGATATTCAACAATAGTTGATGGCGTTCCCCAGAAGCATGGTTATCGCACAACAAGCAACTTAATAAAAGATAAAGTGCATAAGTACATATTCAATACTACGATAGTTTTTAAGGCTATTTTGTCCCATGAGCTATATATTGCAAAGGTGAATGATGGAATTTTAAAGGTAGAACTCAAGCAATTTACTTTGGAATGGCGGAGAAATACCATGTAGTAGGTAGGTATAGTGGACACAAATGGCATAGTAGTTGGCTCAAGGATTTTGGATGCATGAGAAGTATTCCCTCTCGATACAAGGTTTAGGCTAGCAAGGTTATTTGAAGCAAACTCAAGGATGAACCGGTGCAGCAAGACTCACATAAAAGACATATTGTAAACATTATAAGACTCTACACCGTCTTCCTTGTTGTTCAAAACTCAATACTAGATATTATCTAGACCTTAGAGAGACCAAATATGCAAATCAAATTTTAGCAAGCTCTATGTATTTCTTCATTAATGGGTGCAAAGCATATGATGCAAGAGCTTAAACATGAGCACAACAATTGCCAAGTATCACATTATCCAAGACATTTTAGAATTACTACATGTAGCATTTTCCAATTCCAACCATATAACAATTTAACGAAGAAGAAACTTCGCCTTGAACATTATGAGTAAAGCCTAAGGACATATTTGTCCATATGCAACAGCGGAGCGTGTCTCTCTCCCACAAAGTGAATGCTAGGATCCATTTTATTCAAACAAAAACAAAAACAAAAACAAAAACAAACCGACGCTCCAAGTAAAGAACACAAGATGTGATTGAATAAAAATATAGTTTCAGGGGAGGAACCTGATGATGTTGTCGATGAAGAAGGGGATGCCTTGGGCATCCCCAAGCTTAGATGCTTGAGTCTTCTTGAAATATGCAGGGGTGAACCACGGGGCATCCCCAAGCTTAGAGCTTTCACTCCTCTTGATCATAGTATATCATACTCCTCTCTTGACCCTTGAAAACTTCCTTCACACCAAACTTCAAGCAAACTCATTAGAGGGTTAGTGCATAATCAAAAATTCACATGTTCAGAGGTGACACAAAATTCTTTACACTTCTGGACATTGCATAAAGCTACTGGACATTAATGGATCAAAGAAATGAATCCAAAATAGCAAAAGAGGCAATGCGAAATAAAAGGCAGAATCTGTCAAAAACAGAACAGTCCGTAAAGACGAATTTAAAGCTGGCACCAGACTTGCTCAAATGGAAAAACTCAAAACTAATGAAAGTTGCGTACATATCTGAGGATCACACTCGTAAATTGGCAGATTTTTTCGAATTTTCTACAGAGGCCTGTGCCCAGATTCGTGACAGACAGCAATGCTGTTTCTGCGCAGCGATCCCAAATATAACATCAACTTTAACATAGAAACTTTACTTGGCACAAAAACATGATAAGGAGAGGTTGCTACAGTAGTAAACAACTTCCAAGACTCAACAAAACAAAAATTGCTGTAGTAAAATAAACACATGGGTTATCTCCCAAGAAGTTCTTTCTTTATAGCCATTAAGATGGGCTCAGCAGTTTTAATGATGCACTCGCAAGAAATAGTATTTGAAGCAAAAGAGAGCTTCAAGAGGCAATTCAAAACACATTTAAGCCTAACATGCTTCCTATGCAGAAGAATCTTATACACAAATGAATTCATGAAGAGCAAAGTAACAAGCATAAGAGGATAAAACACGAGTAACTTAAAGATTCTCAACATAAAGAGGGGAAACTTAATATTATTAAGATGCATATAACCATATTTCCCTCTCTCATAATAACTTTCAGTAGCATCATTGATGAAATCCACAATATACCCGTCACTTAAAACATTCTTATCATGGTTCATATGCATAGAAGTATCATTAATTTTGGCATAAGAAGAGTTATTCTCATTAATAGTAATTGGAGCAAGATTATTATCAAGAATTTGAACATGGTAAACAAGTTGCATATTAAAAGAATTGTTTTTGGTAATCCAATCATGACTATGACAAGTTTCATAAGGATAGTTATAACCTATATCATAGCATTCTTTATAATAATCATCAAAGATCGGAGGCACAGTGTCATCATAAGAAATAGAATAGTTATCTTTCACAGTCGGTTTATCTATGACCATACCATCATTGTTATTAGAAGGAGATGTATCAAGAACATAATGACCAGTAGCAAAAGGATTTTCAAACACCTCCTCCCCAAGCTTAGAGCTTTCTATATCATTATGGGAGGAAGCATGGATAGCACTGACACTATGGAAATTATTATCATTTTCAGAATTAGTTTCCCAGAGATTTGTAATATCAAAAGTAGTATGCTCATTCAAATCATGATCGCTAATGTATGTAAAGGGCATAGGAAGATCATCGTATTCAGATTCATTATCACAATAATCATTAGGAGCAACATACTTACGGTTACCTAGCGTTATCTCATTCACGCGGGGATACGCCGTTACCTCTTTCTTTTTATTCTCCTTCTTCTTCTTCTTCTTCTTCGTTCCCTTCTTCTTCTTCTTCTCTTCTTCCCTCTCCTCGCTTCCTTCTTTAGGAGGAAGAGGCTTGAAGGGTGGCTTGTCCGCATAACCTGATTTACTTTTAGAAACAATAGAAGAAACTTGGGAGGATCCCTCCTTTTCATTAATTAATTGAAAACACACAGCGGTCCTATCATATTTTGGCAAGGTGTCATCTTCTAAAATATTCTGTATGTAAGTATTTGTATGGCAATTATTAATGCAGTAAGAAAGACAACCATGCAGGACATCATCAATATCAAGATCGTTAATATTTAACAAAGAAATTTTTCTTGATAACTCTTCACACTTCAAAAATAAGGTAAGTTCATCATGCTGATTAGGAATAATTTCATCATCACAATACAAATTTGCAGCACTCATGGGGTTTGAATTATCATTGGAGGAGCATTGAAAATTAAAATGACCAACTCTATGGCAAAGTTCACAAATAAAAGGATAGAGGGCACACACTTTTTCTCCAAGATCATCTAGAGCCCTAGACCACTTTCTAGTTTTTTCATTCCTATGATGGATACAATATTCTTCCTCAATTTGATTAATTCCACAAGGTCTATGTATTCCACAAAAATTAACATGCTTATAGGAAATAGCATTTTCAGAAGTTTGAACATGTTCATTGCAATCATTAATAACAGTTTCATCCTTCATGCAAGCGTCTTTAAAAGGTTCATGATACTTATCAAAATTCTTCCTAGGCAATTCAATGTGAGAAGCAAAAGCTTTATAAAAATTTGCAACAACTTGAGAGTCAAGACCATAGGTAGCACTCATATTTCGAAATTCATCAGTATTCATAAAAGTTTCAATGCATTCATAATCATAGTTTATACCTGATTCTTTACCTTTGTCATTCTCCCAATCTTCAGCGTTCTCCTTAATCCGATCAAGAAGGTCCCTTTTAAACTCTTCTTTGTTGCGCGTGAATGATCCAGAACAAGTAGTATCCAGCAAGGTCTTATCTTGAAAAGAAAGTCTTGCATAGAAATTATCAATGATGATATTACCTGGAAGCTCATGATTGGGGCATTTGAGCATTAAAGACTTCAACCTCTCCCATGCTTGGGCAATACTCTCTCCATCATGAGGCCAAAAATTATATATATGGTTTCGATCTTTGTGAATTTCACTTGGAGGATAGAACTTGGAATAAAATAGAGGCACAATATCCTTCCAATCAAGAGAGCGCCCGTCCTTCAATAGTTTATACCAATGCGCCGCTGATACGTCTCCAATGTATCGATAATTTCTTATGTTCCATGCTACTTTATTGATGATACCTACATGTTTTATGCACATTATATGTCATATTTATGCATTTTCTGGAACTAACCTATTAACAAGATGCGAAGAGCATTGCTTGTTTTCTGCTGTTTTTGGTTTCAGAAATCCTAGTAAGGAAATATTCTCGGAATTGGACGAAACTTTCGCCCAGGGTCCTATTTTTGCACGAAGCTTCCAGAAGACCGAAGAGATAACGAAGTGGGGCCACGAGGCAGCCAGGAGACAGGGCGGCGCGGCCCAAGCCCTGGCCGCGCGGCCCTGCCCCCTGGGCACCTCGTGTGGCCCCCGCGTTGACCTTCCGCCTACTTAAAGCCTCGCGAAACCCCCAGTGGAGCCACGATACGGAAAACCTTCCGAGACGCCGCCGGCGAATCCCATCTCGGGGGATTCGGGAGATCGCCTCCGGCACCCTGCCGGAGAGGGGATTCATCTCCCGGAGGACTCTTCATCGCCATGATCGCCTCCGGAGTGATGAGTGAGTAGTTCACCCCTGGACCATGGGTCCATAGTAGCTAGATGGTCGTCTTCTCCTTGTTGTGCTTCATTGTTGGATCTTGTGAGCTGCCTAACATGATCAAGATCATCTATATGTAATTCTATATGTTGTGTTTGTCGGGATCCGATGGATAGAGAATACTATGTTATGGTGATTATCAATCTATTGTTTATGTGTTGTTTATGATCTTGCATCCTCTCCGTTATTAGTAGAGGCTCTGGCCAAGTTTTTACTCTTAACTCCAAGAGGGAGTATTTATGCTCGATAGTGGGTTCATGCCTTCATTGACACCTGGGACAGTGACAGAAAGTTCTAAGGTTGTGATGTGCTGTTGCCACTAGGGATAAAACATTGATGCTATGTCTAAGGATGTAGTTGTTGATTACATTACGCACAATACTTAATGCAATTGTCTGTTGCTTAGCAACTTAATACTGAATGGGGTTCGGATGATAACCTGAAGGTGGACTTTTTAGGCATAGATGCAGTTGGATGGCGGTCTATGTACTTTGTCGTAATGCCCAATTAAATCTCACTATATTTATCATATCATGTATATGCATTGTTATGCCTTTCTCTATTTGTCAATTGCCCGACTGTAATTTGTTCACCCAACATGCTTTTATCTTATGGGAGAGACACCTCTAGTGAACTGTGGACCCCGGTCCTATTCTTTACATAGCATACAATCTACTGCAATTGTGTTTTACTATTTTCTTGCAAACATCTTCCACTCGATACGTTTAATCCTTTGTTACAGCAAGCCGGTGAGATTGACAACCTCACTGTTTCGTTGGGGCAAAGTACTTTGGTTTTGTTGTGCAGATTCCACGTTGGCGCGGGAATCCCTGGTGTTGCGCCGCATCACATTTCGCGACCATCAACCTTCAACGTGCTTCTTGGCTCCTACTGGTTCGATTAAACCTTGGTTTCATACTGAGGGAAACTTGCTTCTATACGCATCATACCTTCCACTTGGGGTTCCCAACGGACGTGTGCATCTACGCGTATCAAGCTAAATTTCTGGCGCCGTTGCCGGGGAGATCAAGACACGCTGCAAGGGGAGTCTCCACTTCTCAATCTCTTTACTTTGTTTTTGTCTTGCTTTATTTTATTTACTACTTTGTTTGCTGCACCTAAATCAAAATAGTTGCTAGTTTTACTTTATTTATTGTCTTGCTCTCTATATCAAAAACACAAAAAATTAGTTACTTGCATTTACTTTATCTAGTTTGTTTTATTTACTGTTGCTAAAATGAATACCCCTGAAAATACTAAGTTGTGTGACTTCACAAATGCAAATAATAATGATTTCCTATGCACACCTATTGCTCCACCTGCTACTACAGCAGAATTCTTTGAAATTAAACCTGCTTTACTGAACTTGGTTATGAGAGATCAATTTTCTGGTGTTAGTTCTGATGATGCTGCTGCCCATCTCAATAATTTTGTTGAACTTTGTGAAATGCAAAAGTATAAGGATGTAGATGGTGATATTATTAAATTGAAAGTGTTTCCTTTCTCATTAAGAGGAAGAGCTAAAGATTGGTTGCTATCTTTGCCTAAGAATAGTATTGATTCATGGACTAAATGTAAGGATGCTTTTATTGGTAGATATTATCCTCCCGCTAAAATTATATCTTTGAGAAGTAGCATAATGAATTTTAAGCAATTAGATACTGAACATGTTGCTCAAGCATGGGAGAGAATGAAAACTTTGGTAAAGAATTGCCCAACCCATGGACTGACTACTTGGATGATCATCCAAACCTTCTATGCAGGACTAAATTTTTCTTCACGGAATTTATTGGATTCAGCTGCTGGAGGTACCTTTATGTCCATCACATTGGGGGCGGCTACAAAACTTCTTGATGATATGATGATAAATTACTCTGAATGGCACACGGAAAGAGCTCCACAAGGTAAGAAGGTAAATTCTGTTGAAGAAACCTCTTCCTTGAGTGATAAGATTGATGTGATTATGTCTATGCTTGTGAATGGTAGATCTAATGTTGATCCAAATAATGTTCCTTTAGCTTCATTGGTTGCTCAAGAAGAAAATGTTGATGTGAATTTCATTAAAAACAATAATTTCAACAACAATGCTTATAGGAACAACTCTAGTAATAACTATAGGCCATATCCTTCTGCTAATGGTAATGGTTATGGTAATTCTTATGGGAATTCTTACAACAATAATAGGAATGTACCCTCTGGTCTTGAAGCCATGCTTAAAGAATTTATTAGTACACAAACTGCTTTTAACAAATCTGTTGAGGAAAAGCTTGATAAAATTGATACTATTGCTTCTAGAGTTGATAGGCTTGCCTCTGATGTTAATCTTTTAAAATTGAAAGTTATGCCTAATAATGATATTGATAATAAGATTACTACTACAGCAAATGCCATCCAAGTTAGAATTAATGAGAATATAAGATTAATGGCTGAACTGCGTGCTAGGTGGGATAGAGAAGAAAATGAAAAACTAGCTAAAGAGAATAATGTAGCTAAAGTTTGGACTATTACCACCACTAGTAATGCTAATTCTTCACATGTTGCTGCACCTCCTACTATCAATGGTAAAATAATTGGTGTTGGCAATGTTTCTACTCCTAGTGCAAAGCGAACAAAACTGCCTGAAATTAAAAAAACTGCTTGTGATAAAACTGCTGAAATTTTTTCCAACCTTGGGAACAATGATCCCATTGCTGTAGCTCATAATGATTTAGATTTTGATGATTGCCACATCTCTGAAGTTATAAAGTTCTTACAAAAACTTGCTAAAAGTCCTAATGCTAGTGCTATAAATTTAGCCTTTACAAAACATATTACAAATGCTCTCATAAAAGCTAGAGAAGAGAAACTAAAACTTGAAACCTCTATTCCTAGAAAGTTAGAAGATGGTTGGGAGCCCATCATTAAAATGAAATTCAATGACTTTGAATGTAATGCTTTATGTGATCTTGGTGCAAGTATTTCTGTTATGCCTAAAAAGATTTATGATATGCTTGACTTGCCACCATTGAAGAATTGTTATTTGGATGTTAATCTTGCCGATAATGTTAAAAAGAAACCTTTGGGGAGGATTGATAATGTGCATATTACGGTTAACAATAACCTTGTCCCCGTTGATTTTGTTGTCTTGGATATCGAATGCAATGCATCTTGTCCTATTGTGTTGGGAAGACATTTTCTTCGAACTGTTGGTGCTGTTATTGATATGAGGGAAGGTAATATTAAATATCAATTTCCTCTCAAGAAAGGTATGGAACACTTCCCTAGAAAGAGAATGAAGTTGCCTTTTGATTCTATTATTAGAACAAGCTATGATGTTGATGCTTCTACTCTCGATGTTACTTGATTTGCACTTTCTGCGCCTAGCTGAAAGGCGTTAAAGAAAAGCGCTTATGGGAGACAACCCATGTTTTTACTACAGCAATTTTTTGTTTTGTTGAGTCTTGGAAGTTGTTTACTACTGTAGCAACCTCTCCTTATCATGTTTTTGTGCCAAGTAAAGTTTCTATGTCAAAGTTGATGTTATATTTGGGATCGCTGCGCAGAAACAGCATTGCTGTCTGTCACGAATCTGGGCACAGTCCTCTGTAGAAAATTCGAAAAAATCTGCCAATTTACGAGCGTGATCCTCAGATATGTACGCAACTTTCATTAGTTTTGAGTTTTTCCATTTGAGCAAGTCTGGTGCCAGCTTTAAATTCGTCTTTACGGACTGTTCTGTTTTTGACAGATTCTGCCTTTTATTTCGCATTGCCTCTTTTGCTATATTGGATTCATTTCTTTGATCCATTAATGTCCAGTAGCTTTATGCAATGTCCAGAAGTGTAAAGAATGATTGTGCCACCTCTGAACATGTGAATTATTAATTGTGCACTAACCCTCTAATGAGTTTGCTTGAAGTTTGGTGTGAAGGAAGTTTTCTAGGGTCAAGAGAGGAGTATGATATACTATGATCAAGAGGAGTGAAAGCTCTAAGCTTGGGGATGCCCCCGTGGTTCACCCCTGCATATTTTAAGAATACTCAAGCGTCTAAGCTTGGGGATGCCCAAGGCATCCCCTTCTTCATCGACAACATCATCAGGTTCCTCCCCTGAAACTATATTTTTATTCGATCACATCTTTTGTTCTTTACTTGGAGCGTCGGTTTGTTTTTTGTTTTGTTTTTGTTTGAATAAAATGGATCCTAGCATTCACTTTGTGGGAGAGAGACACGCTCCGCTGTTGCATATGGACACATGTGTCCTTAGGCTTTACTCATAATGTTCAAGGCGAAGTTTCTTGTTCGTTAAATTGTTATATGGTTGGAATTGGAAAATGCTACATGTAGTAATTCTAAAATGTCTTGGATAATGTGATACTTGGCAATTGTTGTGCTCATGTTTAAGCTCTTGCATCATATGCTTTGCACCCATTAATGAAGAAATACATAGAGCTTGCTAAAATCTGATTTGCATATTTGGTCTCTCTAAGGTCTAGATAATATCTAGTATTGAGTTTTGAACAACAAGGAAGACGGTGTAGAGTCTTATAATGTTTACAATATGTCTTTTATGTGAGTTTTGCTGCACTTGTTCATCCTTGAGTTTGCTTCAAATAACCTTGCTAGCCTAAACCTTGTATCGAGAGGGAATACTTCTCATGCATCCAAAATCCTTGAGCCAACTACTATGCCATTTGTGTCCACCATACCTACCTACTACATGGTATTTCTCCGCCATTCCAAAGTAAATTGCTTGAGTGCTACCTTTAAAATTCCATCATTCACCTTTGCAATATATAGCTCATGGGACAAAATAGCCTTAAAAACTATCGTAGTATTGAATATGTACTTATGCACTTTATCTTTTATTAAGTTGCTTGTTGTGCGATAACCATGCTTCTGGGGAACGCCATCAACTATTGTTGAATATCATGTGAGTTGCTATGCATGTCCGTCTTGTCTGAAGGATCTATCATTTTAGTGGTTGGAGCATGCAAAATTGTTAGAGAAGAACATTGGGCCGCTAACTAAAGCCATGAATCATGGTTGAAGTTTCAGTTTTGGACATATATCCTCAATCTCATATGAGAATAATAATTGTTGCTACATGCTTATGCATTTAAGAGGAGTCCATTATCTGTTGTCCATGTTGTCCGGTATGGATGTCTAAGTTGAGAATAATCAAAAAGCGAGAAATCCAAAATGCGAGCTTTCTCCTTAGACCTTTGTACAGGCGGCATGGAGGTACCCCTTTGTGACACTTGGTTGAAACATGGCATGCAAAGATCCGGTAGTCCAAGCTAAGTAGGACGAGGTGCGGACACTATTAGTATACTATGCATGAGGCTTGCAACTTGTAAGATATAATTTACATAACTCATATGCTTTATTACTACCGTTGACAAAATTGTTTCATGTTTTCAAAATAAAAGCTCTAGCACAAATACAGCAATCGATGCTTTCCTCTTTGAAGGACCTTTCTTTTACTTTTATTGTTGAGTCAGTTTACCTATCTCCTTCCACCTTAAGAAGCAAACACTTGTGTGAACTGTGCATTGATTCCTACATACTTGCATATTGCACTTGTTATACTACTTTATGTTGACAATATCCATGAGATATACATGTTATAAGTTGAAAGCAACCGCTGAAACTTCATCTTCCTTTGTGTTGCTTCAACACCTTTACTTTGATTTATTGCTTTATGAGTTAACTCTTATGCAAGACTTATTGATGCTTGTCTTGAAAGTACTATTCATGAAAAGTCTTTGCTATATGATTCACTTGTTTACTCATGTCATTACCTTTGTTTTGATCGCTGCATTCATTACATATGTTTACAAATAGTATGATCAAGATTATGATGGCATGTCACTTCAGAAATTATCTTTGTTATCGTTTTACCTGCTCGGGGAGCAGAACTAAGCTTGGGGATGCTGATACGTCTCCAACGTATCGATAATTTCTTATGTTCCATGCTACTTTATTGATGATACCTACATGTTTTATGCACATTATATGTCATATTTATGCATTTTGGAACTAACCTATTAACAAGATGCGAAGAGCCGATTCTTTTCTGCTGTTTTTGGTTTCAGAAATCCTAGTAAGGAAATATTCTCGGAATTGGACGAAACTTTTGCCCAGGGTCCTATTTTTGAAGCTTCCGAAGACCGAAGAGATAACGAAGTGGGGCCACGAGGCAGCCAGGGGCTAGGGCGGCGCGGCCACGCCCCACCTCGTGTGGCCCCCGCGTTGACCTTCCGCCTACTTAAAGCCTCGTCGCGAAACCCCGGTACCGAGCCACGTACGGAAAACCTTCCCGAGCGCCGCCGCCGATCCCATCTCGGGGGATTCGGGAGATCGCCTCCGGCAGAGGAGGATTCATCTCCCGGAGGACTCTTCATCGCCATGATCGCCTCCGGAGTGATGAGTGAGTAGTTCACCCCTGGACCATGGGTCCATAGCAGTAGCTAGATGGTCGTCTTCTCCTTGTTGTGCTTCATTGTTGGATCTTGTGAGCTGCCTAACATGATCAAGATCATCTATATGTAATTCTATATGTTGTGTTTGTCGGGATCCGATGGATAGAGAATACTATGTTATGGTGATTATCAATCTATTGTTTATGTGTTGTTTATGATCTTGCATGCTCTCCGTTATTAGTAGAGGCTCTGGCCAAGTTTTTACTCTTAACTCCAAGAGAGAGTATTTATGATCGATAGTGGGTTCATGCCTTCATTGACACCTGGGACAGTGACAGAAAGTTCTAAGGTTGTGATGTGTTGTTGCCACTAGGGGTAAAACATTGATGCTATGTCTAAGGATGTAGTTGTTGATTACATTACGCACAATACTTAATGCAATTGTCTGTTGCTTAGCAACTTAATACTGAATGGGGTTCGGATGATAACCTGAAGGTGGACTTTTTAGGCATAGATGCGGTTGGATGGCGGTCTATGTACTTTGTCGTAATGCCCAATTAAATCTCACTATATTTATCATATCATGTATATGCATTGTTATGCCTTTCTCTATTTGTCAATTGCCCGTAATTTGTTCACCCAACATGCTTTTATCTTATGGGAGAGACACCTCTAGTGAACTGTGGACCCCGGTCCTATTCTTTACATAGCATACAATCTACTGCAATTGTGTTTTACTATTTTCTTGCAAACATCTTCCACTCGATACGTTTAATCCTTTGTTACAACAAGCCGGTGAGATTGACAACCTCATTGTTTCGTTGGGGCAAAGTACTTTGGTTTTGTTGTGCAGATTCCACGTTGGCGAGGAATCCCTGGTGTTGCGCCGCATCACATTTCGCGACCATCAACCTTCAACGTGCTTCTTGGCTCCTCTTTGGTTCGATTAAACCTTGGTTTCATACTGAGGGAAACTTGCTTCTATACGCATCATACCTTCCACTTGGGGTTCCCAACGGACGTGTGCATCTACGCGCCGCTTCACCAGATAGCGACATAACAAATAATTTCTTTCTAACTTCATCCATTGAAATACCTGCACACTTGAATAACCCGCATAATTCATGCAAAAACAGTAAATGATCTCCAGGATGGACAGTTCCATCCCCTTCATAGCGGTTATCCATAACACGTTCAATAATTTTCATAGGTATTTTATACGGAATACTTTCAGCAGGTGGATTTAAAATATCAGAAGCATCATTAGAGTTATCGCATATGGGAGATAAAGCATCATCAGAGCAAAATATTTCTTCTAAAGCGGAGGAGCAAAAAAGATTATTTTTATGTAAACTAGCTTCCCCAAGCTTAGACTTCTTCATAGCATTAGCAGTAATTGCATTCATACCAATAACATTGCTATTATCATGCAAATAAGGTTCCATAGGTTTTTTAATTTTCGCATCAAACAATTCTAAATTAGGAAAAAGATTAAAAAGCTCACCAATTTTTTTGTTGTTTTCCATTATGCCTAACTAGTGAAAATAAAAACAAGAAACAAAAAGATGTAATTGCAGGATCTAAAGGAAATAGCTTCGAGCACACACACAATGGTGCAGAAAAGTACTGTTACTGGAACCGAGGGAGTGCCTTTTACCTTTCCTCCGACAACGGCGCCGAAAAGTGCTTGATGTCTACGGGTGCTTCTATTCTTGTAGGCAGTGTTGGGCCTCCAAGAGCAGAGGTTTGTAGAACAGCAGCAAGTTTCCCTTAAGTGGATTACCCAAGGTTTATCGAACTCAGGGAGGAAGAGGTCAAAGATATCCCTCTCATGCAACCCTGCAACCACAAAGCAAGAAGTCTCTTGTGTCCCCAACACACCTAATAGGTGCACTAGTTCGGCGAAGAGATAGTGAAATACAAGTGGTATGAATGAATATGAGCAGTAGTACGGCGCCAGAAAATGCTTGCTGGCATGCAGTTGATGGTAGTAATATTGCGGAAGTAAACAAGCAGTAGTAACTCAGCAGTAGTAACGCAGTAAAACAGTAAACAAGCAGCGATAGCAGTATTTAGGAACAAGGCCTAGGGAATAGACTTTCACTAGTGGACACTCTCAACTTTGATCACATAACAGAATAGATAAATGCATACTCTACACTCTCTTGTTGGATGATGAACACATTGCGTAGGATTACACGAACCCTCAATGCCGGAGTTAACAAGCTCCACAATTAGATGTTCATATTTAAATAACCTTAGAGTGTAAGAAAGATCGATACGACTAAACCAAGTACTAGCATAGCATGCACACTGTCACCTTCATGCTTATGTAGGAGGAATAATACACATCAATACTATCATAGCAATAGTTAACTTCGCAATCTACAAGAGATCATGATCATAGCCTACGCCAAGTACTCACACGGTGCACACACTGTCACCTTTACACACGTGGAGGAGGAATAGAGTACTTTAATAACATCACTAGAGTAGCACATAGATGAATAGTGATACAAAACTCATATGAATCTCAATCATGTAAGGCAGCTCATGAGATTATTGTATTGAAGTACATAGAGAGAGATGAACCACATAGCTACCGGTACAGCCCGAGCCTCGATGGAGAACTACTCCCTCCTCATGGGAGCAGCAGCGGTGATGAAGATGGTGGTGGAGATGGCAGCGGTGTCGATGGAGAAGCCTTCGGGGGCACTTCCCCGTCCGTGAGGTGCCGGAGACTCCTGTCCCCAGGATCTTGGCTTCGCGATGGCGGCGGCTCGGTAGGTTTGCGTACGTGGCTTTCTCGTGGGGTTTTAGGTCAGGACCTTTAAATACGCGAAAGGGCAGCCTCGGAGGGGCACCAGGGTGCCCTCACCACCGGGTGGCGCGGCCAGGCCCTGGCCCGCGCCCAGTGTGGTGTGGGGCCCCCACGGCCCATCTGGCCCCTCTTCGGTGATCTGGAAGCTTCCGGGAAAAATAGGAACCTGAGCGTTGATTTCGTCCAATTGAGAATATTTCGTTACTAGGATTTCGAAACCAAAAACAGCAGAAAACAGGAACTGGCACTTCGGCATCTTGTTAATAGGTTAGTTCAGAAAATGCGTAAATACGACATATAATGTGCATAAAACATGTAGGTATCATCAATAAAGTAGCATGGAACATAAGAAATTATCGATACGTTGGAGACGTATCAGTATGTAAACATTATCATAAACACAAAGATATATTATAATAACCATTTTATTATTGCCTCTTGGGCATATCTCCAACAGTCTCCCACTTGCACTAGAGTCAATAATCTAGTTTACATTTGTAAAGATATAACACCTTGGCCTTTCTGGTGTTTTATCATGTTTCGCCTACGGGAGAGGTTTTAGTCTACGGATCTGACATGCTCAGAAACGTATGTATTTTGCAATTCATTTGCGTCTCAACGCATCACTCATTTTCCAAATGAGTCGGCATATATGCTTAGTCCTCTGGTGGAACCTTAATTCCGTGGTCTGAAATATGTCACTAATATTGTCACACACAATATAGCTTCAAAGTTCTGACACTATCGGAACTACACCAAGTTCTCAAAGAACTTTTTGACTTAACATCTTTAGTCATTGTCATAACAATGACATACTCTGCCTTCGTTTGTAGAATCCGTCACAATATTTAGAACTCTTCTAAATCTAGCATTGTGCTACCTTTTTAATAACACTTAGCCTAATTGAGATCTGAAATTAATTCTTATATGTGACCAAACAAGTATCGGTGCAACACCTTACAGCGATTTGTTTGTCATTACCCCATATAAAACTATATATATATATATATCCTTGGTTCTTCTGAAGCACACAGGGATATTCTTACTGTTTGTCCAATGATTATCACATGAATCATTCTGGTATATGCTCCTAACCTTTTAGAGCACATGACATCTGATTTTGTACATATTATTTGTGATCCAAAATCACTCATGTGTTTTTACTCATCGAGTGTCAAATACACTCAAGTCTTGTTAAACCTTTGTATGCAAAGAACACCTTCTTAATATTTATATATTGAACTACTTCAATATCCATTCTATGTACTTTGACTTAAACTTATTATGTGTTTTAATCTATCTTCATAGATCTTGACACTAAATATGTTTCAGTCCATATCCTTTCATTGAAGTTAATTCTCAATGAAACCTTTTTAATCAATTATATAATTACACTATTTATAATCAACGATATGTCAGCTACATAAAGTATTACAAATATGTCTCAGCGCTCCCACTTAATTTCTTGCAAATGCAAGCACCTTCATCGTTTCTGATGAAATCAAAACTCTTTGACTATTTCATCCGGTGAAGATTCCAACTCCGCAATACTCACTTTATCCAATTGAAGTTCGTATTCCTATCTAGTATTCTACGGACTAGCAAAACTCTTGGTTGTATCTTGTATACACCTTTAATACACACTTCTGTTAAGTAATATATTTTGCCATCCTACTAGCATATCTCATAAAAAAATATGTAGCGATTACTAGAATAATCCACATGGACTATAAGCATTGCTACGGAAGATCTAATCTTATCGTAGTCAACTCTTTGAACTTTGTCGTAAACAACTTTTCGACAAGTCGAGCTTCTTTAAGGATATTACATCCAAGTCCATCAATTTTATAGATCCATTTACTTTCAAAAAGTATTCATCTATCTTGGATTTCATGGCGTATAGCCATTTTAACGGAGTCAGGGCCCATCATAACTTCTTTGTTTGTAGTTGGTTTATTATTGATCAAAATCAATCCTTTGTTCACAAATCATTTATTTGATCACAAAGTAAACCATACCTACAAGGTTCAATATGTACTTTGATCTCCATGACTAAAACACTTTGTAGTCATGGGAGCCATGATCGTCGTGGCCGCTTCCGGAACCATTTCCGACGCTGCGCTACTCTGATCATTATGCTCAGGTTCATAAACCTTATCAAGTTCTATTGTCCTCCCACTCAAATATTTCGCTAAAAACAATTTCTTGGAAATAAGTAAGAAACATCGACAAACACTTTTGTCTTTGTCTCCATAGTGGAAAGAATTCCCAATTAATCTCTGGGATAACCAACAAAGACATTCATCCGATTTTGGTTGTAAACTTATTTACTTATGCTATGCATACCAAAATTTAAGAAAAAGATTATTAGGGTTCATACCCATGCCATAACTCGTATGGTGTCATTTCAACGGATCATGATGACGCTCTATTCAGTGTAAAAGCGGTAGTCACTAAAGCATAATCCACAAAAATATAATGGCATCAATATTTTATATCATCATTGACCCAACAAGGTTTGGATACATCTCTCGGATACTCCATCATCACTATGATACTCCAAGAAACGTGAGTTGTAGAACAATTTCATAACTCTCTTAGATGTTCACTAAAATTCGTAATTCAAATATTTCCACCATGATCCAATCATAGATATTTGACTTTTCTATTACGATGATTTCCACTTCATGCTGAAATTTATTTGAATCCATTCAAATGTTTCAAACTTCTTCCTTATCGAATATATCCATATATATATATACTCAATTCATTGTTGGAAGTTTTCATGAAGTAGAAGAATCTCCCGCACACAACTATGCCCAGTGAACCACATACATCATCATGTATGTTTCCACTAATTTAGTTGCCCGTTCAACTCTTGGCCTATGAACGGTATTTCAGTCATTCTCTTTAGAAAAGATTTGCAAGCGCCAAACGATTCAAAAATCAAATGACTCCAAAAATCCATCTGCATGGAGTTTCTTCATGCGTTCCTTTCTAACATGACCTAAATGGCGGTTCCACAAATAAGTAGAATTCAAATCATTTGCCTTATGGCATTTTAGCGTCAGTGTTATGTATGTGTGTTTCACCATTAATATTTATAATAACTTTATCCATCGTACATGGAGTAATGTCATAATTTGAACAACTCATTGTTTTCATTTGACCAGAGCAAAATAACAATTATTAAGTTCTTTATTATAAATTCTAAGGGCTAGATAGAATACCAACGACGAACATAATAACACTTTATTTTTGTTCCAGACGTGTATTCCTATCATATTCCTTGTCGGTCACTTCGGCCATTGTATTCTTGTATTGCGTTGTTTTGCATGACACTTCATACCAACCAATATGGTACAAATACCCAAGAATTTCATTGTGTGACCAAACTAGGAATACAATCATAACATGTATATCATTTATATACACCTGAGCTAGACTTTCTAGTCTTTTCTTTTCTTTCTGCCAAAATATCTTTTATAGTTTCTCTTTTAGCTTTCCTCATTATTCAGAAAAACACTTCAACATCATAGACTTCTAGATTTGTTGGTCAAATACCAATAACCTTGAGGTTCTTACTTTGAAGTTGATCATCATATGACAAGTGTTCCTGATTTCACTATTAGTAACTTTGTAATATGATGAACAATTTCACTCATAGTTTTATCCATCATATCATGACGACTTTCCGAGACCATGTCTGTACATACTAGGCTCGTAAAGTTTAACCTTAGTATTCACATGTGCAAATCTGGCTTGCACCCGTTGTATGCACTCGTGGAATCTATGACACCCGATCATCACGAGATGCTTCGAAACGACGAGTCTTAGCAACGGTGCATACTAAGGACGATCACTTCATGGATATGCGAATATTGTTAGTGCCCCAATAGTTGGAGGATTGGGACGCCTGGCGTCTTCAACCTTCGTACATTCCCATAAAACTTATGAGTTTATGTAGTCTCACTAGATTATATTCTATCATCTTGCAGTAAGGTCTTAGATATCGCATATATCTCATACCTCGCTTCTTTCTGAAAACAAAACTTTTCAGCTCCTTACTTTTCAAACAAATTTGAACATCAAGTTTCACGGAGACAAGATAATTGTAGGTACTAATTGAAACCATAGCTATTTGAATCAACAATGTGAGGTTTACTAAAAGTTTGCAATAGGACTTAATTATTTCTTGATTCTTTAACAATACGGTACCAGTCCGTAAAGTTAATTGTCAGACTTAACAGTATTTCAATCTCAATTACAAGACTAACGCATGGTAGAAAAACGGATGCCAATTCTACAAATTTAATTCAAAATACTACTCAGACTATGTTTATGATAATTAGTTCAAGTTTTAATCTAATTACTAATGAACTCCCACTTAATACAACATCCCTCATAGTTGTTAAGTGGTACACGATCCACATCCACTACACCAAAACCGATCATCACGTGAGATGATGTAGCTTCAATGGTGAACATCAACATGTTGATCATATCATCCATATGACTCGTGTTCAACCTTTTGGTTTCCGTTGTCCCGAGGCCATGTCTGTACATGCTAGGCTCGTCAAGCAAACCCAAGTATTCCGCGTGTGCAAACATGGCTTACACCCGTTGTATGTGAACGTAGAGTCTATCACATCCGATCATCACGAGATGCTTCGAAACGACGAACTGTAGCAACGGTGCATACGAGGGGAGAACACTTTATTATCTTGATATTAATGTGAGGGATCATCTTATAATGCTACCGTCGCGATCTAAGCAAAATAAGATGCATAAAGGATTAACATCACATGCAATTCATATGTGATATGATATGGCCCTTTAGTCTTTGCGCCTTTGATCTTCATCTCCAAAGCACGGACATGATCTCCATCATCAACGGGCATGATCTCCATCATCGTCGGCGTAGCGTCAAGGTCCATGGCGCCGTCTTCATGATTGTTCTCCATGTAGCAACTATTACAACTACTTTGATAATACTACTCAACATGAAATTTAAAGACAACCATAAGGCTCCTGCCGGTTGCCACAATACAATAATGATCATCTCATACATATACATCATCACATCATGGCCATATCACATCACCAAACCCTGCAAAAACAAGTTAGACATCTCTAATTTGGTTTGCATATTTTACGTGGTTTAGGGTTTTCGAGTAAGATCCAATCTACCTACGAACATGAACCACAACGGTGATACTAGTGTTGTCAATAGAAAGAGTAAATTGGATCTTCACTATAGTGGGAGAGACAGACACCCGCAAAGCCACTTATGCAATACAAGTTGCATGTCGAACGTGGAGCAAGTCTCATGAACGCGGTCATGTAAAGTTAGCCCGAGCCGCTTCATCCCACTATGCCGCAAGATGCAAAGTACACGAACTAAAGACAACAAAGCATCAACGCCCACAAAACAATTATGTTCTACTCGTGCAACCAATCTATGCATAGACACGGCTCTGATACCACTGATGGGATTCGTAGCATAGAAAACAAAAATTTTCCTACCGCAAGAACGAAAACACAAGCCAAGATCTAATCTAGTAGATGGTAGCAACGAGAAGATCATGAGACTAACCCTCGAAGATTTCCAAAGCCTAACGAGATTAGATCTCGTGGTGGATGTAGTCGATCACTTGCCGCTTGCAAAAGCGCGTAGAAGATCTTGACCGCTTGCAAAAGCGCGTAGAAGAACTTGACGGTGCCACAATCGGGCAGCACCTCCGTACTCGGTCACACGTACGGTGTTGATGACGACGTCCTCCTCCCCGTTCCAGCGGGCAGCGGATGTAGTAGATCCTCCTCGGAATCCCGCCAGCACGACGGCGTGGTGACGGTGGTGGTGGAGATCTCCGGCAGGGCTTCGCCGCAAGCGCTGCGGGAGAAGGAGGAGGGAATAGCTAGGGTTTGGGCGCAGGGTGGTGCTGCGACTTGGGGAGCTAGGGCTGCGACTTGTGGTGCCCTTGGGGTGCCCCTTGGCCTCTTTAAATAGGTGGCCAAGCCCCTTGGGTCGTCCAAAAACCTGCCCCCAAGTTTGACTGAGTTCCGATAGGTTTCCGGTTCCGAAAACCTAGTCCTACTCGGACTCTTTTGCCAATTCCGAAATTGCATTAAGGAAAGACTCCTTTTCCCTTAAGGCAACGTGGTTGCACCTATTATGGAACCCTCCGGACTTCCTTAGACATCCCGGGTCGTCCCGGACACTTCCGGAACCTTCCATAATATTCCGGACTATTCCGGTCCTTCTAGAACCTTCTAGAAGCTCCGGTCAAAACACCGGACTTTTTCCGAACCCCGGAAAATGACTTCCCATATATGAATCTTATTCTCCGGACCATTCCGAACCTCCTCGTGATGTCTTGGATCCCATCCGAGACTCCGAACAACATTCGAGCTCCATTCCATATTCCATATCTACTTAAACGACATCAAACCTTAAGTGTGTCACCCTACGGTTCGCGAACTATGCAGACATGGTTGAGACTTCTCTCCGACCAATAACCAATAGCGGGATCTGGAGATCCATAATGGCTCCCACATATTCAACGATAACTTAGTGATCGATTGAACCATTTACATACGATACCGATTCCCTTTGTCACGCGATATTTTACTTGTCCGAGGTTTGATCATCGGTATCTCTATACCTCGTTCAACCTCGTCTCATGACAAGTACTCTTTACTCGTACCGTGGTATGTGGTCTCTTATGAACCATTCATATGCTTGCAAGCTAATTAGACGACATTCCACCGAGAGGGCCCAGAGTATATCTATCCGTCATCGGGATGGACAAATCCCACTGTTGATCCATATGCCTCAACTCATACTTTCCGGATACCAATCCCACCTTTATAACCACCCATTTACGCAGTGACGTTTGATGTAATCAAAGTACCCTTCCGGCATAAGTGATTTACATGATCTCATGGTCGAAAGGACTTGGTAACTATGTATCGAAAGCTTATAGCAAATGAACTTAATGACGTGATCTTATGCTACGCTTAATTGGGTGTGTCCATTACATCATTCACATAATGACATAACCTTATTATTAATAACATCCAATGTTCATGATCACGAAACCATGATCATCTATTAATCAACAAGCTAGTTATACAAGAGGCTTACTAGGGACTCCTTGTTGTTTACATAACACACATGTATCAATGTTCCGGTTAATACAATTATAGCATGGTATGTAAACATTATCATAAACACAAAGATATATTATAATAACCATTTTATTATTGCCTCTTGGGCATATCTCCAATAGAAGAAAGGCGATGTGTCGTGACGGCCAGATGGGCCTAATGTACATCGGAGAATCTCATCCGTACGATCTTTTTCTACTTGTTCCTCTCCTATAGCAGTAGAAGGTACCACCATAAAACAAACCTAATGTAAATTAACATCACAAGCAAGTGGTGGTGGAAACTGGAACATAACAAAGGGATTTGGCAAGATTTCATGTGGAGAAAATATCTCCCCAAGTCTTGTGTTTTCTCTGCTAGCCACAAACAAAAAGATTCTGTTTATGGACTGATATATGCTCCATATTAAAGATATTTACATTAGTGGGTGGGGGATGGAAAAAGAACTCACTTCTGGGGTGATTCCTGGTGTGGTTTTACACCTCTCAAGGAAAAATTCCAAGACCTTTTTGATATTTGCAATGAGCAAGATCCGACTATTGCTGCTGCTGCATCCATAAGCTGGAGATTTACTTTCAGAAGAAGATCATCAATTGATCTACAGATTCACATGGACGGTTTACACAGGATTCGTGTTCCAACCAGCTTATCTCAGTTCCTAATATACATGTGTGGAAATGGACCAAAGATGACTTATTCACTGTAAGATCTCTCTACAAATAGCTCAACAATAATTAAATAGATAGATCTTTTAAACATTCGTGGAAAGCCAAAATCCCCTTAAAGGTCAAAATTTGGCTGTGGCTGATCTAGCATAATGCCATTGCTACAAAGGATAATATGGTAAAGAAAATAGTCAAGGAATACAAAGTGTCAGTTCTGTAATGAAGATGAAACCATCCATCATCTTTTCTTCACTTGTGTTGCAACAAAGTATGTCTGAAGTTGTGTGGCCAGGTCCATTGGTGCAATAGATAGACCTGCCTCCTTCTCTCAATTTTGTCTGGTGGTTTCCTCAACATGTTCAATTGCAGGCATAGCTGCCATCTGCTAGGCAATTTGGAAGACGTGCAACAGAGCTTGCTTCGATGGAAATCTCATTAAATCTCCTATTGAACTATTTTTTTACTCTGTTGTTTTCATGAATTATTAGGCATGTTTAAATAACAATGCAGGCCAGGTGGCTCTTCGGGCTGGTGCGGAATCTCTCATTGTTGTCGCCATGGCGGCGCGTGAGGCAAACCATTCTGCCAGCAACAGGCCTAGAACTCACGATGCTTCAAATGATCAGCCTACACGGGACAATTGAGCTCTCCTTCCGTAAGATGAAGCCTTTGCTTTTGTTCCACCTCGTAAACTCCCACCGTGTTCGATTGGGGTTTGTTTGATCGTTGCTAGCCAGTACTATCAAGAACTCCTAGTATTCCTTTTGCTTCCTGGACTTGTTTAAAGAGGAAGCCCTTCACGCTAGCAGTAGGCGGCGTTTTCCCTTTCTTTTTCGTTGTTGCACTTCGATGATACTTGTTACCCTTCCGTTATGATAAGTAATGGAAGCCGCTCCCACTGAGGTGGGTTTCGTGTGAAAAAAAAACATAATCTTAGAACTTGAAATTTTGCAGATCACTTAAACATAACAAAGAATGTGGAAAAATAATTTGTATTTTACTGATATATATATATATATTTCAAGAATTTATTTTGAATTTAAATTTAAAATTGCACATAAAAAATTTGTACTATTTTCCCCACATTCTATTTGTTATGTTTGAGTGACTTGCAAAATTTCAAATAAAATATTATATAATTAAAAAGATGTTAAAAAGGAAAAGTAAAAAGCGAGGGTGCATGCTCACTTCAACTTTTCTGGTGTTCCCCTGGCTCCGCCTTTTCCCTCACATGGGTTGGTGGGTCTGCTCCTGGAACGACTACACTTTGGCCATGTACTATGTCGCCCCGGTTCAAAGAAATATGTGTCAGAAGTTGGAGCCGCTATATGCATGTTGCTATGTATAGAATTGGTTGTGGAACCCCCTCTGCTCACATCCCTGCATGCATGCATGCATTCTTCTCTCTCTCACAGTTTTGCTACCGGGTCCTACATTTGCATGAAAGAAGGAACCAAGTTATTGATCCGTTTTTGTATCAGACTTATGAGCTGGTTTCCTACTATGTATTGAATCGATTCAAAGGAAAGAGAGAGGGTTAGGAACCGCTTTTGATACACATAGTGCATAGTCTTACGCCTCCATTAGCAAAAGCATCAACCGCTTTAACCAGGAGGAAAGGCTAGGAAGTAAGAACCAACCACGACAGCCCACACTCCCCAGCTTGGCCAATCCAGATTATCCCTATGGAAATCACTATGCGGTGGAGTTGTCGGTGTTAGATGTATATATCTGTCTATTGTAGTTTCCTCATATGTTAGGGGGCTTTCTGCATATGTGCACCTGTACATGTACTATATATTGTGGCCTTTGGCCCTGGTAATACATCAAGCATATTGTCTAACATGGTATCGAGCAAAACTTGGTCCTAGTATGTACGTTGTCCCGGCCGTAGTTGCCGCTCTTCGTCGCCCGGCCGCTGCTCTCCGTCCGGCCATCTCTGTCCCGGTCTTCTTCCCGGTCGTGTCTGCCCCGCCCGATCTCTTCCCGGCCGTGCCCGTTCCGCCCGATCTCTGCTTTCGCCCGGCCGGCCGATTGCCCCGCTCTGCTGATCTCCGCGCGTGGCCCTGCTCCGTGTTCGAGCTCCCGCGCGTGGCCCTGCTTGCTGGCTGGATTCGATCTCCCGATCGGCCCGCGCAGTGAGATTTCCGATCGGCCCGCGCAGTGCTCCCTGGCTGGATTCGATCTCCTGCCTGCCTTGCGCGTGCGTGCTCCAGGATTGAGCCGCCCGGCGTCTGCTGCCCCGTCCCCGCCCCTGGTTCTCGATCTCCCGGTCGCCAGCAGCTCCCCGTTTCTTGTCTGGTTGACTTACGTCTGAGGTAAAAAAAAAAGCAAAAAAAAAAGCGAAAAAAAATACTGTCGTCGGGCTGTTGCTATCCGATGTCTTCCTCCGCTGATCCCGCCTTATCTTTGGGCCACCCTTGGGTACTTGGTCTTTGTCCGCTGCCTCCGTGTATGACGGCTAGCCATTCTTCGTCGCCGTTTGCAGCCTCTTCACGCGGCTCTGCCCGCGCTTCACCGACTCCGTCTACGTCGGCTTGCCGCTCTACATCGACTTTTGCGGCCTCTTCATGCGGCTCTGCCCGCGCTTCGCCGACTTCGTCTACGTCGGCCCGCCGCTCTACATCGACTTTTGCGGCCTCTTCCCGCGGTTATGGCCGCGCTTCGTCGACTCCGTCTACGTCGGCCTGCCGCTCTACATCGACTTTCGCGGCCTCTTCACGTGGTTATGACCGCGCTTTGCCGACTCTGTCTTCATCGGCGTGTTGCTCTCCGTCGCCCCCTTTGGTGGCCTCTGTGCGTGTGGGTGATAGCTCCTCGTCGGCACCTGATTGTACGTCGACCTCTCCAGTCGCGCCCCTCTCTGCGCATGAGATAGCGCAGCTTCACCGCCTGCTTGATGCTTGGGATTCCAGTTTACGTCAGCAGCCTCGCGGTCCGAGTCTCCGCCCTCGTCCTCATTGCACCTATTGTGGCAAGGTTGGCCACACTTCCTCCACCTGCTGGACGCGGGATCCCAGTTTACGTCAGCAGTTCCAGGATCGTCAGCAGGCTGGCTCTTCAGGATCTTCTGCAGTTGCACTCTCTGATCAGGACATTCTCAGGGGTCTTCGTGGTCTGCTCGCTACTACAGACTCTTCCTCGCCGGGCGCTGCTGGTTCTGTGACTGGCTCTTCTGGCACTGCGCGACCACCACTTTCTACACAGTCAGGTACGTCCCCGTGGTATCTGGATTCTGGAGCTTCCTTTCATATGACCTCTGAGTCTTCTATTCTGTCTGCTCTTCGGTCTCTTATTTCTCCTGTCCGTGTTGTCACGGCTGATGGTACCTCTATTCCTGTTTCTAGTAGAGGCACCCTTTCTACTCCCTCTTTCTCTGTCCCTGATGTTTCTCATGTTCCTCGCCTTCAGATGAACCTTTTCTCTGCTAGCCAGCTCACCGATTCTGGTTGTCGCGTCATTCTTGACGCTGAGTCTTGTGCGGTTCAGGATCGTCGCACACATGCCCTGGTTGGAGCTGGCCCTCGTAGCCGTAAGTCTCCGGGGCTTTGGGAGTTAGACTGGCTTCGTGTTCCTTCCGCTGCCACTCCATCTGCCAGTTCTCCTCCGGTTGTTGCCTCTGTCACCGGCTCTTTTCAGCAGTGGCATCATCGTCTTGGTCACCTTTGTGACTCTCGCCTGTCGTCTTTGGTTCATCGTGGCCTTCTGGGGTCTGTCTCTGGAGATGGGTCGTTACACTGTCAGGGTTGTAGGTTAGGCAAACAGATTCAGCTTCCCTATCCTACTAGTGCGTCTGTATCTCAGCGACCGTTCGATTTAGTCCATTCAGATGTTTGGGGTCCGGCTCCCTTCGCTTCGAAAGGGGGCCATCGATACTATATTTTGTTTATTGATGATTTTTCACGGTACACCTGGGTGTTTTTCATGCACTCTCGCAGTGAGGTGCTCTCTATTTATCAGCGTTTTGCGGCCATGGTCCGCACTCAGTATTCCTCACCCATTCGCGTGTTCCGTGCTGATTCTGCTGGTGAGTATATCTCCCAGCACCTTCGTGGTGTCCTTGCTGAGGAGGGCACCCTCGCTCAGTTTTCTTGTCCCGGCGCGCATGCTCAAAATGGCGTCGCCGAGCGTAAGCATCGTCATCTTCTTGAGACCACCCGTGCTATGATGATTGCTTCCTCTCTTCCGCCACATTTCTGGGCTGAGGCTGTCGCTACGTCGGCCCACCTCATTAACATTCAGCCTTCCGCTGCTCTACAGGGTGGCATTCCTCTCGAGCGTCTCTCTGGTGTTTCTCCAGACTACTCGACTCTCCGTTCATTTGGTTGCGTTTGCTATGTTCTTCTCCCTCCTCGCGATCGCACCAAGCTGACCGCTCAGTCTGTTGAGTGTGTTTTTCTCGGATACAGTGATGAGCATAAGGGCTATCGCTGTTGGGACCCTGTTGGTCGTCGGATGCGCATCTCTCGTGACGTCACGTTTGATGAGACGCGTCCCTTCTATCCTCGCCCCACCTCGGGTACTTACCCGGTGGATGATATCTCTTTTCTTCTTTTTCCGGATGCACCCCCTGCTGTCCCTCCTCCCCTCCCTCCTACTTCTGATGCGCCCCCTTCGGCGCCATCCTCTCGTTCGTCTAGTCCACCTAGTACTCCTCGTTCTCCGGCTTCGGATCCTTCCGATGTTGTCCCTTCTTCCTCTTCTTCTGATGACTTGTCTTCTGCAGATGAGCTTCCCCCTTCACGGCCTGTTCGTCAGCGTCGTGCTCCAGCTCGTTACTCTCCTAGTCAGTATGGTCTCTCTGTCGTTTCCGAGCCGACTTCTTATCGGGATGCCGAGCGTCATCCTGAATGGCAGCTTGCCATGGCTGAGGAGATCGCTGCGCTTGAGCGCACTGGCACTTGGGATCTTGTTTCTCCCCCTTCTGGTGTTCGTCCTATCACGTGTAAGTGGGTCTATAAAATTAAGACTCGCTCTGATGGATCTCTTGAGCGCTATAAAGCGCGTCTTGTGGCTCGTGGCTTTCAGCAGGAGCACGGCCGTGACTATGATGAGACTTTTGCCCCTGTGGCTCATATGACTACTGTGCGTACCCTTCTTGCTGTTGCTTCTGTTCGCCGCTGGTCTGTCTCCCAGCTTGATGTTCAGAATGCTTTTCTTAATGGCGAGTTGAGTGAGGAGGTTTACATGCAGCCTCCTCCTGGGTATTCTGTTCCCGATGGGATGGTTTGTCGTCTTCGACGTTCTCTCTATGGTCTCAAACAGGCCCCTCGTGCCTGGTTTGAGCGCTTTGCCTCTGTGGTGACTGCTGCTGGTTTCTCTCCTAGTCTTCATGATCCAGCACTTTTCGTTCACACTTCTCCTCGTGGACGTACTCTTCTTCTTCTCTATGTTGATGATATGATCATTACTGGTGATGATCCTGAGTATATTGCCTTCGTCAAGGCTCGTCTTCGTGATCAGTTTCTTATGACTGATCTTGGTCCTCTTCGCTATTTTCTTGGCATTGAGGTTTCCTCCACTTCTGATGGCTTTTCTATCTCTCAGGAAAAGTACATTCAGGATCTTCTTGCTCGTGCTGCTCTTGGGGATGAGCGCACGGTCGATACTCCTATGGAGCTTAATGTTAAGCTTCGTCCTACTGATGGTGATCCTCTTCCTGATCCCACTCGTTATCGCCATCTTGTTGGGAGTCTTGTTTATCTTGCTGTCACTCGTCCTGATATTTCTTATCCTGTTCATATTCTGAGTCAGTTTGTCTCAGCTCCTACCACTGTTCACTATAGTCATCTCCTCCGTGTTCTTCGTTATCTTCGTGGCACGATCACTCGTCGCCTTTTCTTTCCCCGTTCCAGCTCTCTCCAGCTCCAGTGCTATTCGGATGCTACGTGGGCGAGTGATCCTACGGATCGTCGTTCACTTTCTGCTTACTGTGTGTTTCTTGGTGGTTCGCTTGTTGCTTGGAAGACGAAGAAACAGGTCGCAGTTTCCCGTTCGAGTGTTGAGGCTGAGTTGCGGGCTATGGCTTTGTTGATTGCTGAGGTGACTTGGTTACGGTGGTTGCTTGCAGATTTTGGGGTCTCTGTTACGACACCCACTCCACTTTTGTCTGACAGTACAGGTGCTATCAGTATTGCACGTGATCCGGTCAAGCATGAGCTGACCAAGCATATCGGTGTTGATGCTTTTTACACACGTGCACAGGTACAGGATGATGTTGTTGCGGTTCATTATGTGCCTTCAGATTTGCAGTTGGCGGATTTCTTTACGAAGGCACAGACTCGAGCGCAGCATGATTTCTTACTCTCCAAACTCAGTGTTGTGGATCCACCATGAGTTTGAGGGGGGTGTTAGATGTATATATCTGTCTATTGTAGTTTCCCCATATGTTAGGGGGCTTTCTGCATATGTGCATGATACGTCTCCAACGTATCGATAATTTCTTATGTTCCATGCTACTTTATTGATGATACCTACATGTTTTATGCACATTATATGTCATATTTATGCATTTGGAACTAACCTATTAACAAGATGCAGAGAGCCCGATTGCTGTTTTCTGCTGTTTTTGGTTTCAGAAATCCTAGTAAGGAAATATTCTCGGAATTGGACGAAATCTTCGCCCGGGGTCCTATTTTTGCACGAAGCTTCGAGAAGACCGAAGAGATAACGAAGTGGGGCCACGAGGCAGCCGGAGACGGGCGGCGCGGCCCGGGCCTGGCGCGCCGGCCTGCCCCTGGGCACCTCGTGTGGCCCCAGCGTTGCCCTTCCGCCTACTAAAGTCTCCGTCGCGAAAACCCCGGTGCGAGAGCCACGATACGGAAAACCTTCGGAGACGCCGCCGCCGCGAATCCCATCTCGGGGGATTCAGGAGATCGCCCCGGAGAGGGGATTCATCTCCCGGAGGACTCTTCATCGCCATGATCGCCTCCGGAGTGATGAGTGAGTAGTTCACCCCTGGACCATGGGTCCATAGCAGTAGCTAGATGGTCGTCTTCTCCTTGTTGTGCTTCATTGTTGGATCTTGTGAGCTGCCTAACATGATCAAGATCATCTATCTGTAATACTATATGTTGTGTTTGTCGGGATCCGATGGATAGAGAGTACTATGATTATGGTGATTATCAATCTATTGTTTATGTGTTGTTTATGATCTTGCATGCTCTCCGTTATTAGTAGAGGCTCTGGCCAAGTTTTTACTCTTAACTCCAAGAGGGAGTATTTATGCTCGATAGTGGGTTCATGCCTTCATTGACACCTGGGACAGTGACAGAAAGTTCTAAGGTTGTGATGTGCTGTTGCCACTAGGGATAAAACATTGATTCTATGTCTAAGGATGTAGTTGTTGATTACATTACGCACCATACTTAATGCAATTGTCTGTTGCTTAGCAACTTAATACTGAATGGGGTTCGGATGATAACCTGAAGGTGGACTTTTTAGGCATAGATGCGGTTGGATGGCGGTCTATGTACTTTGTCGTAATGCCCAATTAAATCTCACTATATTTATCATATCATGTATATGCATTGTTATGCCTTTCTCTATTTGTCAATTGCCCGACTGTAATTTGTTCACCCAACATGCTTTTATCTTATGGGAGAGACACCTCTAGTGAACTGTGGACCCCGGTCCTATTCTTTACATAGCATACAATCTACTGCAATTGTGTTTACTGTTTTCTTTGCAAACATCTTCCACTCGATACGTTTAATCCTTTGTTACAAGCCGGTGAGATTGACAACCTCTTTGTTTCGTTGGGGCAAAGTACTTTGGTTTTGTTGTGCAGATTCACGTTGGCGCAGGAATCCCTGGTGTTGCGCCGCATCACATTTCGCGACCATCAACCTTCAACGTGCTTCTTGGCTCCCTACTGGTTCGATTAAACCTTGGTTTCATAGAGGGAAACTTGCTTCTATACGCATCATACCTTCCACTTGGGGTTCCCAACGGACGTGTGCATCTACGCGTATCAAGCTAAATTTGGGCCGTTGCCGGGGAGATCAAGACACGCTGCAAGGGAGTCTCCACTTCTCAATCTCTTTACTTTGTTTTTGTCTTGCTTTATTTTATTTACTACTTTGTTTGCTGCACTAAATCAAAACACAAAAAAATTAGTTGCTAGTTTTACTTTATTTATTGTCTTGCTCTCTATATCGAAAACACAAAAAAATTAGTTACTTGTCTTTGCCTAGTTTACTTTATTGCTACTAAAATGAGTAATCCTGAAGTTGAAGTTCGTTCTTTTAAGCAACAAGGTGGAGAAAGTTTTAAAGATGCTTGGTACAGAATTAGTAATGCTCATCATAGGTGCATTAAGAAACACTCCACCACTATCCTTCTTAGGAACTTTTATGTTGGTTTATCTAGTTGGAATAGGTATGTTCTTGATACTCTTTCGGGAGGTAATTTCCTAGGTACTCCCGCTTTAGAAGCTAGTTGCATCATTGAGAGTCTAGTTGGAATACCACCTGTTAATGAAGTTAAAATTGAAATCTCTCTTGAAGATGTTATGAAAAAATTGGAAACCATAGAGAAAAATTTTCCAAGTGTTGAAACTAAATTGGGAATGTTATTTGACAAAACTTATGAACTTGATAAATCCCTAGGAGGAATTGATGAAAGAATTAGTGTCCTAGGAACTTGTGTTATCCATGATAATCAAACCAATAGGATTGATGAACTTGAAAAAGCTATGGGAACCTTGGGTTCAACCTTTTCTTCTCTTAAGTATAATGAGAAAGCTTATGTGGGTAAAGAGCAAAAATTCATGTACGCCTCTAAAGTGCCTAAACAAAAGAATTATTATAGGCCTAAAATTTCTAAAACCCCTAGCACCACCATAGAGAATTTAGATAATGGAGCACCTAAAGTACCCTCTGCAACAAGTTGTGTTTGCATGAAAAATAATGATGTTGATGCTTCTACTCTCGATGTTACTTGATTTGCACTCGCCTAGCTGAAGGCGTTAAAAAAAGCGCTTATGGGAGACAACCCATGTTTTTACTACAGCAATTTTTGTTTGTTGAGTCTTGGAAGTTGTTTACTACTGTAGCAACCTCTCCTTATCATGTTTTTGTGCCAAGTAAAGTTTCTATGTCGAAGTTGATGTTATATTTGGGATCGCTGCGCAGAAACAGCATTGCTGTCTGTCACGAATCTGGGCACAGTCCTCTGTATAAAATTCGAAAAAATCTGCCAATTTACGACGTGATCCTCAGATATGTACGCAACTTTCATTAGTTTTGAGTTTTTCCATTTGAGCAAGTCTGGTGCCAGCTTTAAATTCGTCTTTACGGACTGTTCTGTTTTGACAGATTCTGCCTTTTATTTCGCATTGCCTCTTTTGCTATGTTGGATTCATTTCTTTGATCCATTAATGTCCAGTAGCTTTATGTAATGTCCAGAAGTGTAAAGAATGATTGTGTCACCTCTGAATATGAGAATTATCAATTGTGCACTAACTCTCTAATGAGTTTGCTTGAAGTTTGGTGTGAAGGAAGTTTTCAAGGGTCAAGAGAGGAGTATGATATACTATGATCAAGAGGAGTGAAAGCTCTAAGCTTGGGGATGCCCCGTGGTTCACCCCTGCATATTTTAAGAAGACTCAAGCGTCTAAGCTTGGGGATGCCCAATGCATCCCCTTCTTCATCGACAACACCATCAGGTTCCTCCCCTGAAACTATATTTTTATTCAATCACATCTTGTGTTCTTTACTTGGAGCGTCGGTTTGTTTTTGTTTTTGTTTTTGTTTGAATAAAATGGATCCTAGCATTCACTTTGTGGGAGAGAGACACGCTCCGCTGTTGCATATGGACACATATGTCCTTAGGCTTTACTCATAATGTTCAAGGCGAAGTTTCTTCTTCGTTAAATTGTTATATGGTTGGAATTGGAAAATGCTACATGTAGTAATTCTAAAATGTCTTGGATAATGTGATACTTGGCAATTGTTGTGCTCATGTTTAAGCTCTTGCATCATATACTTTGCACCCATTAATGAAGAAATACATAGAGCTTGCTAAAATTTGATTTGCATATTTGGTCTCTCTAAGGTCTAGATAATATCTAGTATTGAGTTTTGAACAACAAGGAAGACGGTGTAGAGTCTTATAATGTTTACAATATGTCTTTTATGTGAGTTTTGCTGCACTGTTCATCCTTGAGTTTGCTTCAAATAACCTTGCTAGCCTAAACCTTGTATCGAGAGGGAATACTTCTCATGTTATCACCATAATGTGACCAGGCCGGAGGACCAAGCCAGAGGTGGGCCGCGATCAAGATAGATGTGAAGATTATACATAGAAGAGATATGTGAATCGGCCTTTTATACCAAATTGGGCTAAAATGCCCATGTATCTGTAATGCATTAGATCGCGTGGTAGCCTAGAAGTTAGAACTTATCTCGTGCACGGTTTAGTGCACGACCACATTAGAAAGTCCCCTGGACTATAAATATGTACCTAGGGTTTATGGAATAAACAACAACCAACGTTCAACACAAACCAATCTCGGCGCATCGCCAACTCCTTCGTCTCGAGGGTTCCTCCGGTAAGCATCATGCTGCCTAGATCGCATCTCGCGATCTAGGCAGCACAAGCCTGCCTAGTTGTTCATGCGTTGCTCGTACTGAAGCCTTTTTGATGGCGAGCAACGTAGTTATCGTAGACGCGTTAGGGTTAGCATCGTTCTTAGCATCATATGCTCGCGTAGTGCAACCCTTGCGCGTCTAGCCGTCCTTGTGCCTCATCATGGGTGCAGGGGCGGCACCCCGCTTGATCTTTATTTAGTAGATCTGATCCGTTATGGTCGCTCCTTGATTCATCAAGGATTAGTTTAATATCTGCAATAGTTAGGCCTTACAAAGGGTTGGAGGATCCAGCGGCATGCAGGGTGTAGTTTGCTGCCCCTAGACAGGACGTTCCGAGGATCAACCTAGTGTTGGTTTTTAGGCCTTGTCTAGGGCTGGCTTACGTTTACCGTGCGTGAGCGCGAGGCCCAATCGTGAGTAGGATGATCCGATTATGCGGTGAAAACCCTAGATCGTCGTGGATCTCATATGCTTTATCTTGATCAAGCAGGACCACCATATGTTCGGCCACCTTGGACGAATCATGGGTGGATCGGCTCCATGAGCCGATTCACGGACAACAGAGCCGATCGGCTCGTATTTAACGTGTACGTGTGTGCCAGGAAACTAAGCGAGGCATCATCCACACCTTCACGACCAGGTATAGGTCGGGTGGAGCTTGCGACCCGCATCGGCGCGCGACCGAGGAGGCTTTGCGGGCCGTCGCTCTGAGGGACTGGGGCCAGCCGCAGCCCTAGTCATTCCCGGCTCTACTGTGTTGGCCAGTCGCTGCCCGCCGGTGGGTTTCTGACGCCAACACATTCTGGCACGCCCGGTGGGACAATCTTCAACGACACATCTTCAACGACAACCCTCAACATCCACCACCTCGCCATCCACGTCTGAGATGGCGGAAAGCACTCCGGTCAAGTACGAGGATCGGGATAGCGAAGTCAAGGTCCTCCCCAGAGCCGACCTCATCGGCTCTTCCCACGCCCGCTCCCATCGGCACCAACGTGGTAGCTGGGGTACCACCCTGGTGAGGGTAGTGATGAGGCGGCTGCTCCCACAGCAAGGGTGAAGAAGAAGCCGATCCCAACAGTCGGACCGTATCACACGCACCACCAGCTCTCCCAGTATTCGGCGTCGACCTCTCAGGTGACGGAAAGCTGGGATTCGGGTTCACATCGGCTGACGAGCTAGAGGAAGTCGACATCGGCCCTGGGGATAAGCCGCGGCCAACTTTTATCAGCAGGAAGTTAGACCCGCAGCTCAGTCAGATGATTGCTCTCTTGAAAGAGTACCCAGATTGCTTCGCATGGGACTACACGGAGATGCCTGGGCTGGACAGGAGCATCATCGAGCATCGACTCCCCCTGAAGAAAGGATTTCGGCCCTTCCAGCAACGAGCACGACAAATGAAGGCCGAAATCCTAGAAGAGGTCAAGAAAGAGATCGAGAAGATGTTGGCTGCCGGATTCATCAGGCCATGCGGTATGCGGAATGGATATCCAGTATCGTTCCAGTGGAAAAGAAGGACGGCCGGTGGCGGGTGGCTATCGATTTCCGAGACCTTAACAGAGCTACTCCAAAAGATGAATATCCGATGCCTGTGGCGGAAACTTTGATCAATGCAGCTGCTGGCCATAAGGTTTTAAGCTTCATGGATGGCAACGCCGGCTATAACCAGATCTTCATGGCCCCAGAAGACATTCACAAGACTGCATTCAGAGTACCAGGAGCAGTAGGCTTATTTGAATACGTGGTCATGACCTTTGGATTGAAGAATGCCGGCGCAACATACCAAAGAGCCATGAATTACATATTCCACGATCTGATCGGCAAGCTGGTGGAGATCTACATCGATGATGTGGTAGTCAAATCTGTGTCCATGGAGGGACACTTGGAAGATTTACGACACGTACTAGACCGAACTCGAAAGTTCGGACTGAGAATGAACCCAAAGAAGTGTGCCTTTGGGGTGACGGCCGGCCAGTTTTTAGGATTTTTGGTCCATGAGCGAGGAATTGAGATCGGCCTGAAGAGTCAGGAGGCGGTGCGTACCATGCAGCCGCCCACCACGAAGAAGGAACTACAACGTCTTATCGGCAAGATCAACTTCGTTCGCCGATTCATCTCTAACCTGTCAGGACGGATCGAGCCGTTCATGGGTTTAGTAAAAACTAAGTCCGATGACGAATTTCACTGGGGGGCAGAACAGCAGCAGGCGTTCGATGACATCAAACGGTATCTGACGACACCGCCCGTGCTGGTGCCGCCCCAACAAGACAGGCCGTTCTACATTTACTTGTCAGTAGCCGACACATCCATCGCCTCGGTGGTGGTGCAACTTACGAGGGCGTTGAGAGGGTCGTCTTCTACCTCACGAAGGATGTTGGATGCAGAGACAAGATACCCGAGGTAGAGAAACTGTGCCTGTGTCTGGTCTTCACCTGTACCAAGCTGCACCATATCCTTTTGACCGCAGAGATCTTCGTCATATGCAAGTCCGACGTTGTCAAGCACATGCTGTCGGCCCCCGTGTTGAAGGGGCGATTGGGTAAATGGATGCTTGCATTGTCAGAGTTCGACCTTCGGTATCAGCCTGCGAAAGCAGGACAAGCGTTAGCCGATCTCATAGCCGAGCGAATCAATACCAATATAGCAGCACTATCCATACGTGCGTGGGCTATGTTCTTCGATGGATCGGCTTGCGACGGTGGTTGCGGCATCGGCATTCTGCTCGTATCGCCTAGGGGGGCGGAGTACTCCTTCTCCATCAGGTTGTCGACCCCCTGCACCAACAATGTGGCGGAGTATGAAGCGATACGAAAGGGGATGGAGTTGCTACTAGAAGCTGGAGCGGAAGCAGTAGAGCTTTTTGGAGACTCCAAGTTGGTGATTAACCAGCTCACGGATGAATATAAGTGCGAAAGTGAATCGCTTTTCCCACATTGGATGGAATGCCGTGAGCTAATGACACAGTTTAGATACATCAACTTCAATTGGGTCCCGAGATCCCAGAATACCGAGGCCAACAATCTCGCGCAAATGGCGTCAGGCTACATAGAGACCCCTGAAGGGTCAGAAGTCCAGGTCCAATTCCTGGAACAAGATGATTGGAGAGCCGAAATCTTCAAATATTTAAAAGATTCGGCTCGGGGGGCACCTAAGCGGATAAGATACAAAGCCATGAAGTATGTCCTCATAGGAGACGACATGTTCTACAGGACGTTGGAAGGGTTACTACTCAAGTGCCTAGGACCAACTGAGTCTAATCGGCTCTTACATGAGGTGCATGAAGGCGCTTGCGGGACTCATCAGTCGGCTCACAAGATGAAGTGGCTGATCAGACGCTCAGGGTTCTATTGGCCCACCATGCTTGAGGATTGCTTCAATTACTATAAGGGGTGCCAGGCATGCCAGATGTTCGGGAAGATTCAGATGGTACCAGCATCGGCAATGAATCCGATCGTCAAACCTTGGCCATTCCGAGGATGGGGCATGGACATGATCGGAAAAATCCATCCGGCTTCGAGCAAGAAACACGAATTTATCTTGGCCATCACAGATTACTTCACCAAGTGGGTGGAGGCCGTCCCTATGAAGAAGGTAAAATCAGAAGATGTGATCAAGTTCGTGAAAGAACACGTGATTCATAGGTTCGGGATTCCCCAAACTATCACGACCGATGGAGGCTCGGTCTTTGTGTCTAAAGAGTTCAGGGGATTTTGCGATGACATGGGGATTAAGCTGATCGATCATCTCCGTATTATGCCCAGGCGAACGGGCAAGCTGAGGCGTCCAATCAGAGTTTGATCAAGCTGATCAAGAGAAAGATTGAAGAAAACCCGGGATTGGCATGAGAAGTTATCAGAGGCGTTATGGGCCTACCGCATGTCATGCCATGGAGCTATAAAAACTTCGCCGTACCAGCTTGTTTATGGGCAAGAGGCCGTATTACCTTGGGAGATTACGGCTGGGTCTAGACGTGTCACGTTTCAGGACGACCTGACGGCAGACGAATATGCGACTTTGATGAGTGACACCATTGAGGACGCAACAGAGCTGAGGCTTTGGTCGTTGGAAAAGATCAAGGAAAACAAGGCCAGGGTAGCTCGAGCCTACAATAAGAAGGTTAGGCCAAAGGAGTTTCAGGTTGGTGACCTGGTATGGGAAGCTGTGTTGCCGTTAGGAACCAGGGACAAGGCATATGGCAAGTGGTCTCCTAATTGGCACGGTCCGTATAAAGTCGTCCAGGCCTTGAAAGGTAATGCATACATGTTGGAAGAATTGGACGGACAGAAGTTCCCAGTGGCCGTAAATGGTCAACACCTCAAGAAATATTTCCCAAGCATGTGGGATGATGGGCACTAAAATAGGGAGGCCGATTAGAGTCGGCCAGCAAAAGGGGACGATCCAAAGTGTGGGGGCCGTAAAAAAAAAAAAAACACAAAAGCCGATGTCGCCGCCATCGACTCTAGAACAATTATGGTGTTCAGTTTGGCCTCACGAGTGCCCTGGAGCACGTCCTTGCTGGTGTCCTCGCCTTGACTAAGGCTCGGGGGGCAGTTAATCTAGTGGATGCTCGGTATTTTCAAGAGCCGATTGGAGTTGCTCGGATTTAGCCGATGAACAATTATCGGCTATGGAATTGCAAAAGTCCATGGTCAGGGAAAAAATGATAATCCGGTTCGTTTGCTATCGGCCCTGGTGTGGCGAGCAGGAAGATGGAGATTGAATTAATGAAAGAAAGATTGAACGAACAATTCTTGTTAATTCAAAGATACGGCTTTACAAGAAGAGCCGAGGGCTCCCAAAAGAGGGATCTAGTGCCTAGTGCACTACTATTCCTACTCTACCAGTCGTCGCCGTCTTCATCATCGCCGTCATCGTCGGCGCTGCTCCCCGGAAGCTCCTCGCCATCGCTGTCCCAGCTGTCGGCTGGAGCTTCCTCCTCCTCCTCGTCATCATCATCATCCTCGCTGTCCGCCCAGGTGCGGAGGCGCTTCGTTGGAGGATATCCCGCGGAGGAGGAATCATCTTCCTCCTCCTCATCCTCCTCTTCCTCGTCGTCCTCGTCGTCCTCGCTGTCCGCCCACATGCGGGAGCGCTTCTTCAGAGGGAGCTTGGTGGAGGGAGGGACTTCAGTCCCTTCCGCTCTTTCTTCTTTCTTCTCCTTGTCGGATGGAATGGGATTTGCCCCGGGACGGGGATCGTCCCCTTTCTTGTTCTTCGGCGCCGATTGGATGGAGAGGCTGGAAGCGGAGGAGGAAGAGGAAGACATTGCCACGGAAGAAGAGGGTTTTTTGGTGTTAACCGCTAGAACGGAGGAAGGGGATGAAGAGGGCTGGTCAGTTGGCGTGATTAAATAATGAGGAGCCTAGTGGAGTTTCAATGCCATTGCAGTTTCCGAGGAAGTGGTGCTGAAGCTGTCAAATCTCACAGAGGAGTTGGGGAAGACAAGGCGTCATGATGACGGTTGCTGCAGCAGTTCTGCCACGACATGACCTGACGAAAGAAAGCATAATGATTTTGGAAATGTCATTTCCAAAACCCGGGGGGCATGTGTTATCACCATAATGTGACCAGGCCGGAGGACCAAGCCAGAGGTGGGCCGCGATCAAGATAGATGTAAAGATTATACATAGAAGAGATATGTGAATCGGCCTTTTATACCAAATTGGGCTAAAATGCCCATGTATCTGTAATGCATTAGATCGCGTGGTAGCCTAGAAGTTAGAACTTATCTCGTGCACGGTTTAGTGCACGACCACATTAGAAAGTCCCCTGGACTATAAATATGTACCTAGGGTTTATGGAATAAACAACAACCAACGTTCAACACAAACCAATCTCGGCGCATCGCCAACTCCTTCGTCTCGAGGGTTCCTTCGGTAAGCATCATGCTGCCTAGATCGCATCTCGCGATCTAGGCAGCACAAGCCTGCCTAGTTGTTCATGCATTGCTCGTACTGAAGCCTTTTGATGGCCAGCGTAGTTATCGTAGACGCGTTAGGGTTAGCATCGTTCTTAGCATCATATGCTCGCGTAGTGCAACCCTTGCGCGTCTAGCCGTCCTTGTGCCTCATCATGGGTGCAGGGGCGGCACCCCGCTTGATCTTTATTTAGTAGATCTGATCCGTTATGGTCGCTCCTTGATTCATCAAGGATTAGTTTAATATCTGCAATAGTTAGGCCTTACAAAGGGTTGGAGGATCAGCGGCATGCAGGGTGTAGTTTGCTGCCCCTAGACAGGACGTTCCGAGGATCAACCTAGTGTTGGTTTTAGGCCTTGTCTAGGGCTGGCTTACGTTACCGTGCGTGGCGCGAGGCCCAATCGTGAGTAGGATGATCCGATTATGCGGTGAAAACCCTAGATCGTTGTGGATCTCATATGCTTTATCTTGATCAAGCGGGACCACCATATGTTCGGCCACCTTGGACGAATCATGGGTGGATCGGCTCCATGAGCCGATTCACGGGACAACCTGAGATCGAGGCTCGTATTTGCGTGTACGTGTGTGCCCTGCAGGAAACTAAGCGAGGCATCATCCACACCTTCCTGACCAGGTATAGGTCAGGTGGCACGCCCTTGCGACCCGCATCGGCGCGCGACCAGGAGGCTTTGCGGGCCGTCGCTACGAGGCCGGGCCGGCCGCAGCCCTAGTCATTCCGGCTCTGTGTTAGCCGGTCGCTTGCGGTGGGTTTCGACGCCAACACTCATGCATCAAAATCCTTGAGCCAACTACTATGCCATTTGTGTCCACCATACCTACCTACTACATGGTATTTCTCCGCCATTCCAAAGTAAATTGCTTGAGTGCTACCTTTAAAATTCCATCATTCACCTTTGCAATATATAGCTCATGGGACAAAATAGCCTTAAAAACTATCGTAGTATTGAATATGTACTTATGCACTTTATCTTTTATTAAGTTGCTTGTTGTGCGATAACCATGCTTGGGGAACGGCATCAACTATTGTTGAATATCATGTGAGTTGCTATGCATGTCCGTCTTGTCTGAAGGATCTATCATTTTAGTGGTTGGAGCATGCAAAATTGTTAGAGAAGAACATTGGGCCGCTAACTAAAGCCATGAATCATGGTTCAAGTTTCAGTTTTGGACATATATCCTCAATCTCATATGAGAATAATAATTGTTGCTACATGCTTATGCATTTAAGAGAGTCCATTATCTGTTGTCCATGTTGTCCCGGTATGAATGTCTAAGTTGAGAATAATCAAAAGCGAAATCCAAAATGCGAGCATTCTCCTTAGACCTTTGTACAGGCGGCATGGAGGTACCTTGTGACACTTGGTTGAAACATGGCATGCAAAGATCCGGTAGTCCAAGCTAAGTAGGACGAGGTGCGGACACTATTAGTATACTATGCATGAGGCTTGCAACTTGTAAGATATAATTTACATAACTCATATGCTTTATTACTACCGTTGACAAAATTGTTTCATGTTTTCAAAATAAAAGCTCTAGCACAAATACAGCAATCGATGCTTTCCTCTTTGAAGGACCTTTCTTTTACTTTTATTGTTGAGTCGGTTTACCTATCTCCTTCCACCTTAAGAAGCAAACACTTGTGTGAGCTGTGCATTGATTCCTACATACTTGCATATTGCACTTGTTATATTACTTTATTGACAATATCCATGAGATATACATGTTATAAGTTGAAAGCAACCGCTGAAACTTCATCTTCCTTTGTGTTGCTTCAACACCTTTACTTTGATTTATTGCTTTATGAGTTAACTCTTATGCAAGACTTATTGATGCTTGTCTTGAAGTACTATTCATGAAAAGTCTTTGCTATATGATTCATTTGTTTACTCATGTCATTACCTTTGTTTTGATCGCTGCATTCATTACATATGTTTACAAATAGTATGATCAAGATTATGATGGCATGTCACTTCAGAAATTATCCTTGTTATCGTTTTACCTGCTCGGGACGAGCAAAACTAAGCAGGGATGCTGATACGTCTCCAACGTATCGATAATTTCTTATGTTCCATGCTACTTTATTGATGATACCTACATGTTTTATGCACATTATATGTCATATTTATGCATTTTACGGAACTAACCTATTAACAAGATCCGAAGAGCCGATTCTGTTTTGCTGTTTTTGGTTTCAGAAATCCTAGTAAGGAAATATTCTCGGAATTGGACGAAATCTTCGCCCAGGGTCCTATTTTGCACGAAGCTTCCAGGAAGACCGAAGAGATAACGAAGTGGGGCCACGAGGCAGCCGGGAGGCAGGGCGGCCCGGGCCCTGGCCGCGCCGGCCTGCCCCTGGGCACCTCGTGTGGCCCCCGCGTTGCCCTTCCGCCTACTTAAAGTCTCCGTCGCGAAAACCCCGGTGCCGAGTCACGATACGGAAAACCTTCCGGAGACGCCGCCGCCGCGAATCCCATCTCGGGGGATTCGGAGATCGCCTCCGGCACCTGCCGGAGAGGGGATTCATCTCCCGGAGGACTCTTCATCGCCATGATCGCCTCGGAGTGATGAGTGAGTACCCCTGGACCATGGGTCCATAGCGTAGCTAGATGGTCGTCTTCTCCTTGTTGTGCTTCATTGTTGGATCTTGTGAGCTGCCTAACATGATCAAGATCATCTATCTGTAATACTATATGTTGTGTTTGTCGGGATCCGATGGATAGAGAGTACTATGATTATGGTGATTATCAATCTATTATTTATGTGTTGTTTATGATCTTGCATGCTCTCCGTTATTAGTAGAGGCTCTGGCCAAGTTTTTACTCTTAACTCCAAGAGGGAGTATTTATGCTCGATAGTGGGTGCATGCCTTCATTGACACCTGGGACAGTGACAGAAAGTTCTAAGGTTGTGATGTGCTGTTGCCACTAGGGCTAAAACATTGATTCTATGTCTAAGGATGTAGTTGTTGATTACATTACGCACCATACTTAATGCAATTGTCTGTTGCTTAGCAACTTAATACTGAATGGGGTTCGGATGATAACCTGAAGGTGGACTTTTTAGGCATAGATGCGGTTGGATGGCGGTCTATGTACTTTGTCGTAATGCCCAATTAAATCTCACTATATTTATCATATCATGTATATGCATTGTTATGCCTTTCTCTATTTGTCAATTGCCCGACTGTAATTTGTTCACCCAACATGCTTTTATCTTATGGGAGAGACACCTCTAGTGAACTGTGGACCCCGGTCCTATTCTTTACATAGCATACAATCTACTGCAATTGTGTTTACTGTTTTCTTTGCAAACATCTTCCACTCGTTTCGTTTAATCCTTTGTTACAGCAAGCCGGTGAGATTGACAACCTCACTGTTTCGTTGGGGCAAAGTACTTTGGTTTTGTTGTGCAGATTCACGTTGGCGCAGAATCCCTAGTGTTGCGCCGCATCACATTTCGCGACCATCAACCTTCAACGTGCTTCTTGGCTCTCTTTGGTTCGATTAAACCTTGGTTTCTTACTGAGGGAAAACGCATCATACCTTCTACTTGGGGTTCCCAACGGACGTGTGCATCTACGCGTATCAAGCCCCCTGCATGCTATATATTATGGCCTTTGGCCCCCTGGTAATACATCAAGCATATTGTCTAACAGTCGGGAGGCTCCATAGGCACGACTTACATCATGCAAGATTCATTCCACTACATTCTCACATCAAGGCTGGTGATCCGCTGCACACTTTTATGACTTGGTTCATCTCATATTATTCCCAGTGCATCCTATTTCTAGATGCTATTGCCATCAGACAACACATCAACCGTGCGTCATCCTCGTTTCGTCTCCTCTTTCTCTCATTGAAAACAACAGGAAATTGGGCAAGTTTTGCACTACATGTACTAGAGAAGCTAGTTTGATCTGAACCTCATATCTAGAGAAGCTAACCTATTTATAGACTACGAGTACATATAAACCACGCGATTGCAAGGAGTCATGAGATATGAGTAATGGCATACAACGCCATAATTTTGTTAGAACTAGAAAATCACATGTATGTATTTGGTGTTGTTGCGAGAGTCTTGGCTTGCTATTTTGCTTATTTACTCACACCATAAATGACTCGACATATACTTCAAGAGATGAAAAAGTAAATGTCACTCTACTCACGGACTACATATTTAGCAGCACATCTATAAAGTAAGGACCTATGTAGCACATCAGGTGACTTTTTGGTCCATGGTGAAGTTAGAAGAAGGAATATCATGAAGGCCGGATTGGTGGCCTGGCTAAAGGAGGTTCGAGTCTCCGTGATGCTGAAGGATCTGCTTGGCGTTCCGGGCTCTGCAGCAGTGGTATGCATGTGGGGGCGGCAACAGGGGAAGTTCAGACTCTTACCTCTCAGGGTGGTGGCAAGGTCTGGCCTTAACTGGTTGTGCCTGGCAATGTTCTTGTTGGAGGCATTGTTTTGAGAGTGAGGACTATCTTCAGGGTGAAAACCTAAGACCTTTGGTCGGGCGACGACGGCGCTAGTGCACTGTTTCCTTCTTGGAGGCGTCGCTTTTGGAGAGTCTGTACTTCAGGTGTTGTCACGGTGGTGGTTGTATTGCTGTTGCTAGGTCTAGAAAGCTGTAGCGGGACTTTTATTTCTTAGTTTTCTTTACTCCTTTTTTGCTGTGTGCATCCGTACTGCCATTAGGGTGGGGCGTTGTTGCAGAGGCTGGGTGTATTGGTATCTTTTGATATTAATATATTTCCTTTATCTAAAAAAATGTAGCAAAGACAAACAACTCATACACACCCTACTTTTTGCGGGAAAACAATGTAAGAAAGACCTTAGGCGGGATTGATGATTGATCGCTACTATTTCATATTGGTACTGCGTTTGGCATGATTTGATCCCAAGGTATTGACGCTCTGATACCATATTTGACTTATAGATTTGGAGGACAGCTCTGATGCGCTTGCCAACTCAAACAAAATCCCAAACTGATGGAAAAGTCTATGCAACATATTTTAACATGGGTCAACGAATTTTCATTTTCGTGAATAAGTAATGAATGGAAAAAAAGATGAGATAGCCCTTTTATGTTTTGTGAAGCCTTGTAGTGGCTGAAAATATTTACAGTACACAACTTTTTCTAGATATGTTTTGGAATATGGCAAAGATGCAGAGGGTAGTCTACATGTGAAGAGTTGAAGGACGAAACATGTAGTCCGAACCACAGCATTCTCCAACTTTAATTTGCAACTGACATGAACTCCACGATGGCCCACAAATGTCATCGCTACTTTAGAGTTGAAATTAGGAAATTAATTAAGACTAGTACTAAAGCACAAAAAGTTCTGATCTCAAGAATCACATTGAGGCATAACCTACGAAATCTGATAGCTCTATTAAGCATTATTTCACCTCCACAACGAGGAACAATTTATCTCTTTTGGTGACTGATGAAACGTTGTAGATGCATTTTTGTGAGGGATTATACATATGTTGAACGTAGCATTTGCAAGCTGGTGTGTGATTCCATTGTTGCACGTGCTATATGGTCTTGTTGCGTGAACTACTTTCCGTTATCGATCAGCTGGATAACTTATTCTGAAGGAGGGGTAATTGAAATAGCTCATGTTGCATGGAATCTTGAATTTGATCAGTTAGGTTCTGAGCAAGTTATGTTCCGCCGTGGGCCTATATCTTTTGTTTCTCCCCTTTCCCTCTTCTTAGCAAGGGCACAATCAGAAATACAAATCAATACAACAAGCACTACAACAACACTCCTCTGCCCCCGCGCCGGCGGCGCCGCGCCGCGCCGGGGCCCTCCTCCCCCGCAGCCGTCTCCTCTCCCTAGGGGCCCCTCTTTCCCCGCCGCCGTCGCCGGGAGCACTGCCGGGCAAAGCCCTGCGGCGTGGCGGCGGCGGCGGCCTATCCTCTGCCCCCCACGACCTGGAGGGCACGGCGGCGGCGTCTGCCTGGCCTCTCCTTGATGCGGCGGCGCAGGGAGGCGACGGCTATGGCGTCGATCTGCAGGCGGCGGGCGGCGGCGGCGTGGATCGGGTCCAATCTTGGTCCATTTGGGCCGGGGCGGGTGACGATCTGCCTGTCGTGGCTCTGCCTCCTCGGCAGGGAGGCGTTCGTGGGCATCCCTCGCGTCATGAGGAAACCTGGGGCAGCAGCCCCGGGCATGGTGGTGGTGGTCATCTTCTTCGTCGGAGGTGGTCGGCCAGGCTGGTAGTCCTGTGTGGGGGATCATGGGATCTCACACAGGTTTCCGGCAATGGTGATCTAGTCCGGGGTGTCATGGCCGGTGAAAACTGAGCCTCGACCTCGGTCTTGGCGGATGATGGCGGCGTCGGTCGACGTCGTTACCTTGTCGAAGGCGTCATCTTTGCCCTTCTTGGCACTACACTCGGCGAGTTGGGGATGCACGGCTGCCGGTGAAAACCGTGCTCCGACCTCGGTTGGCGGACGATGGCGACGTGTCGCGCCGCTACCTTCTTGAAGGCATCGTCGTCGCAGTCTGCGGTTTCTCACTCGTGCTGCTCCGGGGGAAACCCTAGGTCCGGGTCTCCCGGATCGGACGATGGCGGCGCGCCCTGCGTCGTTCTACCTCTTGGGGCATCGTTTTTGGAGCAGCTGCTGGATGTTGGCGGATGTCGGTGGAGTGGTATTCATCTACCACATTGTTGGCGCTGAGGCTCGGTGGCATGGTGCTGCAGGGTATCGACGACAGATGCGGGTTGATGTATGCGTGCAGGATGGCGGAGCCGTCTGGCGTCATGGTGGCATCGACGGCAGGTCTTGCAAGGTTAATACGATGATCTCTCTTGAAGATGGAGTCGAGGAAGACGGCGGTAGCAACTTCTGTGGCGTGCGTTGGCATGCGCGGAGAGTCTGCTTGACTAGATGTGCTTCTCACCTGCTATTGGGCGGTTTGGGAAGGCATTTGGTTTTTGGATGATGTCAGTTGGTGTATTGTCACCCCCTTCATCCCACTGTAGGTCTAGTGAGGTGGCTTCGAGGTTGATTTTTTGTATTGCTTCTTGTAAGGTTTGCGAATAATCTAATAAAAAGCCGTGTGCATCCTTTGGATGCAGAAGCTGGGGCGATTTTTCCCCCTTTTCGAAAAAAAAACACTGCACATTTAGCAAGCCATTACATCCAGTTCAATTTCCTGTCAGCCAGTAGTTACTACAGGACGACAAAAGTTCCGATGATCAAAGGCAGTACAAACTAGATTAGTAAACCAAAAATGTACTAGTCTTAGCAACACTTTCTCCAAGACTACATGTCTCTAGTTTTGAAGCCTAGTGAGTCCTTGTTGTCCTACTTCCACAAGCAGTGAAGGGAAATGAAGCCATTCAGGGCCTCCCAGCACGGTGTGATCAATTCCATTGTCGATAGAGACAGAGCAACGTCGGCAAAAACGGTGCGCGTATGCAGAATGCGAAGGATCTAGAAATCTGCGTGACAAATCTGCTCTATGCCCAGCACTATCTAGATCAATTGCATACCGTCCAACTACAACAGAGGCCAACTAATCCAGCAAAATGAAGCAATATCGAGTCGTGCATGAATGACTCAAGTCATCTCATTTTCTCGGTGCATCCCATTCCAAGAAGATATGGCCATCTGGATATATGCAGCAGCACCATGACATCCTCGTCCATCCGCTCCTTCTCTTGAAAACAAAATGGTGGTCTAGCACTCTCTTGATTTACTAGTTCAATATGAATGATCGTATCGAGAGAAACAAGAGGAAGGCTATTTATAGACCAGGAGAATAGGGTACATGTTTGCCAGGAGGCTTTAAGAACTTATTATATATAGCAGAATACGCCTTTATATCTTACTATGCTCTGCGTTCTATTTCTTTTTTACAGATTTTCGAATTTACCCTGTTTTCCAGGTTTGCCCTCCCATACTCACGTGCGAGTCTCCCTCTCCCCAAGCAATAATAAAGGGCCCGACACCCCCTCCTCTTTCTCCTCGAACCTGCATCGTCTTCCTCCCTTTCTCCAATTCAAGTTAACCGCGGCGGTGACCTGACAAAAGACGATGACCGAGGCGATTCCTGGGAGAGAGCGAGGTATATGTCATTCTGTATGGCAGGGGAGAGCCAGGATACAGAGGGTCTTCTAGAGGATGATGAGGAACTTGGCGACGACGAGGTGTTCGCAGCCGAGCTCCGCGCGAGGTGGATGGCCTGGCCATCATCTGTGACGAGAAGCAACACGCGATATAGCTCCTGGCTGCGGAGCCGCGCGTGGTGGAGCTTCCGCCGACCAAGATGCCCGCGCCGGTGTTCGGCCAGGTTCTATCCGCCGACCGCTGTCCCATGTAATGTGCCTGTCCTAGCGGCTCGTCTGCGTGTGGCGCCTCTCGCCCAGCTGCTCCTCCGCCCACAGCGCCTCGGCCAGCTCCGCCCAAGGTTCTGGATTTCGTTTCGTAAAATTTACCGTCCCAGAACGACATTCGGAATTTCAATTTTTTTTCAGAAAATCCCGGACGAAAAGCACGAGCCAAAATTTTACTTCGTGAACGAAAAACGAGCGAAAGTTGTAGTACGAAATATGGCTGAAATTATGCTAGAAAATTGAAATCGTGAAGCAGAGGATGAGACTGCATAGCAACAATCAATTAATTGATTGTACCCTAAGGGATCGATTCAGGAATTCGATTTAGTAGCACATTACTTGGACTACCGTGAGGGCATCTTCAACAGGACGACGCAAACGGACGCTGTGCGACCATTTGGGTCCGCGCGAATCGAAAATACGTATGCACCCTGCTCCAGCGGGGCGACGCATTGTGTCCGGGGCGTCCGCAGCGATGCAAACACGACGTAAATATGCGACACGTTGCGTCTCCGCGGACGCTGCGTGGTCACGCCTAACGCCGCTCGTTTCTCCCACGGGCACGCCTGGCAGCGACCCTGGCTGGACCGGCCTCGAATTAAAACACGTCAAGCGCGCCAATGTCAACCACCAGAGTGGCAACCGCACCAATCAACCCGCCAACAGCCGGAATGGAGCGACGAAACGTCGCAGAAGAGCAACCGCAGGCCTCTTTGTTATACGCGCCGCCGTTAATTCCCGTGGATTATAACCCCTGCGCCTGCTGTAATACACGTCGAACCGCCTGCTTCTTCTTCTTCTTCTCCAACACCGGCTAGCCAGCGCCATGAGCGACTACACCTTGCCGTCGGACTCTGAGCGAGGGCAAGCCGTCGGGATGGCGGCATTGGTGGGAAACCCCTGCCACGCAAAGCGACCCTGGCTCCACGCCTAGCGACCCTGCCTCCACGCCGAGTGAGGAAGAGGAGGACGGAGGCGCCGTTGCCAGCGACGGCCAGGAGGAGGAGGAGGACGGAGGCGCCGTTGACATCGACGGCGAGGAGGAGGAGGAAGAGGTGGAGGAGGAGGAGGAGGACTCCGACGCTAGGTTCGCCCGGCTGGAGGCGTAGGAGGCGGTGGACGAGAAGGCGGCGGCAAGGAAGAAGGCCAGGGTGCGGGCAAAGGCGCAGGCGCGGGCGCATGCGGCGCGTCGGGTCGGTTCACCGACGACAACGACGAAGACGCCACTTCGTCTAACTCGAACTCCTCCACGGATGAGTCGTCCAGAAGTTCCTCTTCCGTCGAGGAGGTGACAAGCAAGAGGCGCAGGAGTGAGGACGACGAAGCATGGCCTTCTAACAAGAAGGCCAAGAATTAGCTTATAGTTTATTTGTTTTTAAATTTGTTCTCTAGTTCGTATGTTAAATATGTTTAAACTTGTTCGATTCGAGTAATCAATACTAGTTGTTTCTTACATAATGATCGCCCCTAGTGGATGGCCTGTGGCTCACTTCGCATGATCGGCCAAGTTGTGTCTTACAGAATGGTGAAGTTGAAAACCTGAGAAATTGATGCTCGTGGTGTGTTCTCAGAACTTGGATTACATATAATAGTAGTCGACCGAGCTAGAACTGTGGAAGAAGATAGATGAAACGTGTGAAATAAATATGTCTAGTCATACCCGCTAGAAGCACACTATATTAGTGTTTGTTTAAAAATGATGTTTGACAACCTGCTTTTAGGACGGCTGGTGGATACGATATATCTGGTGACAAAAGTTCAAAGTATCCATGTATCCTCAAGATGTTTAAGAACCTATCTACCACAATTTAGTTGATTATGCTTTATATTAGCTCAAATAAAATTTTAAAATTGAAAAATATATGCATCCCTATTAATCAATAAATAATATTATCTTTGGTCTAAAATAATTGACTAAAATTTAACTAGATACGTCCATATTTAGATGTATTTTAGTTATAGATACATCTATATCTAGAAAACAATAATTTACTTACTTTGGGACGGAGTGACAAGATTTGATGTAATTTTTAGAATTAACAATTATTGACCATATAAAATTGAACAAAAATATAGATGCTAGAATTAACTGTACTTGAAATTGCAGATGCATTTTTTTTTGAGGAAGTAACCACGTGTTCATATCAAAGACCAAGTACACACACGTAGTTAGTACAAACCAGAAGGACCTAGAGACACAGGTGTCCTCGGAACTTTGCATAAAGACCCCTCAAAGAAAGAAAAAAAAATTCAGCCCCTAGAGGCCCTTGCACACATCAACATCCCTGCTCGTCGTCCACCGCCGCCGCAGCACCGTTGGACGGAAGGAAGAAGAGCCACCAACACACCAGCATCCGCCGAAGCACCATAGCTGAATCAGCGTTGTGAGACGATTTTGCAGCCCGCCGTCGAACGCTGGAGCCGAAACCTTGGGGCACGTCGGCCGGGGAGCATCCCCATGTTCGGCGGACTGCAGATCCGCTGTCTCCTCCCAACGAAGAAGGAGATTGAGGCGAGACCTGCCCACCACATACCGCAAGCCCTGCTCCAAGAGCACAGCATCCCGCAGGTCGCCGTCGTCGCTACCAGAAGTGCTAGCCACCGCCGGCCGGTTCACTCCTGTAGAACCTCCCTGGCCCTCGAGCTGTGCTGGAGGAAACACTGCCGAGACGGAGGCCGACCCGGAGGACAAAAGGTACTGGCTGGGTCGCCGCTGTCGTCTCACCGACCCAGACCCACCACAAAGATCTCGCCGGCCAAAACTGACCGACAAGAAGACTCTGCCACCAGCTCGCCGGCTCCACCGCAAAGGAGAATGCCGGAGTGGGAAACGAGCTGTAGCACAGAAACCACGAAGCGGCGCCGCCTCCACCACCAGTACGTCGCCCCTAGGAGAACTAGCCCTACACCTATTTACATGCCAGAAGAGAATCGGGGCTCTCCATCCCTCCCGCCGCCGGAGCGACAGAAGAAGATGGGAGCCCGTGGCCTCGCTGGCTGTCGGGGGGATGGTTTGTTTGCCTCCCTTTCGCCTTGCTACGAGACAAAGGGGAAAGGAGAGAAAGCCTCAGGGCATATGCCCGCTGGCTATTGGGAGTTTTGCGGAGGCATTTTGGTGTGTTGTGGTCTCACGTTGCAATAATAATTAAATGCAATTCCTAGGTAAATTAACATATTTCTTATTCGAGTGTATCAATTAATAAAACGGAAAGGAATAACAGCTTGCAATGACTTGCCATTGATACATTAGTTCATATATAGAACGAGGCTTGTAAGTAATGAACGAGCTAAAGTTAAACCAGACACGATGACTTGGACCTATAACATTCAGCTGCAGTAGCGAGCAGCGTTACTAGTCCGAGAGACCTGATACAGCGGCATCAGTTGGTACATGTCAGCCGGGTGGGAAACGAGACATGCAATGGCAATTTTGACGTAAATTAGTTGAACTGCAGGGACCGCATCCTATACCGTTTCGGTTCTCGAGTGAGAAGCTGAGGGAAGCGGCGGAAGCTGTGGGAAGCCCGTCCTACGTGCTGGCTGCGGGAAACCTATGTCTAGAAGTTAGGTGCTTGACTGGGCTTATGCTTTTGAGACCCATAAGCACTTTAAGCACATGGTCTAGCTCAAACAAACAGGACCTGCGCCTACCAAAATGCAAAATGGCACCTACTCCGTCAGTGCCTCTTTCTGTATAGCAAGAAGGATTGATGCACCTTATCGTGAACACAATAGGCTAGAACAATTCGTGCACATGTTACTCAATCCATCCTTTTTTTCTCGGTGCATCCCATTTCCAAACATAAGACCAACATGCCATGCAACAGCCACACATCATCCTCACTCAACCGCTATTTCTCGCCTACAAAACAAAATGAGGGTGGGCAAAGCTCGCAATGTTTAAGCTTACTAGTTCGATTTGGATCTTGTATGGGAGAGTAGCGTTAGCTATTTATACTTAGGAGTAGAGGGAGGACAGAAACATTAATGTGTTGGTATATGGTATTTTATATATATGGCGAGGGCGATGGCGAGCAACAGCAAGGAGACCACTCTGTCTTCTTTGTATACGAGTTGAAGAGATTACCTCGGATGGACTAATCCTAGACTAAATTGTTATTATTCTTCCGAAATTAAAGTAGAAAGAACTAAATACTTGAAGGTGAATCGTCTCAAATATTGGGAAGTAATGTCCAACCAAAATAACCAAATATTGCTCTACATTTGACATATGGGAACAAAGTGGGCATGAATGCAAAGTGGGCATGAATGCATGATTTTTTTAACCCTTTACATTTGACATATGGGAACAAAGTGGGCATGAATGCATGATTTTTTTAACACCAGACTGATGAACACAATATGTTCATCTGTAGTTTAACAGCATAATAATCATGTTCTGTTGCCAATTCAACAACCATCTTATGAAACATGAGAGTAGATTTTCAGAGCAGGTGCTCAGCGCGCACCCCTATCTACACTGTCTATATTGCATCAAGATCCGTGCTAGCTCTTTTTTTTTCTCTCAAACAACTTCTCAATTTTGTATCTCTCACACCACACAATTTTTTAACTTGAAATTTTCCGGATCACTTAAACATAACCACTAGAATGTAGGACACATATTTCGAATTTTTTATTTCATTATGCATATATTTGTAAATAATTTATTTTTGAATATTAAAATAATTTGAAATTCAAAATTGCAAAACATCCAAACTAGTTTTCCTCCATTCTATTTGTTATTTTGGAGTGACTTGCAAAAAAATAAAATCAAAATATTATATAACTTGAAAGATATAAAAAAAGAAAAAATCAAAAAAAATGTGTAGGTGCGCAGAGCACACCTGCTCTACTCAACTTTTCCGTATGAAACATACACCAAATTTTATGAAACAAACAAGCAGACGGATTAACTATCAGTTGACACATACCAAAAGTCACATCAAGATCCAAAGATTATCCTATTTAGTAGTTCACCTGCAAACAATTTAAGTTAAAAATATAACAAACAACATTTTAAGGGCTGTGACATACTAATCATCTACCAAATTTAGTAGTTCGTCAAACATTGAGCTGTTGCTGTGTGGGTTAAGTTGTCATTGTGTCGATGTCTCGTCTCCGCCGTGCCGCCACTGTCAAACCTTGTGGTCGTCTCGCAGCTAGAGAATCCAGATGAGGCTTGGCTGATTCCTGCCTCCTGCACCTGCACCGTGGCCCTGCCCATTTGCACCCATTAACATTAGTAGGCGTCGGAGACGGCCAAAACTCTGTCTTTGCAATCACATGTTATTAATCTGAGATAGGTTTCAGGCAAGCACGTACTCTAGGCTGTAGCTCCGCAATCACAGGTCTTAAATCTGAGCTAGGCAAGCACGAGTTCACTCAACTATGAATCGTCACAAATCCAGACAAACCACCATCACATTAGAGCCAATTTGGGAGAGGAAAGGGACAAAAAATAGCTAACCACGGGAGCCAAATCAGGGCGTGGATTCGGCGTTGGGCACTGGTAGAAAAAAGGCGCCTTTGGTCGCGAAAGAAACGCACGGGTTGGTGGCCATGGGTACAAGCGAAAGACCTTAATCTGATCGCCTGAACTAAAAAGCGCATGTGCGCGGCTGGCATGTGCCGGGGCGAAGGACCTTTAGTCCGGTACTAAAGTCTATTTGAGTTATTTTTTAATTCATTTGGGTTTCTAATTATTTTTCACTCCCTCTTTTTTCTATTTTTAGAATTTCTACTATTTCTGTTATTTGCATAGTTTAGTCTCTATCTCTAACTACACTTATCTCTAGTCAAATTACATACTCGTGGTCAAACTTCCTCGGTCACCCATCCTCCCACTACTTTAGTGAAGGAAAACGTAGCATAGAAAACAAAAATTTTCCTACCGCGAACACGCAATCCAAGCCAAGATGCAATCTAGAAGACGGTAGCAACGAGGGGATTATCGAGTCTCACCCTTGAAGAGATTTCAAAGCCTACAAGATGAAGCTCTTGTTGCTGCGGTAGATGATCACTTGCCGCTTGCAAAGCGCGTAGAAGATCTTGATCACGGCGGCGGTGGGCAGCACCTCCGTACTCGGTCACACGTTCGGTTGTTGATGACGACGTCCACCTCCCCGTTCCGGCGGGCAGCGGAAGTAGTAGCTCCTCTTGAATCCGACGGCACGACGGCGTGGTGTCGGTGGCGTGGATAAATCCGGCGGAGCTTCGCTAAGCGTGCGGGACGTGATGGAGGAGAGAGGCGCTAGGGTTTGGGGAGAGGGGGCGCCGGCCACTAAGGGGTGCGGCCACCTTGGTGGTTCTTGGGTAGCCGGCCCCTCCTTGGCCCCTCATTATATAGGTGGAACCCCAAGTGTTGGTCTCCAAGTCTTCGAATAACCCCAAACAAAAACCTTCCATATGGTGGGAAACCTTCCCAAGCTAGGATTCCCACTAGAGGTGGGAGTTCCACCTCCCATATGGGGGGTGGCCGGCCCCCTAAGGGGAGTCCACTTGGGACTCCACCCCCACTAGGGTTGGCCGGCCATGGAGGTGGAGTCCCATGTGGACTCCACCTTCCTTGGTGGTTTGTTCGGACTTTTCTAGAACCTTCTAGAACCTTCCATAGAACCTTCCGCGTCATTTTAATTCACATAAAATGACATCCTATATATGAATCTTATTCTCCGGACCATTCCGGAACTCCTCGTGATGTCCGGGATCTCATCCGGGACTAACAAATATTCGAACTCCATTCCATATTCAAGTTCTACCATTTCAACATCCAACTTTAAGTGTGTCACCCTACGGTTGAACTATGCGGAGATGGTTGAGTACTCACTCCGACCAATAACCAATAGCGGGATCTGGAGATCCATAATGGCTCCACATATTCAACGATGACTTTAGTGATCGAATGAACCATACACATATGATACCAATTCCCTTTGTCACGCGATATTTTACTTGTCAGAGGTTTGATCATCGGTATCACACTATACCTTGTTCAACCTCGTCTCTGACAAGTACTCTTTACTCTACCGTGGTATGTGGTCTCTTATGAACTTATTCATATGCTTGCAAGACATTAGACGACATTCCCCCGAGAGGGCCAGTATATCTATCGTCATCGGGATGGACAAATCCCACTGTTGATCCATATGCCTCAACTCATTTTCCGGATACTTAATCCCACCTTTATAACCACCCATTTACGCGTGGCGTTTGATGTAATCAAAGTACCTTTCCGGTATAAGTGATTTACATGATCTCATGGTCATAAGGACTAGGTAACTATGTATCGAAAGCTTATAGCAAATAATTTAATGACGTGATCTTATGCTACCCTTAATTGGGTGTGTCCATTACATCATTCATATAATGATATAATCTTGTTATTAATAACATCCAATGTTCATGATTATGAAACTAATCATCTATTAATCAACAAGCTAGTTAAGAGGCTTACTAGGAACTCTTTGTTGTTTACATATCACACATGTATCAATGTTTCGGTTAATACAATTATAGCATGGTATATAAACATTATCATAAATACAAAGATATATAATAACCATTTATTATTGCCTCTTGGGCATATCTCCAACAGTCTCCCACTTGCACTAGAGTCAATAATCTAGTTTACATATGTAAAGATATAACACCTTGGCCTTCTGGTGCTTTATCATGTTTTGCTTACGGGAGAGGTTTTAGTCAACGGATCTGACACACTCAGAAACGTATGTATTTTGCAATTCATTTGCGTCTTCACGCATCACTCATTTTCCAAATGAGTCGGCATTAAATATGTTTGGTCTTCTGGTGGAACCTTAATTCCGCGGTCTGAAATATGTCACTAATATTGTCATACACAATATAGCTTCAAAGTTCGACACTATCGGAACTACACCAAGTTCTCAAAGAACTTCTTGACTCAACATCCTCAATCATTGTCAAAACAATGACATACTCTGCCTTCTTTTGTAGAATCCGTCACAATATTTAGAACTCTTCTAAATCTAGCATTGTGCTAACTTTTAATCAACACTTAGCCTAATTGAGATTTGAAATTAATTTTTATATGTGACTAAACAAATATCGGTGCAACACTTTACAGCGATTTGTTTGTCATTACCCCATATAAAACTATATATATCCTTGGTTCTTCTAAAGCACACAGGGATATTCTTACTGTTTGTCAATGATCATCACATGAATCATTCTGGTATATGCTCCTAACTTTTAGAGCTCAGGATATCTGATTGTGTACATATTAATTGTGATCTAAAATCACTCATGTGTTTTTACTCATTGAGTGTCAGATACACTCATGTCTTGTTTAAACCTTCACATGACAAGAACTTTTTCTTAATATTTATATATTGAACTACTTCAATATCCATTCTATGTACTTTGACTTAAAATTATTATGTGTCTCAATCTATCTTCATAGATCTTGACACTAAATATGTTTCAGTCCATATCCTTTCATTAAAGCTAATTCTCAATGAAACCTTTTTAATCAATTATAATATTTATAATCAATGATATGTCAGCTACATAAAGTATTACAAATATGTGTCAGCGCTCCCACTTAATTTTTTTGCAAATGCAAGCATCTTCATCGTTTCTGATGAAATCCAAAACTCTTTGACTATTTCATCCGGTGAAGATTCCAACTCCGCGATACTCACTTCATCCAATTGAAGTTCGTATACCTATCTAGTATTCCACGGACTAGCAAAACAATTGGTTGTATCTTGTATACACCTTTAATACACACTTCTGTTAAGTAATGTATTTTGCCATCCTACTATCATATCTCATGAAATAAATATGTAGCGATTACTAGAATAATCCATATAGACTATAAGCATTGCTACGGAAGATCTAATCTTATCGTAGTCAACTTTGTCGTAAACAACTTTTCGACAAGTCGAGCTTATTCAAGGATATTCCATCCAAGTTCATCAATTTCATAGATCCATTTACTTTCAAAAGTATTCATCTATCTTGGATTTCATGGCGTATAGCCATTTTAACGGAGTCGAGGCCCATCATAACTTCTTTGTTTGTAGTTGGTTTATCATTGTTCAAAAACAATCCTTTGTTCACAAATCATTTATTTGATCACAAAGTAAATCATACCTACAAGGTTCAATAAGTACTTTGATCTCCATGACTATAACATTTTGTAGACATGGGAGCCATGATCGTCGTGGCCGCTTCCGAAACTAATTCCGATGCTACGCTACTCTGATCATTATGCTCAGGTTCATAAACCTTATCAAGTTCTATTGTCCTCCCACTCAAATACTTCGCTAAAAACAATTTCTTGGAAATAAGTAAGAAACATCGACAAACACTTTTGTCTTTGTCTCCATAGTGGAAAGAATTCCCAATTAATTCTTTGGGATAACCCACAAAGACATTCATCCGATTTTGGTTCACCTTATGCTATGCATACCAAAATTTAAGAAAGGACTATTAGGGTTCATACCCAAGCCATAACTCGTATGGTGTCATTTCAACGGATCATGATGATGCTCTATTCAGTTTAAAAGCGGTAGTCTCTAAAGCATAATCCACAAAAATATAATGGCATCAATATTTTATCTCATCATTGATCCAACGAGGTTTGGATACATCTCTCGGATACTCCATCATCACTATGATACTCCAAGAAACGTGAGTTGTAGAACAACTTCATAACTCTCTTAGATGTTCGCTAAAACTCGTAATTCAAATATTTCCACTATGATTCAATCATAGATATTTGACTTTTCTATTACGATAATTTCCACTTCATGCTGAAATTTATTTGAATCCATTCAAATGTTTCAAACTTCTTCTTATCGAATATATACATATATACTCAATTCATTGTTGGAAGTTTTCATAAAGTAGAAGAATCTCCCGCATACAACTATGCCCAGTGAACCACATATATCATCATGTATGTTTCCACTAAGTTAGTTTCCTGTTCAACTCTTGGCCTATGAGCGGTATTTTAGTCATTCTCTTTTAGAAAAGATTTGCAAGCGTAAACGATTCAAAAATCAAATGACTCCAAAAATCCATTTGCATGGAGTTCCTTCATGCGTTCCTTTCTAACATGACCTAAATGGCGGTTCCACAAATAAGTGGAATTCAAATCATTTGCCTTATGGTATTTTAGCGTCAGTATTATGTGTGTGTGTGTTTCACCATTAAGATTTATAATAACTTATCCATTATACATGGAGTAATGTCTAATTTGAACAACTCATTGTTTTCATTTGACCGAGAGCAAAATAACAATTATTAAGTTCTTTAATATAAATTCTAAGGGCTAGATAGAATGCCAACGATGAACATAATAACACTTTATTTTTGTTCCAGACGTGCATACCTATCATATTCCTTGTCAGTCACTTAGGCCATTATTTTCTTGTATTGCGTTGTTTTGTATGACACTTCATACCAACCAATATGGTACAAATACCCAAGAATTTTATTGTGTGACCAAACGAGGAATACACCCATAACATGTATATATCATTTATATACACCTGAGCTAGACTTTCTAGTCTTTTCTTTCTTTTTTCTGCCAATAATCTTTTGTAGTTTTTCTTTTAGCTTTCCTCATTATTCAGAAAAACACTTCAACATCAATAACTTCTAGGTTTGTTGATCAAATACCAATAACCTTGAGGTTCTTTGAAGTTGATCATCATATGACAAGTGTTCCGGATTTCACTATTAGTAACCTTTTAATATGATGAACAATTTCACTCATAATTTTATCCATCATATCATGACGACTTTCGAGACCATGTATATACATGCTAGGCTCGTAAAGTTTAACCTCAGTATTCGTGTGTGCAAATCTGGCTTGCACCCGTTGTATGCACACATAGAATCTATACCTTAGTATTCGAAACTATGAGTCTTAGCAACGGTGCATACTAAGGACGATCACTTCATGGATATACGAATATCGTTAGTGCCCAATAGTTGGAGGATTGGGACGCCTTGCGTCTTCAACCTTCGTACATTCCCATAAAACTTATGAGTTTATGTAGTATCACCAAATTATATTCTATCACCTTGCAACAAGGTCTTAGATATCATATATCTCATACCTTGATTATTTCTGAAAACTAAATTTTCAGCTCCTTACTTTTCAAACAGATTTGAACTTCAAGTTTCACGGAGACAAGATAACTTTAGGTACTAATTGAAACCATAGCTCTTTGAATCAACAATGTGAGGTTTACTAAAAGTTTGCAATAGGACTTAATCATTTCTTGATTCTTTAACAGTACGGTACCCAGTAAAGTTTATTTTCAGATTTTAACAGTATTTCTATCTCAATAACAAGACTAGCGCTTGGTAGAAAAACGGATGCCAATACTACAAATTAATTCAAAATACTACCCAGACTATGTTTATGATAATTAGTTCATGTTTTAATCTAATTACTAATGAACTCCCACTTAATACAACATCCCTCATAGTTGTTAAGTGGTACACGATCCACATCCACTACACCAAAACCGATCATCACGTGAGATGATGTAGCTTCAATGGTGAACATCAACATGTTGATCATATCATCCATATGACTCGTGTTCAACCTTTCGGTTTCCGTTGTCCCGAGGCCATGTCTGTACATGCTAGGCTCGTCAAGCAAACCCAAGTATTCCGCGTGTGCAACATGGCTTACACCCGTTGTATGTGAGCGTTGAGTCTATCACATCCGATCATCACGAGATGCTTCGAAACGACGAACTATATCAACGGTGCATACGAGGAGAACACTTTATTATCTTGATATTAATGTGAGGATCATCTTATAATGCTACCGTCGCGATCTAAGCAAAATAAGATGCATAAAGATTAACATCACATGCAATTCATATGTGATATGATATGGCCCTTTAGTCTTTGCGCCTTGATCTTCATCTCCAAAGCACGGACATGATCTCCATCATCAACGGGCATGATCTCCATCATCGTCATTAGCGTCAAGGTCCATGGCGCCATCTTCATGGTTGTTCACCTCATGTAGCAACTATTACAACTACTTTGAAATACTACTCAACATGAAATTTAAAGACAACCATAAGGCTCCTGCCGGTTGCCACAATACAATAATGATCATCTCATACATAGTCATCATCACATTATGGCCATATCACATCACCAAACCCTGCAAAAACAAGTTAGACGTTCTCTAATTTGGTTTGCATATTTTACGTGGTTTAGGGTTTTGAGTGAGATCTAATCTACCTCGAACATGAACCACAACGGTGATACTAGTGTTGTCAATAGAAGAGTAAATTGAATCTTCACTATAGTAGGAGAGACAGACACCCGCAAAGCCACTTATGCAATACAAGTTGCATGTCGTGCGTGGAGCAAATCTCATGAACGCGGTCATGTAAAGTTAGCCCGAGCCGCTTCATCCCACTATGCCACAAAGATGCAAAGTACTCAAACTAAAGACAACATAAGCATCAACGCTCACAAAACCATTGCGTTCTACTCGTGCAACCATCTATGCATAGACACGGCTCTGATACCACTGAAGGAAAACGTAGCATAGAAAACAAAAATTTTCCCCGCGAACACGCAATCCAAGCCAAGATGCAATCTAGAAGACGGTAACAACGAGGATTATCGAGTCTCACCCTTGAAGAGATTCCAAAGCCTACAAGATGAAGCTCTTGTTGCTGCGGTAGATGATCACTTGCCGCTTGCAAGCGCGTAGAAGATCTTGATCACGGCGCCACGAACAGCACCTCCGTACTCGGTCACACGTTCGGTTGTTGATGACGACGTCCACCTCCCCGTTCCAGCGGGCAGCGGTGCTCCTCTTGAATCCGACAGCACGACGGCGTGGTGTCGGTGGCAGTGGAGAAATCCGGCGAGCTTCGCTAAGCGTGCGGGACGTGATGGAGGAGAGAGGCCGCTAGGGTTTGGGAGAGGGGGCGCCGGCCACTAAGGGGTGCGGCCACCTTGGTGGTTCTTGGGTGGCCGCCCCCTCCCCTTGGCCCCTCATTATATAGGTGGAACCCCAAGTGTTGGTCTCCAAGTCTTCGAATAAGACCCGAACCAAAAACCTTCCATATGGTGGGGAAACCTACCCAAGCTAGGATTCCCACTAGAGGTGGGAGTTCCACCTCCCATATGGGGGGGTGGCCGGCCCCCTAAGGGGGAGTCCACTTGGGACTCCACCCCCACTAGGTTGGCCGGCCATGGAGGTGGAGTCCATGTGGACTCCACCTTGGTGGTTTCTTCGGATTTTTCTAGAACCTTCTAGAACCTTCCATAGAACCTTCCGCGTCATTTTAATTCACATAAAATGACATCCTATATATGAATCTTATTCTCCGGACCATTCCGGAACTCCTCGTGATGTCCGGGATCTCATCTGGGACTCGAACAAATATTCGAACTCCATTCCATATTCAAGTTCTACCATTTCAACATCCAACTTTAAGTGTGTCACCCTACGGTTCGCGAACTATGCGGACATGGTTGAGTACTCACTCCGACCAATAACCAATAGCGGGATCCGGAGATCCATAATGGCTCCCACATATTCAACGATGACTTTAGTGATCGAATGAACCATTCACATATGATACCAATTCCCTTTGTCACGATATTTTACTTGTCCGAGGTTTGATCATCGGTATCACACTATACCTTGTTCAACCTCGTCTCGACAAGTACTCTTTACTCGTACCGTGGTATGTGGTCTCTTATGAACTTATTCATATGCTTGCAAGACATTAGACGACATTCCCTGAGAGGGCCCAGAGTATATCTATCCGTCATCGGGATGGACAAATCCTTTGTTGATCCATATGCCTCAACTCATACTTTAGGATACTTAATCCCACCTTTATAACCACCCATTTACGCGGTGGCGTTTGATGTAATCAAAGTACCTTTCCGGTATAAGTGATTTACATGATCTCATGGTCATAAGGACTAGGTAACTATGTATCGAGCTTATAGCAAATAACTTAATGACGTGATCTTATGCTACGCTTAATTGGGTGTGTCCATTACATCATTCATATAATGATATAATCTTGTTATTAATAACATCCAATGTTCATGATTATGAAACTAATCATCTATTAATCAACAAGCTAGTTAAGAGGCTTACTAGGAACTCTTTGTTGTTTACATATCACACATGTATCAATGTTTGGTTAATACAATTATAGCATGGTATATAAACATTATCATAAATACAAAGATATATAATAACCATTTATTATTGCCTCTTGGGCATATCTCCAACATTTAGCACTAGCACGCTTAACTTCGGGTTCCATCCGTTACGCATCCAAGTGCTTCGCGCGCATGTATGTGATAGTAGTATCATATCAATCCTATTAACATGTTGGTCGATGTCACATTTCTTTATTGTTTGAATTTCAAATAATTCTTTTAATAAACAAAAGTAATGATGTAATAATAATCTTGAACAAATAAATAAAAATTAACTTTTAAATTTGTATTATTCTTAATTTAATTAATTAATTAAATATTTTTTTGCCAAACCTAAAACCTAAAAATTTGAAAATCTAAAAATTGGGTAAAAATGATAGTAATCTTTATGCAGGATGCAATTATTAATTTTAGGTTTTTAAAAATAAAAAATATATAAATCCGTAATTTATAGCAAAAACTAAAATCTTCCTACTTTCGTATTTTCATTTGGAATTTTGAGAATCTAAATTTTGGCTAACCGGGTACACCTCGGTAAAATTAACTTTTTCCCAGAAATTTTTGATATATTATACGTTTTCCGACGTCGTATGCAAAAGTTATTGGTTTTACCATTTTTTAAACTTTTTTTGCAAAAAAAAGTTCGAATTTCTTAATTTCTCCGAATAGTAGGTTGCATAACATACAAGAATCTGAAATTTTTTTCTTTTTGAATTTTCTATCATTTTCTTTTGTATTTTACAAACCAAAAAAAGGCGATCCACGGGGGGGGGAGGGGTGGGGGTGCAGGGCGCGTGGGAGTAGACTAAAGGGGTACCCTTTCGTCTCGGATGGAGCATTAGTCGAGGATCGCCTCCCGAACCGCGACTAAAAGCCCCCTTTAGTCGCGGTTTGAATATTTCGGGACTAATGGGGTGGACGGAAGCCTCTTTTTCTACTAGTGGGGACTGCTGCGCCGGCGGCGCCGGCATCATCGTCGACCAAGAAACGATGCACGGGGGCCTCATGGTGGCCATGGGTGGCACAAGCGAGAAGGCCTTCAATCTGCCCTCGTCCTCAAGACCTCACCCATAAGCGTCGCGGCTTCCCCATCAGCACGGAGGAGGTTAACTTTGTGGTGCACCCCCGGATCGAGGTACGTAGCGGGTGCGCTAGACGCCGCCGGTGGCTGGGAGGTGGAACGAGAGTTGGTACGGAGGGACTCGAGAGCGAGGGGCGATACGGGACAAAGAAGTGGAGATCGTATAGCACCGGGGACCAAGGACTGATAGTGGCGAGGACAAAGGAGTCGCTGCTGCCGTTGCGAACTTTTCCTGCTGTGACCTGATGCAGGACCGGCCCGAGGGAGGGGGGACGGGGACGCGGGGCCCCCGGGCGGGCGTGCCGTACAGTTAAGTCAACCAACAAAGACGACTATATCTTGGACCCTTTTTACTTTGGGATGGGCCTTATTAATTTGGCTAACTTCGTTTTTTCACCTTCAGTTACAACCGTACGTGGAATCAAATGGTGTGCGGCCCATAGCTAGACAGATCCAAACAAAATCCAGGAATTCTAAAGAAAAATATGCAAACAACCGACGCATTTTCCTGCTCAATAAAAATGGTACCTCAATGATCTGAATATTGCGATTTCACGAGTTTCTTTGTTAGCGTAATACTTCTCTTATCGCGTGATACACGTGATAAACTATCTCAAACAAACAAACAAAAGGGTAATACTTCTCTCGAAGTGGCATCAAGTAGTGAAAAAGGTGAGTTAACTAGCATCATTAGAAAGTGTTTTTCAATATGAATCGAACGGTACTATTTACATATAATATAATCAAAATTTTATTGTTAAATCTTTATGGCCAAAATTGTCTTGAATACGTGGGCGCCTTATTCTTCAAAACGGAGGTAGTATTAACGATATTTAATAATTATTTTTAGCTATACTAAGGGCCCTTAATTGTAGTTTCGCCCTGGGCCCTCGAAATCTTAGGACCGGCCCTGACCTGATGTTGTGCGCCAACGTCGTTGCACCGCGTTTCCTTGAACGCTATGCTACTGCGACGCCGCCCACCAGGATGCTTCTGTGTGCCCGCCGCCGAGCTGTTGCCGTGAAGCCGAGGGACGCGCAGTCGGCGGAACCCTGCGTCGAGGAGCCAAGGAAGGCGGTGAGGTCGTAAGGGAGGTAGCGGAGAGGTCGAGGCAGATGGGGTGCTTGGTTGAGATTTGAGAAGACGGAGATGTGAACTGAGAACGGTTTGTAGCGATGATTTCGGAGTGGTGGGCATCATAAGCCGTGCGAGATTGTACGAGCCTAGACCCAAAAAAAGTTAGCTCCACACGTGAAGGGGCGGAGCGACGTACCAACCATCACCACCTCTAGAGCTTTAATATAGTAGAGGTTCTGCAGTCGGCTGATCCGCTGGATCAGATAGATGAACTGGAATCAGACTGGCAAGGTTGGACTACCGTGCAAAAACGCACATGATCCTTCACCATCTCGGTTTGTGCAGAGTTCGCCGGATGGAAAAAGCACTCAAGACATGCATGTCAGCCCAATGGGGCCAAACACGTCGTGCATGGATTACTTAATCGATCTTTTTTCCATGATGCATCCCATTTCTAGAAGATAATACCATCAGACCATGCAACAACACACATCATCCTCGTTCAACCGCTTTTCTATCCTAGAAAACTAAATGGATGTGGGCAAGCTCGCAATGGTTAAATTTACTACTTCAATTTGAAACTTGTATGGGTAGAAGCTTAGTATTTATATACTAGGAGTGTGGAGGTAGGGCAGCTCAGATATTCTAATAACCTAGCTCAACCTCTCATTTGTTGTTTCATAGCCTGAATCGGGCCATTCAGCACTGCCCACCTCACACAGAAAAGCCCTCTCAGCCAGGCTTAGTTTTTTTGTGAAACGGTGCACAACTCACCCAGGCTGAGCTCATGCAGCCACTGTAGCTGCCCCATGCCCCACCCAGACCCTCACCCCCACCTCTTCTTTCTCCTCATTTTCCCCCTTCTCCTCTCCGCCGGCCTCCCAAGTCCCAACCGCCCACGGCCGCCCTCCCGCCGGCGCCCCCTCCCCACGGCGTCCCTCCCTCCGGCGCCAGCGACCTTCCACCCCAGTCCGGGAAGAGGCAGCAGGTCGTCTGCCTCGCAGCGCCGCCTCCACGACACACTTCCTCCAAGCGCCGTTCCATATGCTGCTCCTTCCACAACCTCCACGACGCGCCGCCTCCACGACGCACAGCCTCCACACGCCGCTCCATACACGGCTGCCGTGACGCGCCGCCTCCACGCGCTGCTCCTAGCGCCGCCTCGCCGTCTTGTCCGTCGCGGGCTCCTCAACGCCATGGCGCAGCACACTACTGAGCACCGCACGTAGCGCCTCCTCACGCCCCCACCTTGCGCAGCTAGGGCGGGCGACCTAAGGGCGGACGAGCAAGCGCCGCCGGGGCGGACGACCGCGCCAGCGACCAGCTACTTCCTCTCAGGCCAATCCTCCATGGAGAGATATGGACCTGATTGCTTTTTATTTTTTTGTTCAAGGTTCTTTGTGTATAAATTTGAGGACCTCTTTACAAAATGTTAAATATCTGTAAAACAGTGATGGTTGAGCTCAGCTGGTTTCACCAAACAGCATCTGGGTTCGGCATGGGTGAGCGCATACGACCTACCAAACTTGTGGTAAATCTCATCTTAGCTTGTGTGAGGTCAACTCGGCTGAGATGGGAAAGTCTTTCTGCGGTGACCCGGGCTACCAAACACACCCTAGGAGTATGGAGTCAGATTACACGGAGGCCTAATAAGTTGACGATGGGATATGGTGTTTCATATATAAATTGTGAGGGTTGGGGCAAGCGCACAAGCAGGGGTGAGTCAGACACTCTTAGTTTTTTTGTTCAAACGGTGCAAAGAGATTACCCGACATGGATTAGCCCTTGATTACAATTCTACTATGAAAATATTGCTAAATAAAAATATTGAATGATAAATTGCCTAGAATACCCAAGCAACTACCGACGGATATAACTCAATAGGATGCAACATGAATGCGGGCCCTAGATTGGAATAACTGCATTTGCATGATATTTATCACTATGATCTTAGTAATAAGTTTTGCTAGGTTTATAAAAAAAGAACTATTGTTTGTTTGTTTGTATTTTCCTGTATGTTTCCCCAATGCTATTAGAGCATCTGCTAATTCTTGTATTCGATATAGTCACCTGATAAAATAGCTAGACTATGGGACAATAAAAGCCCAAAGTCACTCCATATGCTCTCTATATTTTGAAATGCATCTTACATACATTTTAATTTTAAAAAAATTTGAAACTAAAAGTTCGTGCGTACATCTTCACGTGCTACGTGCTCACAAAGTCGTTTCATAAAAAATCGACTTATCATGTGACGTGTGTAAAAAAACAAAATTCAGTGCTAAACATAATGCTTTTCACAAGATAGACTTTTTCTTTTTTATATAGACCACACAAAATATTGGTTTTTCGTGAAACTTGACGAACGCACGTATATTATGAAGCTGTACATTTAGAATTTTTTGTCCAAATTTTTCGACATTTCAAAATATAATTTTTAGTAGAGGGAGCATACTCACCTGATAAAATAGCTAGACTATGGGACAATAAAATCCCAAAGTCACTCCATACATGTATACTGCAGTTTACGGCTAAAATGGGTCAGCTATAATTAATCATTCATGATATATTACAATACTTTGTTTATGTAATGATTATCTAGGACTCTTTTGGATCATGACAAGTTGGCTCCCTAACATTCCGTAGTCCTTTGGTGTGTCTCTATGTACTTATTCCATGAGTTTATTGCTGGTTATATGTAGTTTTAATGTCCCATGGATTAAGACTAGCCACAATGAAAGTATGATAGGTAGTATCATGCATGCCATGTAAGTAAAAATCTTATGTGGCACATCAACTTATGAGGAGTGAGGTGACAGTAGTGCAAAATTGTAAAAGGACGGGCTGCAGATTACACGCCTCGTCAATCTCATATCATGTGTATATATAGTACATGCACAGAGTTAATCAGAGATTCAGTTACCATATTAGTTAATAGTATAATGGAACCAGTAGGACCTCTCCACAGCGATTTGGCGCTCTGCACCGTCTGATCATGTTCGTCGATGGTCCAGATCCTCCCAAGTAGCCAAGACGTCACTTGTGCCAGTTCGGATCGTTCATTCGCGCCAAATGGGCCAGCAGAACATTACCGGGCCGCTACTCCGCAAATGCAGTTACACGCTTTCTCGTGAATTGGGCTGAGTTTGGACCGCGGCCCAGGTATCATTGCAGAGATAGTTCTTACCTGGCCCGATGTGATTCGTGAGCCCCGCGACAGCGCCGTAATGACGCTGCCGAAGGTCAATCGACTTCCTCCCACAACTTCCCTACAGCGTGTTTGGTTGGGAGGAGTTGGAGGTAGGGAATGGGAGTTGAAGGTATATGGAGTTTTAATCCACCGATTGTTTGGATGGAATGGGACTTGGCTAGGGAATTGGAGAGGGAATTCACGTGGTAAACTCCCACAAAACTCTTACCTGGGGGAGGGTAGGTAATTCAGATGGGGGATTGGGAATTCACGTTAACTCCCATTCCCTTTCCCTTTAATTGCCAAACAAGCTGTTAACTGCAACTTTAAGCGATGAGGACTTGAAGAGGAGAGGAGGCGGAAGCAGTAACCGCTCAAAGACGCAGACGAGGATGAGGCGCAGGCGGAGCCGGCTCGCTGGCGCATGGGGACATGGCCGCGTCTCGATGGTGCAAGAGAAACAGGAGGCAGGGATGATTTCTGTGTTAGCATCCTCGATGGCGTACCAGTGATGTTCAACATCGACCAGGTAAATCTGAACCCTACCTCTTTACCTTCCTTTATAATTAAGCAGTGGGGCTCCCTGTAATTTGGCGCTCTCGTCTTCATCTTATTCAGCGCCTCAGCGCCTGGTAGGAGGGTCAAGGCGATGATGCAAGGACGAAGATGGCATGGTCTGCTCTTCGTCCAACCTACACCAAGTTTCATAGAGTAGAAAACAAAAGATATTGCAGTCTTTAATTATATGCTCGAAACATCTTGCAGCTATTGTACCCATTATCATTCGCCTTCTAACATGATTTAGTTTCTCTCACTTAAATATTTGAATTTCTGATGGTTCCATGATTTAATTATTCATGAAAATCACATGTCGTTGGCTGCTGCTTGAATGGAAGTGACCGTTGTTTGACATGTACAGTCATTTTATGGATCATCTATAGTGACCTGCATGTGGAAGCTGATATCACAGAGCAAATCGTTCCTGGTAATATTGTGGTCAAACTTGTGAATTTCAATTTTCTAACGATGCTTTTGCATGCACAAAAAGAAGAAACTATCATGCGAGTACTATATATCCGGTAGATGTTTATTTCTCCACTAAGTGATGGATGCTTTCATGGCATTAGATCTGACAATTTGACTACTTTGGAGAGTAATATATCTATCTCAATTACAATATATTTTCTCTCTAAATGATGTTTCTTTGTTTACGTTGGCTATTTTCTTTGTCCACCTATTTATTGAATCAGTCCGAGTTGGGGAATGTAGAACATATTCAAGGGATAAGATTTAAAATAATTGTGACAACTAACTGCATTGAAAAGGATTTTATGGTAGCTATGTATTTATTCTGAAGTTACACCAATATACAATAAAATCTAAATAACATTTGAAATTTTGCAAAACATGTGAAAATAATTTTGATGAAATTTAAGCTACACTGACCAACTTAGTTGAGTTTATTGCAGTGAGAAGTTATACAACTATCATCCGTGAGCTATATTATTTACAATTGGGGCATGCTTAATGCTTTAGATGGAATTTGGTGACGATATTATTTTCTGGAGGGGTAATACAATTACTCAATGCAAATTCTATTTCTACCATTCTTATATCTTGTCACCTGTTACGAAAAGTGTTCTCCTAGCAGGTGCCTAAGAGCAGCCGGTGAAAATTTATATTCATCTTATAATACAGTAAGAACAAGGAAAAAAGATTTCCTTTGCTTTCTGGTTCTGAAAAGGTACACATCTCAAGCATACACGCATATTGACTCTGCACTCTGCAGCTATAAAGTTCGGTATGAGATTCAAAGTTGTTGTATTACTTACTCATGTCACTATTTGCTCCATCACTTTTATTCCATATGACATAATCATATCAACCAGAAACTGCTGAGAATATTCCATATGACTTATTCATACCTCTTTAAATTGCTAAGAATACCTTTTCCGCAAATTTGTTATGTCTCTTTCTGAATTTAAATAACGAGGATTTCCTTTTCTTTGTTCGGAACAGGTGCAAGCCGTAAGCACACATTGCCACACATATATTGACTCTCCACTTTATTCTCTCAACCACAGAAGTGCGATATGCGAATCAAAATTTTAGGATTTCTTATTGCCATCATTGTTTGCCATACAAAGCACAGAAGCACAGAAGTACTTGACTCTGCACTCTGCACATTTTCTTTCTCAAGCTACGAAGTTCGGTATGTGAGACAAAGTTGTAGGAATTCTTATTCCGATCATTTTATTTGCTCTATCACTTTTATTCCATATCACATAATCGTACCATCAAGAAACTATTAAGGTACCTCTTTAAAATGCAGAGAATACCATTTCTTCAGACAGTGAACCATAATTTGTTTTTACCCCTGTTTGAACTTGATAACGATAATTTCTTTTTTCTTGTTCTGAACAGGTACAAATCTTAAGCATAGTGTGCCACACATATATTAACTCTGCACTTTATGCTCTCAGGATACACAACCGTGGTAGTATGTGAGTCAAAGTTCGAGGATTTCTTATTCCCGTCATTGTTTTCCCTACAACTTTGCGTCCATATGACATAATCATACCATCGAGAAACTATTAAGGAACCTCTCTAAACTGCAGATAATACCTTACGTTCCCACAGTGATGCATACCTTGTTTTCACTTCCTTAATTTGAATAATGAAAATATGTTATGCAATTTAAGAGTTTAGGTGAGGGTGTGGCTTTTGTAATGTGGATGAATATTTGAGTCCCATATGAGAGTACAAGTTCTTTTCCCGGCCATGTAATTTATGTAAGAGGCTACATGTTTCTTTCTTATTGTTGGAAACAAATCTTGAATTTGCTAAACAGAAATATTTCAACTCCACTCTTAGATTTTATATCATGTTGACACTCAGATGCTCTTTTGTGCTTGTCACTTGGTTTATTATGTTGCAAAGTTTCTTTGGTTATAGACTATCTGAGGACGATGTTGGTGAATGAGGGATCTGGTAGCTATTTGCTAGATGGAGATACAAAAAGGCACAACAAATATCTCATTTTTTTCGTGAAGCAAAAAATACCCATGGAAGCCTGGAACACTGCTGCATCATGAGTTTTTTTTTTTTTACTTAGATAGCCAATTTTATGGAAGTAATTTCAGAACGATATTCTACGGAAGAGCTCCCCCCTGGAGAGTTCCATTATTTACAGGAGAAGACAAGGCTAGCCTCTAAAAATACAATGTTGTAAATATTTGTTATGCCTATTTCTCAACCATCTTTTCTTATGAGTATGATACAGAGAATATGTGGAAAAAATTTATGGGATCAACATAATCAGTCCTAAATGTTGGCAATTATGCCACACTAATTATACCAAGACATTGTTATTTGAATCATGCAAATTTTATCACATGTTTTTAGAGTCCATTTTTTCTCAATTACTCATTTACTAATTACATATGGATGGGCGCGGCAAAGCGCGCTTTTAATGGTCTAGTACATCAGATAACCTGACAGCTATAGGAGATCTTGTGGAGGCCTTGACGTGAGCGCCAAGATGACCAGCAGCCGTGCGGTCGTACTCTAACATGCCCCCGCAGTCTGAACCGGGGAGAGTAGCGACGTGAAGACTGGAACGAAACTCATGAAACAATGATGTTGGCAGTCCCTTAGTGAAAATGTCTGCGAACTGTGAGGTCGAGGGAACGTGCAGAACACGTACGGCACCAAGGGCAACTTTCTCACGAACAAAGTGAATGTCGAGCTCAATATGCTTCATCCGGCGATGCTGAACTGGATTGTCGGAAAGGTAAACCGCACTAACATTCTCGCAATAAACGATTGTAGCAGTGTCAATTGGTCGATGAAGCTCTTGAAGAAGTTGCCGAACCCAACAAGACTCGGCGACCGCTCTGGCGACAGCACGGTACTCAGCCTCCGCACTAGAACGTGAGACCGTGGTCTGTCTACGCGAAGACCATGAAATGAGATTGTCTCCAAGAAACATGCAAAACCCCGACGTTGAACGTCTGGTATCCGGGCATCCAGCCCAATCAGCATCCGAGTAGGCTGTCAAGGTATGGGAAGAAGAAGAATGGATAGAAAGACCATAATCAAGAGTGCCCTTGAGATAACGAAGGATGCGTTTGAGGATATGAAAGTGAGGATCTTTTGGGTCATGCATATGAAGACAAACTTGTTGGACAGCATAGGCTATGTCGGGTCGAGTTAAGGTAGCATATTGAAGAGCACCTGCGAGACTGCGGTAGAGGGAAGGATCAGCCACAGAGGGACCAGCAGAGGAGGACAACTTTGCTTTAGTGTCAATGGGGGTTGGAACAGGATGGCAATCTCTCATGCCGGCGCGAGATAGAACATCTAGGATGTATTGTCGTTCGGAAAGATGCAGACCAGATGATGTGCGAGTGACAGAGATACCAAGAAAATAGTGAATGGTGCCTAAGTCTTTCATGGCGAATTCAACGCTAAGGGAGTGAATAATAGACCGGAGAAGAGTGGGAGTGGAGGCCGTAAGAATAATGTCATCGACGTACAACAGAAGATATGCGAGCTCATTGTGCCGATGGAAAATAAATAGGGAGGCATCAGACTTGGACTCGATGAAGCCGATAGTGCGAGCGAAGGAAGCGAACCGTTGAAACCAAGCACAGGAAGCCTGTTTTAGACCATAGAGAGATTTAAGAAGGCGGAAAACATGAGAAGGGTGATGGGGATCAACAAAACCCGAGGGTTGTTGACTATAAACGACTTCATCGAGGTTCCCATGTAGAAAGGCATTTTTGACATCGAGTTGATGAATAGGCCATGCTTGGGATGTGGCGAGAGAGAGAACGACGCGAATAGTAGCGGGTTTGACGACAGGACTAAATGTCTCGTCAAAGTCGACGCCGGGTTGTTGGGAAAAACCACGGACAACCCAACGTGCTTTGTGGCGAGAGAGAGATCCGTCGGGATGGAATTTGTGGCGAAAGACCCATTTTCCGCTAACAATATTTGCGCCAGGAGGAGGAGGAACTAATGTCCAGGTGTTGTTGAGTTTGAGGGCGTCATATTCTTCCTGCATGGCGTGTCGCCAAGAAGGATCTCGAAGAGCAGTTAGATAGTTGTGAGGAATAGGAGAGATGGCAGTGGCGGACAGGTTGAGCCGATCCGGAGCAGGTGGTAGGCGGCCGGTGACAGAACGTGTATGATGCAGGGGAGGCGCATTGGCAGGAGCGGCAGTAGGAAAAGGCGTGGCTGAGCGTGAATGTGTAGGAGAGCTAGCAGGAGCAGCCTGTGGGGAAGGCGAGATGCCGGCAGAGGGAGACCCGTACGGAGATGGGAAGATAGGTGAAGGGTGTTCAGCTGATCTAGTGTTGGGTGTGCCAGTGTCCAGGCGTGCATGCATTGGAGGTGTATGTATAGTGCTGCGTGCATGCATGGAAGGTGGGGTGGTTGGTTCGGTAGGCAAGGCAGCATGTGTGCTTGGCTTGGTAGAGGTTTTACTAGGGACATAGAGAGGACCTGGCGCTGGATCAAAAAATTCAGGAGGCTGTTGAGTAGAAGGTGGGGATAGAGAGGCATATGGGAAGCTGGTTTCATCAAACACGACGTGCCGGGATATAATTATGCGGCGAGTTGTCAGATCAAGACAACGATAACCACGATGGCGGGTCGGGTAGCCGAGAAAGACACATCGAGTGGACCGTGGGCTAAGTTTATTTGGGGAGGTAGAGGAGGTGTTAGGGTAACAAAGACATCCAAAAACACGGAGATCTTGGTAGGATGGGGTAATGCCGAAGAGGGAGTAGTATGGTGTGGTGTGTGGGTTGGAGGAGGTCGGGCGAATGTTTATAAGGTAGGTTGCTGTGTGGAGTGCCTCGGCCCAGAGTGTTGGTGGCATGGATGCTTGAAAGAGAAGGGTTCGGATGACATCATTGGTTGTGCGAATGGCACGTTCGGCCTTGCCGTTTTGTTGAGAAGTGTAGGGGCATGAAAAGCGAAGGAGCATACCATGGTTGGTGCAAAAGGTAGTGAGTGAAGCATTGTCAAATTCTCGTCCATTATCACATTGGAGGGCACAAATAGGAAGATTGAATTGGGTACCGGCATAAGCATAAAAGGCGGTAAATGTGGCATACACATCGGACTTTTTGCGAAGAGGAAAACTCCAGAAGTAATGTGTGAAATCATCAACAATGATCAGATAATAACAAAATCCAGAGGTACTAGGAATAGGAGATGTCCATAAATCGCAATGAATTTTTTCAAATGGGAAACTAGTGGAAGTTTGGGAAGCATAAAAGGGTAGTCGAACATGTTTTCCTAATTGACACGCATGACAGAGGGAAGAATTATGAAAATATCTATTACAAGGGATGGTGTGGTTGCCGGGGTGTCCGAGACGGCGATGCCAAAGCGAGCTGGAGGCGAGGATGGTGTGAGCTTCGGCGAGTGCTGGCTGGTGGAGAGGATATAGTGGTCCGGAGCTATTGCAGCGAAGAATCACGGTCCGGGACGGAAGAGCCTTCACAGAAAAACCAAAGGGATCAAATTCAATAGCACAATAATTGTCAGTGGTAAATTGTCGGACCGAGATAAGATTCTTGATAATATTGGGAACGATGAGAATATTACGAAGGTAGAGGGGTTTAGAGAGAGATGCAAGAGTTTGAGAGCCAATATGAGTAACAGGAAGAGATGCGCCGTTGCCGACGGTAACAGTGTGAGAGGTAGAGGGTTTGATAGATTGTATATAACCCGGATCGGATGCCATGTGCGAGGAAGCTCCAGAATCCATGTACCATTCATGGTTGGGGAAGTGCATGTTGTTCAGGGCGGTGATGAGTGCCGGGTCGAGTTGCTGCTGCGCGTTAAACTGCTGGTGCGCGGACTGCTGCTGTCCATTGTACTGCTGCATGTTGTACTGCTGTTGTTGGGCGTTCAGGTGTGGTGACCCTGTGTTGGTGTAGCCAGGAGCTGGAGCATACGCTGCATATGCTTGAGGTGGAGCGCCAGTGGGTCGGGGGCCAAGGAGTCCTGGTGCTGGGGCACGCCAAGTGCGAGCAGACTGCCACGCTTGAAGCTGAGACGTCGGGGAATGAACTTGCCCAACACGGGTGGGCAGGCCTGTCCACGGATTGAACATCCACGGATCGCCGCGCCCGCGGCCACGACCACCACGACCACGTCCACGACTACTACTGCCACCGCCGCGGTAGCCTTGTCCATTGCCGGTGAACGACGTCGAGTTGCCGCGTCCGGCTCCCCCAAGAGAAGGTGCGCGCTCGCCACCTGCGCTAGGGATGATGCTGTTGCCGCTGGCCCATAGAGCCGAGCCTGCGGCGTTCTTGGCGTCCGTCCGCTTCTGCGTCTCTTCGAGGATGAGAGCTGACCTGGTCTGGAGGAAGGAAGGGAACGGCCTTTGAAACGGTAAGAAAGAACGCGGATGTGCATACTGTTCATTGAGACCACGGAGCACGGTGAGGACGAGAGTCTCATCAGAGATGGTCTCTCCAACATCGGCGAGGGCGTCGGAGAGGTTCTTCAGCTTGGCGCAGTAGGCGGTGATGGTCATGTCACCCTGCGGAGTGTTGCGGAACTCCGCGTCGAGGGCGAGCGCGCGACTCTTCTTGTTGTCGCGGAAGAGGTTGTCGATGGCGTCCCAAATTTGCCGCGCGGTGGAGCCGGGCGCCATGATGATGCCGAAGAGCTCGAGGGAGATGGAACCGTAGATCCATGATAGCACAGTGTAGTCGTCGCGCGCCCACTCAGAGGTTGGCGAAGTGTTGGAGGGAGTCGCATCGTTGTCGTTGATGACGTGAGAGGTGAGGCCGTAGCGGCCGAGCGCGACGAGGAACAGCTCGCGCCACTTGGCGTAGTTGGAGTCCTGAAGGTCTAGGGTGATGGGCACATGTGTTTTTATGGAGGCAACATGGGTGGAGGCAGGGATGGGATTGGTTTCAGAGGTCTGTTTGCCCATGGCGTCAGCTTGCCGGGCGAGCTCGGCCTCGCGAGCCTTCAGGTCGTCTTCGCGCTGCTGGAGATCAGCTTCGCGCTGCTTGAGTTCATCGGGAGACATGGTGGCTGGAGGGAAGGCTGGAGGGGATGAAAACTAATCTAGGGTTTGGGAAGAGAACGGGAAGAACCGACTTGCTCTAATACCATGCAAAATTGTAAAAGAACGGGTTGCAGATTACACGCCTCGTCAATCTCATATCATGTGTATATATAGTACATGCACAGAGTTAATCAGAGATTCAGTTACCATATACATCAGATAACCTGCCAGCTATAGGAGATCTTGTGGAGGCCTTGACGTGAACGCCAAGATGACCAGCAGCCGTGCGGCCGTACTCTAACAAGTAGTATTATAGGTAGATACCGTATCATAGCACGTAAAACTAGAAATTTTAGTGACAAACACATTATGTACATATATTTGCATTAAGATTCTATAAAATATTAAATACGATAGAACTATGATACCAATTCATGATACAATGCATTGTAGGTGCTGTGTCATAAACTAGTATCATATGTATGATACTAGTCTATGATACTTCCCATTGTGACTAATCTAAACATCAAGGTTCGGTACAATTCAGAGTTAAAGTGGGATATGTCACTGCAGGACCAATTTATTATACGACAATTTAGAACAAAGTCAGAGTCAAACACACACAGTGAAAATGTGAAATATATTCCTATTTTCAATATTCGTTGACAAAGGCCAAATCATTATCTGTGATCCCAACTCTTTCGAGTGTATTTATAATCGGCTCGAGAAACATATATACCACGCAAAGATAGGGAAAAGTGAGTCATACAAAGACGTACTATCATAGGTGGCATGTGCACTAAGCACATAAGTTGAATCGACACGCAGCTACTACAGGAGGAAGGGCATTCACACAACACTCTTTTGATGTTCTAACAGCTAAGCGGGCATGCTAAAGAGAGGCTGAATGCGACATATATGAAATAAATTCCCTGTATTTGTTAGGCCTAGAAAATCACATGTTTGATCAATAATGTTGTCAGAGCATTTGCTAGCTCTTGCGCTTGATTTTATTTCTCACGTGATAATATATCTGAACATATATATGTTATTTTAGATGAGAATAGATGTTTGGTGAGGTAATAACGTATGCATCAACATGTGTGCAGACTGCAGACATCGATCCGTCTATTAATATATGACTTTAGTGTAGCAATACAAGTAATTCATATGCATCGTATTCATCCACTGGAAGAATGGCGTGAGAGATTTAGGACGAACCTAAAGACTTGATGGACATCATAGGAATAGGATGCATCGAAAAATGGAGTTCTACTTCGGAGGAGTGAGATTGCGTATTGAGTATGTTTTATCCAACAGGATTGCCATCCATCACAAGTACCTAATTAGTACGGGGGATCATCACGGTTCTACTCCTCTGTTAACATGAGTGCTTTAGTTCCCTCAAGGTTCTCCGTAGATGGATCTCTTTTTACACACGTATATAGATCATGTATTAAGCGCAATATCTGTGCCCATGCATATATCCCACAGTAGCTCTACCGAGTGCCAGAGTGGGGAAAAGAGCGTCTTCTAAGTTAATATAGGGCCCTTGGAAATCATGCGCCATGTCCGATCAGCACTTCCTTGTTCTTCCTCCAACCCATATTAGTTGGGGCAGAAATGGATATATCTACAACTAAATTGTATCTAGATACACATATATTAACATGAAGTAATATGGATCGGAGGAAACCCTAGCCCCACCGCGCCGCAGCCCCCCTCCCTAGCCCCTCTCGCGGCGCCGCCGCCGGAGGAAACCGTCGGGCGAAGCCCGTGCGGTGGACGGCGGCGGCGGGGCCTCTCCGCTCGCGCGTGCAGCGCTGATCTCGGCGGCGCGGATCCTGGCGGGGGAGGCTCGGCCCCCGGTGCTCAGGTTGATGCGGCGGCCATCGGCGGTCCCCTCCGTCTCGCGCTCGTGTCGCTGCCCCTGCAGCGCCTCCCTGGCTGATGGCTCGGCCATCCGCCCGGCGAGGCGGCGCCGGCTCTGCTCGGCGCGTCGGGGCGGGGTGGCAGCCTTCCCTCCTGTTCCTGGTGGTGTCCGGCCGTCTGGAGGTGTCCGCGGTCGCTGCGTTCGAGCTGGCGCTGTGGGCGTCAGATCTGGTCTGCGCCGAGATCTGACCTGCCGACTCTATCGGCAGCGAGGTTGGTGGCTCCTGCGGGACGGTGGCGCCGCCGTCGCGTTGGAGGTGCTTGGGCCAGCGGGTTTGCAGGTCGACGGCCCTGTGGTTTTCCTCGGTTCCGTTCGATTGTGTGGGGTTGTGGGCTCTAGGTTGCTCCGGGCGAAAGCCTGACGACGCGGCGTCCGCGGACGTCGCTTTCCTTCTTGGAGGGTTGTCGTGGAGCTCTCCTTTCCCCTCAACCTCGGCGCTCATCTTCAGGTGAAATCCTAGGCCTTGCGGTGCAGGGCCGGACGACGGCGTCGCTTCACGTCGCATCCCCTCTTGAGGGCGTCGTCTTGAAGATCGAGTCCCCCTGCGTGCTTTCCCTGGGCTGGACTTGCACGGCATCGCGGCTGGTGGCCGGCGATGTGAGAGTGCCGTGCAGCGTCTTGTGTGGCAACGATGGCGTGGATGGGCGATGGTTTGGTCGCGGCAAGACCTTGTTAGTCGGCTTCCGGCGTGTCCGAGTGTCTTCGTGCTAGCCTTCCCCTGCCGTGAAGTCGGAGCTGCTATGTTCGTTCAAGTTTCTTCTTCTGAGCAGCGTACGATGACCTGCAAGGGCGGTCCGGTGGTGAAGGTCTTCTTCGGCGCGGGTCTTGCGCATCTCCTCTTCAAAGCTCGCCTCAGAGTCGGAGCTGCCTGTCTCTGTGTGAGGAGTCACCTGTTTGGCATAGGCTGACTTGAGCTATGTGGTGCCGCTTCGGTGAGGTCTCCTTTGGTGGTTGTTTCTTGGTGAAGTCGGAGTCGCCGCAGGGTGATGACGATGACGTTGGTGGGCAACCTCGACTGCGACTCTCTCTTCGGTGGTGTGTGCAGCTTTTGTGGGTTGCCAGGGTGGCTTTGTGCCGGTTTTCGGCCGGTTTCCCGCTAATAAACTGGTCAACATCTGTACTTCTGCTCTATTAATGAAAATGGCAAGTCTTTTGCCTTGTTTCAAAAAAAAATATATCTAGATATATCTATATTAGCATGAAGTAATATAGATCGGAGGGAGTACTAGTTAAGTCAGGATCCATAGCGATCCAAGTTGTTGTGGACGCATCAAAATCTACGTAACCTAACAGGCGCATGACCACATCCAGCATCAGGTTGATGCAAAGAGCAATTCCATCAATCCCTATTCTCTTATCCATCGCTCGATCTCTCTAGTGCACCTTCTCCACCTCATCCTCCCTTGGATCGATAGCTAGTGGAACCCTCGCATTCAGCACTACCCCTCTGGCTAAAATAGCCGGCTATAGCTGATAGTTGCGATTTTTTTCGAAGTTACCACAGGCAATAGTCATTTGGGGTGTGTTCGGTTGTAGGATGAGATAGAATGGAATGGAATGGTTCCATTCCACTGGAACGGAACGGTTCCATTCCACTCCATTCGCGTGTTCGGTTGGGAGGAAAATAGGTAGAATGGAATGTCTCCATCTAAGCTTAATTTTGAGCCTAAACTGAATTTACTTTGTGCTAAACTACTGGAATCGTCGCCGCCGCCCGCTGGAATCGCCGCCGCCGCGCCCCGCGGGAACCTCCGCAGCCGCTCGCAGGAATCGTCGCCGCCGCGCCCCACAGGAACCGCCGCCGCCGCTCGCAGGAATCGCCGCGTCGTGAAGCAGCCGCACCTGCCTGAACCGCCGTCGCCGCGCCGTGGGCCCGGCCGCTCCGTCCGCCTCGGGCCGCCACGCCGTGGGCCGCCGCGCCGGGATGGCTGGCGCTGGCGCTGCTCCGGTCGCCGCGCGCGCCCGGGCTGGCTGGAGAGGGAGCGCGGAGGAGCGCAGAGGAGGGCTGCGCAGGGCCGCGGGGAGCTCGGAGGGAGAGAGAGGAGGTGGAGGGAGAGAGAGAGATTAGCGTGAGGGAGAGAGAGAGATTAGCGCCCGTTCCACTCGGTCCGGCCGTTTTGGCCGGACGAGTGCGTTCCGGATATGGAGCGAATATTCCCTTCTGAGGAACGCCCCGGTTCCATCCCAGTTGACAACCGAACACGAGAATGCCTCCTAGGAATGGAACGGTTCCATTCCGTTCCAGTGTATTCCACAACCGAACGGACCCTTGGTGAAGAGCACGTGCCACACGGCAACTGGCCCGAAACGGCCTGACGTCACACGCCTCCAGGTGAATCCCACCGCGGTGACGTGGTTTTTCTTTTGTTGTATCTACCATGGTTTGTCGTGTGTCCATATATGGTACTCGGCAAAGGAGAGCGGCTTCACTTGTGGACTCACATTTGCCGAGTGCCACCAAATGAAAATATGAAAAGGAAGATTTTAGTTTTTGCAGAAATTCGGATTTTATATATTTTTTATTTTTAAAAAACCTAAAATTAATAATTGCATCCTGCATAAAGATTACTATCATTTTTACCCAATTTTTAGATTTTCAAATTTTTAGGTTTTAGGTTTGGCAAAAAAATATTTAATTAATTAATAAAATTAAAAATAATACAAATTAAAAAGTTAATGTTTATTTATTTGTTCAAGATTACTATTACATCATTACTTTTGTTTATTAAAAGAATTATTTGAAATTTAAACAATAAAGAAATGTGACATCGACCAACATGTTAATAGGATTGATATGATATTACTATCACATACATGCGCGCGAAGCACTTGGATGCGGAACGGGATGGAACTCGGAAGTTAAGCGTGCTAGTGCTAGAGTAGTGGGAGGATGGGTGACCGAGCGGGAAGTTTGACCACGAGTATGTAATTTGACTAGAGATAAGTGTAGTTAGAGATAGAGACTAAACTATGCAAATAACAGAAATAGTAGAAATTCTAAAAAAAAAAAAAAAAGAGGGAGTGAACAATAATTAGAAACCCAAATGAATTAAAAAATAACTGAAATAGCCTTTAGTCCGGTTCGTGTTACAAACCGGGACTAAAGGTCCTTCCCCCGCGATGCCAGCGCCACGGCGGGCCTTTAGTCGCGGTCGTAAGCAACCACGACTAAAGGGGGGCCTTTAGTCGCTAAGATTGCTACTCGCGGTTGCGCAACCGCGACTAATGGCTGTTGCGAACCGCGACCAAAGCCGCTTTTCTACCAGTGACCCGGACAGGCTTTTTTTTCCTATTTGCCAAGTCTTTTTAGTGCACGGCAAAGAATTTGTTTCATGTAGTGACACCTGCAAGATCCTCGTCAGTTTGACCGCGTAGCTTTATTTTCAAAGTGGGGTGAAAACCTATTTCAAGGAACGAATTCATCGCAATAGAGTATTTTCAGTAAACAATAAGTTTTGTAAAGTTTGATCAAAACTATAGAAAAAAGTATCAACATGTACAACACTAAGACAATATTATTAGAATTATTATAAAATATATTACTTCATATTATATGCATTTTGCATTGTAGATATAGAACTTTTTGTTATATACTTGAACAAACTTTCCAAAGTTTGGTTCTGACTAAACCTATAACGTGGGATAATTATAAACAACGGAAGTAGTACTCGGTGTATCAACCGCTAATTCAGCCTTCTAATTGAGGAAAAGTATAGCATAATCAAAATTCCCTATATTCGTTAGGACTACAAAATCACATGCACGCTTGATCAAGTCGTTAGTAGTAGCAATGCAGGGTCTTGTGTTGATTTATTTCACGTCATAGTACAATTGAATAGCTCGGTGGCGAGATGATATCACTTGTGTTCATTCATATATATATATATATATACACATCGGCCGGCCCATTTATAAATACATGAGTTGAATGTAGAAAGACCAACAACTCACGAGTCACGAACTATATTTCTGAGAAGAACGAAGCGAGAGATGCAAGACAGCTGTGAAGTAACATGGCGGTCTTGGAATAGGATGCATCAGAGAAATAAGTTCTACATTAGTGACATGTTGCACATTGCATATACTAGCAGAAAGTTCGTGCTATGCACGTTGTGGCCTATGATCATGGTGCTAATAATGTTAAGATATTAGATATAGTGCATTTTATAAATCAAAACTAACAATAAATTGTTAGACTTGTTACATTTTGAGAAAACTTATTTTATGACTCGCGTTTATATTGTTAATAGAGATTGCTAAACTTTGTTGCCGAACATAACATGTTAGATTTTGAAAAGCGGTTATGAGTTATATGTTTGCTTCTTAATTAAACTCATGTACACCCTCCATTCTCATGAACAAGGCGTAACTTTTTTTGTCTAGCAGACTAAGAGCATCTCCAGCCGTCTCCCCAACGAGGCCCCCGGCAGCCGTTTTTTACATCCGGACGGTGTTATTCGGTCCAGACGCGCCCCCCGCTCCTCGTTTCCCCCGGATTTGGCCTTTCATCCGTTCGGAGAGCCCAGGTCATCCCCGCCCCCCGGGGTGCACTCGGGGACTCCGGACGAGAGAAAAGCGGGGACGGACCCGCTCTGTCGGCGAGAGAACACACGAACCCCACCACTTTGTCGATGCAAGTCCCCCCTCTCCTCCGTTGCTCTGTTGCCGCCGGCACCACCCCTCGCCAATCCGCCGGCCGGTTGCCTCAACTCCGCCGTTCCTCCACCCAGCAGCCTATATTCCGCCGCCCGTCGTGCCCTCTGCCTATTTTCCGCCGTCGGGCAGCTCCCTCGCGTCGCTCCTCGTCGACACATCCGCCAGGTGTTCGTCCATTTGCCTGGCCGGACATGGAATCCGACGAGGAGGAGGAGCAGATGTTCGCCGAGCTTTTTGAAGAAGAAATGGCAGCCGCCGCCCAAGACGAGAAGCACATGCTGATCCTCGCTTTCCTGTCCGGCTTGTACGCCGAGTCGGCCATTGGTCGTCGTGGTGGGTCGGCACTAGGTCGCCGGAAGTGCAAGCCAAGGCAGCGAATGGAGGGCTACTGCATGCTCTACGCCGACTACTTCGCCAACAATCCATTGCACAGTGAGGCTTTTTATGCGTCGTTTTAAGATGAGCCGGAAGCTCTTCCTGAAAATTGTGTATGCCCTTCGAGAGTACGACTCCTATTTCAGATGCAAGTTGGATTGCACCGGCATGGCAGAGTTTTCCGCCCTCCAAAAGTGCACGGTGGCTATGCGGATGCTGGCATATGGAGCTCCTGGTGATTCTACCGATGACTATCTTCGGATGGCGGAGTTCACCGCCCTTGATTGTTTCTACCGGTTCTGCAGGACGGTGATAGCAGTGTTCGGGGCAGTCGAAGACACTGCTACGATCCTCGTTGTCAATGAAGCTCGAGGATTTTCAGGGATGCTTGGAAGCATTGACTGCATGCATTGAAAATGTAGGGAATGTACAAGGGTCACAAAAAAGGCTGCACTATGATACTTGAGGCAGTGGCTACCCATGACCTCTGGATTTGGCACTCCTTCTTTGGAATGCCGGGATCCAACAACGACATCAACGTCTTGCAGTGCTCGCCAATCTTCTCCAAGCTTGTTGAGGGTCATGCTCCCCCGGTTAACTTTGTGATCAATGGCCGGTAGTACAACAAGGGATACTATCTTGCAGACGGTATCTATCCAAAGTGGGCAGCATTTGTGAAGACTATCTCAGGCGCCGTCCTCCCGAAGGAGGTGGAGTTTGTCAAGCTACAAGAAGATTGCCGAAAGGACGTCGAGCGTGCATTTGGTGTCCTCCAGCAGAGATTTGTTGTATTCCGGTTTCCGCTTTGACTTGGTCCAAAGATCAGATGTGGGAGATGATGAACTGTTGTGTGTGCTTACACAACATGATTATCGAGATGAGCGGAAGTATCCGGTTCCTCTGAGCGAACAAGCTGCACCATATGACAGAGAGGGTCCTCTTGCACAACCTAACCACCAAGTGTCGGTATCGTGGGCTGCGTTCATCGCTATCGTCAGGAGATTCGAGACTCCACAATGCATCAACAGCTGCAGGATGATCTGGTGGATCACATATGGACGCTTCGAGACAATACCAACTAGTTTCCATTTGATTTGTTTCAAAACTTATCTTGTTTTGTTGAACTGTAACGCTTATTTGAAAAAATAAGCCAAATGTTGCCATAACTAGTCAAATTCGGCGAATTATGCAAAAAATTTGGCATCCAGGGACTTTTCTCATTGAAAAAAACACCGTCCGGCTGTCTACTAGGGAGACGGCTGAAACTTCAGTGCTCTCCTGACAAAACTTTCGTCCAATCCGACGCTAAATAGCGTCGAATTTGGGGCCGGAGAGCCCAACGGCTGGAGATGCTCTAAGAAGACCTCTACGACATCGAATCTTTCTCAACTTACTCCTATTAAATCGTGAGGTTTACATTCCCCGTAAATCAATGTCACACATTCGATGACTTTCGTCTGATACATGTACGATACCAAAATCAGGCAGTGCGTGGTTTTCTTGTTGGCCCATCTCACGGTGGAGCTCAAAAAAGCAACTCGCATAAGAATGATCTATGTACGGTGAGGTGTTTCCTTAGGGCATCTTATCTTCAGCGGGCGCGATGCAAACCGACGCTGAGTGATTGTTTGTATTCGCTGGGCCGAAAATACGTCTGGTATCACCTCCAGCGGCGACGCAAAATGATCGGACCGTCCGCGGCGACGCAAACCTGGCCCAAATATGCGTCCGGATCCGTCTTGGACGCTGCGCGGACGCGCAAAGTCCGCTCGTCGTCTGGCGGACGTTTCGTCGGGCCCGCTGCAGGCCGACGAAGCTGATGCGTCTTTTTCACGCGCCAGCGGCACCGCTGGTTGCAAGGCCACGTTAATGGCGATGCTCTCGGCTGCCGAGCGGCCCGCCCTACCTCCGGCCAACCACGTTAATGGCGACGCCACGCGTCCCTCGGTCATCGCCTGCCTCCGGCCTATATAAATATGGTTACGGCCAGACGAAGCCAGGAGTGGAGGTTTCTGGGGCATCGTCCCAAGCTAGATTTTCCAGTTTGGGTGACTGGGTGTGCCCTCGAATGTTCTTTCTTGGCAGGGAACAAACGGAAATCAACACAACTGGTTTCTTTTTTAAAAATATTTTTATTTGTGTCAACCATGGTTCAAACTATGTATTAGTTTGTGTAAACCATGTTCCAAACTGTGTATTAGTTTGTGTAAAATAATGTTCCGATATGTAATATTTGGAACTATGTTTAAATGGAGAGGAGAAAAAAACAAGTAAAAAAATGCGTCGCCCCGCTGGAGCCACCTCAAGACGCAAACGGACGCGCAGACAAAAGCAGTCATTTTAGCCGTCCGCGACGCGACGCAAACGAACGCGCGCGGATAATAAAATGTGTCGCGCGTTTATCTCCTCCATGCAATGCAACGGACAATCAGTACCCCTTCCTCCAAGTTCATGCATGTCCAATAGCATGGCCACAACTTTATAAAGTTGCGCCATGGTCAGATCTTCTATATCCATACTCTTGAGGTCTTACTCCCACAGCAGCAGCTACAGAAGATCCCAAGTAGCAAAAAATTCCAATCAGTTGACCGTGAGGCAGCTGTGTTTGGCCGTGAAAGCTCTAGAAAGATCGTGACTGTAGCCTCGTTTTGGCACGCATTTGTTGAGGGCTAAGAACATCAGCCGTTCGATCAAGTAGCTAGGAAATTGATTAGTGGTTAAGATTTTTCATGTGAAACAAATCGACGGCTCATAGTTGGTTGCACGTACCAGTGATGGCTAGTCAAAATTCAAAAACTGGTGTATTATATATCAGATGTCCCCGCGAAGGGACACTGGTGTATTATATAGTGGTATAGATTAGTTAATGGAACCAGTTAGGCCTCCTCTCAGCGTTTTGGCACTGTCAGCCGTTGGATTCAGTGATTGAACGCTCAAGATTGCTTGGTCCTCGCACCGCGTCCTTGTGTCTCGTTGTCACCGCACGTTCCTGCTCGTCCAGGTCGGCCCACGTGTCTGGGCCGCTTCTCTGAAAATTGACCTGGACGGCCTGTGGTGAATTGAGTCGAGGCATGTGAATTGCATAGTCCATAATGCTAGGGTTGGCCCAGTTTGGTTCTTCTGTTTTTTCTCCGCATCCCCATGACCGTCTCTACCCCTTCCGAGCACTGCGGCTCCTGCTTACAGCGACTACTCGTGGCGGCGCCTCGACCAATCCTCATTCAGGTGCACAGCTCGTGATGAAGCTTCATCATCTTCCTCTCGTATTTTATGCGAATAATCTCGATCTCCCTTGTATAACCGTTCATCTCTGCTTTCTGTTTTCCCCAGTTTGGTTTGCAATTAGCCCCATGGCGGTGGCGGCGGGCGGTAGGATTCGACCTGTACTCATTCGTTGTACCACGGTTTGATGTCCAGGTCAGTTCATTACTCCTGGTTAAACCGTCCGTGCAGGCGCCATATCTATGGTTTGGTTCATTCGGCCGGAGGGGCAGTAAGTGGTGGCCACGGTGACACAAAGACCTCCTGTCACGTCGTTTGACTGTTAAATAGGCAGACAGAGATATGCTCCATCATGAAAGATCTTGGTTCATCGGCAAGGAGCAGCCTAGCTGTAACAGGAAATATGATGTCGTATCTTTCGGATTTTTTTTTGAACAAGTATCTTTCGGATTAGTGGTCACTATTGGTATAATATAGTTCGAGAAACCACAGACTTATCCCATATAGATGAAAATTCCAACATAAGTTGTTGCATCTTTCACCTGGACGAGCCGCGTTAGATCATGCAGTCCCATGTTCAATAATTACAGGACGGCACATCTTAATACTTATTTTTGTTCTTTCTTAGGATGACATGTGCTGGAACCGTGGAATTGGGGTCCTATAATAGTGGTCTCAAAGAGGTATGCAGATCAGCCAATGAACAGAGCTCTAAAAGAATGTCAACGCAAGAAGGCGTACAAAAAATGGTCACATCTGTGACGAGAGAAACTTCTTCTCCAGAAATAAGATCAGACCAAGAAATGAGGAAAATTGAAGTATTATATTTAATTTGGTTCCAGATAATAATCTGAAGTATGCTCTGAACCCTGCAGGCGAAAGCATACAAAGACTTGAACATTCTTGAAGCAGCTCGTGGTAGAGCAGAAATAGAAATTTCACATCTAGGATGATTAATCCAACAAAATATCAGGAGGCAACGACAACAAGATCAGCCCTGGGTCACCGTGGCATCGTTCCCGCCGCTGGGAGCTGTACAATAGACTCTGTGGTTGAGCCTCGCCTAAAGTGTGTCTACGTTGAGCATGGACCTCATGGTGATTAGTACTGATGGTGATGGTGCTAGCCTGCCAAGGAATGTAAAACGTTGTTCTTCCAATTTTCCACATCATGTCTGTAGTCGGTCATAGTATCGTCGCGGGGTTCAGTCACATGCTTGCAAACTAATTAAATGTTGTTTCACCAAGAGGGTTCAGAGTATATCTATCCGTCATTTGGATGGACAAATCCCACTCTTGATCCATGGGCTTTAACTCTCACTTTCTGAGTACCCAATGCCACATTTATAACCACCTAGTTATGAAGTGACGTTTGATGTCATCAAAGTATTATTCCGGTGTTAGTGATTAAAGTGATCTCATGGTCGAAGGATTTTAAGTTACTATGTACTTGAGAGCTACAGGAAAAAAACTTAATGAATTGATCTAATTGCTATGCTTAGTATGGGTGTGTGTCCATCATATCATTCTCATAATGATATGATCTTATTATTAACAACATCCAATGTTCATGATCAGGAAACCATGATCATCAATTAATTAACAAGCTAGTTAAACAAGAGGCTTACTAGGGACTCTGGTTTGTTTACAAAACACACATGTATCAATCCAATTAGTACAATTATAGCATGGAATGTAAACTTTTATCTCAAACACGATGATATGATAATAACTATTTTATGATTGCCCTCAAGCATATCTCCAACAAAATCATAGATTGGTGTCTAAGAGAGGAGGGGGTTTCACTAATCCACTAGGGATGGTGGAGGCATAAGCCTCATTTGGTACATCCTATTCTCTTTAATGAAGGGGGAGTCTATATATAGGGAGACACTAAGGAGAGTTAGTTTAGGCATAACCGCATAAAAGGGGTTACATGGGCCTTGGCCCGAATTGATTTGTAGCAGGCGCCTCACTTAGTCCGGAGACTTTGGTGTATGTAGGTCGGAGACTCCGGTCTTGATCTTCATGGGCCGGAGACTCTGGTGTGAGTCGACGAGGCTGAAGACTCTAGTGTAGTTGTGCCTGGAGTTTCTTCCATCTCCTCTTCCATGCTTCCACCACCTCGGCCTTGAGTCCTCGAGCATCCATGGCATCCCCACTTCCTTCGTACTTAGCGATGTATTCCTATCATGATCAGATGACGGAGTATGAAGTAGCATACCATTCATGAGAGACAATTGTAGTCAAGCATAAAGGAGAAGATTCACCTTTGCTTGATGTGTCGGTGTTGACGCACATGATGCGGTGGACACCGAGGGTCGGACTGCATCAAAGGGTCCTTCATCGAAAAATTACTTTTAAGTAATGTTTCACGCTTTTTAAAAGTTATATATCATTTTAATCAATAATATGCCATCCCCATATAATATCAGAAATGCTACAGTGGTCCCACTCACTTTCTTGTAAATACAAACTTCTTCATAAGTTTGGACAAATCCAAACCCATTGATCACTTCATCAATGCAGAGATTTCAACTTCGGGATGCTTGCTTCAGTATACAAATGGATCACTGAAGTTTGCACACCTTGTAAGCATCCTTAGGATTGACAAAACCCTTGGGCGACACAGACTATGTGCATGACGATGGCTTGAAGCCGCAGAACGGCGGTGGCGACATCCCAGGTGAGGACTTGGAGCTGCAGATCGGTGGCGGCGACTTTGCAGGCGAGGAGCCGTGCAAAGACACTTTGGACTACCTCGGTCTCCTTGCGTACGAGCATGATTAGGCAGCGGCCATCAAGAAGGAGGACAAGGTTCCTTAGCAGCCCGCCAAACTGGACGACGACGAAGCCCTTGGGATCACTAGTAGAAACAAGGGCTTTCGTTTTTTGCCCCAGATGGCTTTTGGAATATGTAAGTACTTTATTAATTAGTATGTGTTAGTGATACGTCCAATTTGCATCACTATTTTGTATCATAATTTGCTGTTATTCATTGATATATTTCATATTGGGACACAATACTTATGTTATTTCATCTATTTTGCATGTTTCATCATCATTGGAGGATCAAGCACCGGAGCCAGGATTCTGCTGGAAAAAGCACCGTCGAACGCAATATTTCGGAAGATCGTGTGGAAGGGAATTTCACGAAAATTCCTATTTTTCCAGATGACGGAGGGAGCAAAAGGGGAAGAAGAGAGGGGCCACTGTGGGCCAGACCATAGGGCGGCGCGGCCCAGGCCCGGCCGCGCCACCCTATGCTCTGGGGGCCCACGACCCTTTCGCCTCCTTTTCTTCGCGTACTCCTTCGTCCCGAAAACCTAAGCCACAGAGGGATCCTCACGAAGGGTTACAGCCGCCTCTGCGGGGCGGAGAACACCAGAGAGAAAAGAGCTCTCCGGCGGGCAGGAATCCGCCGGGGAACTTCCCGGAGGGGAAATCGACGCCATCGCCATCGTCATCGAGCGGGACATCATCTCCATCATCATCATCATCATCTCCACCATCTACACCGCCATCACCACCGCTGCACCTCGTCATCGCTGTAGCAATTCGGGTTAAATCTTGATTGTTTGATAGGGGAAACTCTCCCGGTGTTATTCTATACTTGTTGTAGATGCTATTGAGTGAAACCATTGAACCAAGGTTCATGTTCAGATTGTTATTCATCATCATATCACCTCTGATTGTATTCCATATGATGTCTCGTGAGTAGTTCGTTTAGTTCTTGAGGACATGGGTGAAGTCTAAATGCTAGTAGTGAATTATGGTTGAGTAATATTCAATGTTATGATATTTAAGTTGTGGTGTCATTCTTCTAGTGGTGTCGTGTGAACGTCGACTACACGACACTTCACCATTCATGGGCCTAGGGGAGTGCATCTTGTATTCGGTTGCTAATTGCGGGGTTGCCGGAGTGACAGAAACCTAAGCCCCCGTTAGTATATCGATGCGGAGGGATCGCAGGATCTCGAGTTTAAGGCTGTGGTTAGATTTATCTTAATTACTTTCTTGTAGTTGCGGATGCTTGCAAGGGGTATAATCACAAGTATGTATTAGTCCTAGGAAGGGCGGTGCATTAGCATAGGTTCACCCACACAACACTTATCAAAACAATGAAGATTAATCAGCTGTATGTAGCGAAAGCACTAGACTAAAATCCCCGTGTGTCCTCGAGAACGTTTGGTCATTATAAGTAAACAAACCGGCTTGTCCTTTGTGCTAAAAAGGATTGGGCCACTCGCTGCAATTATTTCTCTCGCATTTTATTTACTTGTACTTTATTTATCCGCAATATCAAAACCCCCTGAATACTTGTCTGTGAGCATTTACAGTGAATCCTTCATCGAAACTACCAACACCTTCTGCTCCTCGTTGGGATCGACATTCTTACTTATCGAAGATACTACGATACACCCCTATACTTGTGGGTCATCAAGACTATTTTCCGGCGCCGTTGCCGGGGAGTGAAGCGCTATTGGTAAGTGGAATTGGTAAGGAAAACCTTTACTGTTTGTGCTGATTTTATTTCTGCCTGCTGCTATAATCATTATGGAGAGATCTTCTCTTCAATTTCTATTTGGGAAATCTACTACTACTGCAACGGTAGTGGATGAAGCGCCAGGTGAGGAAGTAGTACCATATAAAATACCTACGAAAATTATTGAACGTGTTATGGATAACCGCTATGAAGGGGATGGAACTGTCCATCCCGGTGATCATTTACTATTTTTGCATGAATTATGCGGGTTATTCAAATGTGCAGGTATTTCCATGAATGAAGTTAGGAAGAAACTATTCACTATATCGCTGTCTGGTAAAGCGGCGCACTGGTATAAATTGCTGAAGAATGGTGATTCTATTGATTGGGAGGACATTGTGCCTTTATTCTATTCCAAATTTTATCCTCCAAGTGAAATTCACAAAGATCGGAACCGCATATATAATTTCTGGCCTCATGATGGAGAAAGTATTGCCCAAGCTGGGGGAGATTGAAGTCTTTAATGCTCAAATGCCCCATTCATGAGCTTCCTGGTAATGTTATTATTGATAATTTCTATGCAAGACTTTCTTTTCAAGACAAGACCTTGCTGGATACTTCTTGTTCTGGATCATTTACACGCAAGAATGAAGAGTTTAAAAGGGACCTTCTTGATCGGATCCAAGAAAATACTGAAGGATGGGAGAACGACAAAGATAGAGAATCAGGTATAATTTATGATTATAAATGCATTGAAGCTTTTATGGATACTGATAAATTTCGTAATATGAGTGCTACATATGGTCTTGATTCCCAAGTTGTTGCAAATCTTTATAGAGCTTTTGCCTCTCATTATGAACTGCCTAAGAAGAATTTTGATAAGTATCATGAACCGTATAAAGATAAAATTGATTCATCTGTAAACAAATGTGTAGTGATTGAAACTGTTGATAATGTTATTCCTGAAGCTTATATTGAAAAAACTCCTTTCCCTGCTAAAATGAAGGAGTACTCTGTCATATCTAGTGCAGTTAATAAAAGTGAAAAGAAACCTAAAGAACCTGAAGAACAAATTAAAATTGAACCTGCTGTTGCAATAGTTAAAGATCTTGTGACTGAGAATGTGGAGGATGGTCATATTATTTTCTGTGAAGATGCTTCTAATATTGTTTCACATCCTAATAAACCCAAACAAGTTAGTGTTCCTATGCTATCTGTTAGAATTGGTGATCATTGCTATTATGGTTTATGTGATATTGGTGCAAGTGTTAGTGCTATACCTTATGAACTTTACACGGAGATTATGCACGAAATTGGTTCTTGTGAACTTGAAGATATTGATGTGGTTATTCATCTGGCTAATAGAGAAACTATTTCTCCAATTGGTATTGTTCGAGATGTGGAAGTTCTATGTGGTAAGATTAAATATCCTGCTGACTTTTTGGTACTTGGTTCTGCTGCTAGTGATTATTGTCCTATCATTTTTGGTAGACCTTTTCTAAATACTTGTGGAGCTATTATAGATTGTAAGAAAGAGAAAATTTTGACTAGATTTGCTGGTGAACCTTATGAATTTAACTTTTCTAAATTTACCAAAACTCCTTATAAAGTTGACTTGCCTAGTAATGATTTTAAAATGGAGCAGTGTGCATCTATTGTTCTTGTTCCTAATAACCCTTTGCAGCAACATTTGGAGAATAGTGAAAGTGAAGCTTTTAGGAAAGAAAGAGATGAGCTTGAGGAAATTTTTCGTCGCCAACCTATTCTCAAGCATGATTTACCGGTGGAAGATCTGGGTACAACACCACCACCGAAGGAAGATCCTGTTTTTGATCTAAAGCCTTTACCTGATAATCTTAAATATGCTCATATTGATGATAAGAAAATATATCCTGTTATTATTAGTTCTAAGCTTTCAGAAATTGAGGAAGAAAGGTTATTGGAAATATTGAAGAAACACCGAGGAGCTATTGGCTATACTCTTGATGATTTGAAAGGGATTTCTCCTTCTATTTGCCAACATGCTATTAATATGGAAGAAGATGCAAAGCCTGTTGTTGAACATCAACGTCGTCTAATTCCGAAGATGAAGGAAGTGGTAAGGAATGAGGTATTAAAACTTCTTGAAGCTGGTATTATATATCCTATTGCTGATAGTAGATGGGTTAGTCCTGTGCATTGTGTTCCTAAGAAAGGAGGAATGACTGTTGTGCCTAATGATAATGATGAGCTTATTCCTCAAAGAATAGTTGTAGGTTATAGAATGTGCATTGATTTTCGAAAAGTTAATAAAGTTACTAAGAAAGATCATTACCCTTTACCCTTTATTGATCAAATGTTAGAGAGGTTGTCTAAAAATACTCATTTTTGCTTTCTTGATGGTTATTCTGGGTTTTCACAAATTGCTGTTAAAGCTAAAGATCAAGAGAAAACCACTTTTACTTGTCCTTATGGAACTTATGCTTATAGGCGTATGCCTTTTGGTTTATGTAATGCTCCTGCTACTTTTCAAAGATGCATGTCTGCTATTTTTCATGGTTTTTGCGAAAGTATTGTAGAGGTGTTCATGGATGATTTTTCTGTCTATGGGAATTCTTTTGATAATTGCTTGCGAAACCTCGATAAAGTTTTGCAGAGATGTGAAGAAACTAACCTTGTTCTTAATTGGGAGAAATGCCATTTTATGGTTAATGAAGGAATTGTATTGGGACATAAAATTTCTGAGAAAGGTATTGAAGTTGATAGAGCTAAAGTTGAAGCGATTGAGAAGATGCCCTATCCGAGGGATGTTAAAGGTATTCGTAGTGTTCTTGGTCATGCTGGGTTTTATAGGAGATTTATTAAAGATTTCTCTAAAATTTCAAAGCCTCTTACTAATCTTCTTCAAAAAGATGTACCTTTTGTTTTTGATGATGATTGTAAGGAAGCTTTTGAAACTTTAAAGAAAGCCTTAACAACTGCTCCTGTAGTTGAACCTCCTGATTGGAATTTGCCTTTTGAAATTATGTGTGATGCTAGTGATTTTGCTGTAGGCGCTGTTCTTGGACAGCGAGTAGATAAAAAATTAAATGTTATTCATTATGCTAGTAAGACTCTTGATGCTGCTCAAAGAAATTATGCTACAACTGAAAAAGAATTGTTAGCTGTAGTCTTTGCTTGTGATAAGTTTAGACCTTATATTGTTGATTCAAAAGTTACAATTCATACTGATCATGCTGCAATTAGATACCTTATGACAAAGAAAGATGCTAAGCCAAGGCTTATTAGATGGGTACTTCTGTTGCAAGAATTTGATTTACATATTATAGATAGGAAAGGTGCTGATAATCCTGTTGCTGATAATTTGTCTAGATTGGAAAATATTGCTTATGATCCTGTTCCTGTTAATGATAGTTTTCCAAATGAACAATTGGCTGTAATAAAGGTGAGCTCGCGAGAGAGCCCTTGGTATGCAGATTATGCTAACTTTATTGTTTCGAAGTATTTGCCTCCAACCTTTTCAGCTCAGCAAAGGAGGAAATTCTTTTATGACTTGAGGCATTATTTTTGGGATGACCCACACTTATATAAAGAAGGAGTGGATGGTATTATGCGAAGATGTGTTCCTGAATATGAACAACAGGAGATATTGAATAAATGTCATGGAAGTGTTTATGGAGGACATCACGCTGGAGATAGAACCGCGCAAAAGGTTCTACAATCAGGTTTTTATTGGCCAACACTCTTCAAAGATGCAAGGAAATTTATTTTATCTTGTGATGAATGTCAAAGAGTTGGTAATATCTCTAGACGCAATGAAATGCCTATGAATTATACTCTTGTTATTGAACCATTCGATTGTTGGGGATTCGACTTCATGGGACCTTTCCCTTCTTCAGACGGTAACACTCATATACTTGTCGCTGTTGATTATGTTACTAAATGGGTAGAAGCTATACCTACAAAAAGTGCTGATGGTGAGACCTCTATAAAAATGTTGGTAGATATTATATTTCCTAGATTTGGAGTACCTAGATATATTATGACTGATGGAGGTTCTCATTTCATTCATGGAGGTTTTAGAAAAACTCTTGCTAAGTATGGTATTAATCATAGAATTGCTTCTGCTTATCACCCTCAAACTAGCGGTCAAGTAGAATTATCAAATAGAGAGATTAAAGCTATCTTGGGTAAGACTGTTAATAAATCTAGAAAGAATTGGCCTAGCAAATTGAAAGAAGCGTTATGGGCTTATAGAACTGCTTATAAAAATCCTATGGGAATGTCACCTTATAAAATGGTTTATGAAAAGCTTGTCATTTACCTTTAGAACTAGAGCACAAAGCTTATTGGGCTGTTAGAGAACTAAATAAAGATCCTAAATTAGCCGGTAATAAGAGGTTGTTGCAATTAAGTTCTCTAGATGAATGGAGAAGTGAAGCTTATGAAAATGCTAAACTCTTTAAAGAAAAAGTTAAGAAGTGGCATGATAGAAGGATCATCAAAAGAGAATTTAATGTTGGAGATCAAGTTCTATTGTATCGGTCTCGTCTCAGATTCTTTGCAGGGAAATTACTCTCGAAGTGGGAAGGACCATATGTTGTTGAGGAGGTGTATCGTTCAGGAGCAATTAAAATTAGCTCTCTCCAAGGCAATGCCACACAAGTGGTGAATGGACAAAGACTCAAGCATTATATCTCGGGCGATTTTTATAATGTTGATGTTGATATTATTCAAGTGGAAACACCGGAGGCTTTCATTAAAGGACAAATTGACAGTCCGCCAGAACTGGACTTTGAATAGGTAACAGTATAGGTAATAAAAAGTCCGCGTTTACCTTTCCGAACATTATTTCTGCTGTTTTTGGAAAATATGAAAAATTACGGAATCGAAACGGAGTGGAAAAGACGCACGAGGGTGCCACCATAGGCCGGCGCGGCCTGACCTGGGCCCGCGCCGACCTATGGTCGGCCGCCTCGCCCCTTTCCGACTCGTTTTCGACCTGGAACCTTCCTTTTGTCGTAAAAATATTTGCTATATAATCCCCGGACCCCTGGAGGTCCGTAATATCGTTTTCTCGTCGTGTTTCGTTTCGAGCTGTTTTCTGCCAGATTTGTTTTGATCTAGAAGCACCATGGTCTCCAACAATAAAGACAAGGGGCCTTGGAGGGAAGAGATAGATGAAAGGATCAATAAGGATAAGGAGAAGATAGCATCAGCAAAAGGAGAGTGGGAAACTACGAGGAGTAAGCCAATCTTGGTGGGATCGGTTAACACTGGGCGTTCTTTTTCTCATAACTTGCAGGGAGCTCTTCCGCCTGCTCTGGACCTCGAGTCTTTCCCTTGTGTGGAGGAAGCAATACGGGTTGCTGATGAGTTTTGTGATCAATATCGTGCTCTAAGGAGGGAAGTGGAGATACTTCAGAGGAGAACCAGCGACTTCGCAGAATGCTGGAATATTACTCAAATCCCAGCACAAGGCCGTCACCGCCACACTCGGATAACAATGAGTCTTTTCAGGTTTTGGTGCAGAATTGCAAAATTGAGAAGCTGAAGCTGAAGGAGATCCTTATGAAGCGCGAGAGGAATCCATCGCCACCATCGCCAAAGGAGTACTTCATCATCGGTATTGGCATCCCCTTGGTTTGTTCCAAGCTTGGGGGAGTGCCGCGGTATCACATCACCACCACCTTTATCTTTTACTATCAAGTAGTGTCATATCATGAGTAGGGAAGTTATCATATAGAATAGTATGCAATGTGGAAGTATCTCTCTTAGTTAGTTATCTATGAATCCGTTGGTGTGAGTTATCGTTATGGAATATTAATGAGAAGTCTTATCATTTACTTTTTGCACACCTTATTTTAGTTTGCAATCTCCATTATATGATTATTCTTGACATGAGTATTGATATCACTTTGGGAACATTAAGTAAATCTATTTGGTTTTGGCAAACTTAGCATTGGTCAATAGCAACAACATCCTGATGTTTAATAAAAGAGAGAAATACACTTAGATACATTACTCCATTATCTCTATGCTTAGTATTCTTAAGTTAAAATTGCTTGTGCTTATGAGAAAGATGCATGATTGTTTCTATCATATGTATATTTGTTTGTTTCCTCAACCTTTATGCTTGCTATCAAACCTTGCTAGCCAAAGACCTGTATCGAGAGGGAATGCTTCTCATACATCCATAACCTTAGACCAAACCTATGCCATTTGTGTCCACCATACCTACCTACTACATGGTATTTTCTGCCATTCCAAGTAAATACTTCATGTGCTACCTTTAAATTATTCAAACTATACTACTTCTTATTTGTGTCAATGTTTTATAGCTCATGAGGAAGTATGTGGTGTTTTATCTTTCAATCTTGTTGGGCGAACTTTTCCTAATGGACTAGCGGCACATCCGCTTATCCAATAACTTTGCAATAAGAGCTGGCAATGAGGTTCCCAGCCTCAATTAATAACTTTCATTAATAATTCTCTTCACATGTTTTGCTCTGATTCATCAGTAAGCAACTTAATTTTGCAATAGACACTCCTCCATGGTATGTGAATGTTGGAAGGCACCCGAGGATTCGGTTAGCCATGGATTGAGAAAGCCAAGGTTGGGGGGAGTGTCATCCTAAATAAAACTAAAATACATGTGTAAACAAAAGAGAAGGGGGATGATCTACCTTGCTGGTAGAGATGCCGTCCCTCATGGGAGCCGCTCTTGGAAGGTTCGTTTGGCAAGGGGTTAGAGTGCCCGCTACCATTCGTTGACAACAACAAACACCGCTCAAAATCTTACTTTTATGCTCTTTATATGATTTCAAAACTTGAAAAGCTCTAGCACATGATTTAATCCTGCTTCCCTCTGCGAAGGGCCTGTCTTTTACTTTTATGTTGAGTCAGTATACCTATTTCCCTCTATCTTAAGCAAGCAATTGAGTTGTTGTGAACCAATCATTTATGCTATGATTCAGTTGATCATGTCTTTTATACTTTCTTGTTTAGTACCAATTTTATCCGAATGAATATGACTTTGAAGTTATCAATGATTATGAAGAGATTGTCATGCTTGAATATGAAAGTTCAGCTATAAAATCTAATATGAAAGCTTTGCTTAGAAGTACAATCCGTTAGTAGTTCTCTGACCAAGAACAAAGTTTGCCATCACCAATTATGATTTCTTATGCACCTTTACTTGTGATTTCTCTTTACTTATTTCGAGATGAGTTATATGAGGAAGTTGTTTACTAGAATGTCTTGTGTGAATGAATATGATGCTTCTTGTCCGTATTTTATTTATCGACTCTTCACTCCATAAACATGTGGTCTTGTTTATCGAGCTCAGTTTCGCTTGGGGACAAGCGAGGTCTAAGCTTGGGGGAGTTGATACGTCCAATTTGCATCACTATTTTGTATCATAATTTGCTGTTATTCATTGATATATTTCATATTGGGACACAATACTTATGTTATTTCATCTATTTTGCATGTTTCATCATCATTGGAGGATCAAGCACCGGAGCCAGGATCCGCTGGAAAAAGCACCGTCGAACGCAATATTTCGGAAGATCGACCGTGGAAGGGAATTTCACGAAAATTCCTATTTTTCCAGATGACGGAGGGAGGAAGGGGAAGAAGAGAGGGGCCATGTGGGCCAGACCATGGCGGCGCGGCCAGGCCCTGGCCGCGCCACCCCATGCTCTGGGGGCCCACGACCCTTTTCGCCTCCTTTCTTCGCGTACTCCTTCGTCCCGAAAACCTAAGCCACGAGGGATCCTCACGAGGGTTACAGCCGCCTCTGGGGCGGAGAACACCAGAGAGAAAAGAGCTCTCCGGCGGGCAGGAATCCGCGGGGAAATTCCCTCCCGGAGGGGGAAATCGACGCCATCGCCATCGTCATCGAGCGGGACATCATCTCCATCATCATCATCATCATCTCCACCATCTACACCGCCATCACCACCGCTGCACCTCGTCATCGCTGTAGCAATTCGGGTTAAATCTTGATTGTTTGATAGGGGAAACTCCCGGTGTTATTCTATACTTGTTGTAGATGCTATTGAGTGAAACCATTGAACCAAGGTTCATGTTCAGATTGTTATTCATCATCATATCACCTCTGATTGTATTCCATATGATGTCTCGTGAGTAGTTCGTTTAGTTCTTGAGGACATGGGTGAAGTCTAAATGCTAGTAGTGAATTATGGTTGAGTAATATTCAATGTTATGATATTTAAGTTGTGGTGTCATTCTTCTAGTGGTGTCGTGTGAACGTCGACTACACGACACTTCACCATTCATGGGCCTAGGGGAGTGCATCTTGTATTCGGTTGCTAATTGCGGGGTTGCCGGAGTGACAGAAACCTAAGCCCCCGTTAGTATATCGATGCAGGAGGGATCGCAGGATCTCAGAGTTTAAGGCCGTGGTTAGATTTATCTTAATTACTTTCTTGTAGTTGCGGATGCTTGCAAGGGGTATAATCACAAGTATGTATTAGTCCTAGGAAGGGCGGTGCATTAGCATAGGTTCACCCACACAACACTTATCAAAACAATGAAGATTAATCAGCTGTATGTAGCGAAAGCACTAGACTAAAATCCCCGTGTGTCCTCGGGAACGTTTGGTCATTATAAGTAAACAAACCGGCTTGTCCTTTGTGCTAAAAAGGATTGGGCCACTCGCTGCAATTATTTCTCTCGCATTTTATTTACTTGTACTTTATTTATCTGCAATATCAAAACCCCCTGAATACTTGTCTGTGAGCATTTACAGTGAATCCTTCATCGAAACTACTGCCAACACCTTCTGCTCCTCGTTGGGATCGACATTCTTACTTATCGAAGATACTACGATACACCCCCTATACTTGTGGGTCATAGAAAAAATTTAGATGGAATATGTAAGTACTTTATTAATTAGTATGTGTTAGAAATAATTTAATTACTTTGATTCATATTCATAAGTACTTTATTAGTATGTGTTAGAAAAAATTAGTAAGTACTTTATTAGTATATGTTAGACAAATGTAGTAATATTTGTTAGAAAATATTAGTGAAATTTATATGTTAGAGATATTTGTTAGAAAATATTAGTGAAATTTATATGTTAGAACTATTTGTTAGAAAATATTAGTGAAATTTATATGTTAGAACTATTTGTTAGAAATTTCTATGTTAGAAATATTTGTTAGAAAATATTAGTGAAATTTATATGTTAGATAAAAATGTATGTGTTAGACAAAAGTAGTAGTATTTGTTACTAAGATATATATATATTCATAAGTAATTTATTCAAATTCAATATTAGTTTGCATACGATGCCGCGCCCGCCGCGTCCTGGAGCTAGGACAATTTTAGAGGAGTTGCGGCAGTTGGGGGAAGTTCGGGACTGGGCTCCGCCGGGGTGGCACTGGGAGGTGTTATCTTCCGGGGCGCGCACCTTGGTGCGGAATCCGGGTCCCGTCGTCGACCCGGATATTCTCTGGTGGAGGTCTTATGGGCCACGTTCGTTTCAGAGGGAGCCGGCCCCGCCGGAGGTGGTAGCTCAGCGCATTGCAGCGGAGGATGAGCATGTTCGCCGTTACATGTATGCGTTAGACACCATGTATAGGACCGGATGGTCAGTTATGCGGGGATCTCATGTTAGCTATGCTCCCGTTACTGTTCCGTGGCTTTGGGTGTTCACCCGGCGTGGCTCGGGACCCGGTCGGCGCCGTTGAGAGCTTGTAGTGTGATGTATTAGGGACCGATCGAGCTATATGTGTAACTCAGATCTTTGATTATGTATTCAGCATTATCCTTTATTTGCACTTATATATATGTGTAACTCTAATATTTGATCATTTATTTATATCATTATCTTGGTTAATTACTGCTTCGTTGTGTTTATAGCATTAGAATAACTTGTAAGTCTTTGCAGAAACTATGGAACGAGACCTAGAAAAAGAATACATGGTCGAGGAGATTATCCGTGATGATGAGGATATCACCTCTCTTTACCTAAACCAATCCGGCGAGGGAGACGAGCGAACCCGTGGAGACGCCTCCGGTGAGGAAGATGAGCAAGACAACCGTGGAGACGGCTCCGGTGAGGGAGAAGGTGACGACTGCGAGGGAGAAGCTCACGACGCCGCCGAGGTGTATATATATTAATTAACCAAGCCTCCAGATTTGTGCATATACATGTATTAATGTTGTTTCTTCTTTTAGACCTCCCGATCAACAAACTCTACTGGCAGAACTAAACGAGGCGCGGCCAGAAAGATGGAAGACCATGAAAGGTGCACCATCACGGAAATCGCGATAGATGGCGAACCGATTTCTCCCAAGAATTTCGCAAAAAAGTTTGTAAGTCAATGTGGAGTTGTTGTTAGGGACACCGTCCCGATCACCACTCAAGAATGGAAGAAACCTGTAAAGGGGGGCGAAGGAGTTACTTATGTCGACACGAGATTAAAAAGTGTGATGTTTAGGAAGCTGCTGAAAAATTTCATCTTTCCGGAGCCAACTGACTCTGATAGTGAGAATGACAGGCCAGACCCTGAGGATCCCGAGCTGAATAGCGTACAGCGAAGAGTTAAGAAGTGGGCTCTTAAGAAGATGGCAGTACAGTTCAACGACTACAAGAAGAAATTGGACAGCTTCTTTGTCAAGAAAGGGAAGACTCCTGATTTCAAAGGCCCCTATGAGAAGATAAAAGACCACTGGGAGGAATTTGTGAAGTTAAAGAAATCGGTCAAGGCAAAGAAAAGGTCTGACACCAATACGAAAAATGCTTCTAATAAGATGTACTTCCATACCATGGGGCGAGGAGGCTACAATGCTGGCAGACCTAAGTGGGAGAAATGGGAGAACGAGCTAATTAAAAAGGGGATCCAGCCAGAGGTACTGAAATGGAACCAGCGGTCAAGGGATTGGTTTTACGCGCATGGGGGCACGTTGGACGCACAAGGGTTATGCATATATACACAAAGACATAAGGAAAACCCACTTCCCATCGAAGCCTTTAGAAATGTTGCAAAGGAAGTTGAAGAGGGGAAGTTCCGTCCCGAAAGAGAGAAGGACCAGCTCACACGCGCCCTTGGGAATCCTGAACACTCAGGACGAACACGAACCACATCAGGTGGCAAGCCGTGGTGTATTGGGTTTCCTGCAGAAACGAAGAAATATCCCGATAGAAGCCGTCAGAGGCAAAAGGATGTGGTTCACGAACGCGTTGCTAAGCTAGAGGAGCAAGTGAGGATGATAATGTCAGGCTCAGTCACAGTCACCCAACCTCAACCTAATCCGCAGATAGAAGAAGTTGCATTCGATGCTACCGGCCAGGGATCTCAGCGGAAAAGCAGCGTGGCTTCCACGGAGCTGCCTGGTGATGATGCACATGTGGATCCGCAGATGGCTCCTCCCTCCCCTGTGGAACCGCAGATGGATCTTGATCTCTACCCTGTGGACTTTATCACAGAGTCTACACCTTGTGAGCTACATTTCCAAACGATGGGCTACTTAACGCTCAAGGCGGCGGTCGGCTATGTCTTACCGCCAGTACCCGATCAAAGATACCACTTCAAGCCGGTTCCACCTGGCTACGCTGTTGCCGGGGTGGATCAAGTTATGGATGGGTATGGGCCGCTGAGGCTTGACCACCCAGCCGGTGAAGGGGATTTGCTAGAGCTGGGAGAAGCCAAGAACACTACAGTTCTATGGCGAAAAGAATTCATTGTGATTCCGGGTTGGAAGGCGCCAACAAGGTCTCCACCGAGGCAGCATTCTCCACCGATGCAGCCGTCTCCAGTGCGTGAGCCTTCCCCGCCGGCGCGTGAGCCTTCCCCGCCGACGCGTGAGCCTTCCCCGCCGACGCGTGAGCCTTCTCCGCCGCCGCGTGAGCCTTCTCCGCCGCCGCAGCCCAAGTCTAAGAGCAAAATTAGGCGGTCCGCTACGACACAGCTGAGTCGTAACAGATCACCGAGACGCAAACAAGAGCCCCTCCCAAGAGTGCCTAAGGTTCCTCCCAAGAGACCTTATGACTATACAGTTGAGGAAAATGCCAAGATCGTAGCTGAACAACACAAGCAACAAATGTTGAAATTGAAAAAGCCCCAGCTTGAGCCGGAGCCAGCTATATCTCTGGAAAAGAAGTTGAAACTGCTGAAGAGCCTTCATCAACCTGAGCCAAGTCTTTCATCGAACTATGACCGGTCTATTCGCAAGTCAAATGTGTCAGCAAGAGATCGGTGGGAAAAAAGTAAGGTAGACGGGAAACCAGTTCCCCAGCTTGGAAACCAGAAAAACTCGTGCCCCCCGCTCCAAGTGTATCCCGATGTCACAGCGTGCTTTGATCCGGAGATGGTAAGACTATACAAAGATGAGGCAGATGCGGTCGGTATGAGTATTCCTGAGTACTTAAGCCGCATCGATGCAGAATTCCTTACAAGTACGGGTGATGATGTCCAAATAGCATACCAGTACAAGTACGGGCAACCTCTTGTCAGAGCTGAGGAGTTGCCTAATCTATCAACGCAACTGCGAAGACTGCATAATTGGTACATGGAAAAATGTAAGGATGGTAAGAACTGGATCATGGTGGCAATCACAGATGAGCACTACGGGCGAAATGACGTGATGAACATCGAATTTTGTGAATTATTTCAGTTATTCAACCAAGACGCCCTCGACAAATCTCTGCTGAGTGCCTACTGTCTGTAAGTATTATTTATGTAATTAAGTCTCTACCGCGGCTCGTCCATTGCATGCATATAACCATACTCTCTATTATGCAGAATGAAGATCCGCGAATGCCGCAAGGGGCAAATCTATGATCTTGGGTTCGTTGACCCATATACCGTGAATGGGTATACTGTCCACAACTCTCCCAAGGACACAGAGAATAACTTGGTATATGTCTTAAGGAAAAACTCATACAAAAGGGCAATACTATTTCCTTACAACTTCTCGTGAGTGTTACTGTCTTCACACATTAAATCTTTTTCGCTTACTCCATGTGTTAAGTGTAATTGATGAGTTATGCATATATATGTGTGTCCGCAGGTTTCACTATATCCTGCTAGTCATTGAACCCGACACCGGGATAGTAGAAGTCATGGACTCGAAGAGTAAACCCCTTGAGGCGTGGGGGGACATGGCTGATATCCTCCTCAAGGCTTGGAAACGGTTCACCAACAAGTCTCCGGGTTTAAAGAATAAAGAACTTCGAATAAAACAAGTACCGGTAAGTAATACTGGCTACCACTAGTAGGAAAACCCTTATAGGCGGACCTTAGTTCTGTGGCGCACCAGAAAATATGCGCCATTGAATGTATTTTGTGGCGCATTGCAAGGTGCCACAGAAAAAGTAATTTTGAGGCAGCAGCCGACCATGCGCCACAAAAACTTGGCGGGCCCCACAACCTGTCACCCCCAATTATCAGTGTAGGTATTTCTGTGGCGCACGAGGCGCGCTGCGCCACAGAAATTACTGTTTCTGTGGCGCACTAGCTTTGGTGCGCCACAGAAGTAGTTGATTCTGTGGCGCACTTGTTCTGGTGCGCCACAGAACTAAGGGAACCTAGCTATATCATCCCGTGCCCTCCCCCGCCCACGCCTGTTCACCTCTGATCCGTACCGCGCGCCTCTCCCCTCTCCCCTCTCCTCACCGCGCGCCGCCATGGTCTTCGCCATCGCCGTCGCCGCCGCCTTCCTACGCGAGGGCCGCCTGCCGCCACGCTCCTCCCATCCCCGCCACCTGCAGCACAAGCTGCCGCTACGGCGAGGAGGGGCCGCCGCGAGGAGGGGCCGCCGTCGCGTCAAGGTGGAGGAGCCGCCGCGACCTCCACCCTTGCCGTCGTCGTCGGTGAGCTCCTCCACAACTGTTGTTGTCGTCGGTGAGCTCCCTCCCTCTTCCTCCCCTCCCCTCCCTCTTCCTCCCCCGCGCGAGCACAACGTGCTCGACGAAATGCTTGCTCTGGATGTATTGCTGCTGTTGCTCTGGATGCATTGCCCCTAATCGTTTTGCATCATATGGTGTTCATATGCATTGCTGCTGCTGCTTGTGATGCTTATTGGAGTGTTCTATATGTTGTTCTGAACCTGTACAATGTGACAATGAAATTGTTCTGAACCGTACCTGTATATGGTGTTCATATGCATTGCTGCTGCTGCTAGTGATGCTTATAGAAAGATGTGACAATGAAATTGTCTATGCTTATAGAAATTGGAGTGTTCTATATGCTTATAGAAATTGTCTATTCCTCTGCCTCTGCCTCTCTGTACTTGTTCTATAAATCCTTGTCTGAACCTGTACAAGGTAATGAAGACTTGCTCACTTGGTATTGCTTGCTAGTTGGACATTTGGTTGGTTTTGATGCTACTGGTTCATTTAAATGCATGAAATGCTACTATGGTATGCTACTGTGGTATCCTTGTGAAGAAAATGATGGATTCTTGTGAGCTTATGGTATGCTACTATGCTACTGTGGTATCCTTGTGAAGATTTACTTGATGGATTGTTGTGAGCTTATATAAATTGGAGTGTTCTATATGTGTATTTGACCATGCTTATGATGGATTTCTTTTAAGGACTCTAGCTAGATTAGAGGGGAAAAGTTGCTGCTTTGTTGCCTATGATAATGGATCATCAAATGTTTCCCTTTGTCCCTGGTTGCCTCCTTAATTGATGCCTTATGATCCAAATGACCCAAGTCCCTTGCATGATCCCATTTGTCCCTAATGTTGCTTAAGATGAATAAATTCCCTCTAATCACCATTTGGAGATCAAGACTAGTTCTTGATTTCCATTAGCTAGACTCCAATATTAAAAATTTCTCCCAAATATGGAGACAAACATTTTAACATTACCCCAATTGATGCCTTTGTCCCTGGTTGCCTCCTTAATTGATGCCTTATGATCTATTTCTTGTTGGCTTTGATGAAAATAGAGATATCCACAGTAGGGGATCATGTAAATGAATGCCACTGTGGTATCCTTTGAAGAAAAAGGACTGTTTCTGATGGTTTTAAAAGGCTAGGTGGTGCTAGGTGATTAAGTTGGCTACCAAGACTTGTCTCATCTGGTTAGCTGGGATATGCTATGTGTTGTTGCTTGTTTAGGCATATCTATCACTTACTGGATTTACTGGTTCTTGATTGGCCTCTCTTTTGCCAGCATCACTTGGTCTATATACCAAGTGATGAATAATCCCTTTGGAGCATCTGCTCCATGCATGCTATGTGTGTTTGTGCATCTTGACTTATGTCACCATGGTTGCTGGTTTGGTGGTGTTTTTGTACTTGCCGATGATTAGATGGTTGGTCGATATCACTCGTACACTCGGGGGTGGAGCAAGTGAGCCTGGTGTGATGGCACAAATATCAATATCTTGTGCATCCTACCTGGCCTCACTTACTCCATCCCTGGATGTTAATATTTGTTTCGACCAACAAAGTATGAGGCATATGCTATTTAGTTGATACCACTTGGCTCTTTCTTCCATTTTAGTGCCGATGATTAGAATGTTCGGTCAACTTTACACTCCGGGGTGTCGCTAGTGAGCCTGGTGTGATGGCACAAATATCAATCTCTTGTGCATCCTACCTGGCCTCACTAACGCCATCCCGGGATGTTAATATTTGTTTCGACCAACAAAGTATGAGGCATTCCATTTAGTTCATACTAGCTACTTCTTAATTGCATTGGCCTTTCTTCCATTCTAGTGCCGATGATTAAATTGTTTGGTCACTTGTACACTCTGGGGTGGGGCCACTGAGCCTGGTGCGATGGCACAACTATCAATCTCTCTTGTGCATCCTACCTGGCCTCGCTGACCCCATCCCTGAATGTTAATATTTCTTTCGACCAACAAAGTATGAGGCATATGATATCTAGTTGAGATACCACTTGGCTCTTTCTTCCATTTTAGTGCCGATGATTAGAATGTTTGGTCACCTATACGCCGCAATATACATTGTAGACGGGCCCCCTTTCCCCGGCCGCCGTTCCGTGAACGAGTCTTTGACGAGACAACAACGCCGACCTGCCTCTCCGGCGCAGAACCACGCCAGTCCCAGCCGCCTCTCTTGTGGCCGCGTCTCCTGCGCCATGCACTCTTCGCCTTCTTGCCCGGTGAACAATAGACTTATCGTTGGAATAAGGAAGCCGACGACGGTCGATCGCAATCTAATCTTGCGACCGGCCGTCATCGGTTTGCTTATTCCAACGATCAGTCTATTGGTTCATCGGGCAAGAAGGCGAACAGTGCAGGACGCAAGACACACGGCCACAAGGGAGGCGGCTGGGACTGCCGTGGTTCTGCGCCGGAGAGGCAAATCGGCGTTGTTGTCTCGTCAAGGACCCGTTCACGGAACGGCGGCCGGGGAAAGGGGGCCCTTCTGCAAAGTATATTGCGGCGTATACTGCAACTATGGTTTCTGACCATAGTATTTTGTGTTGACCAACAATGTATGAGGCACTTATTCCATTTTGTCATTCCATTTGCTTTGATATTTTCAAAATGCCGATGATTAAAATGTTTGGTCCCCGTACACTCTGGGGTGGCGTAAGTGAGCCTGGTAAGATAGCACAAATATCAATCTCTTGTGCATCGGACTTGGTCTCGCTTACGCCATCCCGGAATGCTAATATTTGTGTTGACCAACAATGTATGAGGCACTTATTCCATTTTGTCATTCCATTTGCTTTGGTATTTCCAAAATGCCGATGATTAAAATGTATGAGGCATTTATTCCATTTCTCTTGTGCATCGGACTTGTTGGTCTCACTTTCTTCCATTTTCATCATAGTAGGAACTGGATATGAAGACCCGATGCAAGCGAGCCTGGTGGGTAGAGAGGAGGGGAGCAAAGGAGGAACCGGATGAAGACTACTTTGTATCTCGAAATTGTGAAATTTGTATGAATTAAGAGTTGTATGCAAAACATTTGTATATATTGTTGTATAATGTGATGATGATGTATAATGTTGCTATGTTATATGTGTTCACATTATATCTGTCTATATTATATCTGTATATAACCTGTATACTGTGTATAAAACCTGTATAATACACCAGGCAGTATAAAATCGAGTATACCGGTACAATGTTCTGTGGCGCACCAAAATGTAATTCAGTGGCGCACATGTTTCTGTGGCGCATGGGTAACCATGTGCGCCACAGAAACCTTAATTCTGTGGCGCACGGGCGTGCGCCACAGAAACCTTATTTTTGTGGCGATGTTTCTGTGCACCACCCGTGCGCCACGAATCACTTTTCCGTGATAGGTAATACTGGCTACGCCGCGCATCTCTTTGATGATTCTAGTTTCAATACCATTATTATCATCCTTGATTATATATATATATTATTTTGATTGAATTTTGTTCTCGTAAAGTGCTTGAGGCAGGAAGACGGGAATAATTTATGCGGGTATTACGTTTGCGAGTTCATCCGCCAGAATACCCACCATAAGAGGGACATTTTGGAACAACTTGATGTAAGTAAACAACATTCATGGCTTTATTTTATCACCTTCTGTTTCATTCACATACACACACATATATATTGACCACCGTACCTTCTTCAAATGATTAGATCGAACGGTTGCGGGACGGTCTTCTAGCAACCGAGCGTGTACGAGCAATTCAAGAAGAGCTGGCGGGATTCTTAGTTGAGCAAGTCTTAGCTCCAGACGGAGAACACTATGTGGCCGACATCCAGTATCAAAGTTGATGTAGACATATATATATGCATGAACGTGTGTCACTTTGATCGATATATGTAATATAATGGTTTCCTATATATATATATATATATATTTGAATTGTCTGCATTATTAATATTATACCGTGTTTCGAATGGGGCAGAGTCTCTGCCGCGGCAGCGTTTTAGTGCAATTCCCTGCCGCGGCAGAGTCTGCCGCGGCAGGGAAGGGCACTAAAATGCTGCCGCGGCCCAACCCTTTTGCACCGGTTCGTATTACGAACCGGTGCAAAAGCTTCCCCGCCGAGCGCCCCACAGCCGGCCACGTGGAGACCCCTTTAGCACCGGTTCGTAAGCCAACCGGTGCAAAAGGGGGGGGCCTTTTGCACCGGATGGTTTGCACCGGTTGCCCATCCGGTGCATATGGCCTTTAAAAACCGGTGCAAAAGGCCATGTTTCCACTAGTGGATGGCCATCACTGCCTACGAGATGCAGACGCCGACCGAGTGGGAAGGTGTGGTTGTGCAGTTGCGCAAACCCGCGGTAGCGCATGGGCAGCCCGCCACGCCATCGGGGACTCCACGTAAAAGTTCGCCGTGGCCAGCATGGTCTAATCCTTGTCCTTCCATTGCGCCACCTTCTCTTGTGTCGGTAAATGCGTCGGCTCCTGCTCCTAAGGATCTTGTGGCGAACTGGCCATGCTCGTGGGTGCCACTAGTCTTCATCGATCTGGTCGATGAAGAGAAGTATGAAACATGGCCAGCGCAAATCCTAGCTCGGGGTTTTGTTTATTTTTATTTACGTTTTTTGTTTGCATTTTTGCACTTTATAAATTATGTTTTCATATATGAAATATTATGTCAACTAAAATTGTCTAGCCGCTGGGTTTAACCCGACCAAAATGGAAGTAAGGACAGGGCACAGCGGTATTTCCTTCGGTGCCCGATTTAAACAGATTAAATCGGACAAATTTAATTTTCAAAATGGATCGGATTGATAGATATGCCGTTACCTACAAGCTCGGGAGCGGAAATGAATGGTGAGGTACATGGTTTCGGTGGTGGTCAAACTGAACAACATACATAAAAATAACATCACGAGCTGGTGAGTGGTGACTTGCCAAGGAAGAAGCCTCGAGCAAATGTTAACCAAACCTTCGTCTCCCGAGTCCTGACGCCATGTGTACGTTTTGCCCGACGCGCTTCTTCTATGAAACTTCCCCTGCTTCCTCCTCCCCTCGCAGGCTCGCACCACGAACACGTATATATAGGTGGGCGAACACCTCAAGTGCCAACAGCTGAACGCCCTTTGCTTCTGCAACTCCACCACATCTTCGATCGCTTGCACCCTCGCTCTAGCTCTATCCCTCTCTTCCTCTAGCCAGGCCTGGTCGGACATGGCATACTCCAGCTGCCGCCTCTCGAAGGACTGCCCGGTGTCCGTCACCGGGAACGGCAACGGCTGCTGCGACAGCGGCGACGACGTCTGGGACGAGATGTGCGCCGAGGTGCAGGAGGACGCGGAGGCGGAGCCGCTCGTGGGCATGTTCTACGCGGAACTGGTCCTCTCGCGCCCCTCGCTGGAAGCCGCCCTCGCCGCGCACCTGGCCGCCAAGCTCTGCATCCCCGGCGCGCTCCCGCAGGGCACGCTCCGGGACCTCCTCGCGGTGCGCGACCGCGACCCAGCCTGCGCAAAAATGGTCCACTGCTTCCTCTACAACAAGGGCTTCCTCGCCCTGCAGGCGCACCGCGCCGCGCACGCGCTCTGGTCCGAGGGCCGGACGGCCGCGGCGCTGCTCCTCCAGAGCCGCGCCTCCGAGGTGTTCGGCGTCGACATCCACCCTGGGGCGCGCATCGGCGGCGGCATCATGCTCGACCACGCCACCGGTGTCGTAATCGGGGAGACAGCCGTGGTGGGAGACGACGTGTCTATCTTGCACGCCGTCACGCTGGGCGGCACGCGGAAGGTGTCCGGTGACCGGCACCCCAAGGTCGGGGACGGGGTGCTCATCGGCGCCGGGCCCAGCGTCCTGGGCAATGTTCGCATTGGGGACGGAGCCAAGATCGGCGCGGGCGCGGTCGTGCTCCGAGACGTGCCTTGCGGAACCACGGGAAGAAGCCGGCGCCACAGCGGCGGCCGGAAGACCAGCCAGGTCTCACCATGGAACAGAGGTGGTCCGATTACGTGATTTGAAGCATAGTAGCCATGTTTCCGGAACGGTGGGTTCGAGAAACGGAAACGGGGGACGAGAAACGTTGGGTAAAAAAAGCAAGAAACGGTAGGGGTATACATCTCCCGATCGGTACCGGGAACGCGACCCCGGAAAGATAGATTCGGTCGTGGAATATATATACGCTTGTTAGTTGTTACCTGTTGAATTTCCACGCTCCAGCAAACTTGGCTCTATTTTTTTCGCATGGGACAATGGGCTTTCTTCTGGCGGGCTCAGTATGGGCCTTGGTTGCCATGTTGGCCTCGACACCAACACGCACCAGCTGTTCACTGTCGTCTACCTACAGAAACCTAAGGAACAAAAGTAGAGACGCCGCCGCCGGACAAAATGGAAGCCAGGAAGCTGTCGCCGCCGCTGTAGTATGCAAGGTACTCAACAACAACAAACAGCCGGACACCTAGACATCACGTTCACGAGCAGGATAAGCTACAGGCTGCAGCGGCCGCTGCAGTCGCCTCGCACCGGCATGATATGCCTATTGAGAGAAGCGATGTGAGCCACCAGAATTGCTGATTTTCATCCTGCCTCAGTCTAAGAGAACCACAAATAAATCTTCAAGAATCTCGTTTCCTACTGTCGATTCACGTTTCCGTGGGCGAATCGCAATCGCACCCTTATCCCGATCGGGATCGGAATCCGGTACAGGGAACGTGGCACCGTTTTCCGGCTACTATGATTTGAAGTCTTGCTTCATGTTTAGTGCAAAGCACGAGAATTTCCACAAATCATATTTGTGGTTGGGTCACCTATCCTGTAGCTCAGTTAGATACTGAGGCTTGAACAATGGTATACTGTTTTGTGTTTGTTTTTGTGGGTAATGGAATAACTAAAATTGCACCTGATCAACTATTTGTTCTAAAAATATGTAATGCCCCGGAACCGGTACCATGAGAAATCAGCGATCCAATAAAAATCCGCACGGTATCGATTCTGAGACGCCTTCCTACACGACGTGTGCAACGAATCACACATGTGGTGCAAGATGAATTAACACGAGCGGTTACATTACAACGAGTTTTAATAGAGCCTACAAGAAACATATATTACAACAACGGCTCCAACGAGTCAAGAATACAAATATACAATACAAATAATTAAATCATACAGAAGATCAAATACATCCGAATACGGACAAGATACAAATAGGACTAAAAGTCCTGAAGATAACTAGTGGCGTCCATAACCCTGCTCAGGCCAAGCCAGAAGGGTATCCTTGCTAACGTCGTCATCTTATACCTGTGAAAGTCAGGCCAAGGGTTGCCGACAAAAGAGGGAGGAGACAAAAGTGGAAGAAAGCGGAGCTTAAGTACCAAGGCACGTACCAAGCGAGACTAGAACGGTTGAGCTCGCCGGTGGGCAATATATATTGCTCAGCTATATGGTAGAGCTTAGCGGCAACAAAGCTTGTACTAACCAATAGAGACGTGCTACAACATTTGTCTAAGCAGAGAAGGTGAGAGAGCGCATAAGCTAACAATTCTATGCTCTGCAAACATAACCCAGCCGACGCGTTTCCCCCTCGCAAGCGAAAAGTACTAACAATGGCGGCGTATCTTGGTCCAAGACAGCACGGGGACGTCCCCCGGTCGACGTGCCACAGCGACATGTGCCTCGCTGCTTGCAGCAGGCCTGTTCATCGACTCACAAAGCCTCGTTGGCGATGGTGCTTTTTTGGATCTTGCAATGGTGGAGGCTCGGCGTCACTTCTTGCGTCCGTCTCGGCGGCGTTGGAATTGGGCGGCGGCCGCTGGCTACGGTGGTTGCAGGAAACCCTAGGGATCGTTTTGTATTTCTCGATCTTTTAGGATTTTATCTGCAAATTCAGGATAATCATTTTATCCCGGTTTGTCTTTTAGTTTCCACATGTGTTGCTTCATGTAACTTGGTTTTCGATTAATGAAATATGTGGTTCTCAAAAAAAATGGCACATACACTTTTAAAAGAGTTTTATAATCAAGTTATTAGCAACAAGTAAAAGGTATAAGTTGTTCTATGATCGAGTCATACAACTTCAAGTCGTCCATAACCATGAACACGACTTTTTGAAAAGATTGTAAGAGTGCCCAAATGTTCCCACACACACGATCAATCCAACCGAGCAAAGAGAGGATATCACGGCAGGCACTCTCCTTCGCCACAACAATGTCCAGGAAGCCACCTAACTAAGTTAAACCTAGTCCGGCCGAATCTTCGAGACGGACTTAGCTATGCGCGTCAGGGTATTAGGTGGTCAGTGCCCGGCGGGATGACCACTTCGCAGCGGCTCCGCAACTTACGAGTGTGCAAGAGACAACGAGGTTACAAGGCACACATGGCTTCCCCAAAAGTAAAATCATATCACCTGACCATAAAGAAACAGAGCTTGCACGCTCGAGAGAAACAAAGCATTACAAACTAATTATGGTTATGCGCTCAGTGGTCGAGGGGAGACCCAGTAAGCATACACACGTGTGGTTAGAGCGCTCAGTCTCGAAACAGATGACAAGAACTCGGATCCTAAGATATTTAATGGACACAAGTGAGCCATGTTCAAAACCGAATATAGCTGACCCACCGATGCCTCTAATTAACAATTTATTATTATCGTTAAAGTAAGCCATGATTATTTCCAACAACTGATGTAGCATGTAAAATAATTTCTCAAAAACCCAACATATGTCGATAACATATCGAGATAGCATAACCCTAAACTGGTGCCACGACTCGCAAGGCTCAAGCAACAAACAACGGTAATAGGTAGTGCATAGGTAACCAGGCTCATATGGGTAATAGTGGAATAGGACACGTGACTCAAACAGAAACGCAACATAAGAATAGCAGGAAAGTAACGAGAGTAAAACCGTAAAATAGGTGAAAGATGTAGGCTCGCCTGTGAAAAGTTGCAGAAGGACTTGTCATATGTCACATCACCACTTCGTGATCCTATCCGGAAAAAAAGCAAATGTTGAAACGCACAACGAATGCAAATCTTACAACTACAACGAAAGAATCAGCATGACTGAGATATGATATGCATGACATGGCAACGATAGTGCGATGCACTTATCTAAATTAATCGAAACCGGAATCCCGACAAACAATTATATGATTCAAATTATTTTTCTACCGGTAATATTAAATGTTGATTAGCATGGCATAGATGTGGCAAGAGGAAAGCTACATGGCATTTAATCCGAACAGGGAACCATAGTCGGTAATTCCCAAATACTCCACGTTTAATTATTAATTATTATGTGTGATGCAAATTACAATATCACGACATGATGCGGGTGCAAACAAGTATATGGATGTCATATTCAAATACCTTGTATTTTTTCTGATCAAAGTTCATATACAAAACATTTGCATTTGAATTCGTATTGAAATAGTAGTAACAGATTTGTATAACAAAATAAAGAAGGGAATAGACAAAAAGGAAAAGTCCGGTTTGAACCTGGGTGCATGTGAACCCAGGTTGGAAATGCATTTTCGAAATGTTAAAAAATTCTGAAATAAAAATAACCGGGTACATACGCATGTTCCATGTGTGCGTAGAAAGTTTTCGCGGAGAAACCACTTTTTTATTTCAGAATCTAAAAAAGACAAAATACGTCACATATATACTGCTATATAGCCCTGCAAAATTTCACTTTTTTGCCGAGACAAAATAAAAGGTTTTTTCGTCACGAAACTCATGTCCAGGGCACATATTTAAGATCATCTGGAAAATCATTTTGTGTTTTGATTTTTAAAACATATTTTGACATCACAAACGGAACTTTTCAAAAAGTGGATTCACATACACCCATGTCCTATCTATTCACTCTCATAGACAAAAGGGATCTTGACTGGAATGGTGGGATAGCCTGTGTCGCCCTAGGTGGTGCTGGGACGAACTGGTCAACAAAACAGCTTATTTGTTTGAACAGATTGGAAACTGATCCTGGGATCTGCTGAGTGGACGACCAAAGGAACAAAGCCACAGGGCTACCGTGCTACTGCTAATTAAATAGCATGTCGCTGAAATAAATTAAAGCAACCGGGGGTCGCGACTGTTTTTGAAGCGGAGTTTGATGGTGTCCCTTTTACTGACGAAACTGTCAACCGAAACATGTGACAGTGGCTGCCTGCGCGGGGATGGAAAACTACGACGGCAACCAAAGATATCAGAGCATCTTCAATTGGGTCCTCTAAACCGTCCTCCAAAGCGATTTGGGGCGTGTCGGACAAAAACGTTTCAGCCTCGTTCCCTAAAATCGTTTTTTGTCCGGTGTCCCGAGTCCGTCCCCGTCCCACAGGAGAGACGCACCGGGGACGCCGGACGCACCGAAAAACGAGGCGGGAGTGGCGGGGCCGACCCGTCAGCGGCACAATAAAGTTTAACCTAACCGCGTCTGCCTCGCGACGGAAGGCGCAGCGACGGTGCGCTTCCCGCAGAGGTGCAACGGTGCAGTTGCAGTTCCCGCAGAGGCGCAGCGAAGCGTCTCGTCGCACCTAGCTCTGCGTGCCAGCGTTAATGAGCGCCACCGCTCCCCCGCCTCCCTCCGGCCTATAAAAAGATCCGCCTCTCATCGTCCCTCTCACACACAAACCCTAGCGCCTCTCTCCCCAACCCTAGCCGCCACCATCTCAACAAAAGTCGACGACATGGCTGGGAGAGGCGCAGGCCGAGCTCGCGGTCATGGTCGTGGTCGTGGCGGCGGCAGAGCTGCACGCTCGCCGTCGCCTGCCACGCCGGCGTCTTCATCGTCGGAGATGGACGTTGAGGGGCCCGTGCTGTTCGAGTTCGTCCTCGTCCTCAAGGATTACCCACGCGGCATCCAGAGGCTGCCGGACTTCTTCGCCAACTACGTCGCCGGCGACGACCGCCAGGCACGCTGCATCTGCGGGAGGATTCGTGCGGCTACTACCGGGATCGTGGACGTGATATACGACACGCGCGGCAAGATGTACCTCCACATCGGCTGGGAGAAGTTCGCGTGCCACCACAGCCTCGAAGCCGGCTTCGTCCTCCTGTTCTCCTACTTTGGCGACATAGGCATGAGCGTCAAGGTCTTCGACGAGATGCGCTGCCGCCGGGACTACCACGGCGGCAGCACCGACGAGGAGGACGATTGATGAAGAGTGTTGTTTCTTCGCAGCGAATACGTGCCCCGAGGTTTCTGGTTGTTCTTCCTCGGAAGAACCAACAGGACACGGTCACCAGCTGGATTTTCCAGTTTGCGTGACTGGGTGTGCCCTCAAGTGTTCTTCAGCGAACACATGAAACCTTCGATGCACGGCCTAGTTAGGTTTAGTTTTTTTGCAATATTTTATATTTGTGTCAACCATGGTTCAAACTATATATTAGTTTGTGGAAAACCATGTCCTAATTATGTCTTCGTGTAAACCACGTTCTCAATTATGTATTTATTAGTTTGTAAAATATTAATTCTCTTTATTGAAATAAAAATGCAAAAAAAAGTATTTCATTGTTTAGGGGCGGCGTTTAGGGGACGCGGCTGGGGAGCGACGTCCCCCAAACACAAGACGAATGAAACACGTCCCCAAACACTCAATCCGACGAGGTTTGGGGGACGGTTTGAGGACGAATGGAAATGCTCTCATACGCGGTGGCCCGTGATTGATGGGCGAAGAGATTGCGGTTGAACCAGACCAAGAGATCACTCGCGAACCGTAGGGAACATGAGCCGCACACAAGGACGAGTTCAAGCCTCCGCACCCATGGCGCACACGCGCGCACTGACATGGACGATAGAAATTGCTAGTTGATGGACCGGTGCGAGCTGTTCTTGATAGGGGATTCTTCCTCCTCCAATGACTCGACTTGGATGACTTGATCCACGATGACATCGAGCAAACAGCCATAATCTTTGCGGCGCAGGAGATCATGGACGTGAAGCCAAAGAAGCGGCAGGGGTCGACCATGGGGCGGCTGTGCATCTCACTGGTAGAAAAAAGGCCTTCCGTCCAGCCCCATTAGTCGCGGAAATGCAAGAACCGCGACCAATGGGACCTTTAGTCGCGGCTCGGGTGGCGAACCGCGACCAAAGGCCTGGGCCCAGCGCGCTCGGTGGGCAGCTGGTGGACGGGAGGGGCTTTAGTCGCGGTTGGCCAGGCCAACCGCGACTAAATGTCCTCAGGCCTGGCCCAAAGGCCTTTAGTCGCGGTTGGCCAGGCCAACCGCGACTAAAGCCCCTCCCCTATATATACCATTCAGCCCACAGCACTTAGCCATTTGGTGCCACTTCTCTTCACAAACTTCACAAGGGGGTGTAGGGTTTGCTTTTGGCTCCTCTTATGCACACAAGGTGTTTGATGAAATGTCCCAAGAGCATGAAACAAACATGATATGAAGTGTCGGAGCCACACTTGATCGAGCTTCCTCATTTATTTTTTCCTCCTCGATCGCGGTTAGCAACAACTTGAACCTTTCATATATATGTGTCATTGATAAAATATGCATATGTGTGTAGTTCATTGTTTAATTTCTATTTAGTTTAACAAATGCATGATGGTTAATTATATATTTTGTATTATAATAATGCAGATGAATCGGCAATGGATGTACGCTAACCGACTCTCCGGCGAGTTCACTACGGGTTTGAAAGATTTCCTCGTAGTGGCTAATGCGAACAAGCAGGGGGGTTTTGTTATCTGTCCATGTGTTGGCTGTAAGAATCAGAAGGGTTACTCTTCCTCAAGAGAAGTTCACATGCACCTGCTTCGGCACGGTTTCATGCCAAGCTATAATTGTTGGACCAAGCATGGAGAAAGAGGGGTTATAATGGAAGAAGATGAAGAAGGGGATGACATCGATGACAGCTATCTTGATCATTTCGGTGATACTTTCATGGATGATGCTGAAGGTGGGGAAGGTGAAGGGGAAGGTGATCAAGAAGAGGCACGTGATGAGCCCGCTGATGATCTTGGTCGGACCATTGCTGATGCACGGAGTCGCTGCGAAACTGAAAAGGAGAGGGAGAATTTGGATCGCATGTTAGAGGATCACAAAAAGTCGCTATACCCAGGATGCGATAATGGTCTGAAAAAGCTGGGCTGCACACTGGATTTGCTGAGATGGAAGGCACAGGAAGGTGTAGCTGACTCGGGATTTGAAAACTTGCTGAAAATGTTGAAGAATATGTTTCCAAAGAATAACGAGTTGCCCTCTAGTACGTACGAAGCAAAGAAGGTTGTCTGCCCTCTAGGTTTAGAGGTTCTGAAGATACATGCATGCATCAACGACTGCATCCTCTACCGCGGTGAATACGAGAATTTGAATGAATGCCCGGTATGCACTGCATTGCGTTATAAGATCAGAGGCGATGACCCTGGTGACGATGTCGAGGGCCAGAAACCCAGGAAGAAGGTTCCCGCCAAGGTGATGTGGTATGCTCCTATAATACCACGGTTGAAACGTCTGAGGAACAAAGAGCATGCCAAGTTGTTGCGATGGCACAAAGAGGACCGTAAGTCGGACGAGGAGTTGAGACACCCCGCAGATGGAACACAATGGAGAAAGATCGACAGAGAGTTTAAAGATTTTGCAGCTGACGCAAGGAACATAAGATTTGGTCTAAGTACAGATGGCATGAATCCTTTTGGCGAGCAGAGCTCCAGCCATAGCACCTGGCCCGTGACTCTATGCATCTACAACCTTCCTCCTTGGTTGTGCATGAAGCGGAAGTTCATTATGATGCCAGTGCTCATCCAAGGTCCGAAGCAACCCGGCAACGACATCGATGTGTACCTAAGGCCATTAGTTGATGAACTTTTACAGTTGTGGGGCAGACCTGGTGTCCGTGTGTGGGATGAGCACAAAGAAGAGGAATTTGACCTACGAGCGTTGCTTTTCGTAACCATCAACGATTGGCCTGCTCTTAGTAACCTTTCGGGACAGTCAAATAAGGGATACAATGCATGCACGCACTGCTTACATGAGACTGAAAGTGTACATTTGCCAAATTGTAAAAAGAACGTGTACCTGGGGCATCGTCGATTTCTTCCGAAAATTCATCCAGTAAGAAAGCGCGGCAAGCATTACAACGGCAAGGCAGATCACCGGCCGAAGCCTGCGGAACGCACTGGTGCTGAGGTATTTGATATGGTCAAGGATTTGAAAGTCATCTTTGGAAAGGGTCCTGGCGGACAATCAATTCCGAAGGGAGCTGACGGGCACGCACCCATGTGGAAGAAGAAATCAATATTCTGGGAGCTAGAATATTGGAAAGTCCTAGATGTCCGCTCTACAATCGACGTGATGCATGTTACGAAGAATATTTGCGTGAACCTACTAAGCTTCTTGGGCGTGTATGGGAAGACAAATGATACAAAGGAAGCACGGCAGGACCAGCAACGTTTGAAAGACCCTGATGACCGGCATCCGGAATGGTTTCAAGGTCGTGCCAGCTACGCTCGACCAAAGAAGAGAAGGTCATCTTTTTTGAATGCCTGAGCAGTATGAAGGTCCCGTCTGGATTCTCGTCCAATATAAAGGGAATAATAAACATGGCGGAGAAAAAGTTCCAAAACCTGAAGTCTCACGACTGCCACGTGATTATGACGCAATTGCTTCCGATTGCTTTGAGGGGGCTCCTGCCGGAAAATGTTCGAGTAGCCATTGTGAAGCTATGTGCATTCCTCAATGCAATCTCTCAGAAGGTAATCAATCCAAAAGTTCTACCACGGTTACAGAACGATGTGGTCCAATGTCTTGTCAGTTTCGAGTTGGTGTTCCCGCCATCCTTCTTCGATATTATGACGCACCTCCTGGTTCACCTAGTCGAAGAGATTTCCATTCTCGGTCCTGTATTTCTACACAATATGTTCCCCTTCGAGAGGTTCATGGGAGTATTAAAGAAATATGTTCGTAACCATGCTAGGCCAGAAGGAAGCATCGCCAAGGGCTATGGAAATGAGGAGGTAATTGAGTTTTGTGTTGACTTTGTTCCTGACCTTAAGCCGATTGGTCTTCCTCGATCGCGGCACGAGGGGAGACTAAGTGGAAAAGGCACGATCGGAAGGAAATCAACGATATGTATGGACGGCCATTCTCTGACTGAAGCACACCACACAGTTCTGACCAATTCCAGCTTGGTGGCTCCGTACTTTGAGAAACACAAGAATATTTTACGCTCGGACAACCCGGGGAAGCCTGAATCCTGGATTAGGAAGGCCCACATGGAGACTTTCGGCAGTTGGTTGAGAAAACATTTAATGAGTGACAATGTTGTTGTAGATCAGCTGTACATGTTGGCCAAGATACCATCTTCGACTATAACGACTTTCCAAGGGTACGAGATAAATGAGAATACATTTTACACGATCGCCCAAGATAAAAAGAGCACCAACCAAAACAGTGGTGTCCGCTTTGATGCAGCAACCGAGAATGGGCAAAAGGTCACATATTATGGTTACATAGAGGAGATATGAGAACTTGACTATGGACCCTCCTTCAAGGTCCCTTTGTTCCGGTGCAAATGGTTCAAGCTAAAAGGAGGTGGGGTAAAGGTGGACCAGCAATACGGAATGACAATGGTGGATTTCAACAATCTTGGTTACCTTGACGAACCATTCGTCCTAGCGAAAGATGTCGCTCAGGTTTTCTATGTCAAGGACATGAGTAGCAAACCGAGGAAACGGAAAGATAAGAATACGATCAGTACATCATGCGATGATCCAAAGCGCCACATTGTTCTTTCAGGGAAAAGAAACATCGTGGGAGTGGAGGACAAGACAGACATGTCAGAAGATTATAATATGTTTGGTGAAATTCCGCCCTTCAAAGTGAACACCGACCCAAGCATTAAGTTAAATGATGAGGATGCTCCATGGATACGGCCCAATCGTAAGCAAGCAGGGACACAAGGGAAGAAATGATGTGTAATAATTTATTGTACCAAACTTTGTTGAATGGATCATGTGAATTATATTGCCCGTGATGTGTTTGGTGTCCATTTTCAAATGATTCGATTGATTCGAGATAGCACTGATGATACATGAAATTTGGAGTGATTTAGTCATACTCCTGCCTAGGCGTATAATATGCATACTGATGCGCGTAGATGTACACGTCCGTTGGGAACCCCAAGAGGAAGGTATGATGCACACAGTGGCAAGTTTTCCCTCAGAAAGAAACCAAGGTTTAATCGAACCAGGAGGAGCCAAGAAGCACGTTGAAGGTTGATGGTGGCGAAATGTGATGCGGCGCAACACCAGGGATTCCGGCGCCAACGTGGAACCTGCACAACACAACCAAAGTACTTTGCCCCAACGAAACAGTGAGGTTGTCAATCTCACCGGCTTGCTGTAACAAAGGATTAACCGTATTGTGTGGAAGATGATTGTTTGCGAAGAAAACAGTAAAACAAGTATTGCAGTAGATTGTATGCGATGTAAAGAATAGGACCGGGGTCCACAGTTCACTAGAGGTGTCTCTCCCATAAGATAAAAGCATGTTGGGTGAACAAATTACAGTCGGGCAATTGACAAATAGAAAAGGGCATAACAATGCATATACATGATATGATAAATATAGTGAGATTTAATTGGGCATTACGACAAAGTACATAGACCGCCATCCAACTGCATCTATGCCTAAAAAGTCCACCTTCAGGTTATCATCCGAACCCCCTCCAGTATTAAGTTGCAAAGCAACAGACAATTGCATTAAGTATGGTGCGTAATGTAATCAACAACTACATCCTTAGACATAGAATCAATGTTTTATCCCTAGTGGCAACAACACAACACAACCTTAGAACTTTCTGTCACTGTCCCAGGTATCAATGAAGGCATGAACCCACTATCGAGCGTAAATACTCCCTCTTGGAGTTAAGAGTAAAAACTTGGCCAGAGCCTCTACTAATAACGGAGAGCATGCAAGATCATAAACAACACATAAATAATAGATTGATAATCACCATAACATAGTATTCTCTATCCATCGGATCCCGACAAACACAACATATAGTATTACAGATAGATGATCTTGATCATGTTAGGCAGCTCACAAGATCCAACAATGAAGCACAATTAGGAGAAGACGACCATCTAGCTACTGCTATGGACCCATAGTCCAGGGGTGAACTACTCACTCATCACTCCGGAGGCGATCATGGCGATGAAGAGTCCTCCGGAGATGAATCCCCTCTCCGCGGGTGCCGGAGGCGATCTTTTGAATCCCCCGAGATGGGATTCGCGGCGGCGTCTCTGGAAGGTTTTCCGTATCGTGGCTCTCGTACTGGGGGTTTCGCGACGGAGGCTTTAAGTAGGCGGAAGGCAACGCGGGGGCCACACGAGGGCCCCACACGCCGGGGCGCGGCCGGGGCCAGGCCGCGCCGCCCAAGTGTGGCGGCGCCTCGTGGCCCCACTTCCTTCCCTCTTCACGCTTCTGGAAGCTTCGTGCAAAAATAGGACCCCGGGCGTTGATTTCGTCCAATTCCGAGAATATTTCCTTACTAGGATTTCTGAAACCAAAAAAAAAAAGCAATGGCTCTTCGGCATCTTGTTAATAGGTTAGTTCCTGAAAATGCGTAAATACGACATATAATGTGTATAAAACATGTAGATATTATCAATAATGTAGCATGGAACATAAGAAATTATCGATACGTTGGAGACGTATCAGCATCCCCAAGCTTTGTTCTGCTCGTCCCGAGTAGGCAAACGATAACAAGGATAATTTCTGAAGTGACATGCCATCATAATCTTGATCATACTATTGTAAACATATGTAATGAATGCAGCGATCAAAACAATGGTAGTGACATGAGTAAACAAATGAATCATAAAGCAAAGACTTTTCATGAATAGTACTTCAAGACAAGCATCAATAAGTCTTGCATAAGAGTTAACTCATAAAGCAATAAATCAAAGTAAAGGTATTGAAGCAACACAAAGGAAGATTAAGTTTCAGCGGTTGCTTTCAACTTATAACATGTATATCTCATAGATAGTGTCAATATAAAGTAATATAACAAGTGCAATATGCAAGTATGTAGGAATCAATGCACAGTTCACACAAGTGTTTGCTTCTTGAGGTGGAGAGAGATAGGTGAACTGACTCAACAATAAAAGTAAAAGAAAGGTCCTTCAAAGAGGAAAGCATCGATTTCTATATTTGTGCTAGAGCTTTTATTTTGAAAACATGAAACAATTTTGTCAACGGTAGTAATAAAGCATATGAGTTATGTAAATTATATCTTACAAGGTGCAAGCCTCATGCATAGTATACTAATAGTGCCCGCAACTTGTCCTACTTAGCTTGGACTACCGGATCTTCTCAATACACATGTTTCAACCAAGTGTCACAAAGGGGTACCTCCATGCCGCCTGTACAAAGGTCTAAGGAGAAAGCTCGCATTTTGGATTTCTCGCTTTTGATTATTCTCAACTTAGACATCCATACCGGGACAACATGGACAACAGATAATGGACTCCTCTTTAATGCATAAGCATGTAGCAACAATTATTATTCTCATATGAGATTGAGGATACATGTCCAAACTGAAACTTCCACCATGATTCATGGCTTTAGTTAGCGGCCCAATGTTCTTCTCTAACAATATGCATGCTCCAACCATTAAGGTGGTAGATCTCTCTTACTTCAGACAAGACGGACATGCATAGCAACTCACATGATATTCAACAAAGAATAGTTGATGGCGTCCCCAGAAGCATGGTTATCGCACAACAAGCAACTTAATAAGAGATAAAGTGCATAAGTACATATTCAATACTACAATAGTTTTTAAGGCTATTTTGTCCCATGAGCTATATATTGCAAAGGTGAATGATGGAATTTTAAAGGTAGCACTCAAGCAATTTACTTTGGAATGGCGGAGAAATACCATGTAGTAGGTAGGTATGGTGGACACAAATGGCATAGTGGTTGGCTCAAGGATTTTGGATGCATGAGAAGTATTCCCTCTCGATACAAGGTTTAGGCTAGCGAGGTTATTTGAAGCAAACTCAAGGATGAACCGGTGCAGCAAAACTCACATAAAAGACATATTGTAAACATTATAAGACTCTACACTGTCTTCCTTGTTGTTCAAAACTCAATACTAGAATTATCTAGACCTTAGAGAGACCAAATATGCAAATCAAATTTTAGCAAGCTCTATGTATTTCTTCATTAATGGGTGCAAAGTATATGATGCAAGAGCTTAAACATGAGCACAACAATTGCCAAGTATCACATTATCCAAGACATTTTATAATTACTACATGTAGTATTTTCCAATTCCAACCATATAACAATTTAACGAAGAAGTTTCAACCTTCGCCTTGAACATTATGAGTAAAGCCTAAGGACATATTTGTCCATATGCAACAGCGGAGCGTGTCTCTCTCCCACAAAGTGTATGCTAGGATCCATTTTATTCAAACAAAACAAAAACAAAAACAAACCGACGCTCCAAGTAAAGAACAAAAGATGTGATGAATAAAAATATAGTTTCAGGGGAGGAACCCGATGATGTTGTCGATGAAGAAGGGGATGCCTTGGGCATCCCCAAGCTTAGACGCTTGAGTCTTCTTAAAATATGCAGGGGTGAACCACAGGGGCATCCCCAAGCTTAGAGCTTTCACTCCTCTTGATCATAGTATATCATACTCCTCTCTTGACCCTTGAAAACTTCCTTCACACCAAACTTCAAGCAAACTCATTAGAGGGTTAGTGCACAATTAATAATTCACATATTCAGAGGTGACACAATCATTCTTAACACTTCTGGACATTGCACAAAGCTACTGGACATTAATGGATCGAAGAAATTCATCCAACATAGCAAATACGGCAATGCGAAATAAAAGGCAGAATCTGTCAAAAACAGAACAGTCCGTAAAGACGAACCTGAAAGGTGCACTAGACTTGCTCAAATGGAAGAACTCAAAACTAATGAAAGTTGCGTACATATCTGAGGATCATGCTCGTAATTTTGCAGATTTTTTCGAATTTTCTACAGAGACTTATGCCAGAATTCGTGACAGACAGCAATGCTGTTTCTGCGCAGCGATCCCAAATATAACATCAACTTTAACATAGAAACTTTACTTGGCACAAAAACATGATAAGGAGAGGTTGCTACAGTAGTAAACAATTTCCAAGAATCAAATATAAAACAAAGATTGCTGTAGTAAAAACATGGGTTGTCTCCCATAAGCGCTTTTCTTTAACGCCTTTCAGCTAGGCGCAGAAAGTGTAAATCAAGTAACATCAAGAGTAGAAGCATCAACATCATAACTTGTTCTAATAATAGAATCAAAAGGTAACTTCATTCTCTTTCTATGGAAGTGTTCCATACCTTTCTTGAGAGGAAATTGATATTTAATATTACCTTCCCTCATATCAATAACAGCACCAACGGTTCGAAGAAAAGGTCTTCCCAACACAATAGGACAAGATGCATTGCATTCGATATCCAAGACAACAAAATCAACGGGGACAAGGTTATTGTTAACCGTAATGCGCACATTATCAATCCTCCCCAAAGGTTTCTTTTTAACATTATCAGCAGATTAACATCCAAATAACAATTCTTCAATGGTGGCAAGTCAAGCATATCATAAATCTTTTTAGGCATAACAGAAATACTTGCACCAAGATCACATAAAGAATTACATTCAAAGTCATTGAATTTCATTTTAATGATGGGCTCCCAACCATCTTCTAACTTTCTAGGAATAGAAGTTTCAAGTTTTAGTTTCTTTTCTCTAGCTTTTATGAGAGCATTTGTAATATGTTTTGTAAAGGCTAAATTTATAGCACTAGCATTAGGACTTTTAGCAAGTTTTTGTAAGAACTTTATAACTTCAGAGATGTGGCAATCATCAAAATCTAAATCATTATGAGCTACAGCAATGGGATCATTGTCCCCAAGGTTGGAAAAAATTTCAGCAGTTTTATCACAAGCAGTTTCAGCAGTTTTAGCAATTTCAGGCAGTTTTGTACGCTTTGCACTTGGAGTAGAAACATTGCCAACACCAATTATTTTACCATTGATAGTAGGAGGTGCAGAAACATGTGAAGAATTAACATTACTAGTGGTGGTAATAGTCCAAACTTTAGCTACATTATTCTCTTTAGCTAGTTTTTCATTTTCTTCTCTATCCCACCTAGCACGCAATTCAGCCATTAATATTATATTCTCATTAATTCTAACTTGGATGGCATTTGCTGTAGTATTAATCTTATTATCAATATCATTATTAGGCATAACTTCAATTTTAATAGATCAACATCAGAGGCAAGTCTATCAACTCTAGAAGCAATAATATCAATTTTATCAAGCTTTTCCTCAACAGATTTGTTAAAAGCAGTTTGTGTACTAATAAATTCTTTAAGCATGGCTTCAAGACCAGGGGGTACACTCCTATTATTATTGTAAGAATTCCCATAAGAATTACCATAACCATTACCATTAGCAGAAGGATATGGCCTATAGTTATTACCGAGTTGTTCCTATAAGCATTGTTGTTGAAATTATTATTTTTAATGAAATTCACATCAACATTTTCTTCTTGAGCAACCAATGAAGCTAAAGGAACATTATTTGGATCTACATTAGATCTACCATTCACAAGCATAGACATAATCACATCAATCTTATCACTCAAGGAAGAGGTTTCTTCAACAGAATTTACCTTCTTACCTTGTGGAGCTCTTTCCGTGTGCCATTCGAGTAATTTATCATCATATCATCAAGAAGCTTTGTAGCCGCCCCAAAGTGATGGACATAAAGGTACCTCCAGCAGCTGAATCCAATAAATTTCGCGAAGAAAAATTTAGTCCTGCATAGAAGGTTTGGATGATCATCCAAGTAGTCGGTCCATGGGTTGGGAAATTCTTTACCAAAGTTTTCATTCTCTCCCATGCTTGAGCAACATGTTCAGTATCTAATTGTTTAAAATTCATTATGCTACTTCTCAAAGATATAATTTTAGCGGGAGGATAATATCTACCAATAAAAGCATCCTTACATTTAGTCCATGAATCAATACTATTCTTAGGCAAAGATAGCAACCAATCTTTAGCTCTTCCTCTTAATGAGAAAGGAAACAATTTCAATTTAATAATATCACCATCTACATCCTTATATTTTTGCATTTCACAAAGTTCAACAAAATTATTAAGATGGGCAGCAGCATCATCAGAACTAACACCAGAAAATTGATCTCTCATAACCAGGTTCAGTAAAGCAGGTTTAATTTCAAAGAATTCTGCTGTAGTAGCAGGTGGAGCAATAGGTGTGCATAGGAAATCATTATTATTTGTGTTTGTGAAGTCACACAACTTAGTATTTTCAGGGGTATTCATTTTAGCAAAGGTAAATAAAGCAAACTAGATAAAGTAAATGCAAGTAACTAATTTTTTGTGTGTTTTTGATATGGAGAGCAAGACAGTAAATAAAGTAAAACTAGCAACTAATTTTTGTGTGTTTTGTTTAGGTGCAGCAAACAAAGTAGTAAATAAAATAAAGCAAGACAAAAACAAAGTAAAGAGATTGAGAAGTGGAGACTCCCCTTGCAGCGTGTCTTGATCTCCCCGGCAACGGCGCCAGAAAAAGTACTTGATGCGCGTAGATGTACACGTCCGTTGGGAACCCCAAGAGGAAGGTATGATGCGCACAGTGACAAGTTTTCCCTCGAAAGAAACCAAGGTTTAATCGAACCAGGAGGAGCCAAGAAGCACGTTGAAGGTTGATGGTGGCAAAATGTGATGCGGCGCAACAGGGATTCCGGCGCCAACGTGGAACCTGCACAACACAACCAAAGTACTTTGCCCCAACAACAAGAGGTTGTCAATCTCACCGGCTTGCTGTAACAAAGGATTAACCGTATTGTGTGGAAGATGATTGTTTGCGAAGAAAACAGTAAAACAAGTATTGCAAGTAGATTGTATGCGATGTAAAGAATAGGACCGGGGTCCACAGTTCACTAGAGGTGTCTCTCCCATAAGATAAAAGCATGTTGGGTGAACAAATTACAGTCGGGCAATTGACAAATAGAAAAGGGCATAACAATGCATATACATGATATGATAAATATAGTGAGATTTAATTGGGCATTACGACAAAGTACATAGACCGCCATCCAACTGCATCTATGCCTAAAAAGTCCACCTTCAGGTTATCATCCGAACCCCATCCAGTATTAAGTTGCAAAGCAACAGACAATTGCATTAAGTATGGTGCGTAATGTAATCAACAACTACATCCTTAGACATAGAATCAATGTTTTATCCCTAGTGGCAACAACACAACACAACCTTAGAACTTTCTGTCACTGTCCCAGGTATCAATGAAGGCATGAACCCACTATCGAGCATAAATACTCCCTCTTGGAGTTAAGAGTAAAAACTTGGCCAGAGCCTTTACTAATAACGGAGAGCATGCAAGATCATAAACAACACATAAATAATAAATTGATAATCACCATAACATAGTATTCTCTATCCATCGGATCCCGACAAACACAACATATAGTATTACAGATAGATGATCTTGATCATGTTAGGCAGCTCACAAGATCCAACAATGAAGCACAATTAGGAGAAGACGACCATCTAGCTACTTCTATGGACCCATAGTCCAGGGGTGAACTACTCACTCATCACTCCGGAGGCGATCATGGCGATGAAGAGTCCTCCGGGAGATGAATCCCCTCTCCGGCAGGGTGCCGGAGGCGATCTCCCGAATCCCCGAGATGGGATTGCGGCGGCGGCGTCTCGGAAGGTTTTCCGTATCGTGGCTCTGGTACTGGGGTTTCGCGACGGAGGCTTTAAGTAGGCGGAAGGGCAACGCGGGGGCCACACGAGGGCCCCACACGCCAGTCGGCGCGGCCAGGGGTCGGGCCGCGCCGCCTAGTGGCGGCGCCTCGTGGCCCCACTTCCTTCCCCTTCTTCGGAAGCTTCGTGCAAAAATAGGACCCGGGCGTTGATTTCGTCCAATTCCGAGAATATTTCCTTACTAGGATTTCTGAAACCAAAAACAGCAAAAAACAGCAACTGGCTCTTCGGCATCTTATTAATAGGTTAGTTCCAGAAAATGCGTAAATACGACATATAATGTGTATAAAACATGTAGATATTATCAATAATGTAGCATGGAACATAAGAAATTATCGATACGTTGGAGACGTATCACATAGTCGTAGTCTTCATAGTCGCCGCCGTTGTACTGGTAGTCGTCGCCTTCTAAGTTGCCGCCGTCGTCGTCGCTGCTGTCGTCGGGCGGCGCTCGTGGCTCGAACTGAGGGTAGCGCAGCGGGGGATATCGCCGCCGTGATGTAGTCCATGACGCTCTGAGAGTCCGGCCGTACCACCATAGCCGACGACCGACCTCGTGGAAGTTCCAGGAGGCAGACCGTCCTCCTCATACCTGCGAGCGCCTCTCACGCCGATTGATGAAGAAGGCGTCCCAAGTATGCTGGTTATCGGGATGCCAGCGGGATTCATCCGCTCCGCCGGCGGGGACGCGGTAGCCCGGTGGGCAAGGGTAGTTCGAGGCGCAAAGCTCCTCCACCTGCTGGTAGGTTAGAGTGGGTGCGGTGGAAGCCATGAGAGAGTGATGAGAGATTGTAGAGATGTGATAATGCTGGCCAAGCCGGGCTATATATATGTAGTGAGAAATGGCGGGAAAAATGGGAGCGGGAAGACAGGAGGCGGGAAGAAAGTGGCGGGAAGAAAGAGGCGGGAAGACAGGGAAGAAATGGCGGGATCTAATCTTTAGTGCGGGGTGGCCGGGACTAAAGGTGGTTTGTATCATCTAATAAAATTGTCTGATAAATTACGTAGGTAAGATGGCTGGTGGGTGCAACCGGGACTAAAGCTATCGGCAGGATAAGGACGCGTGGGTGGACGCACTGCTCGATGAGATAAAGCATGTAGCGCACGACGCCATGTCGGAGCAACAAGACAAAGCCGAAGCGGCGCCGTGCCTATAAAAGGAGCATCGATACGCCATGGCAAGCAGCTCAACAAGCCAACATGGATGAAGAGTTTCATCCCCATGGATGGAGGAAAGGGTTGGGAAATCTCCCGTGGCGGAACTTCTCGAAGATGCCCTTGGTGCACACGCCCTATGGCATCTTCGGAAGTTCCGCCTCGGAAAAATTTCCCTGCAAGCCCGTGAAAGACGCCATCTCCTCTAACAGAGGTGGGAAGAGGGAGGCCGGCGGAAAGACAGAGGTGGGAAGAGGGGGCCGGCGGACGGCCGGGAAGAACTGGTGGGAAGAACTGGTGGGAAGAGGGAGGCGGAAAGATTTTTAAATGAATTAGTTTTATTTTTCTGAATTTTTTGATATATTACTTGTATTTTTAAGATTTTTAAATGAATTAGTTTTATTTTTCTAATTTTTTTGATACATTATTTGTATTTTTAAGATTTTTAAATGAATTAGTTTTATTTTTCTGAATTTTTTGATACATTATTTGTATTTTTAAGATTTTGAAATGAATTAGTTTTATTTTTCTAAATTTTTGGCTATATTATTTGTATTTTTAAGATTTTTAAATGAATTAATTTAATTTTTATGAATTTTTTGATATATTATTTGTATTTTTAAGATTTTGAAATGAATTAGTTTTATTTTTCTGATTTTTTTCATATATTATTTGTATTTTGAAGATTTTTAAATGAATTAGTTTTATTTTTTGAATTTTTTTATATATTATTTGTATTTTTAACATTTTGAAATGAATTAGTTTTATTTTTCTGATTTTTTTAATATATTATTTTTATTTTTAACATTATAAAAATGAAAAGTATTTAGAAAAATACCTTTAGTCGCGGTTGGCCGCCAACCGCGACTAAAGGGTATTTTTCCGCGGAAACGAAATTCCGGCGAAAATACCCTTTAGTCGCGGTTGATGTGGCCAACCGCGACTAAAGGTACCCCTTTAGTCGCGGTTGGGCACATCAACCGCGACTAAAGGCCGTTCGCTATAAATACGCGCGGGGCGCCTCGCGCGTTTGGCTCGTCTTCCCGCTCACTGCCGGAGACGCCGAGACGCGCCATCGTCGACGACGCCGCCGCCCTGCAGCCATCGTCGATGCCGCCGCCGCCGGACGACACGCCGCCAACGACGCCGCCGCGCCGCTCGTCACTGCCGCTGTACGTCTCTGAGAGTTGCCGCGCGCCTCGCGCAGCTGGTTCACAGATGCGCACAGGGTTACGCCAGCGCACGGGCGCGCTGCCGCCACACGCCGCACGAACGCCGCGCAAACGCGCAACCTGCGACGCGCCACCACGCGCGGCTCCGCCGCTCCGCCGCCCACCGTCACCGTACCATGGAGAAAGAGGGCGGGCGCGCCACATACACGACGCCTCGCTTCTCATTTTTTTTTGTTTTTTTGTTTTTTAACTTAACAAAATAACTTAGCAAAAAAATAACTTAACATGAATATATGATATAAACAAAAATTTAAACTTAACAAAATATTTAACTTAAAATTTCTTAATCAAAATATTTAACTTAAAATTTAAACTTAAAATTTAACTTAAAATTTGTTAATCAAAATATTTAACAAAATATTTAACTTAAAATTTGTTAATCAAAATATTTAACTTAAAATTTAACTTAAAATTTGTTAATCAAAATATTTAACAAAATATTTAACTTAAAATTTAACTTAAAATTTGTTAATCAAAATATTTAACTTAAAATTTAAACTTAAAATATTTAACAAAATATTTAACTTAAAATTTAAACTTAACAAAATATTTAACTTGGCAAAAGGAGAGAGGGCGGGAGCGCCACGCGCCCCTTTCGCCACCGCCACCGCCCTCTCTCCTTTTGCCACCGCCCTTTCGCCACCGCCACCGTCGCCTTTCTCTCTCCTTTTGCCACCGCCAAATTAATTAGTTTTTACTACATGTTTTCAGGACTGACATATGGCGGACGATAGAGCTGACCCGATTATGGACAACTATAATCAAGAAGTTGAAGAACAGATATTTGGCATCATAAAAGGCGATATTCCTTATGTGCCGACCGAACAAGATGAAGAGGATATTTCTTCTTATCTGAATCTTGACGGTCAAGATGAAGGCCGTCAGCAAGATGATGGGGAAGAAACGTCGATAAACGATGATCTTCAATTGCAAGTAGCAACCAGCTCCGGCGCCGAGGTATATATATACATTTTGCCTCTGGTGATACAAACTTACTGATTTGAATAAATATGTGTGTACTAACACGCGCGACTCTCTTTCTTATTTTAGCCCTCGGCCGGATCGTCGAAAAAATCGAGTACGTCGTCGTCAAAGCGTGGCGCAACCAAGACGCTCAAACAAGGAGAAACATATACCATCGAGGTTGTCGACAGTGCAACCGGCAGGCCGCTGGAGCCCCAGAAGCATGCCACCAAGTTTATCAACCAATGCGGAGCCGTTGTTAGAGACAACGTCTCGATCACCCTCCAGGAGTGGCATGAGCCAAAGAAGGCACGTCTTGGTTTCACTTTTGTCGACAAGAGAACTAAAAAGGATTGCTATAAAAAGCTTATGGAACATTTCATCCTACCTCCGGAATACCACAAATTCGATGAGGAGGGTAACAAGATTCAGGAAAACAAGGAGAGGAGGAGGCTAGTCAAACACTTCGCTCTTGGTAAGATGGCCGATACATTCCGGAAATTCAAGCAAAATCTAGCCCGTGACTATGTCAACCAGAACAAGACTCCGGATTTCAAAGGACAGTATGAGAGACTTGAACATGATTGGCCAGAATTTGTGAAGCAGAAGAAATCGGAGCATTTCATTGAAATATCGAAAAAAATAAGGACAATGCGGCTAAGAAGGAGTACAATCATGTTATGGGGCCAGGAGGGTATCGCTTTTGGGAGCCTAAGTGGGAGAAGATGGAGAACGAGCTGAGGAGGCGAGGAATCCGTCCAGGTACGGAGGGATGGGACCGAAGGGCCAAAATCTGGTGGTACGGGCATGGGGGAATGATGTCTACGGGTGCTTCTATTCTTGTAGACAGTGTTGGGCCTCCAAGAGCAGAGGTTTGTAGAACAGCAACAAGTTTCCCTTAAGTGGGTTTATCGAACTCAGGGAGGAAGAGTTCAAAGATATCCCTCTCAAGCAACCCTGCAATCACAAGGCAAGAAGTCTCTTGTGTCCCCAACACACCAAATACACTTGTCAGATGTATAGGTGCACTAGTTCGGCGAAGAGATAGTGAAATACAAGTAATATGGATGTATATGAGTGGTAATAGCAATCTGAATAAAATATGGCAGCGAGTAAACATGCAACAAAACAGTAAACAAACGGAGATTCGATGCTTGGAAGCAAGGCCTAGGGATCCTGCTTTCACTAGTGGATAATGAACACCACTAACTGTGTAGGATTACACGAACCCTCAATGCCGGAGTTAACAAGCTCCACAGTATTCGATATTCATGTTTAAGTAACCTTAGAGTGCAAGATAGATCAACATAATTACACCAAGAACTAACATAGCATGCACACTATCACCATCACGCCATGAAGGAGGCATAGATCACGTCAATACTTATCATAGCAATAGTTAACTTTATAATCTACAAGAGATCACAATCATAGCCTACACCAAGTACTCACACGGATGCACACACTGTCACCATTACACCGTGCAGGAGGAATAGAGTACTTTAATAACATCACTAGAGTAGCACATAGATGATATTCAACTAGATCACATAGAGGGAGAGATGAACCACATAGCTACAGCGGAGCCCTCCGCCCCGGTGGTGAATTACTCCCTCCTCATCATGGAGGCAGCGATGGCGGTGAAGATGGCGGTGGAGATGGCTCCGGGGCAATTCCCCGTCCCGGCAGGTGCCGGAACAGAGAGTTCTGTCCCCCGAATTGGAGTTTCGCGATGGCGGCGCGCCTGGAGCCTTTCTCTCGAGTTTCGTCAAGTGGTACTGCGTTTTTAGGTCGAAAGGGGTTATATAGGCGAAGAGGCGGCGCAGGGGCTGGCAGGTGGCCCCACCATAGGCCGGCGCGGCCAGGGTCCGGCCCGCGCCGCCTTATGGTGTGGGCCCCCTGGCCCTCTCCGACTCTTCTTCGGTGTTCTGGAGCCTTCCGGGAAAAATAGGAGGTTTGGCGTTGATTTCGTCCAATTCCGAGAATATTGCCCGAACAACCTTTCTGGAACCAAAAACAGCAGAAAACAGCAACTGGCCTTTCGGCATCTCGTCAATAGGTTAGTTCCAGAAAATGCACGAATATGACATAAAGTGTGCATAAAACATGTAGATATCATCAATAATGTGGCATGGAACATAAGAAATTATCGATACGTATCAGCATCCCCAAGCTTAGTTCTGCTCGTCCCGAGCAGGTAAAACGATAACAAAGATAATTTCTGAAGTGACATGCCGTCATAAACTTGATCATATTGTAAACATATGTAATGAATGCAACGATCAAAACAATGGTAATGACATGAGTAAACAACTGAATCATAAAGCAAAGACTTTTCATGAATAGTACTTCAAGACAAGCATCAATAAGTCTTGCATAGGAGTTAACTCATAAAGCAATAAATCAAAGTAAAGGTATTGAAGCAACACAAAGGAAGATTAAGTTTCAGCGGTTGCTTTCAACTTATAACATGTATATCACATGGATAGTGTCAATATAAAGTAATATAACAAATGCAATATGCAAGTATGTAGGAATCAATGCACAGTTCACACAAGTGTTTGCTTCTTGAGGTGGAGAGAAATAGGTGAACTGACTCAACATAAAAGTAAAAGAATGGTCCTTCAAAGAGGAAAGCATCGATTGCTATATTTGTGCTAGAGCTTTTATTTTGAAAACATAAAGAGAGCATAAAAATGAAGTTTTGAGAGGTGTTTGTTGTTGTCAACGAATGGTAGCGGGTAATCTAACCCCCTTGCAAGACAAACCTTCAAAGAACGGCTCCCATTTTATTTTATTTTTGGGTGACACTCCTTCCAACCTTTCTTTCACAAACCATGGCTAACCGAATCCTCGGGTGCCTGCCAACAATCTCATACCATGAAGGAGTGCCTTTTTATTTTAGTTTTATTATGATGACACTCCTCCCCACCTTTGCTTTCTCAAGCCATGGCTAACCGAATCCTTCGGGTGCCGTCCAACAATCACATACCATGGAGGAGTGTCTATTTTTGTTAATTAATTTGGGACTGGGAATCCCATTGCCAGCTCTTTTTGCAAAATTATTGGATAAGCGGATGAAGCCACTAGTCCATTGGTGAAAGTTGCCCAACAAGATTGAAAGATAAACACCACATACTTCCTCATGAGCTATAAAACATTGACACAAATAAGAGGTAATAACTTTTGAATTGTTTAAAGGTAGCACTCAAGCAATTTACTTTGGAATGGCGGAAAAATACCATGTAGTAGGTAGGTATGGTGGACACAAATGGCATAGTGGTTGGCTCAAGGATTTTGGATGCATGAGAAGTATTCCCTCTCGATACAAGGTTTAGGCTAGCAAGGTTTATTTGAAACAAACTCAAGGATGAACCGGTGCAGCAAAACTCACATAAAAGACATATTGTAAACATTATAAGACTCTACACCGTCTTCCTTGTTGTTCAAAACTCAATACTAGAAATTATCTAGACCTTAGAGAGACCAATTATGCAAACCAAATTTTAGCATGCTCTATGTATTTATTCACTAATAGGTGCAAAGTATATGATGCAAGAGCTTAAACATGAGCACAACAATTGCCAAGTATCACATTATCCAGGACATTTTACCAATTACCACATGTAGCATTTCCCATTTCCAACCATATAACAATTAACGAAGCAGTTTCAACCTTCACCATGAAAATTAAAAGCTAAGAACACATGTGTGCATACGAACCAGCGGAGCGTGTCTCTCTCCCACACAAGAATTTATTCAAACAAAAACAAAAACAAAAACAAAAACATACAGACGCTCCAAGTAAAGTACATAGGATGTGACCGAATAAAAATATAGTTTCAAGAGAAGGAACCTGATACTTTGTCGATGAAGAAGGGGATGCCTTGGGCATCCCCAAGCTTAGATGCTTGAGTCTTCTTGAAATATGCAGGGATGAACCACCGGGGCATCCCCAAGCTTAGACTTTTCATTCTTCTTGATCGTACTATATCATCCTCCTCTCTTGACCCTTGAAAACTTCCTCCACACCAAACTCCAAACAACTCATTAGAGGGTTAGTTCATAATAAAAAACTCACATGTTCAGAGGTGACACAATCATTCTTAACACTTCTGGACTTTGCACAAAGCTTCTGAAAGTTAATGGAACAAAGAAATCCATCCAACACAGAAAAAGAGGCAATGTGAAATAAAAGGCAGAATCTGTCAAAACAGAACAGTCCGTAAGGACGAATTTTAAAATGGCACCAGACTTGCTCAGATGAAAATGCTCAAATTTAATGAAAGTTGCGTACATATCTGAGGATCACTCACGTAAATTGGCATAATTTTCTGAGTTACCTACAGAGAATTAGGCCCAGATTCGTGACAGCAAGAAATCTGTTTCTGCGCAGTAATCCAAATCTAGTATCAACCTTTCTATCAAAGACTTTACTTGGCACAACAATGCAATAAAAATAAGATAAGGAGAGGTTGCTACAGTAGTAAACAACTTCCAAAACACAAATATAAAACAAAGTACTGTAGCAAAATAACACATGGGTTATCTCCCAAGAAGTTCTTTCTTTATAGCCATTAAGATGGGCTCAGCAGTTTTAATGATGCACTCGCAAGAAATAAAAGTTGAGGCAAAAGAGAGCATTTGAGTCTAACACACTTCCTATGCAAAGGAATCTTGTACACAAATGAATTCATGAAGAACAAAGTGACAAGCATAAGAGGATAAAACACGAGTAACTTCAAGATTCTCAACATGAAGAGGGGAAACTTAATATTATTAAGATGCATATAACCATATTTCCCTCTCTCATAATAACTTTCAGTAGCATCATTGATGAAATCCACAATATACCCATCACTTAAAACATTCTTATCATGGTTCATATGCATAGAAATATCATTAATTTTGGCATAAGAAGAGTTATTCTCATTAATAGTAATTGGAGCAAGATTATTATCAAGAATTTGAACATGGTAAACAAGTTGCATATTAAAAGAATTGTTTTTGGTAATCCAATCATGACTATGACAAGTTTCATAAGGATAGTTATAACCTATATCATAGCATTCTTTATAATAATCATCAAAGATCGGAGGCACAGTGTCATCATAAGAAATAGAATAGTTATCTTTCACAGTCGATTTATCTATGACCATACCATCATTGTTATTAGAAGGAGATGTATCAAGAACATAATGACCAGTAGCAAAAGGATTTTCAAACACCTCTTCCCCAAGCTTAGAGCTTTCTATATCATTATGGGAGGAAGCATGGATAGCACTGACACTATGGCAATTATTATCATTTTCAGAATTAGTTTCCCAGAGATTTGTAATATCAAAAGTAGTGTGCTCATTCAAATCATGATCGCTAATGTATGTAAAGGGCATAGGAAGATCATCGTATTCAGATTCATTATCACAATAATCATTAGGAGCAACATACTTACGGTTACCTAGCGTTATCTCATTCACGCGGGGATACGCCGTTACCTCTTTCTTTTTATTCTCCTTCTTCTTCTTCTTCTTCCTTCTTCTTCTTCTTCTTCTTCTTCTTCTTCTTCTTCTTCTTCTTCTTCTTCTTCTTCTTCTTCTTCTTCTTCTTCTTCTTCTTCTTCTTCTTCTCTTCCTTCTCCTCGTTCCCTTCTTTAGGAGGAAGAGGCTTGAAGGGTGGCTTGTCCGCATAACCTGATTTTCTTTTAGAAACAATAGAAGAAACTTGGGAGGATCCCTCCTTTTCATTAATTAGTTGAAAACACACAGCGGTCCTATCATATTTTGGCAAGGTGTCATCTTCTAAAATATTTTGTATGTAAGTATTTGTATGGCTATTATCAATGCAATAAGAAAAACACCCATGCAGGACATCATCAATATCAAGATCACTCATATGTAACAAAGAGATTTTTCTTGAGAGCTCTTCACACCACAAAAATAAAGTAAGTTCATCATGCTGATTAGGAGTAATTTCATCATCACAATACAAATTTGCAGCACTCATTGGGTTCAAATTATCATTGGAGGAGCATTGAAAATTAAAATGACCCACTTCATGGCAAACTTCACAAATAAAAGGATAGAGGGCACAAACTTTTTTACCTAGATCATCTAGAGCCCTAGACCACTTCCTAGTTTTTTCATTCCTATGATGGATACAATATTCATCTTTGATTTGATTAATTCCACAAGGTCTATGCATTCCACAAAAATTAACATGCTTATAGGAAATAGCATTCTTAGGAGTTTGAGCATGCTTATTGCAATCATTTACAACAATGTCATTCTTCATGCAAGCCTCTTTAAAAGGTTCATGATACTTATCAAAATTCTTTTTAGGCAATTCAAAATGAGAGGCAAAGGCTTTATAAAGATTCGCAGCAACTTGAGAGTCAAGACCATAAGTAGCACTCATATCTCGAAATTTATCAGTATCCATAAAAGTTTCAATGCATTCATAATCATAATTTATACCTGACTCTTCACCTTTGTTGTTCTCCCAATCTTCAGCATTCTCCTGAATCCGATTAAGAAGGTCCCATTTAAACTCTTCTTTATTGCGTGTGAATGATCCAGAACAAGAAGTATCCAGCAAGGTTTTATCCTGAAAAGAAAGTCTTGCATAGAAATTATCAATGATGATATTACCTGGAAACTCATGATTGGGGCATTTGAGCATTAAGGACTTCAATCTCTCCCATGCTTGGGCAATATTCTCTCCATCATGAGGCCAAAAATTATATATACGGTTTCGATCTTTGTGAATTTCACTTGGAGGATAGAACTTGGAATAAAATAGAGGCACAATATCCTTCCAATCAAGAGAGCGCCCGTCCTTCAGCAGTTTATACCAATGCGCCGCTTCACCAGATAGCGACATAACAAATAATTTCTTCCTAACTTCATCCATTGAAATACCTGCACACTTGAATAACCCGCATAATTCATGCAAAAATAGTAAATGATCTTCAGGATGAACAGTTCCATCCCCTTCATAGCGGTTATCCATAACACGTTCAATAATTTTCATAGGTATCTTGTAAGGAATACTTTCAGCAGGTGGATTTAAAATATCAGAAGCATCATTAGAGTTATCGCATATGGGAGATAAAATATTATCAGAGCAAATTTTCTCCCCTAAAGATGGGAAGCTAAAAAGATCACAAAAACCAGCTTCCCCAAGCTTAGACTTCTTCATAGCATTAGCAGTAATTGCATTCATACTAATAACATTGCTACTATCATGTAAATAAGGTTCCATAGGTTTTTTAATTTTCGCATCAAACAATTCTAAATTAGGAAAAAGATTAAAAAGCTCACCAATTTTGTTGTTGTTTTCCATTATGCCTAACTAGTGAAAATAAAAACAAGAAACAAAAAGATGCAATTGCAGGATCTAAAGGAAATAGCTTCGAGTACTTACAACGGCGCCGGAAAATAACTTAGTAGCCGAGATCCGGAGTGTGAGTACCTTTTACCTTTCCTCCCCGGCAACGGCGCCAGAAAAGTGCTTGATGTCTACGGGTGCTTCTATTCTTGTAGACGGTGTTGGGCCTCCAAGAGCAGAGGTTTGTAGAACAGCAACAAGTTTCCCTTAAGTGGATCACCCAAGGTTTATCGAACTCGGGGAGGAAGAGGTCAAAGATATCCCTCTCAAGCAACCCTGCAATCACAGGCAAGAAGTCTCTTGTGTCCCCAACACACCAAATACACTTGTCAGATGTATAGGTGCACTAGTTCGGCGAAGAGATAGTGAAATACAAGTAATATGGATGTATATGAGTGGTAATAGCAATCTGAATAAAATATGGCAGCGAGTAAACATGCAACAAAACAGTAAACAAACGGAGATTCGATGCTTGGAAGCAAGGCCTAGGGATCCTGCTTTCACTAGTGGACACTCTCAACAATGATCACATAATAGAACCACTCTACACTCTTTTGTTGGATAATGAACACCACTAACTGTGTAGGATTACACGAACCCTCAATGCCGGAGTTAACAAGCTCCACAGTATTCGATATTCATGTTTAAGTAACCTTAGAGTGCAAGATAGATCAACATAATTACACCAAGAACTAACATAGCATGCACACTATCACCATCACGCCATGAAGGAGGCATAGATCACGTCAATACTTATCATAGCAATAGTTAACTTTATAATCTACAAGAGATCACAATCATAGCCTACACCAAGTACTGACACGGATGCACACACTGTCACCATTACACCGTGCAGGAGGAATAGAGTACTTTAATAACATCACTAGAGTAGCACATAGATGATATTCAACTAGATCACATAGAGGGAGAGATGAACCACATAGCTACACGGAGCCCTCAGCCCCGGGGTGAATTACTCCTCATCATGGAGGCAGCGATGGCGGTGGAGATGGCCGGGGCAATTCCCGTCCGGCGGGTGCCGGAACAGAGAGTTCTGTCCCCGAATTGGAGTTGCGCGATGGCGGCGGCGCCCGGAGTCTTTCTGGAGTTTCTTCAAGTGGTACGCGTTTTTAGGTCGAAAGGGGTTATATAGGCGAAGAGGCGGCGCGGGAGGGCTGGGTGGCCCCACCATAGGCCGGCGCGGCCAGGGTCTGGCCCGCGCCGCCTTATGGTGTGGTGGCCCCCTGGCCCCTCTCCGACTCTTCTTCGGTGTTCTGGAGCCTTCCGGGAAAAATAGGAGGTTTGGCGTTGATTTCGTCCAATTCCGAGAATATTGCCCGAACAGCCTTTCTGGAACCAAAAACAGCAGAAAACAGAACTGGCTTTCGGCATCTCGTCAATAGGTTAGTTCCAGAAAATGCACGAATATGACATAAAGTGTGCATAAAACATGTAGATATCATCAATAATGTGGCATGGAACATAAGAAATTATCGATACGTCGGAGACGTATCAGGGAACTCTAGACCCGGAGACAGGGGCGTGTGTTTACGGGAACAAAATGTTTAAACCCACCCAAGCCCTTATTGACGCAATGAGGGATGCTCAAGAGGGGAAGATCAAGTTCAACAGAGAGAACGACGCGCTGACAAGAGCCCTCGGGAATCCTGAACACGGAGGACGTGTACGAGGCATGCCCGGGAACATTCCGTGGAAAGTAGGGTTCTCCCAGGACGATGACCCGTACGGTTACAGAAGCCGTAAGAGAAAGTCGGATCGGGATGCAGATGTTGTGGCGCGGTTGGCATCGGAAGTCGATGAGATGAAGAAAACCCTGACTATACTAGTACAGGAGAGATCGGCAGCTGGGACGCATGAAGATCATCCAGCGGATCTCGGAAGCCAGCAGCGGAGAAGCAGCGTGGCTTCCACGGAGGTCCAGCCGGCTACTGATGCACCGGAGATCCATATTACTGCACCGGAGCCTCCTCGCTACCCCGTGGACGATGTAAAGGAGATGAAAGAATGTTGATGCGCGTAAATGTACACGTCCGTTGGGAACCCCAAGAGGAAGGTATGATGCGCACAGTGGCAAGTTTTCCATCAGAAAGAAACCAAGGTTTAATCGAACCAGGAGGAGCCAAGAAGCACGTTGAAGGTTGATGGTCGCGAAATGTGATGCGGCGCAACACCAGGGATTCCGGCGCCAACGTGGAATCTGCACAACAAAACCAAAGTACTTTGCCCAACGAACACAGTGAGGTTGTCAATCTCACCGGCTTGCTGTAACAAAGGATTAAACGTATCGAGTGGAGGATGTTTGCAAAGAAAACAGTAAAACACAATTGCAGTAGATTGTATGCTATGTAAAGAATAGGACCGGGGTCCACAGTTCACTAGAGGTGTCTCTCCCATAAGATAAAAGCATGTTGGGTGAACAAATTACAGTCGGGCAATTGACAAATAGAGAAAGGCATAACAATGCATGTACATGATATGATAAATATAGTGAGATTTAATCCGGGCATTACGACAAAGTACATAGACCGCCATCCAACTGCATCTATGCCTAAAAAGTCCACCTTCAGGTTATCATCCGAACCCCATTCAGTATTAAGTTGCTAAGCAACACAATTGCATTAAGTATGGTGCGTAATGTAATCGACAACTACATCCTTAGACATAGCATCAATGTTTTATCCCTAGTGGCAACAGCACATCACAACCTTAGAACCTACTGTCACGATCCCAGGTGTCAATGAAGGCATGAACCCACTATCGAGCATAAATACTCCCTCTTGGAGTTAAGAGCAAAAACTTGGCCAGAGCCTCTACTAATAACGGAGAGCATGCAAGATCATAAACAACACATAAACAATAGATTGATAATCACCATAACATAGTATTCTCTATCCATCGGATCCCGACAAACACAACATATAGTATTACAGATAGATGATCTTGATCATGTTAGGCAGCTCACAAGATCCAACAATGAAGCACAACAAGGAGAAGACGACCATCTAGCTACTGCTATGGACCCATGGTCCAGGGGTGAACTACTCACTCATCACTCCGGAGGCGATCATGGCGATGAAGAGACCTCCGGGAGATGAATCCCCTCTCCGGCAGGGTGCCGGAGGCGATCTCCTGAATCCCCGAGATGGGATTCGGCGGCGGCGTCTCGGAAGGTTTTCCGTATCGTGGCTCTCGACGGGGGTTTCGCGACGGAGGCTTTAAGTAGGCGGAAGGGTAGGTCGGGGGGCTCACGAGGGGCAGATGACAGGGTGGCGCGGCCGGCGCCAGGCCGCGCGCCTGTGGTCTGGCCACCTCGTGGCCCCACTTCGTTATCTCTTCGGTCTTCGGAAGCTTCGTGCAAAAATAGGACCCTTGGCGAAGATTTCGTCCAATTCCGAGAATATTTCCTTACTAGGATTTCTGAAACCAAAAACAACAGAAAACAGCAACTGGCTCTTCGGCATCTTGTTAATAGGTTAGTTCCAGAAAATGCATAAATATGACATATAATGTGCATAAAACATGTAGGTATCATCAATAAAGTAGCATGGAACATAAGAAATTATCGATACGTTGGAGACGTATCAGCATCCCCAAGCTTAGTTCTGCTCGTCCCGAGCAGGTAAAACGATAACAAAGATAATTTCTGAAGTGACATGCCATCATAATCTTGATCATACTATTTGTAAACATATGTAATGAATGCAGCGATCAAAGCAAAGGTAATGACATGAGTAAACAAGTGAATCATATAGCAAAGACTTTTCATGAATAGTACTTCAAGACAAGCATCAATAAGTCTTGCATAAGAGTTAACTCATAAAGCAATAAATCAAAGTAAAGGTTTTGAAGCAACACAAAGGAAGATTAAGTTTCAGCGGTTGCTTTCAACTCATAACATGTATATCTCATGGATATTGTCAACATAGAGTAATATAACAAGTGCAATATGCAAGTATGTAGGAATCAATGCACAGTTCACACAAGTGTTTGCTTCTTAAGGTGGAAGGAGATAGGTAAACTGACTCAACAATAAAAGTAAAAGAAAGGTCCTTCAAGAGGAAAGCATCGATTGCTCTATTTGTGCTAGAGCTTTTATTTTGAAAACATGAAACAATTTTGTCAACGGTAGTAATAAAGCATATGAGTTATGTAAATTATATCTTACAAGTTGCAAGCCTCATGCATAGTATACTAATAGTGTCCGCACCTCGTCCTACTTAGCTTGGACTACCGGATCTTTGCATGCCATGTTTTAACCAAGTGTCACAAAGGGGTGCCGCCGTGTAAAGGTCTAAGGAGAAAGCTCGCATTTTGGATTTCTCGCTTTTGATTATTCTCAACTTAGACATCCATACCGGGACAACATGGACAACAGATAATGGACTCCTCTTAAATGCATAAGCATGTAGCAATGATTATTATTCTCATATGAGATTGAGGATATATGTCCAAAACTGAAACTTCAACCATGATTCATGGCTTTAGTTAGCGGCCCAATGTTCTTCTCTAACAATTTTGCATACTCCAACCACTAAAATGATAGATCCTTCAGACAAGACGGACATGCATAGCAACTCACATGATATTCAACAATAGTTGATGGCGTTCCCCAGAAGCATGGTTATCGCACAACAAGCAACTTAATAAAAGATAAAGTGCATAAGTACATATTCAATACTACGATAGTTTTTAAGGCTATTTTGTCCCATGAGCTATATATTGCAAAGGTGAATGATGGAATTTTAAAGGTAGCACTCAAGCAATTTACTTTGGAATGGCGGAGAAATACCATGTAGTAGGTAGGTATGGTGGACACAAATGGCATAGTGGTTGGCTCAAGGATTTTGGATGCATGAGAAGTATTCCCTCTCGATACAAGGTTTAGGCTAGCAAGGTTATTTGAAGCAAACTCAAGGATGAACAGGTGCAGCAAAACTCACATAAAAGACATATTGTAAACATTATAAGACTCTACACCGTCTTCCTTGTTGTTCAAAACTCAATACTAGATATTATCTAGACCTTAGAGAGACCAAATATGCAAATCAAATTTTAGCAAGCTCTATGTATTTCTTCATTAATGGGTGCAAAGCATATGATGCAAGAGCTTAAACATGAGCACAACAATTGCCAAGTATCACATTATCCAAGACATTTTAGAATTACTACATGTAGCATTTTCCAATTCCAACCATATAACAATTTAACGAAGAAGAAACTTCGCCTTGAACATTATGAGTAAAGCCTAAGGACATATTTGTCCATATGCAACAGCGGAGCGTGTCTCTCTCCCACAAAGTGAATGCTAGGATCCATTTTATTCAAACAAAAACAAAAACAAAAACAAACCGACGCTCCAAGTAAAGAACACAAGATGTGACTGAATAAAAATATAGTTTCAGGGGAGGAACCTGATGATGTTGTCGATGAAGAAGGGGATGCCTTGGGCATCCCCAAGCTTAGACGCTTGAGTCTTCTTAAAATATGCAGGGGTGAACCACGGGGGCATCCCCAAGCTTAGAGCTTTCACTCCTCTTGATCATAGTATATCATTCTCCTCTCTTGACCCTTGAAAACTTCCTTCACACCAAACTTCAAGCAAACTCATTAGAGGGTTAGTGCACAATTAATAATTCACATGTTCAGAGGTGGCACACTCATTCTTTACACTTCTGGACATTGCATAAAGCTACTGGATATTAATGGATCAAAGAAATGAATCCAACATAGCAAAAGAGGCAATGCGAAATAAAAGGCAGAATCTGTCAAAAACAGAACAGTCCGTAAAGACGAATTTTAAGATGGCACCAGACTTGCTCAAATGGAAAAACTCAAAACTAATGAAAGTTGCGTACATATCTGAGGATCACGCTCGTAAATTGGCAGATTTTTTCGAATTTTCTACAGAGAACTGTGCCAAGATTCGTGACAGACAGCAATGCTGTTTCTGCGCAGCGATCCCAAATATAACATCAACTTTGACATAGAAACTTTACTTGGCACAAAAACATGATAAGGAGAGGTTGCTACAGTAGTAAACAACTTTCAAGACTCAACAAAACAAAAAATTGCTGTAGTAAAAACATGGGTTGTCTCCCATAAGCGCTTTTCTTTAACGCCTTTCAGCTAGGCGCAGAAAGTGCAAATCAAGTAACATCGAGAATAGAAGCATCAACATTATTATTTTTCATGCAAACACAACTTGTTGCAGAGGGTACTTTAGGTGCTCCATTATCTAAATTTTCTATGGTGGTGCTAGTAGTTTTAGCAATTTTAGGCCTATAGTAATTCTTTTGTTTAGGCACTTTAGAGGCGTACATGAATTTTTGCTCTTTACCCACATAAGCTTTCTCATTATATTTGAGAGAAGAAAAGGTTGAACCCAAGGTTCCCATAGCTTTTTCAAGTTCATCAATCCTATTGGTTTGATTATCATGGACAACACAAGTTCCTAGGACACTAATTTTTTCATCAATTCCTCCTAAGGATTTATCAAGTTCATAAGTTTTGTCAAATAACATTCCCAATTTAGTTTCAACACTTGGAAAATTTTTCTCTATGGTTTCCAATTTTTTCATAACATCTTCAAGAGAGATTTCAATTTTAACTTCATTAACAGGTGGTATTCCAACTAGACTCTCAATGATGCAACTAGCTTCTAAAGCGGGAGTACCTAGGAAATTGCCTCCCGAAAGAGTATCAAGAACATACCTATTCCAACTAGATAAACCAACATAAAAGTTCCTAAGAAGGATAGTGGTGGAGTGTTTCTTGATGCACCTTTGATGAGCATTACTAATTCTATACCAAGCATCTTTAAAATTTTCTCCACCTTGTTGCTTAAAAGAACGAACTTCAACTTCAGGATTACTCATTTTAGTAGCGATAAAGTAAACTAGGCAAAGACAAGTAACTAATTTTTTTGTGTTTTTGATATAGAGAGCAAGACAAAATAAAGTAAAACTAGCAACTAATTTTTGTGTGTTTTGTTTAGGTGCAACAAACAAAGTAGTAAATAAAATAAAGCAAGACAAAAACAAAGTAAAGAGATTGAGAAGTGGAGACTCCCCTTGCAGCGTGTCTTGATCTCCCCGGCAACGCGCCAGAAAACAGGCTTGATGCGCGTAAATGTACACGTCCGTTGGGAACCCCAAGAGGAAGGTATGATGCGCACAGTGGCAAGTTTTCCCTCAGAAAGAAACCAAGGTTTAATCGAACCAGGAGGAGCCAAGAAGCACGTTGAAGGTTGATGGTCGCGAAATGTGATGCGGCGCAACACCAGGGATTCCGGCGCCAACGTGGAACCTGCACAACAAAACCAAAGTACTTTGCCCCAACGAAACAGTGAGGTTGTCAATCTCACCGGCTTGCTGTAACAAAGGATTAAACGTATCGAGTGGAAGATGTTTGCAAAGAAAACAGTAAAACACAATTGCAGTAGATTGTATGCTATGTAAAGAATAGGACCGGGGTCCACAGTTCACTAGAGGTGTCTCTCCCATAAGATAAAAACATGTTGGGTGAACAAATTACAGTCGGGCAATTGACAAATAGAGAAAGGCATAACAATGCATGTACATGATATGATAAATATAGTGAGATTTAATCCGGACATTACGACAAAGTACATAGACCGCCATCCAACTGCATCTATGCCTAAAAAGTCCACCTTCAGGTTATCATCCGAACCCCATTCAGTATTAAGTTGCTAAGCAACAGACAATTGCATTAAGTATGGTGCGTAATGTAATCGACAACTACATCCTTAGACATAGCATCAATGTTTTATCCCTAGTGGCAACAGCACATCACAACCTTAGAACCTACTGTCACGATCCCAGGTGTCAATGAAGGCATGAACCCACTATCGAGCATAAATACTCCCTCTTGGAGTTAAGAGCAAAAACTTGGCCAGAGCCTCTACTAATAACGGAGAGCATGCAAGATCATAAACAACACATAAACAATAGATTGATAATCACCATAACATAGTATTCTCTATCCATCGGATCCCGACAAACACAACATATAGTATTACAGATAGATGATCTTGATCATGTTAGGCAGCTCACAAGATCCAACAATGAAGCACAACAAGGAGAAGACGACCATCTAGCTACTGCTATGGACCCATGGTCCAGGGGTGAACTACTCACTCATCACTCCGGAGGCGATCATGGCGATGAAGAGACCTCCGGAGATGAATCCCTCTCCGGCAGGGTGCCGGAGGCGATCTCCTGAATCCCCCGAGATGGGACGCGGCGGCGGCGTCTCTGGAAGGTTTTCCGTATCGTGGCTCTCGCGGGGTTTCGCGACGGAGGCTTTAAGTAGGCGGAAGGGTAGGTCGGGGGCTCACGAGGGCCCAGATGATGGGTGGCGCGGCCAGGGGCCAGGCCGCGCCGCTCGTGGTCTGGCCACCTCGTGGCCCCACTTCGTTATCTCTTCGGTCTTCGGAAGCTTCGTGCAAAAATAGGACCCTTGGCGAAGATTTCGTCCAATTCCGAGAATATTTCCTTACTAGGATTTCTGAAACCAAAAACAGCAGAAAACAGAACTGGCTCTTCGGCATCTTGTTAATAGGTTAGTTGCAGAAAATGCATAAATATGACATATAATGTGCATAAAACATGTAGGTATCATCAATAAAGTAGCATGGAACATAAAAAATTATCGATACGTTGGAGACGTATCAAATGTCATCTGCATTATCCTACTGGGAACATGTCCACGAAGGTAGCCATCGGCAGTGCTTTACCATGTGAGCCTGGAGCACTCCACCACAACAACCCCATTCCAGATGGCTATGCTCGTGTCACGGTGGAGGAAATAGTCCCAGGGTTTGAGGACCTGGAGGTGTCAAGCGCCAGTTTATTCTCTGGAAAAAGAAGTTTATCAAGTTTCCAGACGAGGCGCCAAGGCGAACAAGTCCACCCCCCTCCGGTGGTGGTGGCGGCGGCGGCGGCGGCGGTGGTTCACCTAGTACACCTCCTTCACGTCAGCCGACGCCGCCCCCCAATTCACCTCCGGCGGGTAAGCAGACGCCGCCCCCAGTCCTCGTCCGGCGGGTGATCAGACGCCGCCCCCAATCCACCTCCGGCGAAGAAGCAGAAGCAGTCTTGGGTTATTAACCCGGAGCCTTATGTACCTGCAACCACAAAGATACCAGAGCCATCACTGAAGCCTCTCCCCACAAGGCCTTGGGAACGTAGTGCCGAGGAAGTCGACGCACACGCGTCTGCTGATTATGAGAAATGGAAGGCGGACTGCAAGAAGAAAAGAGAGCCCGAGCCCAAGCAAGTATTTTCTGAGAAGGAAAAGAGCTGGGCTAAGTCATTTTTGAACACACCGTCCCAAGCCGCGAAGAATCTGCCTGACGACTATGAACGTGAACTTCGTAGTCAAGCACTCGCGGTCAAGAGGAACCAAGAGTTGGCGGAGAAGCAGGAGGAGGCCGAGAAAGAATTACAAAGCAAAAAAGGGGGGAAACAAGTTGCCCAGCTCGGGGAACAAAGTAAACAATCGATCGCCCCGCTCATAGTGAAAGCCGCCGGTCCGGACGATGCCCCCGATATCATAGCAGCTGCGGCAGCACAGGCCGGATTGACTGTAGCGAGTGCCACAGAACAAGCGGCCAACTTAGGTCTGACTCTTCGTGCAGTGTTAGGCCTTGATGAGGCGCCAATGAAGGACGTAGTATTTACATATGTGCGGAATGGGCCTCTCGTCGAGCCTGCGCAGGAAGAGGATCTACCTCGACAAATGACAGGTCTGCTAAATTGGTACAAGGCTTACATAAAACTTAAAAACGCCAAAGACTATATTTATGCGGAAGTTAGACCTGAGCATCACTTCAAACATTACTATATAACAATTCATCGGAGTGAATTGTTCCAGCTGTTCAATCTGCGCGAGCTCGACAAATCTATCATCAGTTGCTATGTTCTGTAAGTGATTTATTAATTTCTACCCCATCTCGTTCATTGCCTGCACTATAAATATATATATTGTCCTAACTATCTTGTTGTGTACGCTATTATGCAGAATGAAGAAGCGGGAAATGCGAATAAGGCGCACCCATGATGTTGGGTTCATTGACCCACAAATCGTTAATTCATATGTGTTAGAACACCACCCCGCCGACGTGGAGGATGACCTGTGGCGGTTTCTTATAAAACAGGAACTCAAAAGTGATATTCTATTTCCTTACCATTTTGGGTGAGTGTTTCTGTCTTGAGCACATTCTCTTTTGTTTACTCCATGCATGGTATGTGGCTAATCGATGAGTTATGCATGACTGTGCATGTATCGTGTCCGCAGGTTCCACTGGATTCTGCTAGTAATTCAAATTCAGAACTCCACAGTTCTCGTCCACGACTCTCTGAATATGGATCCGAAGCATTGGGCCGACATGAGAAAAATGATGCAAAAGTAATTACTTTCATTCGTTTGCGCTCTATATCGATCGGCCTATTTCGTTCATCATTTCCTAATATCAAGTAACTAATTAATAACTCTCTTGTTCATTTAATTTTCTTTGCCTCGTAGGGTTTGGAGACGGTTCGTAGATCAAAAGGTCGGTGAATTCAAAAAAGAGCTACATTTTAAAAGGGCAAAGACTGCGACTGGGGATATTCAGCCACCGGGGACCAATCTATGTGGATACTATGTTTGTGAGAGGATCCGGAGATACACCACTGAGCGGCAGCCGTCTGAGAACAACATCAAGAGGAATAACCTCCGGACGACGCTTAGTCCAGAAGCTCGCTTCCGACCACTTCAAGAGGAACTAGCTGGATGGTTCGCGAGGGAAGTCATCGATCCTAGAGGAGAACACTATGTAGAGGACGTAGAACTTTATATGCACTAAATTATGTATGGAAACTTGTTCAAAATTGTATATGGTCATCCGATATTGAATATATATTGTATATTCCTCTTGAATTCTTTTTGGTTCTATGTATGTAGTACCGTAGAATATGTGAAACTCCTTCAAAATTAAAATAAAACACAAAAGAAAATAAAACAATACAAATTAAAAAGAAACCAGGTTTAGGGGGGGCTAAAACCCTAAACCTGCGGCGGCCTTTAGTCGCGGTTGGCCAGAGAACCGCGACTAAAGGTCCTCCGCCCCGAAGGACTGCTGGCGGCCACGTGGAGGCGCCTTTAGTCGCGGTTCGTAAGGAACCGCGACTAAAGGGGGGCTTTAGTCACGCTTGCTTGGTCGCGGTTGCGCAACCGCGACCAATGGCAGTTGCGAACCGCGACCGAAGCCGTTTTTTCCACCAGTGTCTCCTGGAACTGCGCTCGTGGGCACAATATGCTCATGAGGGATTATTTCTCCGAGGCACCCACATACTCGCCTCATCTCCACTAGTAGAAAAAGAGGCTTCCGTCCAGCCCCATTAGTCGCCAAAATATAGGAACCGCGACTAATGGGGTCTTTAGTCGCGGTTCGGGAGGCGAACCGCGACTAAAGACCTGGGCCCAGCGCGCTCGGTGGCCAGCTGGTGGACGGGAGGGGCTTTAGTCGCGGTTGGCTAGGCCAACCGCGACTAAATGTCCTCAGGCCTGGCCCGAAGGCCTTTAGTCGCGGTTGGCCAGGACAACCGGGACTAAAGGCTCATCCTATAAAAGGACCTCAGCTCACTGCACTTAGCCATTTGGTGCCACTTCTCTTCACAAACTTCACAAGGGGTGTTAGGTTTGCTTTTGGTTCCTCTTATGCACACAAGGTGTTTGATGAAATGCCCCAAGAGCATGAAACAAACATGATATGAAGTGTCGGAGCCACACTTGAGCTTCCTCATTTATTTTTTCCTCCTCGATCGCGGTTAGCAACTTGAACCTTTCATGTGTCATTGATAAAATATGCATGGTTTTGTTCGTTCAATTCCGAGAATATTTCCTGTGTAGAATTTCTGAAACCAAAACAGCAGAAAATAGGAACTGGCACTTCGGCATCTTGTTAATAGGTTAGTCCCGGAAAATGCATAAAAATGATATAAAGTGTGAACAAAACATGTAGGTATTGTCATAAAACTAGCATGGAACATAAGAAATTATAGATACGTTGGAGACGTATCACGTCCCGATCCCGCCGATGGGTCGCGCCTCCCTGGAGGCGGAGATCGACGCGGTGCTCGTCACTCTCAATGACAAGCAGCGCGCATAACAGCGTTTCTGGCCAGACAACTACGACACGTGGACGGACTTCTTCCGGCGCAGGTACGAGCGCGAACTCACCGCGTATGACGGCCCTCCTCCTCCTCCGGCTAGGAACAATGCCGCCGGCCGCCGCCGGTGGTGGAGCGCCCCTGGCCGCACCCTCGCCAATGTGCTCGCGCATATCGAGGGTGCGAACTCCCTAGTTCTGGGGATGCCGCCGCCGGAGGCGGCTACCGTGTCACGTCGACACGGTAGCTCCTGGACGACAAGGAGGATGGCGCCGTCCTCCTCCTCGTCAGGATCCAGGTCCGCCTCTAGGTCAGGCGGATCGGCGCCTCTGCCGGCGACTCCGCGCTACCCCGTCAAGCAGGAGGCGACGTCTCCACCGCCGATACGAGGGCACAGCAGCGGCGCCTTCCTCATCCGCGACCAACCAGCTTCTCCATCGCGCGGGCGGAAGAGGAAGACCGCGAAGAAGGAGGCCGCCGCCACCGCCAACCAGCTCGCCGAGGAGGAGGCAAAGCGCGCGGAGGACGCCGCGGTGGAGGAGGCGATCGCCAGGTCGCTGCAGGACCTGGTGCCCGCCGACAACACCCTCCCCATCGACGCCGCGCTGGAGTGGTCCAGGCGGGACTGGGAGCGCCAGGAGTTGGAGCAGCAGCAACGGCTGCTGGACCTGGCCGCCGCGCGGCAACTCGCCGTCCACGTCGCCGCACCAGCCGCGGCAAGGAATGCCGTGCCCAGGGAGCTGATCAAGCTCGAGGAGAGCAGCGACGACGACCTCTACCGGCCGACGCGGCCACGCGCCGGCGACCCTGGCCAGGGTTCTAGCCGCTGGTACGAGGCGCCGCCGCCCGAGGACGCCGGACAACTACGACGCGTGGACGGATTTTTTCCGGCGCAGGTACGAGCGCGAACTCGCCGCGTATGACGGCCCTCCTCCTCCTCCGGCTAGGAACAATGCCCCTGTCCGCCGCCGGTGGTGGAGCGCCCCTGGCCGCACCCTCGCCAATGTGCTCGCGCACATCAAGGGTGGGAACTCCCTAGTTCTGGGGATGCCGCCGCCGGAGGCGGCTACCATGTCACGTCGACACAGTAGTTCCTGGACGACGAGGAGGATGGCGCCGTCCTCCTCCTCGTCAGGATCCAGGTCCGCCTCCAGGTCAGGCGGATCGGCGCCTCCGCTGGCGACTCCGTGCTACCCCGTCAAGCAGGAGGCGACGTCTCCACCGCCGACACGAGGGCACAGCAGCGGCGCCCTCCTCATCCGCGACCAGCCGGCTTCTCCATCGCGCGGGAGGAAGAGGAAGACCGCGAAGAAGGAGGCCGCCGCCACCGCCAACCAGCTCGCCGAGGAGGAGGCAAAGCGCGCGGAGGACGCCGCGGTGGAGGAGGCGATTGCCAGGTCGCTGCAGGACCTGGTGCCCGCCGACAACACCCTCCACATCGACGCCGCGCTGGAGTGGTCTAGGCGGGACTGGGATCGCCAGGAGTTGGAGCAGCAGCGGCGGCTGCTGGAACTGGCCGCCGCGCGAAAACTCGCCGTCCGCACCAGCCGCGGCAAGGAACACCATGCCCATGGATCTGATCAAGATCGAGGAGAGCAGCGAGGACGACCTCTACAGGCTGATGCGGCCACGCGCCGGCGACCCTGGCCAGGGTTCTAGCCGCTGCTACGAGGCACCGCCGCCCGAGGACGCCGGCAACTCGAGCGATGACGACGATGGCGGCGACTACACGGCCCTCTATCGCCATTTCGACATGTAGAAGGCCACTTTTGGTTTAAGTTTAAGTTTGTATGTCACCGAATTCAATTATATGTACGAATTCGGCTTATTTATGTACGAACTCACCTATATATATGTTAAATATCATTAAATTTCGCTTATGTTTGAACGAGTTTCGCCTAATTATGTCTAAATTCGTCGTATTTTGTCAAAAACTTTCATCCATCCTGAATTCGCCGCTGGAAAAATAGACCTCCCGAGTCTAAAAAAATACATTCATCCGGCGCTAAATAGCGCCGAATTTCGACCTGGGAAGCTTCAACGGCTAGAGATTCTCTTACGCCTCCACCACCGGAAGCATCAACCGCTTTAACCAGGAGGAACGGCTACCCTGACAGCCCTCAGTCGCCAGCTTGAACCAATCCACATTATCCCTATGGAAATCACTACGCAAGATTCATTCCACTACATTCTCACATCAAAGGCTGATGATCTGCTGCACACGAGGTTAATGACTTGGTTCATCTCACATTATTCCCTGTGCATCCTATTTTTAGATTTTATTGCCATCAGGCAACGCATCAACCGTGCGTCATCCACTACGGGAGAGCACAGATGTGCCGACGACCAAATATCGGGGGCGTCGGCATAGGTGCCTCCGGAGAACGGCGACAAGGATGGCCGTCGGCGTTAAACTGGTCGTCGGTACTGTCCGAAGGTGCCGACGGCCATCGTCGACACAGAACCAATCTGGCCGTCGGCACATAACCAGTCTGGCCGTCGGCACAACATTTTTTTTTCACTTCAGACATGTGCCAACGGTTTTGCCATCGGCATAGCTATTTTCAATTTCTTACACCAATCTTCAAAAAAACATAACTAAATCATTCTAATTGAGAAAAATAAGTATAATATCTCAAATTTTGCAGAAAAATAAGATCTATCTTAGAAAAATAAAAAAATAGAATTTAAATGGAGGTGGCAATTTGGCTCATAGGAGCAAATGCTCTCATTATATAAAATAATTAAAAAACAATTTTAAAAATGTTAAAAAATTCTGATATAAATTTGTTGGTGTACATCTTGACATTCTATGTTAGTGCACAAATTTTTGTGGAGAAACAACATTTTGTATGGCGTGTACAAAAAAGGCAAAAAAATATCCTGTACGTAGTCGTGTTATAGCATCAAAACTTGTCTTTTTTACAGGAGCCACAATTGTTTTTAGTTTTTTTTGAAAACTTGTGTACCAACATAAAATGTTTAGATGTACATGTAAAAATTTAGTTTAGAATTTTTTGACACTTTAAAATGTGAATTCACATAATGGGAGCATATGCTCCTATGAGCCAAAGTGCATTTCCCAATTTAAATACCTAAACAAACATTCTTAGACATGAGCTCTAATGTTCAATTCATGGCTTTCACACACGCAAAAAATGAAAAAAATGGTCGCCCGTGGGTTCGATTAAAAATCCGCGTACGGGGTCTTGATTCTCATCCTAGGGTCCACACACGTGCCAAATATGACCTCGTTTCAGCAAACTATGCCATGCCGATGCCGTTTCCCACTTCATTTCCCCTGAAATTCATAGAACTCCGGACGTGATTGCTCTTTTCGTGAAGGGTTTTCAAAATAATTGTCGTATCTCAATTTTGACAAACGGAATAGTTACTATGACATATAAAGTGATGCCACGCGCCTCCGTGGGATCTTTTGATCTTTTGAGTTCATTCAAATTGCCATCTGGCCAAAGCAGGGCCCCCAGGACATGCGGTATCACCGTTACGGGAGTGCGGGTGCACACGTTCGCGGACAAACTAAACGGACACAAATTAGCACATATAATGATGCGTCGTAGAACTGAAATCATTTTTTCCGGAATTTATAGAGCGACGGATACTTGACCCCTAGTTCAAATTCGGTCAGTTTCCAGCGGATTCGGCGGACACCGCCGGAAGCCGCACGAGTTCTCAAAAAGCTAACGCGCGCACATAGCATGTGATAGGTGGTGGGTATGTGGTCTACTATCACCGCACGGAGGTTTCGCGTCATACTAAAATGCGCCCCATGTAGCTGCTTCACAAAAAAAATGTTTGGGCACGCTAAAAATGAAAAATGGTCGCCCGTAGAACGGATTAGAAATCCGCGTCCGGGGCCTTGCTTCCTAATACGTCTCAGACGTATCTATAATATTTGATGTTCCATACTTGTTTTACACCAATTCGTATGTGTTTTGTTTGCACTTCGTTGCACTTTTACATGATTTCCGGCACTAACCTATTACCAAGATGCCACAGTGCGAGTTTAATATTTTCTGCTATTTTTGTATTTCAGAAAAGTTGTACAGAAAATATTCTCGGAATTGGACGAAATAAAAGCCGAAGTTAATATTTTACCGAAGCGAAGATGAAGTCCGGAGGGGGGACGAAGAGGCGCCATAGGGCGACCACACCTGCCCTTGGCGCGACGTAGAGTTGGCCCGCGCCAAGGCATGGTGTGGGCCCCCTGGGCACCCCACCGACTTGAATCCTCTATGTAAGCACGATCTCGGGAAAACCCTGGATACGGGAGACAAAATCCACGAAAAGTTCCGTCGCGAGCGCCATCGCAGAACCCATCTCGGGGGTTTTGAAGCTCTTCCCGGCACCCTGCCGGAGGGGGAAATCATCGCCGGAGGCATCTACATTGCCATGCCCGCCTCCGAAGTGATGCGTGAGTAGTTTATCCCTGGACTATGAGTCCATAGCAGTAGCTAGATGGTTGTCTTCTCCACCATGTACTTCATGTATCGATCTTGTGAGCCGCCCTACATGATCAAGATCATCTTTATGTAATCCTCTATGTTTGATTTGCTGGAATCCGATGAATATTGTGTACTATGTTAAGATTGATTATATATTCATATCATATGTTATTTGTGATCTTCCATGCTCTCCGTTGCTAGTAGAAACTCTGGCTAAGTGGACACTTGTGACTCCAAGAGGGGGTATTTATTCTCGATAGTACGTTCATGTCTCTAGTAATCTGGGAGAGTGACTTTATAACTTCTAAGGTTGTAGATGTGTTGTTGCTACTAGGGATAACCCAACAATGTTTTATCCGAGGGTAATTCTATTGTTTACTTTACACACATTGCTTAATATGATAGTCTGTTGCTTGAAACTTTATACTAGAAGAGGTGCGGACGCTAACCTGAAGGTGGATTATTAGTCATAGACGCAGTTGGATTACGGTCTATGTATTATGTTATAATGCCGATACGAAATTATCATAGTAATCATCTTGTCATGTATCGATCGATATTCTGTCAATTGTTCAGCTGTAATTTGATTACCCAACATGCTATTTCTTTATGGAGAGACACCTCTAGTGACCTATGGACCCCGATCCTATTTTCTGTACTAATAAATTTAACTGCAATCCTGTTGATAAATTGTCCAGCCTGTCCGCATATGCTGAATACACGTCATCAAGCACTTTTTCTGCCGCCGTTGCCGGGGACCTGAAGGAAAGTTACGCCACAGAGATTTCTAACTCCCACGTCAACTGCACACCAGCACTTCCCATCCTAGGGCCCACACACATGCCAAATATGACCTCGGATTAAGCCATGCCGAGGCCGTTTCCCACCTCATTTCCCCTGAAATCCATAGAACTCCGGACGTGATAGCTCTTTTCGTGAAGGGTTTTTTTTCAAAATAATTGTCGTATCCCAATTTTTACAAACGGAATAGTTACTATGACATATAAAATGACAACACGTGGCTCCATGGGATTTTTGACTTTGTTCAAATTGCCATCTGGCCTAAACAAACTAAACGGCCAAAAATTAGGATATATAATGATGCGTCGTAGAACTAAAAACATTTTTTCCGGAATTTCTGGAGCGACGAATAGTTGACCGCTAGTTCAAATCCGATCAGTTTACAGCGGATTCACCGGGACACCGTCGGAAGCCGCACAGGTTCCCAAAAAGCTAACGCGTGCACATAGCATGTGATAGGTGGTGCTTAGGTGGTCTAATGAGAAGTGACATAATGAAATTTAGACAATTTGATAATGAACATGTTGCTCAAGCTTGAGAAAGAATGAAATCTTTGGTAAAGAATTGTCCCACTCATGGACTAACTACTTGGATGATCATCCAAACTTTTTATGCAGGACTAATTTTTTTTAAAGAAATCTCCTGGATTCAGCTGATGGAGGTACCTTTATATCCATTATTTTGGGGGCTGCAACTAAATTACTTGATGATATGATGATAAATTATTCTGAATGGCACACTGAGAGAGCTCCACAAGGTAAGAAGGTAAATTCAGTTCTCCTCCTTGAGTGATAAAATTGATACAATTATGTCTATGTTAATGGTAAAGCACATGTTGATCCAACTAATATTCCGTTAGCTTATTTGGTTGCTCAAGAGGAGCATGTTGATGTGAATTTCATTAAAAACAACAGTTTCAAAAACAATGTTTATAGGAATAATTTTGGTAGCAACAATTATAGGCTATATCCTTCTAATAATAGTAATGCTTATGGTAATTCCTACAACAATAATAAAAGTGCACCCTCTGATCTTGAAGTCATGCTTAAGAAATTTATTAGTAAACAAAATGCTTTCAATAAAACTATTGAGGAAAAGCTTGACAAAATTGATATTCTTGCTTCTAAAGTTGAGAGCCTTGCTCATGATGTTGATTTTCTTAAATTAAAAGTGTTGCCTCAAGATGTTAAAAAAAGTAAAACTTTGAATGTCATTCAAGTTAGAATTGATGAAAATGTTAGGATGTTGGCGGGATTGCATGCTAGGTGGGAAAGAGAAGATGAAATTGCTAGAAATAATAATTTGACTAAAGTTTATATCATCACCACCACCAGTAGTAATGAAGTTTCAAATGCTAGCCACTCTCCTACTATTAATAATAAAGTAAATGGTGTAGGAAAAGTCAACGCTCCTTCTACAAAATTGTCGAGAACCACTAAAGCTGCTCCTAATAAGTGTGCTGAATTTTTCGAAGTATGGGAGACAAGATTCTTTTTACCTTTGATAAAAATGAGTTTTATTTTGATGATTGCAATATCTCTGAAGTAATTAAGTTCTTACAAAATCTTGCTATAATTCCTAATGCTAGTGCTATAAATATGGCTTTTACAAAGCACATGACAAATGCTCTTATGCAAATGAAGAGAGGACAAATTAAAACGTGAAGCCTCTATTTCTATAAAGTTAGAAGATGGCTGGGAGTCCATCATTAAGATGAAAATAGATGGTTTTTATTGCAAAGCTTTATGTGATCTTGGTGCAAGTATTTCTGTTATGCCTAGAAAAATCTATCATATGCTTGAATTGCCACCGTTGGAAAAATGTTATTTGGATGTTCATCTTATTGATATTGCTGCAAAGAAACCTTTGGGGAAAGTTGATAATGTGCTTATTATGGTTAAAAATAACCTGGTTCCCATTTATTTTGTTGTTTTGGATATTGAATGCAATGCTTCTTGTTCGATTATATTGGGTAGACCGTTTCTTAGAACTGTCGGTGCTGCTATTGATATGAGAGATGGGATTATTAAATATCAATTTCCACTCAAGAAAGGTATGGAGCACTTCCCTAGAAATATAAAGAAGTCATCTTATGACTATTCTTAGAACAAATTATGATGTTGATGCTTCTTCACTTGATAATACTTGATGCTCGCATTTTTACTACGCCTAGCTGAAAGACGTTAAAGAAAAGCGCTTATGGGAGACAACCCATGTTTTATTTACAGTAATTTTTATTTTTTTCGAGTCTTAGAAGTTATTACCCCTGTAATGATCTCTCCTTATCATTTTTATTTCGTTTTTGTGCCAAGAATAGCCTCTAATAGGAAGAAAGTAATGTTTGGAGAAGTTGCTGTCTTGAAAACAGATTCTGTTTTGTTACCATAAAAAATCGTAAAAATAGAAAGAGAGTAATTTTGAGCTGTCATTGTTTATGCATATGCCAGAGGTTATTATCTAACTTTCTTTAGTTGATCACTTTTCAAATAAGCAACAGAGCATTTTTGGAAATTTCGATCTTTACCTGCTGTTCTGTTTTGACAGATTTCATCACTATTTGCATTCGCCTCTTAAATCTCTTTCTTTTTGAATTCTTTTGATCAGAGAACTATTTGAAAGGTTGCTACAGTAGATTATGATTTAATAGATGTTTGATATATGTTAGTACTGACCACAAGTGGATTCGTTTATTTTGATTGTACTAATACTGCTAATGAAGAATTGTGCAAAGTTTTTGTATGAAGGAAGTTTTCAAGTGTAGGGAGAGAAGAATGATGTGATGGGATGAAGAATGGAAAAAATCTCAAGCTTGGGTATACCCTGCATCCCAAGACATATTCAAGAGGTACAAGCTTCAAAGCTTGGGCATCCCCTCTTCATCAACAAAGCAACATGTCATCTCTCTATACGCTATATTTGTATTGCTTCATATGCTATGTGTTGTTCTTGAAGCGTCTTTTTTTTTGTTTCTAGTTTAGTTTAGTTTAGTTTGTTGTAGCATATGTTGGATCCCGGCACATTTGTTTTGGAGAAAGACCCGATCCTTTTTAATTTCATAGAATGCTCTAGTTTTCGCTGTTATTGTTCTGCGAGTGTTCTAGTTTTCTGGGACTGCATTTAGCTCTTGTTCTTTCAATTGAATTTTGTTTATAGCACGTTAGTAGTCATTATTTGTGTATGATTAGCTCTCTGGTCCATACTGTATTTCATCTCTGGGAGTTATTTCAAATGTGTTGATTGGTGTTGGATACGAGTAAAATATTTCATGACTATAGTGTCTAGACTGTGGCATAGACTTTGACACGTCATGTTGGATGTTATTCTTGTGATATGCTTAGTATTCATTGTTTTATCATGACTTGTTTCAAATAGATGAGAGTGCATAATGTTCCATTGAAAGAATCATGTGTTGTTTCTATCATAAAAGCATAGTATTGTGGTATTCTCCTTTGATGCTTTGTTGGGTTGACTTGGCACATGCTTATAATATGTTATGACTATAACCATTCAACTAAATCCTCTATGATCATTTAGTTTTTGATTTGTAATATCACTTTATGCTTTGATTGATAGTGTTTTGTCGCTATGCATGATCATGACCATTATTGCTCTCTTAGTTGGTCGCTCCAGTCTTTTGCTAGCCTTCACCTGTACTGAGTATGAGCTCTAATCGTGCATCCAACCATCAAAAACCAAAGTTTCCAATTGTGTCCACCATATCTACCTATATGTGGTATTTCACCGCCACTCCAAAGTAAATTGCTTGTGTGCTACCTTTAAACTTTCAAAAATTATCAATTGTTTTGTGTAAACTATAGCTCATGAAAAAGTAGTCTAAAAACTATTGTGGTAAGTATTATGTCCTATGCATTTTGTGTTCTTATAAGTTGCTTGTTCTGTGATAACCATGCTGTCATGGGGAACACCATCAATATGCTTTTATTGAATATAATGTGAAATACTATGCATGGTCATCTTGTTTGAAGTAAGGGAGATTTACCATGAGTTGTAAAGATTTGAGTATGCATATTGTTAGAGAGGAACATCGGGCCGCCAACTAAAGACATGTTCACATGGTGAAAGTTTCAGCTGGGCAAAAGTCCAAATAACTGGTGTCCTTGCTTTCGCGGTATGGATGTCCAAAAAGGTTGAGACTCATCAAAATTGTGAAATAAAATGAGATCCATCTCCTAAGGACCTTTTTACATGAGGCAAGGAGGTACCCCTTTGTGGCACTTGGTTAAAACATATGTATGCGATGAAAATCCATGGAAGTCCAAGCTAATTAGGACAAGGTGTGAGCACTATTAGTATATTATGCATGAGGCAAGCAAACTTATAGGAAGTAATTATGCATAAGCCATACTATTTATCACTACCGTTGACATAAGTAGCACCTCTCAAAATAAATATTTTCAACACTCCTATTACTTTCAAAACAAAAAGCTCTAGCACATGGGTAATTCATGCTTCCCTTGCCAAGGGCATTTCTTTTACTTTCATGTTGCATCTTCACCTTCTACTTTATGCATCGATTAAGAGAGTATAGTTGTCATTCTTAGTGCAATGTGCATAGTCCCAAAATTATTATTGATTGACTCATGATTGTGCTATTGCTTGCTCTCAAATTATTTGTATCTAGTCACCGTTTGAACTTTGAAGGTGTCCGTGCATTTTTGTTTTGCAATTCCATAAGGACATGTTGAGTACTACTTTATTATGTTTACTCTATGATTATAAACACACAGTTGCTTTCAATGCACTATTATTCATGATCCTTTGTTTGAGTTAGTCTTCATGTTATAACATATTTGCTAAGTTTAATTGAATTATATCTATCATGCCTATGTTAGAGTACTTAGATCCCAGCTCACAATGCTTTACATGCTTGATCAAGATTGTGTTGGCTTCATGTCACCTCAAAAATTATTTTGTTATCACTTACCTACTCGAGGACGAGCAGGAGTTAAGCTTATGGATGCTGATACGTCTCAAACGTATCTATAATTTTTGATGCTCCATGCTTGTTTTACACCAATTCATATGTGTTTTGTTTACACTTCGTTACACTTTTACATGATTTCCGGCACTAACCTATTAACAAGATGCCATAGTGCAAGTTCCCTGTTTTCTGCTGTTTTTGTATTTCAGAAAAGTTGTACAGGAAATATTCTCAGAATTGACGAAACAAAAGCCGAAGTTAATATTTTACCGAAACGAAGACGAAGTCCGGAGGGGGGGGGGCGAAGAGGCGCCACAGGACGGCCACACCTGCCCTTGGTGCAGCCTAGAGCTGGCCCGTGCCAAGGCATGGTGTGGGCCCATTCGGCACCCAACCGAACTAAATCCTCCGCCAATTTAAGAATGGTCTTAGGAAAACCCTGGATAAGGGAGCCAAAATCCACAGAAAGTTCCGTCGCAGCTCCCATCGCTAAACCCATCTCGGGGGGTTCTGAAGCCCTTCCTGGCACCCTGCCAGAGGGGGGATCATCGCCGGAGGCATCTACATCGCCATGCCCGCCTCCAAAGTGATACGTGAGTAGTTCATCCCTGGACTATGGGTCCATAGCAGTAGCTAGATGGTTGTCTTCTCCACCATGTGCTTCATGTATCGATCTTGTGAGCTGCCCTACATGATCAAGATCATCTTTATGTAATCCTCTATGTTTGGTTTGCTGGATCCGATGAATATTGTGTACTATGTTAAGATTGATTATATATTCATGTCATATGTTATTTGTGATCTTGCATGCTCTCCGTTGCTAGTAGAAACTCTGACAAAGTGAACACTTGTGACTCCAAGAGGGGGTATTTATGCTCGATAGTAGGTTCAAGCCTCTAGTAATCTGGGAGAGTGACTTTATAACTTCTAAGGTTGTAGATGTGCTATTGTTACTAGGGATAACCCAACAATATTTTATCCGAGGGTAACTCTATTATTTACTTTACACACATTGCTTAATGCGATAGCCTGTTGCTTGCAACTTTATACTAGAAGGGGTGCAGACGCTAACCTGAAGGTGGATTATTAGTCATAGACGCAGTTGGATTACGGTCTATGTATTATGTTATAATGCCCAATACCAAATTATCATAGTTATCATCTTGTCATGTATCGGTCGATATTCTGTCAATTGCCCAGTTGTAATTTGTTGATCCAACATGCTATTTCTTTATGGAGAGACACCTCTAGTGACCTGTGGACCCCGATCCTATTTCCTTTACGGATAAATTTAACTGCAATCCTGTTCTGTTTACTTTCTGCAAACATCTCCTTCCATTCGATACGTCTAATCCTTTGTGTTCAGCAAATCGGTGAGATTGACAACCTCACTGTAAGTTGGGGCAAAGTATTTGGGTTGTGTTGTGTGCAGGTTCCACATTGTTGCTGACACCGGTAGTGCGTCCTGCCACTAGTCAACCAACAACACCTTCAGAAGTCACGCCTTTCTCCTACTGATCGATTAAACCTTGGTTTCTTACCGAGGTTAAACTTGCTGCTGTGCTCATCATACCTTCCTTGGGGTTCCCCAAAAGCGTGTCCTCATACGCCGAGTACACGCCATCAAGCACTTTTTCTGGCGCAGTTGCCGGGGACTTGAAGGAAAGTTACACCACAGAGATTTCTAACTCCCACGTCAACTGCACGCCAGCAGTTCCCATCCTAGGACTCACACACGTGCCAAATATGACCTCGGACTAAGCCATGGCGAGGCCGTTTCCCACCTTATTTCCCCTGAAATCCATACTCCGGACGTGATAGCTCTTTTCATGAAGGGTTTTAAAAAATAATTGTCATATCCTAATTTTGACAAACGGAATAGTTACTATGACATATAAAATGACAAAACGCGGCTCCATGGGATTTTTTTGACTTCGTTCAAATTGCCATCTAGCCAAAACATGGCCCTTGGGACATGCGGTATCGCCATACCGGGCGTGCGGGTGGACCCGTTCGCGAACAAACTAAACGGACAAAAAATAGCACATATAATGATGTGTCGTAGAACTAAAAACATTTTTTCCGGAATTTCTGGAGTGACGAATAGTTGACCGCTAGTTAAAATTCGGTCAGTTTCCAGCAGATTCGCCGGGACACCGCCGGAAGCCGCACAGGTTCCTAAAAAGTTAACGCATGCACATGGCATGTGATAGGTGGTGTGTAGGTGATCTACTATCACCGCACAGAGGTATCGCGTCGTACTAAAATGCGTCCCATGTAGCTGCTTCACCAAAAAACTTTTTTTGGGCACGCTAAAAATGAAAAATGGTCTCCCGTGGATCGGATAGAAATCTGCGTCCGGGATCTTTCTTCCCATCCTAGGGCCCACACACGTGCCAAATATGACATCGTTTCGGTAAACTATGCAATGCCGAGGCCGTTTCCCACCTCATGTCCGATAAAGTCGGTCAGATTTAAACTAGAGGTACTTGATCTAATGCTCATAATTTTTGGGTAAATTAAATTTGTAGGTTCAAAAGATGATATGGATGTCATATGTGTATTCCTCTCATTTTTTTGATCAATTTAGACATATTATTTTCCAAATTCGCATTTACTGATATTAATTATTCCATATTAAATAAAAAGCCAAATAAAATAAAATCATTTTTTTCTTCAAATTCTATTATTATTTATATATATTCATTGTTGATTACTTAAGTAATTGTTTAGAATTCAAAAATATAGAAGTGTGGCATCACGGTCAAATGGTTAATATGATTGATATGGTAGTATTAACAACAAGGTAGAAGCTCATTCGAAGAGAACCAAGAAGTTAAGCGTGCTAGGGCTGAGAAGTTTGACCACAAGTGTAATTTGACCTAAGATTAGGTCTACTTATATAGAGTTCAAAGTGTCATTGTGAAAGATTAACAAGTAAAAAGGAAGAAGAAAAAAAGTGAAAAAAATTAAATTTTTTGAATTTTTATAAAATGCTATGCTGACGGTAAAACCGTCGGCACAGAAAAATAAAAAAAATGTTTGATTTTTTTCAAAAAACATAATTTGAATTTTTTATTCAAAAATAAATTTGAAAATTTGAAATACTATGCCGAGGGTAAAGCCATCGGCATAGCAGTCTGTGCCGACGGTCAACTTACCTACCCTGACCAGAGCTTTCCCGACGACGGTGTGCCGACGGTGGCCGTCGGCACCTTATATCTTTCCCGTAGTGATCCTCGTTTCGTCTCCTCTTTCTCTCCTTGAAAACAAAAGGAAATTGGGCAGGTTTTGCACTACATGTACTAGAGAAGCTAGTTTGATCTGAACCTCATATCTAGAGAAGCTAACCTATTTATAGACTGCGAGTACATATAGACCCCGCGATTGCAAGGAGTACGCACTGGTAGAAAAAAGGCCTTCCGTCCAGCCCCATTAGTCGCGGAAATGCAAGAACCGCGACCAATGGGGCCTTTAGTCGCGGCTCGGTTGGCGAACCGCGACCAAAGGCCTGGGCCCAGCGCGCTCGGTGGCCAGCTGGTGGACGGGAGGGGCTTTAGTCGCGGTTGGCCAGGCCAACCGCGACTAAATGTCCTCAGGCCTGGCCCAAAGGCCTTTAATCGCGGTTGGCCTGGCCAACCGCGACTAAAGCCCCTCCCCTATATATACCATCCAGCCCACAACACTTAGCCATTTGGTGCCACTTCTCTTCACAAACTTCACAAGGGGGTGTAGGGTTTGCTTTTGGCTCCTCTTATGCACACAAGGTGTTTGATGAAATGTCCCAAGAGCATGAAACAAACATGATATGAAGTGTCGGAGCCACACTTGATCGAGCTTCCTCATTTATTTTTTCCTCCTCGATCGCGGTTAGCAACAACTTGAACCTTTCATATATATGTGTCATTGATAAAATATGCATATGTGTGTAGTTCATTGTTTAATTTCTATTTAGTTTAACAAATGCATGATGGTTAATTATATATTTTGTATTATAATAATGCAGATGAATCGGCAATGGATGTACGCTAACCGACTCTCCGCGAGTTCACTACGGGTTTGAAAGATTTCCTCGTAGTGGCTAATGCGAACAAGCAGGGGGGTTTTGTTATCTGTCCATGTGTTGGCTGTAAGAATCAGAAGGGTTACTCTTCCTCAAGAGAAGTTCACATGCACCTGCTTCGGCACGGTTTCATGCCAAGCTATAATTGTTGGACCAAGCATGGAGAAAGAGGGGTTATAATGGAAGAAGATGAAGAAGGGGATGACATCGATGACAGCTATCTTGATCATTTTGGTGATACTTTCATGGATGATGCTGAAGGTGGGGAAGGTGAAGGGGAAGGTGATCAAGAAGAGGCACGTGATGAGCCCGCTGATGATCTTGGTCGGACCATTGCTGATGCACGGAGTCGCTGCGAAACTGAAAAGGAGAGGGAGAATTTGGATCGCATGTTAGAGGATCACAAAAAGTCGCTGTACCCAGGATGCGATAATGGTCTGAAAAAGCTGGGCTGCACACTGGATTTGCTGAGATGGAAGGCACAGGAAGGTGTAGCCGACTCGGGATTTGAAAACTTGCTGAAAATGTTGAAGAATATGTTTCCAAAGAATAACGAGTTGCCCTCCAGTACGTACGAAGCAAAGAAGGTTGTCTGCCCTCTAGGTTTAGAGGTTCTGAAGATACATGCATGCATCAACGACTGCATCCTCTACCGCGGTGAATACGAGAATTTGAATGAATGTCCGGTATGCACTGCATTGCGTTATAAGATCAGAGGCGATGACCCTGGTGACGATGTCGAGGGCCAGAAACCCAGGAAGAAGGTTCCCGCCAAGGTGATGTGGTATGCTCCTATAATACCACGGTTGAAACGTCTGTTCAGGAACAAAGAGCATGCCAAGTTGTTGCGATGGCACAAAGAGGACCGTAAGTCGGACGGGGAGTTGAGACACCCCGCAGATGGAACGCAATGGAGAAAGATCGACAGAGAGTTTAAAGATTTTGCAGCTGACGCAAGGAACATAAGATTTGGTCTAAGTACAGATGGCATGAATCCTTTCGGCGAGCAGAGCTCCAGCCATAGCACCTGGCCCGTGACTCTATGCATCTACAACCTTCCTCCTTGGTTGTGCATGAAGCAGAAGTTCATTATGATGCCAGTGCTCATCCAAGGTCCGAAGCAACCCGGCAACGACATCGATGTGTACCTAAGGCCATTAGTTGATGAACTTTAGTTGTGGCATGGTGTCCGTGTGTGGGATGATCACAAAGAAGAGGAATTTGACCTACGAGCGTTGCTTTTCGTAACCATCAACGATTGACCTGCTCTTAGTAACCTTTCGGGACAGTCAAATAAGGGATACAATGCATGCACGCACTGCTTACATGAGACTGAAAGTGTACATTTGCCAAATTGTAAGAAGAACGTGTACCTGGGGCATTGTCGATTTCTTCCGAAAATTCATCCAGTAAGAAAGCGCGGCAAGCATTACAACGGCAAGGCAGATCACCGGCCGAAGCTGCGGAACGCACTGGTGCTGAGGTATTTGATATGGTCAAGGATTTGAAAGTCATCTTTGGAAAGGGTCCTGGCGGACAATCCATTCCGAAGGGAGCTGACGGGCACGCACCCATGTGGAAGAAGAAATCTATATTCTGGGAGCTAGAATATTGGAAAGTCCTAGATGTCCGCTCTGCAATCGACGTGATGCATGTTACGAAGAATATTTGTGTGAACCTGCTAAGCTTCTTGGGCGTGTATGGGAAGACAAATGATACAAAGGAAGCACGGCAGGACCAGCAACGCTTGAAAGACCCTGATGACCAGCATCCGGAATGGTTTCAAGGTCGTGCCAGCTACGCTCGACCAAAGAAGAGAAGGTCATCTTTTTGAATGCCTGAGCAGTATTAAGGTCCCGTCTGGATTCTCGTCCAATATAAAGGGAATAATAAACATGGCGGAGAAAAAGTTCCAAAACCTGAAGTCTCACGACTGCCACGTGATTATGACGCAATTGCTTCCGATTGCTTTGAGGGGCTCCTGCCGGAAAATGTTCGAGTAGCCATTGTGAAGCTATGTGCATTCCTCAATGCAATCTCTCAGAAGGTAATCAATCCAGAAGTTCTACCACGGTTACATAATGATGTGGTCCAATGTCTTGTCAGTTTCGAGTTGGTGTTCCCGCCATCCTTCTTCGATATTATGACGCACCTCCTGGTTCACCTAGTCGAAGAGATTTCCATTCTCGGTCCTGTATTTCTACACAATATGTTCCCCTTCGAGAGGTTCATGGGAGTATTAAAGAAATATGTTCGTAACCGTGCTAGGCCAGAAGGAAGCATCGCCAAGGGCTATGGAAATGAGGAGGTAATTGAGTTTTGTGTTGACTTTGTTCCTGACCTTAAGCCGATTGGTCTTCCTCGATCGCGGCACGAGGGGAGACTAAGTGGAAAAGGCACGATCGGAAGGAAATCAACGATATGTATGGACGGCCATTCTCTGACTGAAGCACACCACACAGTTCTGACCAATTCCAGCTTGGTGGCTCCGTACTTTGAGAAACACAAGAATATTTTACGCTCGGACAACCTGTTATCACCAGAATTTGACCAGGTCAGAGGTGGGCCGCGATCAAGATGGACTTGATGATATACATATAGAGGAGATATGTGAATCGGCCTTGTTTACCAAGTTTGGGCTAGTTAGCCCGTGTATCTTTATAGTAGGTTATGTAGAAGTTAGAATTTATCTCGTGCACGGTTTAGTGCACGCCCACATTAGAAAGTCCCCTGGACTATAAATATGTACCTAGGGTTTATGGAATAAACAACAACCAACGTTCAACACAAACCAATCTCGGCGCATCGCCAACCCCTTCATCTCGAGGGTTTCTCCGGTAAGCACCATGCTGCCTAGATCGCATCTCGCGATCTAGGCAGCACGAGCCTGCCTACGTTGTTCATGCGTTGCTCGTGCTGAAGCTTTTTGATGGCGAGCAACGTAGTTATCATAGATGTGTTAGGGTTAGCATTGTTCCTAGTATCATATGCTGTCGTAGTGCAACCCTTGCGCATCTAGCCGTCCCTTGTACATCATGGGTGCAGGGGCGGCACCCCGCTTGATCGTTATTTGGTAGATCTGATCCGTTACGATTGCTCCTTGATTTATCAAGGATTAGTTTAATATCTGCAATAGTTAGGCCTTACAAAGGGTTGGAGGATCCAGCGGCACGTAGGGTGTAGTTTGCTGCCCCTAGACAGGATGTTCCGAGGATCAACCTAGTGTTGGTTTTTAGGCCTTGTCTAGGGTTGGCTTACGATCACCGTGCGTGAGCGCGAGGCCCAATCGTGAGTAGGATGATCCGATTATGCGGTGAAAACCCTAAATCGTCGTGGATCTCATGTGCTTCATCATGATCAAGCAGGACCACCATATATTCGGCCACCTGGGACGAATCATGGGTGGATCGGCTCCATGAGCCGATTCACAGGACAACCTGAGAGCCGATCGAGGCTCGTATTTAACGTGTACGTGTGTGCCCTGCAGGAAACTAAGCGAGGCATCATCCACACCTCCCCGGTATAGGTCAGGTGGCACGCCTGCAATTTGCATCGGCGCGAGACCAGGAGGCTTTGCGGGCCGTCGCTCGAGGGACGGGGCCAGCCGCAGCCCTAGTTGTTCCCGGCTCTACGGTGTTGACCAGTCACTGCCCGCCAGTGGGTTTCTGACGTCAACACATCCTGGCACGCCCGGTGGGACACTCCTCAACATCCACCACGTCGCCATCTACATCGGAGATGGCAGAAGAAACTCCGGTCACTTACGGAGATCTGAATGACGAGGTCAAGGTCCTCCTCGAAGCCGACCTCATCAACTCCTCCCGCGACACCCGCTCCCATGACATCAACACCAACGTGGTGGAGCTGGGGTACCGCCCTGGTGAGGGTAGTGATGAGGGCGGCTGCTCTCATAGCAAGGATGAAGAAGGAGACGGTCCACGCGATCGGCCCCGACACTGCCACAAGATCCTAGCGATGATCAAGAGAGAAGCCGATCCCAGCGATCGGACCGTATTACACGCACCACCAACTCTCCCAGTATTCGGCGTCGACCTCACAGGTGACGGAAAGCTAGGGTACGGGTTCACCTCGGCTGACGAGCTAGAGGAAGTCGACATCGGCCCCGGGGATAAGCCTCGGCCAACTTTTATCAGTAGAAAGTTAGGCCCACAGCTCAGGAGTCAGATGATTGCTCTATTGAAAGAATATCCGGATTGCTTTGCGTGGGACTACACAGAGATGCCTGGGCTAGACCGGAGCATCATCGAACATCGGCTCCCCCTGAAGAAAGGCTTTCGGCCCTTCCAGCAACGAGCACGACAGATGAAGGCCGAAATCCTAGAGGAGGTCAAGAAAGAGATCGAGAAGATGTTGGCTGCCGGATTCATCAGACCATGCAGGTATGCGGAATGGATATCCAGTATCGTTCCGGTAGAAAAGAAGGACGGCCGGTGGCGTGTGGCTATCGATTTCCGAGATCTTAACAGAGCCACTCCAAAAGATGAATATCCGATGCCCGTGGCAGAAACTTTGATCAATGCAGCTGCTGGCCACAAGGTTTTAAGCTTCATGGATGGCAACGCCGGCTATAACCAGATCTTCATGGCCCCAGAAGATATACACAAGACCGCATTCAGAGTACCAGGGGCAGTAGGCTTGTTTGAATATGTGGTCATGACCTTTGGGTTGAAAAATGCTGGCGCGACGTATCAAAGAGCCATGAATTATATATTCCACGATCTGATCGGCAAGTTGGTGGAAATCTACATCGATGATGTGGTAGTCAAGTCTGTCTCCATGGAGGGACACTTGGAAGACTTGCGACACGTACTAGACCGAACTCGAAAGTTCGGGTTGAGAATGAACCCAAAGAAGTGTGCCTTTGGTGTGACGGCCGGTCAGTTCCTAGGATTTTTGGTCCATGAGCGAGGGATTGAGATCGGCCTGAAGAGTCAGTGCGTACCATGCAGCCGCCCACCACGAAGAAGGAACTCCAGCGTCTTATCGGCAAGATCAACTTCGTTCGCCGATTCATCTCTAACCTGTCAGGACGGATCGAGCCGTTCATGGGTTTGGTGAAGACTAAATCCGATGACGAATTTCACTGGGGGGCAGAACAGCAGCAGGCGTTCGATGACATTAAACGGTATCTGACGACACCACCCGTGCTAGTGCCGCCCCAGCCAGACAGGCCGTTCTACATTTACTTGTCAGTAGCTGATACATCCATCGCCTCGGTGGTGGTGCAACTCTACGAGGGCGTCGAAAGGGTCGTTTTCTACCTCAGCAGAAGGATGTTGGACGCGGAGACAAGGTACCCTGAGGTCGAGAAACTGTGCCTCTGTCTGGTCTTTACCTGCACCAAGCTGCACCACCTCTTTTTGACGGCAGAAATCTTCGTCATATGTAAGTCCGACGTTGTCAAGCACACGTTGTCGGCCCCCGTGTTGAAAGGCCGATTGGGTAAATGGATGCTTGCGTTGTCGGAGTTCGACCTTCGGTATCAGCCTGCGAAAGCAGTCAAAGGACAAGCATTGGCCGATCTCATAGCTGAGCGAATCAGTACCAATATAGCAGCACTATCCATACGTGCATGGGCTATGTTCTTCGATGGATCGGCTTGCGACGATGGTTGTGGCATCGGCATTCTGCTCGTATCGCCTCCTTCTCCATCAGGTTGTCTACCCCTTGCACCAACAACGTGGCGGAGTATGAGGCGGTACGTAAGGGGATGGAGTTGCTACTAGAAGCCGGAGCAGAAGCAGTAGAACTTTTTGGGGACTCCAAGTTGGTAATCAACCAGCTCACGGATGAATATAAGTGCGAGAGTGAATCGCTTTTCCCATATTGGATGGAATGCCGTGAGTTAATGACGCAGTTTCGGTACATCAACTTTAATTGGGTTCCAAGATCCCAGAATACCGAGGCCAACAATCTCGCGCAAATGGCGTCAGGTTACATAGATACACCTGAAGGGTCAGAAGTTCAGGTCCAATTCCTGGAACAAGATGATTGGAGAGCCGAAATCTTCAAATACTTAAAAGATTCGGCTCGGGGGGCACCTAAGAGGGTAAGATACAAAGCCATGAAGTATGTCCTTATAGGAGACGACATGTTCTACAGGACGTTGGAAGGGTTACTACTCAAGTGCCTGGGACCAACTGAGTCTAATCGGCTCTTACATGAGGTGCATGAAGGCGCCTGTGGGACTCATCAGTCGGCTCACAAGATGAAGTGGCTAATTAGGCGCTCGGGGTTCTATTGGCCCACCATGCTTGAGGATTGCTTCAATTACTACAAGGGGTGCCAGGCATGCCAGATGTTCGGGAAGATTCAGATGGTACCAGCATCAGCGATGAACCCGATCATCAAACCTTGGCCATTCCGAGGGTGGGGCATGGACATGATCGGGAAAATCCATCCGGCTTCGAGTAAGAGACACGAATGGATTTTGGCCATCACAGATTACTTCACCAAGTGGGTGGAGGTCGTCCCTATGAAGAAGGTAAAGTCAGAAGATGTGATTAAGTTCGTGAAGGAACACGTGATTCATAGGTTCGGGATTCCCCAAACCATCACGACCGATGGAGGTTCGGTCTTTGTGTCTAAAGAGTTCAGGGGATTCTGCGATGACATGGGGATTAAGCTGATCCGATCATCTCCATACTATGCTCAGGCTAACGGACAAGCTGAGGCGTCCAATCAGAGCTTAATCAAGCTGATCAAGAGAAAGATTGAAGAAAACCCAAGGGATTGGCATGAGAAGTTATCAGAGGCATTATGGGCCTACCGCATGTCATGCCATGGAGCTATAAAGACTTCGCCGTACCAGCTTGTTTATGGGCAAGAAGCCGTATTACCTTGGGAGATTACGGCTGGATCAAGACGTGTCACGTTTCAGGATGACCTGACGGCAGACGAATATGCAGCTTTGATGAGTGACACTATTGAGGACGCAACAGAGCTTAGGCTTTGGTCGTTGGAAAAGATTAAGGAAAACAAAGCCCGGGTAGCTCGGGCCTACAATAAGAAGGTTAGACCAAAGGAGTTTCAGGTTGGTGACCTGGTATGGGAAGCTGTGTTGCCGTTAGGAACCAGGGACAAGGCATATGGCAAGTGGTCTCCTAATTGGCACGGTCCGTACAAAGTCGTCCAGGCCTTGAAAGGTAATGCATACATGTTGGAAGAGTTGGACGGACAGAAGTTCCCAGTGGCCGTAAATGGTGAACACCTCAAGAAGTATTTCCCAAGCATGTGGGGTGATGGGCACTAAGGTAGGGAGGCCGATTAGAGTCGGCCAGCAGAAAGAGACGATCCAATCATGGGTACCAAAGTATGGGGGCCGATGCAATCGGCCGTAAAAAAAAAATATATAGCCGATGACGCCACCATCGACTCTAGAACAATTATACGAGACCCACGATGGTGTTCAGTTCAGCTTCATGAGTTCCTTGGAGCACGTCCTTGCTGATGTCCTCGCCTTGACTAAGGCTCGGGGGCAGCTAATCTAGTGGATGCTCTATATTTTCAGAAGCCGATTGGGGTTGCTGCAAGAAAGGGAAAGAGATTGGTTGCTCAAATTAGCCGATGAACAATCATCGGCTGTGGGATTGCAAAATACCACGATCGAGAGAACATAATAATCCGATTCGTTGCTATCGGTCTTGATGGAGATTGGATTAATGAAAAGAGAGATTGAAAGAACAATTCTCATTAATTCAAAGAAGCGGCTTTACTAGAAGAGCCGATGGCTCCCAAGAAAGGGATCTGGTGCCTAGTGCACTACTAGCTACTAGTCCTACTCCACTAGTCGTCGCCGTCTTCATCATCGCCGTCGTCGAGGTCGTCGGCGCTGCTGCCCCAGCCGTCAGCGGGAGCTTCCTCCTCCTCCTCGTCATCATCATCATCCTCGCTGTCCGCCCAGCTGCGGAAGCGCTTCGTTGGAGGATATCCCGCGGAGGAGGAGGAATCATCTTCCTCCTCCTCATCTTCTTCTTCTTCGTCATCATCGTCGTCCTCGCTGTCCGCCCACATGCGGGAGCGCTTCTTCGGCGGAAGCCTGGTGGAGGGGGAGGCCTCGTCCCTTCCGCTCCTTTTCCTTTCTTCTCCTTGTCGAGGAGAGGGATTCGCCCCGGAGCGGGGATCGTCTTCTTCCTTGTTCTTCGGCGACGATTGGAGGGAGAAGCCTGAAGCGGAGGAGGAAGAGGAAGACATTGCTACACAAGGAGAGGGTTTTTTGGTGTCGGCCGCTAGAGCAGAGGAAGGGGATGAAGAGGACTGGTCAATTGGCATGGTTAAATAATGAGGAGCCTAGTGGAGATTCAATGCCATTGCAGTTTCCGAGGAAGTGATGCTAAAGCTGTCAAATTTCACAGAGAAGTGGGGAAGACGAAGTGTCATGATGACGGATGCTGCAACAGTTCTGCTCTGCCACGACATGACCCGACGAAAGAAAGCATAATGATTTTGGAAATGTCATTTCCAAAACCAGGGGGGATGTGTTATCACCGAATTTGACCAGGTCGAGGTGGGCCGCGATCAAGATGGACTTGATGATATACATATAGAGGAGATATGTGAATCGGCCTTGTTTACCAAGTTTGGGCTAGTTAGCCCGTGTATCTTTATAGTAGGTTATGTAGAAGTTAGAATTTATCTCGTGCACGGTTTAGTGCACGCCCACATTAGAAAGTCCCCTGGACTATAAATATGTACCTAGGGTTTATGGAATAAACAACAACCAACGTTCAACACAAACCAATCTCGCGCATCGCCAACCCCTTCATCTCGAGGGTTTCTCCGGTAAGCACCATGCTGCCTAGATCGCATCTCGCGATCTAGGCAGCACAGCCTGCCTACGTTGTTCATGCGTTGCTCGTGAAGCCTTTTTGATGGCGAGCAATGTAGTTATCATAGATGTGTTAGGGTTAGCATTGTTCCTAGTATCATATGCTGTCGTAGTGCAACCCTTGCGCATCTAGCCGTCCTTGTACTTCATCATGGGTGCAGGGGCGGCACCCCGCTTGATCGTTATTTGGTAGATCTGATCCGTTACGATTGCTCCTTGATTTATCAAGGATTAGTTTAATATCTGCAATAGTTAGGCCTTACAAAGGGTTGGAGGATCCAGCGGCACGTAGGGTGCTGCCCCTAGACAGGATGTTCCGAGGATCAACATAGTGTTGGTTTTTAGGCCTTGTCTAGGGTTGGCTTACGATCACCGTGCGTGAGCGCGAGGCCCAATCGTGAGTAGGATGATCCGATTATGCGGTGAAAACCCTAAATCGTCGTGGATCTCATGTGCTTCATCATGATCAAGCAGGACCACCATATATTCGGCCACCGAATCATGGGTGGATCGGCTCCATGAGCCGATTCACAGGACACCCGAGAGCCGATCGAGGCTCGTATTTAACGTGTACGTGTGTGCCTGCAGGAAACTAAGCGAGGCATCATCCACACCTTCGACCATAGTGGTGTGGCACGCCCTGCAATTTGCATCGCGCGCGACCAGGAGGCTTTGCGGGCCGTCGCTCTGAGGGACTGGGGCCAGCCGCAGCCCTAGTTGTTCCCGGCTCTACGGTGTTGACCAGTCACTGCCCGCCAGTGGGTTTCTGACGTCAACACAACCCAGGGAAGCCTGAATCCTGGATTAGGAAGGTCCACATGGAGACTTTCGGCAGTTGGTTGAGAAAACATTTAATGAGTGACAATGAGGTTGTAGATCAGCTGTACATGTTGGCCAAGACACCATCTTCGACTATAACGACTTTCCAAGGGTACGAGATAAATGGGAATACATTTTACACGATCGCCCAAGGCTATGTTCTGTAAGTGATTTATTAATTTCTACCCCATCTCGTTCATTGCCTGCACTATAAATATATATATTGTCCTAACTATCTTGTTGTGTACGCTATTATGCAGAATAAAGAAGCGGGAAATGCGAATAAGGCGCATCCATGATGTTGGGTTCATTGACCCACAAATCGTTAATTCATATGTGTTAGAACACCACCCCACCGACATGGAGGATGACCTGTGGCGGTTTCTTATAAAACAGGAACTCAAAAGTGATATTCTATTTCCTTACCATTTTGGGTGAGTGTTTCTGTCTTGAGCACATTCTCTTTTGTTTACTCCATGCATGGTATGTGGCTAATCGATGAGTTATCGTCATCCTCTTGAATTCTTTTTGGTTCTAATTTCAAATTTGTTTGAAATTGTACATTCATATGCATGTATGTAGTATGGTAGAATATGTGAAACTCCTTCAAAATTAAAACCCAAAAGAAATAAAACAATACAAACTAAAAAGAAATCAGATTTAGGGGGAGGGGGGCTAAACCCTAATCCTGCGGCGGCCTTTAGTCGCGGTTGGCCAGGAGAACCGTGACTAAAGGTCCTCCGCCCCGAAGGACTGCTGGCGGCCACGTGGAGGCGCCTTTAGTCGCGGTTCGTATGGCAGTTGCGAACCGCGACCGAAGCCGTTTTTTCCACCAGTGACGTCATGAGATATGAGTAATGGCATACAACGCCATAATTTTGTTAGAACTACAAAATCACATGTATGTATTTGGTGTTGTTGCCAGAGTCTTGGCTACTCCCTCCGATCTAGAAAAAGAGTCGAAAATGTGTTTTTGCAAAAATATGTCCTTAAGCTTTTTTTATTTCGTCAACCCGCACTCCCCCGCTCAATGAACCAAACCCAAACGTCCCCAACTCGATCCCTTCTCAGATCTTGAAGTCACTAGTGGTCGCGCGCTGCATCGGCGGCCAGTGGAGTCCTACATGCGGCCGAGCTCCATAGATCAGAGCTCTCCTCCGCTTGGGGGTGGCTTGGGCAGGCGGTTTGGGGAGCGAGCGACCTGGCTGGGCGAAGTGCGGCGGCGAGCAGACGCGTAGGTCAGAGCGGTGGGTGGTCAGCTTGAGCGGAGGCGAGGCGGGGGCGCAGGGCGACGCCGGTGTTGACCGGTGATGGGGCCCCGCGGTAGCTCTGCGTGGGAGAGCCGGTAGTACAGGCAACCAAATCGAGCACAAACTTGCTCTTCTTCGTGACGAACACAACGGAAAAGAAGGATGGAATTAACTTCATTTAGTAGGGGTTTACTGTAAAACATAATTATACTAAGCCTCTGACAGTTTTTTCGAACCGGAGGGAGTAGCTATTTTGCTTATTTACTCACACCATAAATTACTCGACATATACTTCAAGAGATGACAAAGTAAATGTCACTCTACCCACGTAGTTAGCAGCACATCTATAAAGTAAGTACTTATGTAGCAAAGACAAACAACTCATGCACACCCTACTTTTTGCGGGAAAACAATGTGTGTTCAGGATAATTAGAGCAAGTATAATAAGTTCTAGTCAGCTGGCTATAAGGATTAAAATAGTATATTATTGCTTAGGTGGAGGAGAGAGAGGATGAGAGAGAAGGAGAGTTGGCTCTTATGCAAGAGCCAGCTCTAGCACGTGCTCCTAGGCACTTTATGAGAGTGAAAGGTGGATAATACATTGATAAAGTACTACTTTTTTATAACTCACTATTATATATGTTGGCTCTAAGTTGGCTATAGATGACATGACACTTGTCTTATAGTCAGCAGCTGGCTACACTATTGGAATTGCTCTTACAGAGTCGAGTTGAAGTCTAGGAATAAGATGCATCGATACGTTGAGTTATATGTGAACGATCGAGTGCGCATCGAGTATTTCCAATACAGTGTAGTATTGCATAAGGTCGAGCTACTCTGGTTGCTGTCTAATTTTGGGCTTGCGTTGGGAATAGCAAAGCGAGGTTTTCTTGGAAACGAATTAATGCAAACACTGTAGGTCTAGGCGGTGATCCACGCCTTTTTTTTTTTTTGCATGGTAATACGATTCTCATTGATAAATAAAAGACGAGATACAAAGTACGTATACACCGATCTTACAGATCTGAAAAGATAGGATAAACCTATGTGACAAACCAACGCCTATCCATCTTCTTTGGCACCACCGTAGCAGCCACCAAGGAAAAAATGGACAGATCACCTCTTCACCTGAGCTCGACGCGGCTCCATCGCTGATCATCAGCTTTTCGGACCTCCAATGTAGTTTGCCATAGGACAAACCATTGCCGTTGAAAGAATCAGACCAGGGCAGCATGTCCCTGGACACGCCATCGAACTTCAGCACTGGCACCCACGCACGACGATGTCGGAGTAGGGAACCAGAACCATCAGCCTTCAACCACGAACCCACCACAAGGTGCACCATCTTCCAGCTGTCACCAGTGCAGACCACCGTCTGCACGTACTCCTGGACGAATCCTCTCTGCTCCACCTTGGCGCCGGAGACAACGCCGCAGCAACGGGGACAGAGCAGGAGGAAAAAACCATCTGATGGAGTCGTCGCCGCCGCCTCGCCGACACCATCCATGAACCCTAAAGCCACCGATCTGAAAGATCGGCAAGCACACAGTGCCACCAACTCCGAGACGCCGCCATGAAGGACATCGCCGGTGTGGGAGAAGAGTTGAGGCAGATTTATTTGCCCGGGCGCCGCTCCCACCACCCCAACGGCGCGCCATGCCAGAGAACTCCTAGCCCTAAGTACCATGCAAAAAACGGGGTCCCCCTCCCTCCTACCGCCGGAGCGGCAAGCGGAAGGAGAGGGGCCCAACGCAGATGCTGGAGATTGGAGCAGGAAATTTGTTTCCGCCTCCGCCGCCCTGGGAGACAGACGCGGAAGACCTATTCCACGCGCAGGACAGAGCTGCGGTGATCCACGCCTGCACAGCTTACCTAGACCAGTACGCGCAACTCGGCCTGGCTTATTCACTGTGCATACGCGTACGCTTCAGCATACGTACGAAATCCGCACATCGTAGTGGGGTGCGGTTGTCCTCGCATCTTGCTTTAGGGGTGTCTTCCCTCTTCGTCGACAGCGGGCGGTGCCACACGCTATTTGGTGGTGATGGCCAGCATGAGCGGCGGCGGCCTGAGGATGAGAAGCGCCGAGCAGGGTATCTTCATCTTTGTCTATCCATCAATGGTCGAGTGGAGCAGCGATCGGCTGAAGTTTCAGTCTCCTGGTCGAAGAGTTACATGGTACAAGAGGATAGAGGAGAAATAATAGGACGTGGAAAAATAATATATGAAATGGTCATCATGCAGATTTCTTAGCTGTGTCCGCCAGATGTGCTAACAAATACTTCTCCCCATTTGGAAATGTAAGATGTTGAAATATTTTGTTTGTTTATCCACTTTAGATTGTATTTAGTCTATTTTGTGTAGATTCACTCACTTTGATTTGTGTCTAGTTTACTTTAAAAATACGTAAAACATCTTACATTGATGCAAAAAGGAAGTAGGAAAGAAAGGAGCATGTTGTATGCATCTACAAACTTCGCATTGCTATTCTCCAATCGGCAAACTGACACAGAACAACAGCTACTACGACACCGATACTGCGGCGCAGGCAGAGAGCAAGAAAGGATCACATCCACGCCGCCGTGGCTATCCGGGCGCAGCCACCGGCCATCGCAGGGATGTGCAGGCGTATGGCTTGTCAAACAAAGTTCGAACTGATGGGGGAAAAGGCTAAATAACACATTTAAAAACTTTTTCTCAAGTTTATACCGTGGATCTAAGGAAGTCCTTAGGCTGGGATCGATGATTGATCACTACTATTTCATATTGGTACTGCGTTTGGCATATGATTTGATCCCGAGATATTGACACTCTGATACCATATTTGACTTATAGATTTGGAGGACAGCTCTGATGCGCTTGCCAACTCAAACAAAATCCTGAACTGATGGAAAAGTCAATGCAACAAATTTTACCATGGGTCAATGAATTTTCATTTTCATGAATAAGTAATGAATGGAAAAAAGATGAGATTGCCCTTTTATGATTCTTGAAGCCTTGTAGTGGCTAAAAATATTTACAGTACACAACTTTTTCTAGATATGTTTCGGAATATAGCAAAGATGGAGAGGGTAGTCTACATGAGAAGAATTGAAGGACGAAACATGTGGTCCGAACCACACCATTCTCCAACTTTATTTTGCAAACTGACATGAACTCCACGATGGCCCACAAATGTCATCGCTACTTTAGAGTTGATGTTAGGGAATTAAATTAAGACTAGCACTAAAGCACAAAAAGTTCTGATCTCAAGAATCACATTGAGGCATAACCTACGAAATCTGATAGCTCTATTAAGCATTATTTCACCTCCACAACGAGGAACAATTTCTCTCTTTTGGTGACTGATGAAACGTTGTAGATGCATTTTTGTGAGGGATTATACATATGTTGAACGTAGCATTTGCAAGCTGGTGTGTGATTCCATTGTTGCACGTGCTATATGGTCTTGTTGCGTGAACTACTTTCCGTTATCGATCAGCTGGATAACTTATTCTGAAGGAGGGGTAATTGAAATAGCTCATGTTGCATGGAATCTTGAATTTGATCAGTTAGGTTCTGAGCAAGTTATGTTCCGCCGTGGGCCTATATCTTTTGTTTCTCCCCTTTCCCTCTTCTTAGCATGGGCACAATCAGAAATACAAATCAATACAACAAGCACTACAACACTGCACATTTAGCAAGCCATTACATCCAGTTCAATTTCCGGTCAGCCAGTAGTTACTACAGGACGACAAAAGTTCCGATGATCAAAGGCACAAACTAGATTAGTAAACCAAAAATGTACTAGTCTTAGCAACACTTTCTCCAAGACTACATGTCTCTAGTTTTGAAGCCTAGTTAGTCCTTGTTGTCCTACTTCCACAAGCAGTGAAGGGAAATGGAGCCATTCAGGGCCTCCCAGCACGGTGTGATCAATTCCATTGTCGATAGCGACAGAGCAACGTCGGCAAAAACGGTGCGCGTATGCAGAATGCGAAGGATCTAAAAATCTGCGTGACAAATCTGCTCTATGCCCAGCACTATCTAGATCAACTGCATACCGTCCAACTACAACAGAGGCCAACTAATCCAGCAAAATGAAGCAATATCGAGTCGTGCATGAATGACTCAAGTCATCTCATTTTCTCGGTGCATCCCATTCCAAGAAGATATGGCCATCTGGATATATGCAGCAGCACCATGACATCCTCGTCCATCCGCTCCTTCTCTAGAAAACAAAATGGTGGTCTAGCACTCTCTTGATTTACTAGTTCAATATGAATGATCGTATCGAGAGAAACAAGAGGAAGACTATTTATAGACCAGGAGTATAGGGTACATGTTTGCCAGGAGGCTTTAAGAACTTATTATATATAGCAGAATACGGACAAGGATTTTGTGCACATGGGAGTCAGTGCTCCCTTCACTTTTGAATTTTTGAAAATTTCAGATTCTCATATTTCTCTGCTTTCAAGAATTATGACATTAAATATGTAGATAGATGTGTATACGAGGATTGGAATCAAAAAAGTCCCGTCAAAAAATACGTTATATTTTGGGAGATGCAAAAAAGATAAATTTCTGACAGTAGACTGACAAAATATACGTACAATTGTACTACTATTTATAGTCAGAAATTTGTCTATTTTGTATTTTCCAAAATATAAAGTATTTTTTAATGGGACTTTTTTGACTACACTCCTCGTGTCTAAATCTATCTACATATTTAATGCCATAATTTTTGAAAAACATAAAAGAGCTAGATTTTGAAAATTTTCAAAAATCCACAAGTCCAATGAGGACATGTGCTCATGTGCACATGGCACTTTCCGGCAGAATACGCCTTTATATATGTTACTATGCTCTGCGTTCTATTTCTTTTTTTTACAGATTTTCGGATTTACCCTGTGTTCTGGAATACTTTGCCCTTTTATTCCAGGTTTGCCCTCCCATACTCACGTGCGAGTCTCCCCAAACAATAATAAAGGGCCCGACACCCCCTCCTCTTTCTCCTTTCTCTGTTCATTTCGTCGCCTCGCGAACCTGCATCGTCTTCCTCCCTTTCTCCAATTCAAGTTAACCGCGGCGGTGACCTGACGAAAGACGATGACCGAGGCGATTCCTGGGAGAGAGCGAGGTAGATGTCATTCTGTATGGCAGGGGAGAGCCAGGATACAGAGGGTCTTCTAGAGGATGATGAGGAACTTGGCGACGACGAGGTGTTCGCAGCCGAGCTCCGCGCGAGGTGGATGGCCTGGCCATCATCTGTGACGAGAAGCAACACGCGATATAGCTCCTGGCTGCGGAGCCGCGCGTGGTGGAGCTTCGGCCGACCAAGATGCCCCCGCTGGTGTTCGGCCAGGTTCTATCCGCCGACCGCTGTCCCATGTAATGTGCCTCTCCTAGCGGCTCGTCTGCGTGTGGCGCCTCTCGCCCAGCTGCTCCTCCGCCCACAGCGCCTCGGCCAGCTCCGCCCAAGGTTTTGGATTTCGTTTCGTAAAATTTACCGCCCCAGAACGACATTCGGAATTTCGAATTTTTTTTCAGAAAATCCCGGACGAAAAGCACGAGCCAAAATTGAATTCGTGAACGAAAAACGAGCGAAAGTTGTAGTACGAAATATGGCTGAAATTATGCTAGAAAATTGAAATCGTGAAGCAGAGGATGAGACTGCATACCAACAATCAATTAATTGATTGTACTCTAAGGAATCGATTCAGGAGTAGCACATTACTTGGACTACCGTGAATCCCATGCAATCACGATAAGGAGTATTAGAGCATCTCCAGTCGCGTCCCCCAAACCGTCCCCTCAGTGATGCCGGACAAAAAGAGCCCAAACGCGTCCCCCAAAGCCCATTTTTGTCCGGCGTGGCTGATCGGTGTCGGCCCGAGCCGTCCCGTCCACGAGGATGCTCGGGGACGCCGGACACAACGAAAGCGAGGCCAAACAACGCGGGGCCGACCCCGTGCACGGAAGGTAAAACCCCGTCGCCACCTTTGGTCAAGCGACGTTAATGGCGTCCCTGTTTTCCCAGGCGACGCAGGACGCGTCTCGTCGTGCATGGCGCGTGGCCGTCCGCGCCGGAAAGAGCGTGCAACCACCCGCTGCCGCCGCCGTTTTAAGACGCCGCAGCTTATCGCCGCGTAATCCTCGCCGCCGCCGCCCCTCTCCGCATCTTCTCCTCGCCGCTCAAAATGTCGAGCTCGTCTCCCGCAAGATCGCCGCTGCGAACGGTTGACGCGCGCCTCACCGTGGCGGAGGCGTGGCGCGTACCACGCCGGTATCCGATCCGCGGACATGCGGCGGGCGCCGGCGGGCCGGAAGATGGCCGTGAACGGCATTGGCGTTCGCCGCCGCCGAAGCGAAGACGGACCAATGGAGGGACGCCATCAAGGCCCGTCGGGCTCAACTCACCGCCGAGAGCGGTTGATCCGACATGGCGGTCAACGACAACGACGCGCTCGGTGGACGACGTACTTCCGCGGCACGACATCGAGATGCACAGACCGACAACCTCGTCGGCGGCCCCAACATTGAACAGGAAGGCCGCGCCCTATTCTGGGGCGTTCCCGGCGCACCCTCGAGAACGTCATCCGCGGCCTCCGCAACGGCGCTCCAAGGCCGGAGATGCCGCTGCGCGCCGCCGTCTCCTCAATGGCAGCCTCCTCGCACTCTTCTTCCTCGGGACCGGCGCGATCGACACCGTCCTCGTCGTACCGGTCGGCGCCCTACACCGTCCCCAAACGGGAGGTCAAGGAGGAGCCGGCGACGCCCGTCAACACGAGGCGTGGCGGCAGCGGCAGCAAGGGAGGCGCGGCGCGCCCTCCTCATCCCGGCCGGAGGTGAAGGAGGAGCCGAGGAAGCGTCGCAGCGGCGCCGGCGGCGGAGTACGCAGCGCAGCGGCTCATCGCGCAGCGACGACCCCGAGGACGCCTGGGGCTGCGGCGGCGTTCTTGGCGTCCATGGACGACAAGGACGCCGTAGGGGCACCTGGACGCGGCGATCGCCATGTCCATCGCGATCGCGGTGCCGCTGGTGGACTCTCACGACGACGCAGGCAGACCAAGCTTTGAAGGACGAGCCCGCCGAGCGCGTCAAGGAGGTCGCACCGACGAGATGTACAACTTCCAACAGTACTACGACGCCTCCCGCCGCAAGTGGTTCTAGATTAGGTTTAGTTTTAAAGTTAGTCAAATTTCGTTCGAATCTATGAATCTAATCGAATCTAGTTAAGTTTAAAATTTGCGAAATTTTGTTTGGGGGACGCGACAGCGACGCCCCCAAACGCGCACGAACGTAACACGTCCCCAAACGCTCAATCCCGCTTTCGAGTTTGGGGGACGCGGCTGGAGATGCTCTTACTCATCTTGCTCCTGTTCATCAATCGCGTTGCCCAGGCGCGGACAACTGCTAGCTTGGTCCCGTTCCGGCCGCCACGAAGCCCTTCCGCTTTTAGCCGCGCACGGACAGCGTCGACGGCCGCACCTGGGACGGGTCGGAGTAGGTGAGCGAAATCCATTCAGCTCAAAGCACTATGTACCGATGAAACAGTCCGGTGGATTTTGTGCCAGGATTTCCTCTCTTCCTTTCACGTGATAGAATTCACAATAAATATGTTAAACTACTCATGCTACCATTTTTAAATTTGTACCAAGACTAACAACTCACATATACCATCTTTATCTCGAGAAGAACAATGTGAGATTTAGGATAATTGCGGCCTAGTAGATGCGTAGTATAAGAAAACCTAAATTCTTTTGGGCGGGCGCATGCCAGACTGACCGCCCGAGCACGCGCACTATAGGACAACCGACGCCCCACATTATGTCAAAAGAGAAAAAAAACCGACGCCCCACGCACTCGTTCCCAGTTCCGTCCAAATCGCGCCTCCAGCGCGCCGCCACACCTCCCTACGCGAGGCCATGCCGGATGCGGCGCCTCTGCTCCTCCTGCACCGACCGGAGGCCGGCCGCGCGCCGCTCCTGATCCTCTCCCACCGGAGCAAGTCCACCACCGCCCCTGCTTCTCCCGCCGCCAGCGCGAGGCTACCGCCGCTCCAGCTCCTTCCCAATCGACGGGAGACCGCCGCCGCCCCTGCGTTCGCGGCACAACCACGGAGGGCCCCGAGACGCGCCGCTCCCTTCCCCGATGTTGACCTCCTCCGCGGCGGCGCGGAGGCCACCACCCGCTTCAACCACATGTGGTTCCCCTCCCGGAGTCCCGTCGCCACAGTCAGCGACATCGACCATCACCGTCAATGTCGTAACTTCAGTGCCCATCGGAGGGAGCAACTTCGAGGGCCGGACGGAGCAATTTTGTTACCGTGCACAGGATCTTTGGTGTCCGATGATGTAACTTCAGTGCCCGTCAGAGCAAATTTGTTGTGTAACAGTGTAATTTTGGTATCCAACAAGCAACTTTGGTGCCTTGTGGAGCAATTTCGGTACTGGACGGAGCAATTTTGGTACCCAATAGAGCAATTTTGGTGCCCGTAGACGTAATTTTGGTGCATGTCCGAGCAAATTTGGTGCATAACGGTGCAATTTTGGTTTCCAACAAAGCAACTTTGGGGTCTAACGGCACAACTTTGGTGCCCGATAGAGCAAATTTTGTGTCCAATGGGAAAATTTTGGGGATAACCACATCGGCATCCGGGCATTGCTTCACGTTGTTGTGAAGTTGCCTACCGTTGAAATGAAGTTGTATTTTGTTGTTGCATAGTTGTCTACAGCTGCACTAAAGTTGCTTCGTACTACTTTGAAGTTTCCTACCGTTGGTGTGAAGTTGCCTAACCCTATGCGAAGTCGTCTAACCCTATGCGAAGTCGCCTACTGATGTACCAAAGTTGCCTATCGCTGCAAAAGCTACTGTGGTTGCTTTGCCGAAGTTGCTTTTTGTCATGTACTCCCTCCATGCGATTTTAATCGACCCGGGCTTAGCTCACCGCATAGACGTAGCTAGGCATGGAGCAACGTCAATTAAAAGAGACCAGAGGTAGTACTTGGTGTCCGGCAACACAACTTTGGTGCCCCAAGGCATAACTTTCGGTGCCCGGCGGAGCAAATTTGGTCCCGACAAACCAACTCGTGCCCGGGGGCAAAATATTGATGCATGATAGAGCAAATTTGATGCTTCACAGAACAATTTTAGTGTGTGAGAAAGCAATTTTGATGCCCCACAGAGCAACTTTGGTCTGTGGGAGAGCAACTTTGGAGCCCGACACAACTTTGTATCCAACTACCCAACAACTGTAGACAACTTCGCTTCATCAGAAGTGAAGTTGCCTACCGTTGCTTTAATGTTGCATGTTTCACCAATGTTGTGAAGTTGCTTACCGATGGTGTTAAGTTTCCCGCCAATGAAGTGAAGTGGCTTACCGATGGTGTTAAGTTGCCTGCCAACGAACTGAAGTTGCCTATTATTGTTTAAAGTTGCTTGTTTTCTCATTGATGTGAAGTTGCTTACCGATGGTGTTAAGTTGCCCGCCAATAAAGTGAACTTGCTTACCATTGCTGTGAAGTTACTTGTTTTACCGATGTTGTGAAGTTGCTTATCAATGGTGTTAAGTTGACCGCCAACAAAGTAAAGTTGTCTACCATTGTTGTTGCAGCTATAAATTTAAGTTGTGAAGTTGCCTCTCACTGAGGTGAAATTGGTTACCCTCCACCGTCCAATAATTCGGGCCTAGGAGTGGGCGTCTGCCTCGTCCTAGGGCGGGAGCGGGAGCGCTCTCCGTCGGCGCCGCTTCTGCCAGCCTCGTAGTTGTGCGCCATGCTTCTGGCGGTGTGTTTATTTGGCGGCGACGGATTCGAGCGCCGGTGGTGGCTAGGGTTGGGAGGATTTGGGCGGATTTGGGCAGAGACGGCGAGGCGGTTTTTTTTAACCCGGAGTTGCATTGACAACACGCGGGGAGTTAGGCCGCAGCCGCGTTTACGGCATCCGATCGTCGCCACGTCAGGTTCCGGCGACGACCTACAATACGCGTCTTAAAAATGCGACTGGCGCCATGTCTTTCTGATGGGTGGGGCCCGCGGACGTTTTCCTACATGGCGCGAGGCGCCAGCACGCCCGATTCACGCCCAACGCATAGGGGCTCCCGATTCACGCCCAACGCGTAGGGGCTGGCACAGGGTTGCCGGCGATTTTATTAAGCTCGAACCTGCGCTGACGCTTTATTAAGCGCGTCGGTATGAGCCCAATTTTACTGCCGGTCCTCAAATAGTTACTGAAGATGCTATTGGGCTCGCCGATAGAGATGCTCTAACATATGTACTCCATACACAACTTCAGATTTTGGTAACGGAAATGTTCAAAATTAACAACAATTTATTGTTAGTGAACCAACTAGCACATTTTTGAGCAACTATTATTTGCCTTTAGGCAACAAATTAGTATTGCTGGGCAACTATGTGATTTAAGGCAAATAAATTGCATTATTAGGCAAGTGTCAACTTTGTTATATGTGGGACCTGCCGGTTCCTTCATTTTCTCCTCATCGTTATCTTCTTCCTGGACATATCTTCTTCCTTCCCTTTTTCCTCTGCCTCCCCGTCGCTGCCCACACCGTAGATTTCGGCCGCCGCTGGCCTCATCTCCCAATTCCGTTCACCAACACGACCTCACTAGCCTCCTCTCCTCCTATTCCTTACCGGAAAGACGCCGTTCCACCACCAAGTAATTCCCGTCCGACCCTAACACTGCGAGGAGAGGAGCCGAAGCACCACTTAGATCGTGGCGTAGGTACCGCCGCCTCCTCCTGCCACGGTCGATACTTCACCGTCATACACCTCTCCACTCCCCAGCCACCTCCATTTGTTGTCCGGTACGACGGCAGTGTATGTACGGCCGGAGTAGCTCCGCCTACAATTTCTTGCCTGTATCTATGTGATTGGTGAGGGCGGCGTTGTGGAAGTGGTGGCCGGAGGCGGCGCGCGGTGTGGGGGTGCCGTTCGACGGTGGAGAAATTTAAGGCCCCGCCGTGGGCTTGGGGTGCTCAGGCGGAGACGAATCGGTCGGAGCGCTCACAGTGCTGCCCACAAGAACTTTCCGTTTTTGGTTGAGCGCTCGGATGCACTAACGGGCACGCGGCCGCCCGCTAGACTCATCCAAATAAATATGTCTAGTCATACCCGCTAGAAGCACACTATATGAGTGTTTGTTTGAGCTGCAGCTGAACGACAAGCAGCTGGAGCTGGTAGGATCGGAGAAAGTAACTGGAGCTGGACAGTTGGTAAAACCTAAAAATGATGTTTGGCAACCTGCTTTTAGGACGGCTGGTGGATACATATCTGGTGACAAAAGCCCAAAGTATCCATGTATCCTCAAGATGTTTAAGAACCTATCTACCACAATTTATTTGAATATGCTTTATATTAGCTCAAATAAAATTTTAAAATTGAAAAATATATGCATCCCTATTAATCAATAAATAATATTATATTTGATCTAAAATAATTGACTCAAATTTAACTAGATACGTATATATTTAGACGTATTTTAGTTATAGATACATCTGTATCTAGAAAACAATAATTTACTTACTTCGGGACGGAGGGAATAGATTTGATGTAATTTTTAAATTAACAATTATTGATCATATAAAATTAGACAAAATATAGATTCCAAAATATCTGTACTTGAAATTGCAGAGGCATTTTGGTGTGCTGTGATCTCACGTTGCAATAATAATTAAATACAATTCCTAGGTAAATTAACATATTTCTTGTTCGAGTGTACCAATTAATACAAATGGAAAAGAATAACAGCTTGCAATTTCTTGCCATTGATACATTAGTTCATATATAGAACGAGGCTTGCAAGTAATGCACGAGCTAAAGTTAAACCAGACACGATGACTTGGAGCTATAACATTCAGCTGCAGCAGCGAGCAGCGTTACTGGTCCGAGAGACCTGATACAGCGGCAGCAGTTGGTACATGTCAGCTGGGTGGGAAACGAGACGTGCAATGGCAATTTGACGTAAATTAGTTGAACTTCAGGGACCGCATCCTATACCGTTTCGGTTCTTCAGTGAGAAGCTGAGGGAAGTTGCGGAAGCTGCGGGAAGCCCCTCCCGACGTGCTTGCTGCGGGAAGCTTATGTCTAGAAGTTAGGTGTTTGGTTGGGCTTATACTTTTGGGACCCATAACCACTATAAGCACAAGGTCTAGCCCAAACAAACATGGCCTGAGCTTACCAAAATGCAAAATGACACCTACTCCGTCAGTGCCTCTTTCTATATAGCTAGAAGGATTTATGCACCTTACTGTTAACACAATGGGTTAGAACAATTCGTGCACAGATTACCCAGTCCATGTTTTTTTCTCGGTGCATCCTATTCCAAAATATAAGACCAACATGCCATGCAACAGCCACGCATCATCCTCACTCAACCGCTATTTCTCGCCTACAAAACAAAATGAGGGTGGGCAAAGCTTGCAATGTTTAAGCTTACTAGTTCGATTTGGATCTTGTATGGGGGAGTAGCTTTAGCTATTTATAATTAGGAGTAGAGGGAGGACAGAAACATTAATGTGTTGGTATATGGTATTTCATATATATGGCGAGGGCGAGCAACAGCAAAGCGACCACTCTATTTTCTTTGTATACGAGTTGAAGAGATTAACTCGGATGGACTAATCCTAGACTAAAGGAAAATGATCAGATTCCCCCGGGGGATCGAACCATCGCAACCTCCTGCTTCTACATCTGACACGTGCCCCACGTGGCCCACTATCCTGTCGATGCATTCCCCTCCACTCGTTCCTTCCTTCACGATAAGGCTGACTTTGCTCGTCCGCCTCCACAGCGCCGCCGCCGATTCACCAAGCTCCGCCTCCACACTGCACATGCTCTCTCCTCCCCCATCCGTCTCTCCCTATCTATTGCCCCATGGAGCTCGCGCCGCCGCGGATTTTCTTCAGCCATGGCGCGATGCGAGGAGACCGGCGAGCACCTCCTGGCGAGGAGCTCGAGGCCGGCGGGCGGTTGCATCGGTCGCGAGGACGGGACCAAGGCACGGAGGCGTACGACCCAGGGCGGGTGGTTGCTTGGCCGCGGGGATGGGACCCGAGGCGGGGTCACGGGACCGGCCGCCACCTCCACCGGCCGCTCGCCGGCGCGCTCCCGAGGCACGCGCTGGCCTTCGCCGCCGCGCCGCTCCCGAGGCACGCGCCGTGCCGCCGTCGGCGCCCCTGAGGCATCCCAGAATCGATGCGGCGCCTGCGTGCGGCATGGAGGTCGTTGGCCGCGTCCTGGCTCCGCCGCGCGCGACCGCCATGTGAACATGCGGCAATCTCAGCGGACGCCCGGTACAAGCCAAGACCTCCACATGCGCCGACACCGCGCCGGGAAGTTTGCCTCAGATCTTCCGTGCCACACGGATACCCGCTTGCTTAGACCTCCGGCATTGCTACCGGCGGAGGCCAGCCTTTGCGGCGGAGGACAGCTTTGCCGGCGGTTCTGACGCCTTTTAACAGATGGAGTTACTTCAACCTTGGACGACGCTAATGCCGGTCGCCGCAGCGGGTCTTGCTAATGTCTCCCGAGGATTTGCAAATATAAATACTATTACAAATATTTTTACAAGTTTGCTACTATTGCAAAATATGTTTGCTACTGGGTCTCCGGCGAGGTCCTAATGAGTTTCCTCCGGCGAGTTCCCGTCGATGTCTCCGACGATATCCATTTTTGCTACAATAGCATATTTTTTTTGCTACGCGCTCTCCGGCGAGGTCTCCGGCAAGGTCTCCGGCGAGCCCAGCCTTTTTATTTTCTTTTCTGAACGAACCGTTTTTTGCTTCAGTCATTTGCTGCCGGGGTGATTTTTTGCTGCCGGAGATGTTTTTTTGCTACATGCAAATCTAACCGTCAAAATGGTTGATCCGACGGCTGGGGACCCGGGGGCTGGGGAATCAGATCTCCCGGGGGACGCCCAGCAGTTTCCGCCCCATGGAGTCGCGCCGTGGATTTCTTCAGCCATGGACGGCGATGCGGAGGAGACCGCGAGGCAGCAGAGTTCGAGTGCTTCGGCGGTCGCGAGGACGGGACCAAGGCACGGAGCGGCCAGCGCTGGTTGCTTGGCCGCGGGGATGGGACCAGCGCGGTGGGTGGGCCGAGGACGGGGTCACGGCGTGGAGGCGGCCGCCACCTCCTTTTGCGCCGCTGGAGCGCCGCTGCCGCCTCCCGCCGTTTCCCGATCCGTGCCGCTCTGGCCCTTCGCCGCGCCGCCTCGCCCGCGTGGCATCAGCAGCTCGATACGTCGCCATTGCTCTCCATGGAGCGATTTGCAACCGCCATGTGAACCATGCAATCTTTGTTGCCAGCACCTCCATGCGCCGACACCGCGCTTCTAAGAAGTTTGCTTAGACTATGGATACCGGGCTAAGAATATGTTTGCTACCTAGAGGACAGCTTTGCTACCCAAGGTTCCAGGAGTTTTGCCTTTTGGTCGAGTTACTTCAACCTTGACGACGCTTGTGCCGGCTGCGCTCGTTGTTGTTCCGCAACATATGAATAATTTTTCACAAGATTTTTTTTGCTACAATTGCAAAATATTTTGCTACTTTGGCTCTATACGAGCGCTCTCCGCGAGGCGATGTCTCCGACGCAATAGCATATTTTTTTTTTCTCCGGCGAGTCTCCCAGCCTTTTATTTTCTTTTCTGAACGAACCGTTTTTTGCTTCAGTCATTTGCTGCCGGGGTGATTTTTTGCTGCCGGAGATGTTTTTTTGCTACATGCAAATCTAACCGTCAAAATGGTTGATCCGACGGTGGGGACCCGGCCTGGGAATCGTATCTCCGGACCTCATTTCCTAGACTAAATTGTTATTATTCTTCCAAACTTAAAGCAGAAATAACTAAATACCCGAAGGTGAATTGTCTCAAATATTGGGAAGTAATGTCCAACAAATATAACCAAATATTACTCTCTTGGACAGGTAACCGGACCATAAAAACCCCTACATTTGACATATGGGAGCAAAGTGGGCATGAATGCATGATTTTTTAACAAATGATGAACTCAATATGTTCATTTGTAGTTTGACAGCATAGTAATCATGTTCTGTTGCCAATTCAACAACCATCCTATGAAACATGAGAGTGGATTTTCGAGCAGGTGCTTAGCGTGCAGCCCTATCTACACTCTATATTGCATCAAGATCTGTGCCAGCTCTTTTTCTTCCCTCTCAAACAACTTCTCACTTTGTATCTCTCACACCACACAATTTTTTAACTTGAAATTTTCTGGATCACTTAAACATAACCACTAGAATGTAGGAAAAATATTTCGATTTTTTTATTTCATTATGTATATATTTGTAAATAATTTATTTTGAATTTTAAAATAATTTAAAATATAAAATTTAAAAAATCCAAACTATTTTTCCTCCATTCTATTTGTTATTTTGGAGTGACTTGCCAAAAAATAATGAGAAATAATATATAACTTGAAAGATACAAAAAAGACAAAATCAAAAAAAAGTGTAGGTGCATGAGCACACCTGCTCTACTCAACTTTTCCCTATGAAATAAACCAAATTTTATGAAACAAACAAGCAGACGGATTAACTATCAGTTGTCACACACCAAAAGTCACATCAAGATCCAAAGATTATCCTATTTAGTAGTTCACCTGCAAACAATTTAAGTTAAAAATATAACATACAGCATTTTAAGGGATGTGACATACTAATCATCTACCAAATTTAGTAGTTCGTCAAACATTGAGCTGTTGCTGTGTTGGGTTAAGTTGTCGTTATGTCGATGTCTCGTCTCCGCCGCGCCGCCTCCATCAAACCTTGTGGTCGTCTCGTAGTTAGAGAATCCAGAGGAGGCTTGGCTAATTCCTACCTCCTGCACCGTGGCCCTACCCATTTGCACCCGTTAACATCAGTAGGCGTCAGGGACGGCCAAAACTCTGTCTCTGCAATCACATGTTATTAATCTGAGATAGGTTTCAGGCAAGCACGCACTCTAGGCTGTAGCTCCGCAATCACATGTCTCAAATCTGAGCTAGGTTTCAGGCAAGCACGAGTTCACTCAACTATGAATCGTCACAAATCCAGACGAATGACCATCACATTAGAACCAATCTGGGAGAGGAAAGGGGACAAGAAATAGCTAACCACGGGAGCCAAATCAGGGCGTGGATTCGGCATTGGGACTGCTCTGCTTCGGTGGCGCCGTCATCATCGTCGACCAAGAAACGATGCACGGGGGCCTCGTGGTGGCCATGGGTGGCACAAGCGAGAAGACCTTCAATCTGCCCTCGTCTCGAGACCTCAACCCATAAGCGTCGCGGCTTCCCCATCAGCACGGAGGAGGTTAACTTTGTGGTGCACCGGATCGAGGTACGTAGCGGGTGCGCCGACGCCGCCGGTGGCTGGGAGGTGGAACGAGAGTTGACGGAGGGCTCGAGAGCGAGGGGCGATACGGGACAAAGAAGTGGAGATCGTATAGCACCGGGACCAAGGACTGATAGTGGCGAGGACAAAGGAGTCGCAACTGCTGCCGTTGCGAACTTTTCCTGCTGTGGCCTGATGTTGTGCGCCAACGTCGTTGCGCCGCGTTTCCTTGACCGCTATGCTACTGCGCCGCCACCACCAGGATGCTTCTCTGTGCCCGCCGTCGATCTGCTGCCGTGAAGCCGAGGCGCAGCCGGCGGAACCCTGCTCGAGGAGCCAAGGAAGCCGGTGAGGTCGTAAAGGAGGTAGCGGAGAGGTCGAGGCAGATGGGGTGTTGGTTGAGATTTGAGAAGATGAAGATGCTAAGGGTGAACGGTTTGTAGCGATGATTTCGGAGAGTGGGCATCATAAGCCGTGAGATTGTACAAGCCTAAACAAAAAAAATACTTAGCTCCACACGCGAGGGAGCGGAGCGACGTACCAACCATCACCATCTCTAGAGCTTTAAAAAAAATGATTGGACACTCAAACTCGGACGGGCTAAGAGCTACACCTAGAGCTTTAATATAGTAGAGACTTTGTAGTCGGCTGATCCGCGGGATCAGATAGATGAACTGGAATCAGATTGGCAAGGTCGGACTATCGTGCAAAAACGCACATGATCTTTCATCATCTCTGTTGCAGAGTTCGCCGGATGGAAAAAAGCACTGAAGACATGCATGTCAGCCCAATGGGGCCAAACACGTCGTGCAGAGATTACTTAATCGATCTTTTTTCCACGATGCATCCCATTTCTAGAACATAATACCATCAGACCATGCAACAAGCACACATCATCCTCGTTCAACCGCTTTTCTATCCTAGAACTAAATGGATGTGGGCAAGCTCGCAATGTTTAAGTTTACTAGTCAGTTTGAAACTTGTATGGGTAGAAACTTAGTATTTATATACTAGGAGTATGGAGTTAGATTACACGGAGGCCTAATAAGTGGACGATGGGATATGGTGTTTCATATGTAAATTGAGGGTTGGGGCAGCACACAAGCAGGGGTGAGTACGTCAGCCACTCTTAGTTTTTTTGTGCGAACGGTGCAAAGAGATTACCCGACATGGATTAGCCCTGGACTACACTTCTACTATGACAATATTGCTAAATAAAAATATTGAATGACAAATTGCCTAGAATACCTAAGCAACTACCGACCGAGATAACTCAATAGGATGCAACATGAATGTGGGCCCTAGATTGGAATAACTGCATTTGCATGATATTTATCACTATGAACTTAGTAATAAGTTTTGGTGGGTTAAAAAAAGAACTATTGTTTGTTTGTATTTTCCTGTATGTTTTCCAATGCTATTAGAGCATCTGCTAATTCTTGTATTCGATATACTCACCTGATAAAATAGCTAGACTATGGGACAATAAAATCCCAAAGTCACTCCATACATGTATACTGCAGTTTACGGCTAAAATGGGTCAGCTGTAATTAATCATTCATGATATATTACAATACTTTGTTTATGTAATGATTATCTAGGACTCTTTTGGATCATGACAAGTTGGCTCCTAACATTCCATAGTCCTTTGTCTGTGTCTCTATGTACACATTCCATAGAGACATGGCGCGGGCGGGTGGTGTTGGGGGCGGCGGCGCGCCCTGGCCATGGCGGCGCAGCCCTCTCCGCCGTTCCTCGCCGTGGCCTCGCCGGGAGGCGGTAATGGGCGGCGGCGCGGCCCCGAACCCCTGGCGCGGTCCTCTCCTCCTTCCTCGCCTTGGCATGGCCGGGCGGGTGGGGATGGGGGTGGATCTCGTGCTGCTCCTCCTCGAGAGCTGGGATCACGGCACCAAGGGCGGCGGCCCTGGATGGCAATGGTGGTGACGGCGCCGACCTGGTGGCAGGTGGCGGGCGTCAGGTGCCGCTGACCGTGGCACCGCGGTGGTGGTCTTCTCTCTCGCCGGAGGAGATCGGCTAGTTGTGTGGCTAGCCGTGGCGGATCTTGCGATCCGTCGCCTAGCTCCCGATGGCGAGGCGCAGCTGCCGGTGAAAGCCGGCCGGACTTCGGTCTTGGCGGATGATGGCGGCGTGCTTCGTCGTTACCTTGTTGAAGGCATTGTCTCTGCAGCCTGCGTTTCTTCGCCTGGGCTGCTCCGGGGGAAATCTAGACCCGGGTCTCCCGGATCGGACGATGGCGGCGCGCAACGCCGTTCTCCCTGTTGGGGGCATCGTTTTTGGAGCAGACAACGGATGGCGGTGGTGCTGAGGTGGAGCGGTGTGCTTTCGCTGTGTCGGCGTCGTCGAGTCGCCGCGGCATGGTGCAGTGGTGTCTCGGGACGGATGCAGTGTGATGGACTCGCGCAGGATGGTGGAGTCGTCTGGCGCCGTGGCGGCATCGATGGCAGGCCTGGCATGGTCGATGCGATGATCTCTCTTGAAGATGGAGTCGAGGAAGACGGCGGTAGCAACTTCTATGGCGTAGGCGTTGGCGTATGCTGGGAGTCTGCTTGACTGGATGTGCTTCTCACCTTCTATTGTGCGGCCTGGGAAGGCATTTGGTTTTTGGTTGATGTGGGTTGGTGAATTATCACCCCCTTCATCCCTCTGTAGGTCTAGTGAGGTGGCTTCGAGTTTGATCTTTTGATTGCTCTAAGGTGTTGTGAATAATCTAAAAAAGACATGTTATCCTGGATGCGAAGCTGGGCGATATTTCCCATTTCAAAAAAATGTATACATTCCATGAGTTTATTGCTGGTTATATGTAGTTTTAATGCCCCATGGATTAAGCCATCAAGGTTCAGTACAATTCAGAGTTAAAGTGGGATATGTCACTGCAGGACCAATTTATTATACGACAATTTAGAACAAACAGAGTCACACACACAGTGAAAATATGAAATATATTCCTATTTCCAATATCATTGGTGGTGCCGCACAAAGGCCAAATCATTATCTGTGAAATATCTGCATGCAGACCCGGCGCTGAGGCAGTGCAACCGGTGCGGCCGCACCGGGCCCCCGATCGCTAGGGGCCTGGCCCAGCTATGTTCATACGTATACTAGCTAGTACAAGTGGAGGTGCAGCTCAGTTTGGAAAGAAAAAAAAATCCAATCAAACTTATTTGTTCTAGCTGCCTCCGCGAACGACGACCGTCCCCGCGCCTCGCTGTCCCTTTGACCCGCCAAGTCCTGGACCCCCGACCCGGCAATTGCCGGTGTCTGCTGCCGCGCCGTCCACCTTTGCCGTCCGCCGTCATCGAAGACCGCTGGTGCTGGCTGGCACACGGCGTGTGCGAGTCCGCCTCCACCCCGTGGATAGCTCGACAACTCAGACCTCGAGGGCGTCTTCAGGGACAACTCCGACGGGACCTACGCCGTCAGCTGTGTGGTCCCCAAGCGTGGCAGCTACATGGTCTATGTCGACCTCAACGGCCCCATCATAGCAGCCCTTCCCCATCTTTATCCGCCACCTCCACCACCACCACATCCCCCTACCCACCGCCACCGTCTCCTCCGCCTCCGCGTACCCCAACATGGTCACCAGACCATGCCCAACATGCCCAATTACACTCGGCGCCTTCCCGCACTGCTCGGCCTTATCCCCGGTCCACGTGTCCGGTGTCATCATGCCTAGCATTGGCACTCGCTTCGGGAGATTTGTCGGGAGCACATCAGCGGAAAATGCACAAGGGGCCGATTGCAGGTTCAGCCACCCGTTGTAGCACATGTTAGTCATGGCGCCCAAACCGAGCAGGGCATGCTCCCATGCCATCCACCGCTACCATGGCGGCTACGCAGGCCATCATGGTTGCTCGACACTTCAGGCACATGCTGCTAAGGTGGAAGATGATACAAAGGCTCCGCGCAGGCTCGAGGTAGTTCATGCCAATTTTAACGAATTCACACCATGCACCTAATATGCCCCGGCGGTGTTGAATGGGATCAAGAATGGGCTGATGGTCATGTGTTTATCCCCACCGTGCCAAATCAATAATCTAGACATGTTTGGTTGCAAGCCTATCAATGTTGTTCCTATAAACTTTAGGTGCTTAATTAACATTCAATTCTCATCATGTCAGCCATGTTTGGCTACAAGATTTAACACGCTTTATTAAAGGTGTGGTTGGTCATCAATCTCAAGATCAAATTAAGGCTCCAATATTGTTTGTTCTCTCAGTACTGAATTGTTGAGCAAAGGTATGAAACATGCTAAAAATATTTTGCCATCTGATGTACTACAACATTTTTCTTATTCACATTTAAATTCTGATGAAAATTACAAGTTTTCTAAGCTAAATTCGTTATTGCATGCTGATGCGAAGAAGACAGCCATGGCTCTCTTCCCCATGTTGATTCTGCACCGGGATTGGTGAAAATCTGCCGCTATCTACCTTGGGATTAGAGCTGCAGTGGACGTTGTCGCATGTCCTCTGCCACCAGGCAATCTGCAGCCACCTGGTGCGTCGCGTTGGTGTGCCAGCTCCTGCGTCGCCTTTGCCACGATGTCCGTGGTCCCCCCCGGTCACCCTGCCGACCGCAGCAGGCAGCGCTGTCAGCTCATGTCGCAATGCCATTGCAGGCAGGGCGCCCGGGCAAGACGGAGTGGCGGCTGCTGGCCACCACACACCGCCTGTAAGCACGCGCGGTCCCCTGCATGCTATCGCCTCCGACGCGACCGCGGCGGCCCGTGACTCATGATGGCCAATCCTGGTCACAGGGGTATGGTTGTTGCTCAGCTCGGATCTTCTGCGGATACCGACTCGTGATCACTGCCTTTTCTCCGAGCAAAAATACAGGTATAAGAGTCGTTTTGATAGGGAAAACTCTTTGTCACCGCTGTGGTAACGAGACAATTTTCAGGTGTTCCAACGGCTACCGCAAAAGGCTTGGAAGGAGAGGCAAGGATTCCATCTGGCATGATGTGGCTGCTTTCTCGGCACAGCAAGCCCATCACCTGTCTAACATACGGATGAGTGATAGGATTCGTGCGCAACCAAATGCTGATGCCTCGCGATGGAAAGGGCCATGCGTAACATGAACCTCAAGCATGACTACGTCACTAAGGTAATGCTAAAGCTAAACCATCTTTGCCTCTTTATCGGATGATGATATTATTGTTAAGGCTAGTCGCCTAGGTATTTTTTGGGTAAAAATAAAATTAAAGTCTCAAAAGCTGTTAAATCTATTAAAGATGTGGATTTCAATCGAACTTTAGTCATTTTTAATAAAAATGTTGAAGAGAAAATCGATAAGGAAGAGGATCAAATAGCCTGTTAATCTCTAAAATTTCAGGTCTTACGGAGATTTGATAATCGAAGAGACGCAGGAGATTTTAGAGCAGGATGACTTTTAATGCCTATCATCAAACTCAAGAAAACTAGGAAGAAGAAGGATTTTTATTTGTCGTTCGTAGAAGTGCTAGGTTCAAGAACAAAAGAGGTGTTTAAATGAGTGTTATGAAAGGCCTTTGGAATTCGATGGTTTTGCGATATTACAAAACATTTGTTTGTTAAAGAAACTAAAGGGAAGAAAATTAGATTTCATCGCCTTACTAGAGATGAGGAGATCTAATTTTTCAGTACCTTTTCTAAATAATTTGGCAAATGGGTCAGATTTTTCATGGTTTTGCTTTCCAGCTCATGGGAGGTCTGGAGGTATCCACTACAAGAAAAGTTGCCATGGCCGACGAAGTTGAAGTCGCGCCGTGGTTGCTGGTGTACCATGGCCGACGATTTTTGGTCCCTCCTGGTCAAAACTTTTTTTTTCTCGTTTTTGAGGCCACCTAGCCCGACGAAAGCGGCCAAAACGTCGCGTATGGTGGCCCGGACGTGGTGCATCTCGAAATCTCGGGTTCGCCGAGTCAACGCAACGCACCGCCGAGGGATGTAGGGCCCAGATGGCAGCCTCTCTGGCATTGTTTTTTTCTAGATCGCGCCATCTCGTTCAACGCTCTCCGATCGAGCCGTTTACGATGCAGGATCATGGGTCCCGCATGTCATCCTCTATGAACCAAAATTCTTTCTATTCTTGGATTTTTTTGACCCCCTGATTTCTGGCTACTTCCTTTTTCTTTTGATCCCTTGCCGCCTTGAAACGTTGAGACCGCTGCTGCTAAATGGGACCCGCATGTCATCCTCTATGTGCAATCAACTTTGTTTTCTTGGAGTTTTTTTGGCACCTCAAATTTGGTCACTTGCCTTTTTCTTTCGATCCCTGCCGCCTCTCAAACGGTGATACCGTTGCTGCTAATGGGACCCATGTCATCCTCTATGTACTATAAAACTTTCTTTTCTTGAATTATTTTTGGCACCTCATATTTGGTCACTTACCTTTTTTTCTTCGATCCCCGCCCTTCTCAAACGGTGATACTGCTGCTAAATGGGACCCGCATGTCATCCTCTATGTACTATAAAACTTTCTTTTCTTGGATTTTTTTGGCACCTCATATTTGGTCACTTGACTTTTCTTTCGATCCCCGCTGCCTCTCAAACGGTGATACCGCTGTTTAAATGGGACCCGCATGTCATCCTCTATGTACTATAAAACTTTCTTTTCTTGGATTTTTTGGCACCTCATATTTGGTCACTTGACTTTTTCTTTCGATCCCCTGCTGCCTCTCAAACAGTGATACCTGCTGCTAAATGGGACCCGCATGTCATCCTCTATGTACTATAAAACTTTCTTTTCTTGAATTATTTTTGGCTCCTCATATTTTTTCACTTGCCTTTTTCTTTCGATCCCCTGCCGCCTCTCAAACGGTGATACCGCTGCTGCTAAATGGGACCCGCATGTCATCCTCTATGTACTATAAAACTTTCTTTTCTTGGATTTTTTTTGGCACCTCATATTTGGTCACTTGACTTTTTCTTTCGATCCTCACGCTCTCAAACGTGATACCGCTGCTAAATGGGACCCGCATGTCATCCTCTATGTACTATAAAACTTTCTTTTCTTGGATTTTTTTTGGCACCTCATATTTGGTCACTTGACTTTTTCTTTCGATCCCATGCTGCCTCTCAAACGTTACCACTGTCTGCCAAATGGGACCCGATGTCATCCTCTATGTACTATAAAACTTTTCTTTTCTTGGATTTTTTGGCACCTCATATTTGGTCACTTGACTTTTTCTTTCAATCCCCGCCTCTCAAACAGTGATACCGCTGCTGCTAAATGGGACCCGCATGTCATCCTCTATGTACTATAAAACTTTCTTTTCTTGGATTTTTTTTGGCACCTCATATTTGGTAACTTGACTTTTTCTTTCGATCCCCTGCTGCCTCTCAAACGTTGATACCGCTGCGCTAAATGGGACCCGCATGTCATCCTCTATGTACTATAAAACTTTCTTTTTTGGATTATTTTGGCACCTCATATTTGGTCACTTGACTTTTTCTTTCGATCCCCTGCCGCCTCTCAAACGGTGAGACCGCTGCAGCTAAATGGGACCCGCATGTCATCCTCTATGAGCAATCAACTTTCTTTTCTTGGAGTTTTTTTTGGCACCTCATATTTGGTCACTTGCCTTTTTCTTTCGATCGCATGCCACGTTTGAAACATTGAGTACCCGGCTCATGGAACCGCATGTCATCCTCTGTGTGCTATAAAAGTTTCCTTTGTTGGATTTTTTTCACCCTCTGATTTTTGGCTTGCCTTTTTCTTTTGATCCCCTGCCCCCTTGGAAACGTTGAGTAAGCTGTTGGTTCAAGGGACACGCATGTCATCCTCTATGTCCATCAACTTTCTTTTCTTGGATTTTTTTCACCCCCTAATTACTAGCTACTTTCTTTTTCTTTTGATCTCAAGCCGCATTACAAACATTGAGACCGCTGCTGCAAAATGGGACCCACATGTCATCCTCTATGTACAATAAATCTTGGATTATTTTTGGCTCCTGATATTTGGTCACTTGCCTTTTTCTTTCGATCTCATGCCGCCTTTGAAACCTTGAGTAAGCTGCTGGCTCATGGGTCCCGCATGTCATCCTCTACGAACAATAAAAGTTTCCTTTATTGGAGTTATTTTTGACCCCTAATTTCTGGCTATTTGCCTTTTTCTTTTGATCCCCGCCCCTTTGAAACGATGAGGACTGGCAGGTCGGTCCCACATGTTATCCTCTATGAACAATAAAAGTTTCCTTTGGTGGATTTATTTTTGACCCCTAAGTAATTTCTGGCTATTTCCTTTTTTTTTTTTTTTGATCCTGCCGCCTTGGAAACGTTGAGGATGCTGCTGCCTCATCGGTCCCGCATGTCATCCTCTCAGAACGATAAATGTTTTCTTTTCTTGGATTTTTTTACCAACTGACTTTTTGTTTTTTTATTTTCGACCCCTGCCTTTGAAACGTTAACGACGCTGCTGGCTCATGGGTCCCCGATGTCAGCCTCCCCGTACAAGAAACATGTGATATTGATTATTTTGCAGACAATAAACAGTATTTCGCTCTGAGCTATTGCAAACGGATAAATTAAATCTTTATTTTTACAACTTATATCTTGAATCTCCTTGTTTTTTGTTTTTGCGAAGCATAGGACATTCCTGTTTTTTTTAGAAAAATCCGAACTTTCATGTTCTGGAGTGGGCTGAAATTGTACGAATCAAAAGGCCCAGAAGGATAGTTCGAAGGCCCAGATGTCCAGATGCAGCCCAATTGAAATCTTTCTTTTCTTGGATTTTTTTCACCCCCTGATTTCTGGCTACTTCATTTTTCTTTTGGTCCTGTGCCACCTTGGAAACGTTGAGACCGCTGCTGCAAATGGGACCCGTATGTCATCCTCTATGTACAATAAAGTTTCCTTTCTTGGATTATTTTTGGCTCCTGATATTTGGTCACTTTCCTTTTTCTTTCGATCTCATGCCACGTTTGAAACGTTGAGGAATCTGCTGGCTCATGGGACCCGCATGTCATCCTCTATGTACAATAAAAGTTTGATTTCTTGGATTTTTTTCACCCTCTGATTTTTGGCTATTTCCTTTTTCTTTTGATCCCCTGCCGCCTTTGAAACGTTGAGTAAGCGCTGGCTCATAGGTCCCACATGTCAGCCTGTATGAACGATAAAGCTTTCCTTTCTTGGAGTTTTTTTGACCCCCTAATTTCTGGCTACTTTCTTTTTCTTTTGATCTCAAGCCGCAATTGAAACGTTGGGACCGCTGCTGCAAAATGGGACCCGCACGTCATCCTCTATGTACAATCAAGTTTCTTTTCTTGGATTATTTTTGGCTCCTGATATTTGGTCACTTGCCTTTTTCTTTCGAATCCATGCCACGTTTGAAACGTTGAGGAACCTGCTGGCTCATGGGACCCGTGTCATCCTCTATGTACTACAAAAGTTTATTTTCTAGGTTTTTTTCACTCTCTGATTTTTGGCTATTTCCTTTTTCTTTTGATCCCCTGCCGGCTTGGAAACGTTGAGTAAGCTGCTAACTCATGGGTCCCGCATGTCATCCTCTATGTACAATCAACTTTCTTTTCTTCGAGTTTTTTTATCCTAATTTCTGGCTACTTTCTTTTTCTTTTGATCTCAAGCCGCATTTGAAACGTTGGGACCTCTGCTGCAAAATGGGACAGCATGTCATCCTCTATGTACAATAAAAGTTTCTTTTCTTGGATTATTTTTGCCTGATTTTTGGTCACTTGCCTTTTTCTTTCGATCTCATGCCGCCTTTTGAAATGTTAGGAACCTCTGGCTCATGGGACCCGCATGTCATCCTATATGTTTTCTTGGATTTTTTTTCACCCTCCGATCTTTAGCTATTTCCATTCTTCTTTTGATCCCGCCGCCTTGGAACGTTGAGTAAGTTGTCAATGATGGGACCCGCATGTCATCCTCTATGTACAATCAAGTCTTTCTGGATTTTTTCCCTCTTATTTTTGGTCACTTGCCTTTTTCTTTCGATCTCATGCAGCCTCTGAAACGTTGAGGAAGCTGCTGGCTATGGGACCCACATGTCATCCTCTATACTATAAAAGTTTCTTTTCTTGGATTTTTTCACCTCTTATTTTTGGCATTTTCACTTTTTCTTTTGATCCTGCGCCTTGGAAACATTGATTGCTGCTGACACAAGGGCCCATGTCATCCTCTATGTACAATCAACTTGCAAGATCTTGGAGCGAAAAGTGGGACCCATATGTCATCCTCTATGTACAATAAAAGTTACTTTTCTTGGATTATTTTTTGCTCCTGATATTTGTCATTTCCTTTTTCTTTTGATCTCATGCCGCCTCTGAAACGTTGAGTAAGGTGCTGGCTCATGGGACCCGCATGTCATCCTCTATGTACAATAAAGTTTTTCTTAGATTTTTTTTACCCCCTGATTTTTGCTAACTTGCCTTTTTCTTTTCGATCATATGCTGCCTTTGAAATTGAGGTCGCCGCTGGCTCATGGGTCCCACATGTCAGCCTCTATGAACAACAAACCTTTCCTTTGTTGGATTTATTTTTTCCCTAATTTCTGGCTATTTGCCTTTTTTTTAACACTGGGACTGTACAATAAAGTTTCATTTCTTAGATTTTTTTACCCACTGATTTTTGCTAACTTGCCTTTTTCTTTTCGATCATATGCCGCCTTTGAAATTGAGGTCGCCGCTGGCTCATGGGTCCCACATGTCAGCCTCTATGAACAATAAACCTTTCCTTTGTTGGATTTATTTTTTACCCCTAATTTCTGGCTATTTGCCTTTTTCTTTTGATCCCCTGCGGCCTTTGAAACGATGAGGACGCTGCTGGCAGGTCGGTCCCACATGTCATCCTCTATTAAGAATAAAAGTTTCCTTTTTGGATTTATTTTTTACCCCTAATTTCTGGCTATTTGCCTTTTTCTTCTGATCCCTGCCGACTTCGAAATGATGAGGATGCAGCTGGCAGATCGGTCCCACATGTCAGCCTCTATGAACTATAAATGTTTCCTTTGTAGGATTTATTTTTTACCCCTATTTTCGGGCTACTTGCCTTTTTCTTTGAAACGTTGAGGACGCTACTGTCTCATGGGTCCCACATGGCATCCTCTCTGAACGATAAACCTTCATTTCTTGTTAACGACAGGTTTATCAGTATTATTTTCGCAGACTAATACAAGCTCTTTCGCTCCAAGATCTTGCAAGTTAATAGAATAAATCATGGAATTATTAGGATATGTTTTAAATTTCAAATCCACTTTATGAATTTTTGAAAATACCGTGATCTATGTGGGTATGGAGCGATCAAGGATTTTCATATTGGCCATGAGCAGTTTCAAAAATTGCAACCCAATAATTCAAAATAAATACAAACAACTTTTATGTAGAATCTCCGTGTTTTTGTTTTTTGCCAATCATAGGATCTGTGGTTCTTTAGAAAAGGGCCAACATTGCATGAGCAGAAAGGCCCATTTGTAGTTATTGGGCTTCGACAGCCGGAGCAAGTAGGCCTATAGCAAATACCTTGTAGATGGCCGTTGGAACCCAAAAGTATTTGTTGCCTAGACTTAGATGCCAAACTCAGCCTTATTGACATGAACCTTGCTATGCACACGACAATTTCAGTCCGATCCGTGTACGAAACACAAGATCCAACCCTTCGTGTGAGGAAGCAGGTGGCAGCACACCTCCAGATGCTCAATCGTACATACGCATATCATATAGGAGTTGTCGTATGTACATCAGTTCCGTATTGACATGTTTTTTTCTTTGGTTCACATGTGGGGTCCGCACAGTCACCTAGGTCGCACATCTACTTCCTTGCTCGTAGTTGATGCATGTTCGGTTTGGGGATGGGGTGGAACCGAACACACCCCCGTGCCAGTGGATGTACTTTACCCTTTAGCGGCGAAAAAATAGGAATGGTCCTCTCATGACTATGATCAACAAGAGGTGGCTATATTATAAAGGACGTACACACATTGTAATTATAGTGCTGAAATAAAGTCAATCCTAAAACAGCCATGCATGGGTTATAATATGAAGGCAACACGAAATACAAAAGCAGGGCAGTGTTCAAATAAACTGATTCAAACTAGTACATACTAAAAACAGTGTACTACTTCTCAACACTTCAAGCATAATAAAAAAGTGTCACTGTTTTTTTAAAGGTAACACCGAACGGGCAATGTTTAAAGCAGGCTTAAACCACATAGCCGCTTGTCGGACACTATCCCAACCATCCTTGGGAAGGCTGATAACTCCCACAGTCTCACCTTCATCTGGCTGGAGGTTGCAGCGCAAAATTTTAGGGTATTGATTATAACGAATATTCCGGTATGCTGTGTAGACGCAGTTTTTCCTCATGAATGGAACCAATGTGCCATCAGGAGCTTTGGATTCACGCTTCTTCAGGTTGGCAATGATTGGGTAATTGAGTCCGAGGAACAGAGAGTGGTCGCTGAGGCTGTTAACCTGCCTCCAAAGAAAGTCCCCTGCACGTGCAGTAGATAAGGGATCCAGCTCAAAGACGTAGGTGGCAACAGGAGGATACTGCCGTAGCTGAAGCCCATTAGCAGCATAGGGAATGTCAGGAGGTACTTCAGCATTGGCAATCCCAATCTTGTTTACTGTAAGGATGATCATCAATCGCTTGCCATCAGCAGATGGAGCGAGGAACCACGCGTACTGCTGATCATCCACCACCGGTGGCGGGATTACAAACGGGAGCATCAGGTTTTCTGCAATATTAGAAATGGAGACGAATAGGGTGTTACTGGCAACCATATTCAAACAGCAGCATTGTTCATCGTTCATGCTCACAGTATAAATACGACTATGTAAGCTAAGGACATTGGTCATTCATGTGTTCAAATCAAGTGTCCAATATATCAGTTATACTGCATCCATCCCACGAAACTAGTCTAAACTTCGCCAAAACTAGACACTAGTTAGTGTATACACAGTTATATACTACCTCTGTCCCACCGAAAGTGTCTGAGATTTGTCCAAATTCAGATGTATCTAGACAGTGAAAGCATATAGATACATTCAAATTTTGACAAATATATATCATCTTAAGTTTAAGTCCTGTGCTGTAGTTAATTCCCTTTGTCTTAAGTGATCTATTAGAGAGCTTCCCTGTGACCACCCGAAGGGTAAGAAATGTTTAACTGTATAAGTGGATTGCCTAGACCTTTCCATCAGTTCGGACTTTTGGTTGCGTTGGCTAGTCCATGAAGCTTGACATGGTGTCAGAGCCAGGGTCTCGAGTTCGAGTCCTGGCTTTCGCAATTTATCCTAAAATTGTTGTTGCCCCCTCGGAGTCCACTTATATGCCTCTTGAGCTATACCTCTGAGTCTTTCCACATGTTGACTTGTCTCCCATCACACGTGACGGGGGGTGTTGAATTGTATAAGTGGATTGCCGCCCTTGCGATCAGTTCGGACTTTTGGTTGTGTTGGTAGTGCATGAAGCTTGACAAGAAAGAAATGCTCTTTATAGCTAACCCCAAGTCTGGTAACATTTGCAAAATAGGTATCAGATGCAGCTATCCATTCAGTAGAAGAATTTGCATTTTAGAGTTGAAGGTTCATAATCTCTTCTCTACTATTGATAGTAAAGGGTACACATGGTATTTGTTTACCTCATTTTCGCGTTCTAAAAAAGGTACGCTATATGGTTGTGCTAAGTTAAACTGATTTAAGTCTGTTCAAGTTTATCGAAAATTATACTACCAACATCTAAAACATCAATATAGGTTCATATATTACAAAAGATATTTAGATTTTCTTTTCTCGAACACATGCCTAGTCGTGCATCATTATATATTAGAGCATACAGGGTTGTAGCAAGGCTACGAAAAACTGAGAAAGCAAAAAGAAAGAACTATACAGGGGACTAGAGGCAGCTAACTTTGTTAGGCCTGCAGGTGCTAAATCTTATATATATATGAGGTTGTAGATATTAATCGTAAACTTACTCAAACTTAAATATCACTGAATTAGGAAAAAGATAACCTGAGTTATTTTGAATGAGGGGACGTCACAATCACTAATGAAAGATAATTGTGGGAAACTGAAATCTATTCAAGAAAATGGGAGAAAAAATGTATCAAAAACAAAATTAATTATACCATTCTGCAGATTGTTCACCGATATAAACAAAGAACCGTTTGATCTGCATGTAGGTACATCCAATCAAGGCTTTTTCCCCGATCTCTAGAAAATATAAGCTACGCATGTAATTACAAACGATTTTCTTCTATTTTTCTGTTTCTACGTTAACATTTGAGATACTTGTTAATTACATCCATATTCTGCAGTTGCATAGAGTTACTAATTCAGGAATGCATTCACATACGGAGTATACTATGTTTGCTGATGACTGACTAGTACTAATTCATTGCAAGCAACGGTTCATTCATATTCAGATAAAGGATGTGATCGTTAAGTCATATACTTATGAAAGTCCTTATGCATCTCTCTGATGCAGATGGCGGGGGTCTCCCGTCCTCCTTTTGGAGGCAAAATCAATTAGTTATATATGAAACAATGGGTGTAAAAGGTTATCAAAAAGGGTGCCTTCATAGTGCCACGTTATCTTTTGAGATACTGGTTAATTACACCCATATTCTGCAGTGGCGTAGAGTTACTAATTCAGGAATGCAATCACATACTGAGCATACTATGTTTGTTGGTGACTAATTAGTACTACTAATTCATTGCAAGCAACGGTTCATTCATATTCAGCAAAAGGGGGTGTGATCATTAAGTCATATAAGAAAGGTAAAATATAAACAAGGTAGTTCATGAATAACTTCATTGGTTAAGGCAGTGTATCATGCAATGCAACATAAGGACTGAAAAAATACCATTTGCGGTGTCCCAGAAGTACGTGGAGCCGTCAGTTTCGTCCACCGCAAAAACGTGGCCACGGAGTTCAATGGCATCACAGTAATTTGGATAATCAGGTGCAGGTGTAAGGGCCTCCAGCATTCTCCAGTCGCCACCCCCTTCAAGGTAGAAAATCGTTTTGTCGAACAAGGCGATGAGCTTGTAATCTGCGTACCTCCCACCTTTTGTGGGCACTTGGCAGATTACAATCTTCAACAAATCAATTGCTGGACCCCAGTTAAAAGAGTATGCAGGTTGATATGAAAAACTACTATGATCGATCTTCGAATCAGGTAGGGATGGAAGGGGGATATGTCGCTCGGTGTAGACGTTCACGAGGCACCACTCATGATGATCGGCGGCGGCGATCCAGTCGCCGTTCGCGCCAAGCCATTTTCTGTCGTGCATGAACGGCAGGGCGACAGAACGGCGAGGATGGTCGAGGGGCACCAGGTCGTACACGGTATCATGCAGACGAGATGTTCTCGCCACGTCCCAGTGTTCATCGAACCAATAAGCAGGCGGAGGCATCAGCAGGCAGGGTTCATCCCAATGGTGCATCTTACCTTCATCCTTGCTGATCATGTCGTAGAGCTCCCTGGAACATGCAGCAAGTCGGACGGTGTAGGTAACGTCCAGATGCGCAGCGATGAGGTCGATGTTGTCGCCGGTGAGAGCCTCCAAGTGGCCGTCCCCGCCGCCCCGGCAAAGCCTAGAATAATCCATCACGTGAAGATGGATTTAGGTGGATGGCGGATGCAACTGCGCTTGGGGTTTTCGGAGGAGAGGGCGAGCGCTATGGAAGGAACGATGCGGCGCGCGGCCGGCCGGGGTAAGGAGAGAAAGGTATACGGAGTAGTACTAGTGATGCGGCGTGGTGGGGATCGAGATCCTGCGCGTGCGCGTGATTCTGGGAGGGTGAAGAAGAAGATTTTTTTTGTAACGGGGTGAAGAAGAAGATGATAGACATGCAAGGGGCAAAAACTAGGTAGTACTCTAGGCTGCTGCTGCGACTGGGCGCCGATTTGACTGTTGGTAGACTAGCACGCCACCCATCTATAAATTTGCGACGACGTTTGGTGCAGTGATGTCTCGTCACATCAGGTTGACCAGAGAGGGCTTTTTTTTACAGTTTCCATTTCGATATATTTTTCGCCAATAATCGTAGTTCTCTACATGCCAGAGACACGTACCTTAACACGTGGGCAGCATGCAACCGCGCGAGCACCAAAATGGAATGAGAAATGTTTTAGAGCAGAACTTCATTTTCAATGCCTTTCCTAGCTTGGTTTGGAAACCGGACAGAGCTTCAGTGACTTGATGCTTCCAAGATACATTGTGACTGTGTCCCACCATCTACCATCCATTTGAGATCCAACGTTCCAAACTATCTCTTATTTCGAAGCTAAAAAAGAAAAACTATTCAGAAAATTTTGAAAAAAAATCCAGTAATATGTAGATTCCTTGTTTTAAAATCTATGAATATTTCATCCCATTCGGATGACTAGCTTGTGATTAAATAGATTCTTACGTACTCGAGCACTAGTTTAAACTAAATATATATTTGCTCACAAACCTATGATTCAAATCGAATGAAACTTCACCAAAATATAAATCGAAATATGCATGATTTACTGGAAGTTTTTCAAAATTTTCATGGTCCATGGGGTCCTCCAAAGTGCAAGCTTTTTTTTTCTTGGTTGGTACTTCAAAACCGAGTTTGGATGGTGGCAAGACTTGCACAAAGAGGATGTCAAAATTTTGGCCTTTGTGAACTTTGCAATCAACATCAAGTGTCGGACTCTCGAGAAAAAAATATGAGTTGGCGCCCACCTTTCTTTCAACCGTTGGTTCTCAATCCGAGGGTGGTCCAACTAGCTAACAAAATTGGCTTGGTATTCATGGTCTTGAACCAACGATTTGGAATGGCTTTCAATCGGTATGAGAGGTGATGTATGGAGGAGATTCATACGAGAGGGCAATAAAGAAATGTTTTGTCATCCTCGCAAAGCTAGTCTATTTGGAAAGAAATGAATAATTGGTTTTTCGCAACATTGCATGATACTAATTCATGATACTATGCATTGAAGGTGTTGTATCATAGACTAGTATACTTCCCATTGTGACTAGTCTAAGTGCTTTTGCACCATGAACACTAGCTATGCACAGACCTCAAAAAACACTTCTCCATCATTCTACTATTCACACTTTCTTTTTCTAATAGAACTATGTACCATTGTTTTTAATATAATCTTGTGTCGAGAGTATATATTTCTAAAATAGTCATTTATGTTTCGCATAAGCTCAAAGAGGGGTACTTACTTATGAGAGATATCTTTCAACTAATACGTTGTAGGAGTACTTTAATTATGTGAGCTATAGTGTGAAATGCTTACTAGAACGAGTACAAAAGGTGTTTGATAACATTACAGGCCACACGCCCAGTGTAGCGTGCATTGTAGGAGCATTACATCAATTTAACAACTACGGAGGAGTAGCCTAGGTAGAGATAACATGCAAAGGAAATAGTTCAACAGATAGTACAACACAACTACGGAAAGGGAGTAGCCTAGGTAGAGATAAACATGCAAATGAAATAGTTCAACAGATACAAATCTTGCATTACAACACGAGTATTACATAAAGTACATCAGCCCTTCTTTCTGGACCTGTGACGCGAAGGCAGGTTCCATTGCCGGGCGTTGGCGAAGCTTGGGATGAGCCACAACGGAACCTGCCGCCATGTCCATCTAATGTTGGTTTGGAAACCAACAGTACAGTCTTCAGAATTCAAACTGAAGCGGCAAATTTCTGGAGAAGGAGGATATGCAAGGCCTACTGCATGGTGCGATGTGTAAACAGAGTTGCTTCTCGCCATATTTGGACGGTCATGTTCTGCCCCGTCTTCTACTGGAATGATAATCGGATAGTTCACTCCAAGGAAGAGAGAATATGATCCAAGGGAAATAATCCTCCTCCATGGCCTCGGTGGCATCAACTGACTGGTGTCCATGCTGTACACCTCGCAGCCAAGTAAACCCTTACCATACCCGCGAATAGTGCGACCATGACGACCCTCAGAGGTAGCAGCAGCAGGTAAAATCCGAACCAGTCCAGTATAATCCCGCCCGTCAGTAACGCCCCAGGTATGGACCAGAAAAAGTCTAGAACCATCAGGAGATCGTGCTAACCACCAGGAGCCAAGATTGTACCGACCTTGTTCATCAAGTTCTGGCGGAATAGGTGCCGTGCTGATCAACAAAGGACCTTGCAAAGGAAAGCACAGCTTGAAGTCAGTTCAGCAAAACTTGATTAGTTCATTACATACATGAATAATGATGTAGCTAAAATACTGCCTCCGATCCAAATTAATTGACTCAACTGGATGTGTCTAGCTAGATATGCACAAATTAATTGACTCAAGTTTGTCTAGCTAGATGCACTGGCTAGACAAAGCTGAGTCAATTTGATTTGGATCGGAGGGAGTACTTTATTTTGACTCAAAGGCATATCGCTGCTGATTTTGATTGAATATAGAGGGGGAAAGGTACAGGCATGACACGAAAACTGCACAACAAAAAGAAAAAGGCTAAAGCTAAATCTGAAACTAGCAGGTAATAGCGAAAACACATCATATGAGATGAGAAAAATTACCCCAAGAAAGTTGATTCCATGCATAAACTTCGCCTGTCTGAGTTACAGCAAATACAATACCCTTGTGGATGATTGCATCGGAGTAGCCGTACGCTAAGAACTGGTTGTCAAGAACTGTCCATCTGCTAGAAGCACAGTGAAGGACTGCAATTGCCGCGTTGAAGATGGCAAGAACAGAGAAACTAGTATAATTTGAAGCAGCTGTTGGAACTCGGCAAATAGCTATCTTCAGCAGTTGAAGATGTTGATCATTAGACTCGAACACAAGTTTATCCGGGGTGGATTTAAACTCACTTATTGGTGGTAGAGGAATCCGGCGACCAGTGTACACATTGACAAGCTCCCAATTCCAGGGGAAGCCAAGAAGGGCGATCCAATCTCCATTCGCGCCTGCCCACATGCCCGTACCACCATCTGGAATCACGGCATCGGAAGAGATCCTGTCCAGCGGCGTCAGTTGGCACAAGGTACCCTTGCGATCTTTTGCATCATGCTGCTTGTCCTTCTGCGCACCCTCCTGCTTGAACTTGTGGACGCGGTAGAAGGGATTGTGCGCGGGCGGTACCTCAGTTTGGTGAGTATGAAGAACACAGGGCATGCCAAACGGCTGAGATGCAGGCAGAGCTACACTTTGTGTTGCTGAATCATGATAAAACTTGCATGAACCGACGAGGCTCGCGGCGGTGATGACATCGCATCGGGATGCGATTTCTTCAAGGGGGCCATCAGGAAACACCCAAGAACTGCCACTCTCATTGATCGATCTCGCCATTGGAAGGATGCGGTCAAGTGGGTGTGGGGGTGTGGGAGTGGGACGCTGGCGTTTGGGTATGAGGTATTGGAGGACAGTGCGAGCGGCAGCTGGTAGAGCGATATGGATAAAAGTCAACAACTCCTACTAGTACCATCAAACAGGTGGCTCGAGATGATCCGAAAAAGGCATGGCGGCGGTGGTGCAGGGGCTGCTGGTGTAGGCGGGGTCGCCAGAGAAGATGGAGATGAAGAAGACGGAGAAGCAGGCAAAAAAAACAATTTGAATTGAAATCAATAATACGAGTACTACGGGCGTGCCTTCTCTCTCTGGTCTCTGCTGCACTACTGCACCTGTCGTGAAGGCGTGTGACCCGAGAAGAAGCTAATGTACTGTATACTGTCCTTGCACGCCGTGGAGCTGTATTTTGTCTCATCAAATCAGCTCTGGACAGTTTCAGCAGAGAAAAGATCCTTTGCCATCATCATGATATATTACCACGGGCCCACGGCAGTGCACATTCATCTTGGAGGCCTCTTCATCTTGTACTACCATATACTGTACTGCTCTATATGTTGCACAAACCACCACTTGGACATTTTTTTTGCAGTTTCCACCATGTGGTGGTCTAATATGTTGCAAATTTCACCACTTGGTTATCTAATCAGCTAGTTAGTCATGTTGATAGCAAAATCGACAAGTGGGTTCAACATGTCAATGCTCCAATTAATGTTTTAGAAAAAATAAATTTTTCAAAATTCATACTTCTTTTATTTAGCTATTTAAAAATGCTTATTCATTTATTTCAACAAATATTGTGCGGTCTTGAATTTTTTTCAAACAAATATTATGGCATCGGGTTCGGGACTCCTGAAAAGGACTGGCCGTGGTACGGGAACCCGAAATGATGCCCACAACATGGTCGAAAGTGGCAAGGAACCCATCGAGGTGGATGAACTCGGGAAACCTTGGTAGAGGTAGGGATCTTGAGGAGGCCATTAGGGTTAGCCTACCCCCCAATAAGCGTATGAACGAAAAAAATTCACATAAGTAGTAGCTATTATTAAAATTTCACAAATATTACGCGCTTTTGAATATTTCAAAAGTATTGTGGCGTCACGCTGGCCTTGCCCGAATTTTACCTTTCAGGCTGGATGTCACGAGCATGATCACTCAACCAACCGGGTCCAAACATATATATACAATTGGCCTCCTCGAGCCTACACCGACCAGATTGTCGCTGAAACTGGATCATATAGTTTCTATTGGATTGATGTCCTAAGGAAATATTCCAACAACGGAAGTTGTTTGATTCGTTGTATTATATTCCTTTGGAATCTTGTTGGGCTTGTTTGGTTCGAAGAAAATTCATAGAAATTTTGTGGGATTCAAATCTCAGTGGCTCCTTTGATTCTTGAATACATGATAATTCATACTAATTCACGTGTTTTTTGTGTAGCACTACAACCAAAGAACATGCAATTCAAATTTGTGTGATTTCTCTCATATAGGATTAATTCAACATGCAATCATATTCAATTCCTACATTATTTCTATTTTAACATTTTGTACACATCATGCATGCGACCCAAACAATGCGTACATGGTGGGGGGGTTGTTTCGTTGCAAAAGCAGTTGGTCACACCACAAACAAACATGCAACAATTAATCTAAATTCACGCGGTTTCCCCGCGATGCAACCAAACAATATTCGATGAAACTAAGCATGGCATAAACATATACAATACACACCATAGATTTTGGCTGCTTTGATTATTCGCAAGATTTTCAAAGTGCGGGAATATGAAAATTGTATGATTAGAGAGTGATGATCATCTCCAAATATATAGGATTGAGAAACAACGGTATTTGGATCCAATAACATTTGATTGCGTGTGAAAACCAAAAGAAATACTAGTAGTAACATACGGTTACACAATGAAGGATTTTTTGTTTTTGTATAAAAATGTATTGTCAATGAATTCTGAAAATTGCAATCCTATGAATTAAACAATCAGAAATCGTGTCAGACTAATTCCTACGTTTCGAGATTCTAGTACGGAGTATGATTTCTTTGAAGGGGCGCAGAGGGACGTGGGTAGCAATGTCTAGTCCCTGTCTTGTCTGTATACACTGTACTTACGTCAGACTAGTGTTGCTCATGAAGTCTTAATCTGACGTACTCTGAAGCTAGATGCATCACCGTTTCCAGTCTCTGTCCTCGTTTTTTCGGCAAAATAGACAGAAATAACCCAAAGTCGAAAAGATTGGGAAAAACAAACTTTCGACATACTAGCAAGATTGGGTTATTTTTGTCCAAATTCTCGTTTTTTTCTCTTGGCTTCCCTACCCTTGAATCCATGTCACTTACGTGTGTTGCCCATGCATGCGTCATGTCCCACACTTCAGTGAGCACAAGTGACGTGATGTACGTACGCAAACTCCCAGCAATCTTCTTTGTCAAGAGAAGACGCATCAAGATTCAAGACCCGATCGCATTTCTTGCTTTCAGCCTGGGGTCCTCCATGTAAAAGTTAGGGATTTAGATGTAATTTCATGTTTATTTTGTGTGCTGTTGTAAACTGTTGATTTTTTATGTCCATTTGAATCTTGGTCAAATCCTAGGTTTGACCTAGATTTAAACAAGTTTAAAATATGAAAATGAAAAAGTAAGCCTGGATCCTCCTTAGTCAATCCAAAATGAAGCTTTTGGGAGGTTTTTGAAATTTCCATGTTTGAAACCCAAAACCACTTCTTTTCATGCTAGACTTCATAAGACATAGTTTAGGGATAGGGGTAGATACATGATTTGTCTGGTTTCAGTATGTCTAGAGCTTGTTTATCCACTTGAATGCTTACTATATGACATAAGAAGACTATGTGCTATGGTTTTTCATTTATCTATTTTTTTGAATTTTATGCCCATTTGAATCTTGGTCAAATCCCAGGTTTTAAACAAGTTTAAAACTTGAAAATGAAAAGGTGTAAGCATGGATCCTTCGTAGTCACTCTAAAATGAAGCTTTATTTTGGGAGGTTCTCGAAATTTCCATGCATGCTTGAAACTCAAAACCACTTTTCTTCATGCTTGACTTCATAAGACAGAGTTTAATTAGGGTTAGGGGTAGATACACGATTTTTCTGGTTTGAATATGTCTAGACCTTGTTTATCAACTTGAATGTTTACTATATGACATAATTAAGAAGGCTATGTACGTGCTTTGGTTTTTCATTCTTTAGATTTTTGTCTGAATTTTTATGCCCATTTGAATCTTGGTCAAATCCTAGGTTTGACCAAGATTTAAATAAGTTTAAAACATGAAAATGAAAAGATAAGCATCGATCCTTCTTACTCTCTAAAATGAAGCTTTTGGTTTTTGAAATTTCCATGTTTGAAACCCAAAACCACTTCTCTTCATGCTTGACTTCATAAGACGAAGTTTAGGGTCGATAGGGGGTAGATACATGATTTGTCTGGTTTGAATATGTCTAGACCTTGTTTATGAACTTGAATGCTTACTATATGACATAAGAAGACTATGTGCTTTGGTTTTTTTTTATTTTTTATTTTATGCCCATTTTAATATTGGTCAAATCCTAGGTTTGACCAAGCTTTAAACAAGTTTAAAACATGAAAATGAAAACAAGCCTGGATCCTTCTTAGTCACTCTAAAATGAAGCTTTTGGGAGGTTTTTGAAATTTCCATGTTTGAAACCAAAAACCACTTCTCTTCATGCTTGACTTCATAAGACAGAGTTTAGGGTTAGGGGTAGATACATGATTTGTCTTATTTGAATATGTATAGACCTTGTTTGTCAACTTTTGAATGCTCTTACTATATATATATGTGACATAAGAAGACTATGTGCTTTTGTTTTTCATTTTTCTGATTTTTTTAATTTTATGCCCATTTAAATCTTGGTCAAATCCTGGTTTGACAATGATTTTAACAAGTTTAAAATATGAAAATGAAAAGGTAAGCATTGATCATTCTTAGTCACTCTAAAATGAAGCTTTTGGTAGGTTTTTGAAATTTCCATATTTGAAACCCAAAACCACTTCTCTTCATGCTTGACTACATAAGACAAAGTTTAGGGTTAGGGAGTAGATACATGATTTTTCTTGTTTGAATATGTCTAGACCTTGTTTATCAACTTTAATGCTACTATATGACATAAGAAAACTATGTGCTTTGGTTTTTCATTTTTCTGATATTTTTTGGAATTTTGATGCACATTTGAATCTTGGTCAAATCCTAGCTAGGTTTGACCAAGATTTAAACAAGTATATATAGAACATGAAAATGAAAAGGGAAGCATGTATCCTTCTTAATTAGTCACCCTAAAATGAAGTTTTTGGAAGGTTTTTGAAATTTCCATGTTTGAAACCTAAAACCACTTATCTTCATGCTTGACTTCGTCATAAGACAGAGTTTAGGGGTTTTAGGGGGTAGATACATGATTTGTTTAGCTAGTTTGAATATGTCTAGACCTTGTTTATCAACTTTAATGCTTACTATATGACATATAAGAAGACTATGTGCGCTTTGGTTTTTCATTTTTCGGTTTTTTTATTTTATGCCCATTTGAATCTTGGTCAAATCCTAGATTTGACCAAGATTTAAACAAGTTTAAAACATGGAAATGAAAAGGTAAGCATCGATCCTTCTTAGTCGCTCTAAATGAAGCTGAATTTTGGGAGGTTTTGAAATTTCCATGTTTGAAACCCAAAACCACTTCTTTATGCTTGACTTCATAAGACGAAGTTTAGGGTCGATAGGGGTAGATACATGATTTGTCTTGTTTGAATATGTCTAGACCTTGTTTATCAACTTGAATGCTTACTAGCTATATGACATAAGAGGACTATGTGCATTGGTATTTCATTTTTTGATTTTTATGCCCATTTGAGAATCTTGGTAAAATCCTAGGTTTGTTGAGCAAGATTTAAACAAGTTTAACATGTGAAAATGATAAGGTAATTAAGTCTGGATCTTTCTCTTAGTAAAATGAAGCTTTTGGGAGGTTCTTGAATTTACCATGTTTGAAACCCAAAACCACCGTACTTCTTTTCATGCTTGACTTCATAAGATAGAGTTTAGGGTTAGGGGTAGATACATGATTTTTCTGGTTTGAATATGTCTAGACCATGTTTATCAACTTGAATGCTTACTATATGACATAAGAAGGCTATGTGCTTTGGTTTTTCATTCTTTCGATTTTTTTCTGAATTTTTATGCCCATTTGAATCTTGGTCAAATCCTAGGTTCGACCAAGATTTAAACAAGTTTAAAACATGACAATGAAAAGGTAATTAATCATGGATCCTTCTTAATTAACCAGCCAGTCTAATTAAAATGAAGCTTTTGGGAGGTTTTTGAAATTTCCATGTTTGAAACCCAAAACCACACTTCTCTGCTTCATGCTTGACTTCATATATAATTAAGACAAAGTTTAGGGTTAGGGGTACATGATTTGTCCTGGTTTGAATATGTCTAGACCTTGTTTATGAACTTTTGAATGCTTACTATATATATGTATGTGACATAAGAAAACTATGTGCTTTGGTTTTTCATTTTTCTGATTTTTTTGGAATTTTGATGCACATTTGAATCTTGGTCAAATCCTAGGTTTGACCAAGATTTAAACAAGTATAGAACATGGAAATGAAAATGGAAGCCTGTATCCTTCTTAGTCACCCTAAAATGAAGTTTTGGGAGGTTTTTGAAATTTCCATGTTTGAAACCCAAAACCACTTATCTTCATGCTTGACTTCGTCATAAGACAGAGTTTAGGGGTTAGGGGGTAGATACATGATTTGTCTAGCTAGTTTGAATATGTCTAGACCTTGTTTATCAATTTTAATGCTTACTATATGACATATAAGAAGACTATGTGCTTTGGTTTTTCATTTTTCTGTTTTTTTATTTTATGCCCATTTGAATCTTGGTCAAATCCTAGAGATTGACTTCATAAGACAGAGTTTAGGGTTAGGGGTAGATATACACATGATTTTTCTGGTTTGAATATGTCTAGACCTTGTTTATCAACTTGAGTGTTTACTATATGACATAATTAAGAAGGCTATGTGCTTTGGTTTTTCATTCTTTAGATTTTTTTGTCTGAATTTTTATGCCCATTTGAATCTTGGTCAAATCCTAGGTTTGACCAAGATTTAAATAAGTTTAAAACATGGAAATGAAAAGGTAAAGCATCGATCCTTCTTAGTCGCTCTAAAATGAAGCTGAATTTTGGGAGGTTTTTGAAATTTCCATGTTTGAAGGCAAAACCACTTTCTTCATGCTTGACTTCATAAGACGAAGTTTAGGGTCGATAGGGGGTAGATACATGATTTGTCCTGGTTAATTTGGATATATCTAGACCTTGTTTATCAACTTGAATGCTTACGATATGACATAAGAACACTATGTGCTTTTTTTATTTTTTTGTGCCCATTTGAATCTTGGTCAAATCCTAGGTTTGACCAAGATTTAAACAAGTATAGAACATGAAAATGAAAAGGGAAGCCTGTATCCTTCTTACTCACCCTAAAATGAAGTTTTGGGAGGTTTTTGAAATGTCCATGTTTGAAACCCAAAACCACTTCTCTTCATTCTTGACTTCTTAAGACATAGTTTAGGGGTTAGCGGGTAGATACATGATTAGTATGGTTTGAATATGTCTAGACCTTGTTTATCAACTTTAATGCTTACTACATGACATAAGAAGACTATGTGCTTTGGTTTTTCATTTTTCTGTTTTTTTTTTTTGAATTTTCTGCCAATTTTGTTTGACCAAGATTTAGACAAGTTTTACACGTGAAAACGAATAAGTAAGCCCTGGATCCTTCTTAGTCACTCCAAAATGTACCAATTGATAGGTGCGTTAACTTTGCTTCATGGAAAAAATAATGTCATGTAAATGAGTTAACTTGGATTTCCCACCCTTGAATCCATAGGAAACTTTGTTCTAATGCACTATAATAATCAACCGAGTTTTTACACCAACAGGTCTGTCACTTACGTGTGGTGCCCATGCGTGAGGTCCCACACTTCAGTGAGCACAAGTCACGTGCAATAGGTACGCAAACTCCCAGCCATTTTCTTTGTCAAGAGAAGACGCATCAGGATGCGTATTGGAAGTCTGGGTCCTTCTGGATCCTTCGGTCGTCCCTCTCAAAACAAATCTCTCTCATTCTCGGCCTCGCTCGACTCGCTCGCTCGCTGGCCGTCGCACCTCCTGCTCATCGACAAACCCTGCACAAAGTCAACATCATCACCCGAAAAAGGGGAGACACCATAATTCTCTCCCTTCTTCTCTCCTTCCGAGTGATTGATGACCCAGAAGTATAGGGGGTGTATCGTAGTACTTTCGATAAATAAGAGTGTCGAACCCAACGAGGAGCAGAAGGTGTTGACAAGCAGTTTCGATGAAGGATTCACTGTAAATGCTCACGGACAAGTATTCAGGGGGTTTTGATATTGCAGTATAACAAAGTAAAAATACGAGAGGAATAATTGCAACGAGTGGCCCAATCCTTTTTAGCACAAAGGACAAGCCGGTTTGTTTGCTTATAATGACCAAATGTTCTTGAGGACACACGGGGATTTTAGTCTAGTACTTTCATGTAGCTAAATAATCTTCATTGTTTTGATAAGTGTTGTGTGGGTGAACCTATGCTAATGCACCGCCCTTCCTAGGACTAATACATACTTGTGATTATACCCCTTGCAAGCATCCGCAACTACAAGAAAGTAATTAAGATAAATCTAACCACAGCCTTAAACTCTGAGATCCTGCGATCCCTCCCGCATCGATATACTAACGGGGGCTTAGGTTTCTGTCACTCCGGCAACCCCGCAATTAGCAACCGAATACAAGATGCACTCCCCTAGGCCCATAAATGGTGAAGTGTCGTGTAGTCGACGTTCACACGACACCACTAGAAGAATGACACCACAACTTAAATATCATAACATTGAATATTACTCAACCATAATTCACTACTAGCATTTAGACTTCACCCATGTCCTCAAGAACTAAATGAACTACTCACGAGACATCATATGGAATACAATCAGAGGTGATATGATGATGAATAACAATCTGAACATAAACCTTGGTTCAATGGTTTCACTCAATAGCATCTACAACAAGTATAGAATAACACCGGGAGAGTTTCCCCTATCAAACAATCAAGATTTAACCCGAATTGTTACAGCGGTGACGAGGTGCAGCGGTGGTGATGGCGGTGTAGATGGTGGAGATGATGATGATGATGATGGAGATGATGTCCCGCTCGATGACGATGGATTTCCCCCTCCGGGAGGGAATTTCCCCGGCGGATTCCTGCCCGCCGGAGAGCTCTTTTCTCTCTGGTGTTCTCCGCCCCGCAGAGGCGGCCGTAACCCCTCGTGAGGTCCTCTCTGTGGCTTAGGTTTTCGGGACGAAAGAGTACGCGAAGAAAAGGAGGCGAAAGGGGCTGTGGGGCCCCCAGACCACAGGGTGGCGCGGCCAGGCCATGGGGCCGCCGCCCTAGGGTCTGGGCCCACAGTGGCTCCTCTCTGCTCCCCCTTTGGCTCCCTCCGTCATCTGGAAAAATAGGAATTTACGTGAAATTCCCTTCCACAGTTGATCTTCCGAAATATTGCGTTCTGACGGTGCTTTTTCCAGCAGAATCCTGGGTCCGGTGCTTGATCCTCCAATAATGATGAAACATGCAAAATAGATGAAATAACATAAGTATTGTGTCCCAATATGAAATATATCAATGAATAACAGCAAATTATGATACAAAATAGTGATGCAAATTGGCGTATCATCCTCTTCCTCCGAGTTTCACTCGACGGGCAAACACACATGTGCTGCATAGTAATAATAAAAAGGTAGAAAAATCGACCAACGAATCTATAATTAAATAGGTTAAACTAGGGTTTTGCCCAGTACTACAGATCAAGGTTCAAAAAATCCAACTACGGGGTTCGAACAACCCCATTTCTAATCCAAGATTTTTTCGACCTCATCCAATGGCCTCAAACTATAGGCCGGGTTAGCATCTAGTGCAGTATGTGTGAGAATGTATGCACTATGTGTGCTATAACTTGTGTGTCTTTCAAATTTGAATAAGTTTGAAATATTTGAAATGGGGCTTTTGGCTTAAACGTTTGAAACCCAAAACGACTTCTCCTCATGCTAGACTTCATAAGACCGAGTTTAGGGTTAGGGGTAGATACATGATTTGTCTGGTTTGAATATGTCTAAACCTTGTTTATCAACTTGAATGCTTACTATATGACATAAGAAGACCATGTGCTTTTGTTTTTCATTTTTCTATTTTTTAAGAATTTTATGCACATTTGATTCTGGTCAAATCCTAGGTTCAACCAAGATTTAAACAAGTTTCAAGCATGAAAATGAAAACGTAATCCAAGATCCTTCTTAATTAGTCACTCTAAAATATATGAAGCTTTTGGGACGTACTTGAAATTTCCATGTTTGAAACCCAAAACCAATTCTCTTCATGATTGACTTCATAAGACAGAGTTTAGGGTTAGGGGTAGATATACACATGATTTTTCTGGTTTGAATATGTCTAGACCTTGTTTATCAACTTGAGTGTTTACTATATGACATAATTAAGAAGTGCTTTGGTTTTTCATTCTTTAGATTTTTTGTCTGAATTTTTATGCCCATTTGAATCTTGGTCAAATCCTAGGTTTGACCAAGATTTAAATAAGTTTAAAATATGGAAATGAAAAGGTAAAGCATCGATCCTTCTTAGTCGCTCTAAAATGAAGCTGAATTTTGGGAGGTTTTGAAATTTCCATGTTTGAAACCTAAAACCACTTATCTTCATGCTTGACTTCGTCATAAGACAGTTTAATTTAGGGGTTTTAGGGGGTAGATACATGATTTGTCTAGCTAGTTTGAATATGTCTAGACCTTGTTTATCAACTTTAATGCTTACTATATGACATATAAGAAGACTATGTGCGCTTTGGTTTTTCATTTTTCGGTTTTTTTATTTTATGCCCATTTGAATCTTGGTCAAATCCTAGATTTGACCAAGATTTAAACAAGTTTAAAACATGGAAATGAAAAGGTAAGCATCGATCCTTCTTAGTCGCTCTAAAATGAAGCTGAATTTTGGGAGGTTTTTGAAATTTCCATGTTTGAAACCCAAAACCACTTCTTCATATGACTTGACTTCATAAGACGAAGTTTAGGGTCGATAGGGGGTAGATACATGATTTGTCTTGTTTGAATATGTCTAGACCTTGTTTATCAACTTGAATGCTTACTAGCTATATGACATAAGAGGACTATGTGCATTGGTATTTCATTTTTTGATTTTTATGCCCATTTGAGAATCTTGGTAAAATCCTAGGTTTGTTGAGCAAGATTTAAACAAGTTTAACATGTGAAAATGATAAGGTAATTAAGTCTGGATCTTTCTCTTAGTAACTCTAAAATGAAGCTTTTGGGAGGTTCTTGAATTTACCATGTTTGAAACCCAAAACCACCGTACTTCTTTTCATGCTTGACTTCATAAGACAGAGTTTAGGGTTAGGGGTAGATACATGATTTTTCTGGTTTGAATATGTCTAGACCATGTTTATCAACTTGAATGCTTACTATATGACATAAGAAGGCTATGTGCTTTGGTTTTTCATTCTTTCGATTTTTTTCTGAATTTTTATGCCCATTTGAATCTTGGTCAAATCCTAGGTTCGACCAAGATTTAAACAAGTTTAAAACATGACAATGAAAAGGTAATTAATCATGGATCCTTCTTAATTAACCAGCCAGTCTAATTAAAATGAAGCTTTTTGGGAGGTTTTTGAAATTTCCATGTTTGAAACCCAAAACCACACTTCTCTGCTTCATGCTTGACTTCATATATAATTAAGACAAAGTTTAGGGTTAGGGGGTACATGATTTGTCTGGTTTGAATATGTCTAGACCTTGTTTATGAACTTTTGAATGCTTACTATATATATGTATGTGACATAAGAAAACTATGTGCTTTGGTTTTTCATTTTTCTGATTTTTTTGGAATTTTGATGCACATTTGAATCTTGGTCAAATCCTAGGTTTGACCAAGATTTAAACAAGTATAGAACATGGAAATGAAAATGGAAGCCTGTATCCTTCTTAGTCACCCTAAAATGAAGTTTTTGGGAGGTTTTTGAAATTTCCATGTTTGAAACCCAAAACCACTTATCTTCATGCTTGACTTCGTCATAAGACAGAGTTTAGGGGTTAGGGGGTAGATACATGATTTGTCTAGCTAGTTTGAATATGTCCAGACCTTGTTTATCAACTTTAATGCTTACTATATGACATATAAGAAGACTATGTGCGCTTTGGTTTTTCATTTTTTTTTTTTTATTTTATGCCCATTTGAATCTTGGTCAAATCTAGAGATTGACTTCATAAGACAGAGTTTAGGGTTAGGGGTAGATATACACATGATTTTTCTGGTTTGAATATGTCTAGACCTTGTTTATCAACTTGAGTGTTTACTATATGACATAATTAAGAAGGCTTCATTCTTTAGATTTTTTGTCTGAATTTTTATGCCCATTTGAATCTTGGTCAAATCCTAGGTTTGGCCAAGATTTAAATAAGTTTAAACATGAAATGAAAAGGTAAAGCATCGATCCTTCTTAGTCGCTCTAAAATGAAGCTGAATTTTGGGAGGTTTTTGAAATTTCCATGTTTGAAACCCAAAACCACTTCTCTTCATGCTTGACTTCATAAGACGAAGTTTAGGGTCGATAGGGGGTAGATACATGATTTGTCTGGTTAATTTGGATATATCTAGACCTTGTTTATCAACTTGAATGCTTACGATATGACATAAGAACACTATGTGCTTTTTATTTTTTTTTTGTGCCCATTTGAATCTTGGTCAAATCCTAGGTTTGACCAAGATTTAAACAAGTATAGAACATGAAAATGAAAAGGGAAGCCTGTATCCTTCTTACTCACCCTAAAATGAAGTTTTGGGAGGTTTTTGAAATGTCCATGTTTGAAACCCAAAACCACTTCTCTTCATTCTTGACTTCTTAAGACATAGTTTAGGGGTTAGCGGGTAGATACATGATTAGTATGGTTTGAATATGTCTAGACCTTGTTTATCAACTTTAATGCTTACTACATGACATAAGAAGACTATGTGCTTTGGTTTTTCATTTTTTTTTTTTTTTTGAATTTTCTGCCAATTTTGTTTGACCAAGATTTAGACAAGTTTTACACGTGAAAACGAATAAGTAAGCCTGGATCCTTCTTAGTCACTCCAAAATGTACCAATTGATAGGTGCGTTAACTTTGCTTCATGGAAAAAATAATGTCATGTAAATGAGTTAACTTGGATTTCCTACCCTTGAATCCATAGGAAACTTTGTTCTAATGCACTATAATAATCAACCGAGTTTTTACACCAACAGGTCTGTCACTTACGTGTGGTGCCCATGCGTGAGGTCCCACACTTCAGTGAGCACAAGTCACGTGCAATAGGTACGCAAACTCCCAGCCATTTTCTTTGTCAAGAGAAGACGCATCAGGATGCGTATTGGAAGTCTGGGTCCTTCTGGATCCTTCGGTCGTCCCTCTCAAAAACAAATCTCTCTCATTCTCGGCCTCGCTCGACTCGCTCGCTCGCACCTCCTGCTCACTGACAAACCCTGCACAAAAGTCAACATCATCACCCGAAAAAGGGGAGACACCATAATTCTCTCCCTTCTTCTCTCCTTCCGAGTGATCCCTCTTCCTCCGAGTTTCACTCGACGGGCAAACACACATGTGCTGCATAGTAATAATAAAAAGGTAGAAAAATCGACCAACGAATCTATAATTAAATAGGTTAAACTAGGGTTTTGCCCAGTACTACAGATCAAGGTTCAAAAAATCCAACTACGGGGTTCGAACAACCCCATTTCTAATCCAAGATTTTTTCGACCTCATCCAATGGCCTCAAACTATAGGCCGGGTTAGCATCTAGTGCAGTATGTGTGAGAATGTATGCACTATGTGTGCTATAACTTGTGTGTCTTTCAAATTTGAACCAAATTTGAATAAGTTTGAAATATTTGAAATGGGGCTTTTGGCTTAAACGTTTGAAACCCAAAACGACTTCTCCTCATGCTAGACTTCATAAGACCGAGTTTAGGGTTAGGGGTAGATACATGATTTGTCTGGTTTGAATATGTCTAAACCTTGTTTATCAACTTGAATGCTTACTATATGACATAAGAAGACCATGTGCTTTTGTTTTTCATTTTTCTATTTTTTAAGAATTTTATGCACATTTGATTCTGGTCAAATCCTAGGTTCAACCAAGATTTAAACAAGTTTCAAGCATGAAAATGAAAACGTAATCCAAGATCCTTCTTAATTAGTCACTCTAAAATATATGAAGCTTTTGGGACGTACTTGAAATTTCCATGTTTGAAACCCAAAACCAATTCTCTTCATGATTGACTTCATAAGACAGAGTTTAGGGTTAGGGGTAGATATACACATGATTTTTCTGGTTTGAATATGTCTAGACCTTGTTTATCAACTTGAGTGTTTACTATATGACATAATTAAGAAGGCTATGTGCTTTGGTTTTTCATTCTTTAGATTTTTTGTCTGAATTTTTATGCCCATTTGAATCTTGGTCAAATCCTAGGTTTGACCAAGATTTAAATAAGTTTAAAACATGGAAATGAAAAGGTAAAAGCATCGATCCTTCTTAGTCGCTCTAAAATGAAGCTGAATTTTGGGAGGTTTTTGAAATTTCCATGTTTGAAACCTAAAACCACTTATCTTCATGCTTGACTTCGTCATAAGACAGAGAGTTTAGGGGTTTTAGGGGGTAGATACATGATTTGTCTAGCTAGTTTGAATATGTCTAGACCTTGTTTATCAACTTTAATGCTTACTATATGACATATAAGAAGACTATGTGCGCTTTGGTTTTTCATTTTTCGGTTTTTTTATTTTATGCCCATTTGAATCTTGGTCAAATCCTAGATTTGACCAAGATTTAAACAAGTTTAAAACATGGAAATGAAAAGGTAAGCATCGATCCTTCTTAGTCGCTCTAAAATGAAGCTGAATTTTGGGAGGTTTTTGAAATTTCCATGTTTGAAACCCAAAACCACTTCTCTTCATGCTTGACTTCATAATAAGACGAAGTTTAGGGTCGATAGGGGTAGATACATGATTTGTCTTGTTTGAATATGTCTAGACCTTGTTTATCAACTTGAATGCTTACTAGCTATATGACATAAGAGGACTATGTGCATTGGTATTTCATTTTTTGATTTTTATGCCCATTTGAGAATCTTGGTAAAATCCTAGGTTTGTTGAGCAAGATTTAAACAAGTTTAACATGTGAAAATGATAAGGTAATTAAGTCTGGATCTTTCTCTTAGTAACTCTAAAATGAAGCTTTTGGGAGGTTCTTGAATTTACCATACATGTTTGAAACCCAAAACCACCGTACTTCTGTTCATGCTTGACTTCATAAGATTCCAAGGTTTATCGAACTCAGGGAGGAAGAGGTCAAAGATATCCCTCTCAAGCAACCCTGCAATCACAAAGCAAGAAGTCTCTTGTGTCCCCAACTCACCAAATACACTTGTCAGGTGTATAGGTGCACTAGTTCGGCGAAGAGATAGTGAAATACAAGTAATATGGATGTATATGAGTGGTAATAGCAATCTGAATAAAATATGGCAGCGAGTAAACATGCAACAAAACAGTAAACAAACGGAGATTCGATGCTTGGAAGCAAGGCCTAGGGATCCTGCTTTCACTAGTGGACACTCTCAACAATGATCACATAATAGGACTACTCTACACTCTTTTGTTGGATGATGAACACATTGCGTAGGATTACACGAACCCTCAATGCCGGAGTTAACAAGCTCCACAATGCAATGTTCATATTTAAATAACCTTATAGTGTAAGATAGATCAAAAGACTAAACCAAGTACTAACATAGCATGCACACTGTCACCTTCATGCATATGTAGGAGGAATAGATCACATCAATATATCATAGCAATAGTTAACTTCATAATCTACAAGAGATCATAATCATAGCCTACGCCAAGTACTCACACGGTGCACACACTGTCACCTTTACACACGTGGAGGAGGAATAGAGTACTTTAATAACATCACTAGAGTAGCACATAGATGATATTCAACTAGATCACATAAAGAGAGAGATGAACCACATAGCTACAGCGGAGCCCTCAGCCCCGGGGGTGAATTACTCCCTCCTCATCATGGAGGCAGCGATGGCGGTGAAGATGGCGGTGGAGACGGCGGTGGAGATGACTCCGGGGGCAATTCCCCGTCCGGCAGGGTGCCGGAACAGAGACTTCTGTCCCCCGAATTGGAGTTTCGCGATGTGGCGGCGCCCCTGGATGTTTTCTGGAGTTTCGTGAAGAGGTCTCAAAGTTTTAGGTCACAACGGCTTAAATAGGCGAAGAGTCGGAGTCCGAAGAGTCCCGAGGGGCCCACCACACAGGGTGGGGTGACCACCCTCCCGGCCACGCCGGCCTATGGGGAGGAGGCCCTGGGCCTCCCCCTGGCTTGCCCTTCTGGCTCCGTGAGTCTTCCGATGAAATAGAATTTCTGTAATTTTTCTGGATTTTTCCGAGCACTTTGGTTTTTGGGCCTTTTCTGCAATAAACAGACATAATAAACAGAAACTGGCACTGTGGCATCTTGTTAATAGGTTAGTCCAATAAATGCCATAATATGATATAAAGTATGCATAAAACATGTAGATATCATCAATAATGTGGCATGGAACATAAGAAATTATAGATACGTTTGAGACGTATCAAGCATCCCCAAGCTTAGTTCCTACTCGCCCTCGAGTAGGTAAACGATAACAATGATAATTTCTTAAGTGACATGCCATCATAACCTTGATCATACTATTGTAAAGCACATGAGATGAATGCAGAGATTCGAAGCAATGATGAAGATAATGAGTAAACAAATGAATCATATAACAAAGACTTTTCATGAATAATACTTTCAAGACAAGCATCAATAAGTCTTGCATAAGAGTTAACTCATAAGCAATAAATTCTTAGTAGAAAGCTTTGAAACAACACAAAGGAAGATATAAGTTTCAGCGGTTGCTTTCAACTTTAACATGTATATCTCATGGATAATCGTCAACACAAAGTAATATAACAAGTGCAATAGGTAAACATGTAAGAATCAATGCACACAGTTTACACAAGTGTTTGCTTCTAAGATAGAAAGAATAGGTAAACTGACTCAACAATAAAGTAAAAGAATGGTCCTTCAAAGAGGAAAGCATCGATTGCTATATTTGTGCTAGAGCTTTGATTTTGAAAACATATAGAGAGCATAAAAGTAAAGTTTTGAGAGGTGTTTGTTGTTGTCAACGAATGGTAGCGGGTACTCTAACCCCCTTGCCAGACAAACCTTCAAAGAGCGGCTCCCATTTTATTTTATTTTTGGGTGGCACTCCTTCCAACCTTTCTTTCACAAACCATGGCTAACCGAATCCTCGGGTGCCTGCCAACAATCTCATACCACGAAGGAGTGCCTTTTAATTTTAGTTTTATTATGATGACACTCCTCCCCACCTTTGCTTTCTCAAGCCATGGCTAACCGAATCCTTCGGGTGCCGTCCAACAATCACATACCATGGAGGAGTGTCTATTTTTGTTAATTAATTTGGGACTGGGAATCCCATTGCCAGCTCTTTTTGCAAAATTATTGGATAAGCGGATGAAGCCACTAGTCCATTGGTGAAAGTTGCCCAACAAGATTGAAAGATAAACACCACATACTTCCTCATGAGCTATAAAACATTGACACAAATAAGAGGTAATAACTTTTGAAATGTTTAAAGGTAGCACTCAAGCAATTTACTTTGGAATGGCAGAAATACCATGTAGTAGGTAGGTATGGTGGACACAAATGGCATGAATATTGGCTCAAGTATTTGGATGCATGAGAAGTATTCCCTCTCGATACAAGGCTTAGGCTAGCAAGGTTATTTGAAGCAAACTCAAGTATAAAATGGTGCAGCAAGACTCACATATAAACATATTGTAAGCATTATAAGACTTTACATCGTCTCCTTGTTGTTCAAACACCTCAACCAGAAAATATCTAGACTTAGAGAGACCAATCATGCAAACCAAATTTTAACAAGCTCTATGTAATTATTCATTAATGGGTACAAGGTACATGATGCAAGAGCTTAAACAAGATCTATATGAGCACAACAATTGCCAAGTATCACATTATTCAAGACATTACACCAATTACTACATGTAGCATTTCCCGTTTCCAATCATATAACAATTAACGAAGCAGTTTCAACCTTCGCCATGAAAATTAAAAGCTAAGAACACATGTGTTCATACGAACCAGCGGAGCGTGTCTCTCTCCCAAACAATCATTTATTCAAACAAAAACAAAAACAAAAACATACAGACGCTCCAAGTAAAGTACATAAGATGTGAGAATAAAAATATAGTTTCAAGAGAAGGAACCTGATACTTTGTCGATGAAGAAGGGGATGCCTTGGGCATCCCCAAGCTTAGATGCTTGAGTCTTCTTGAAATATGCAGGGATGAACCACCGGGGCATCCCCAAGCTTAGACTTTTCATTCTTCTTGATCGTAGTATATCATCCTCCTCTCTTGACCCTTGAAAACTTCCTTCACACCAAACTTCAAGCAAACTCATTAGAGGGTTAGTGCATAATCAAAATTCACATGTTCAGAGGTGACACAAACATTCTTTTCACTTCTGGACATTGCATAAAGCTACTGGACATTAATGGATCAAAGAAATGAATCCAACATAGCAAAAGAGGCAATGCGAAATAAAAGGCAGAATCTGTCAAAAACAGAACAGTCCGTAAAGACGAATTTAAAGCTGGCACCAGACTTGCTCAAATGGAAAAACTCAAAACTAATGAAAGTTGCGTACATATCTGAGGATCACGCTCAAATTGGCAGATTTTTTCGAATTTTCTACAGAGAACTGGCCCAGATTCGTGACAGACAGCAATGCTGTTTCTGCGCAGCGATCCCAAATATAACATCAACTTTGACATAAAAACTTTACTTGGCACAAAAACATGATAAGGAGAGGTTGCTACAGTAGTAAACAACTTCCAAGACACAAATATAAAACAAAGTACTGTAGCAAAATAACACATGGGTTATCTCCCAAGAAGTTCTTTCTTTATAGCCATTAAGATGGGCTCAGCAATTTTGGTGATGCACCCGCAAGAAATAGTATTTGAAGCAAAAGAGAGCTTCAAGAGGCAAATTCAAAACACATTTAAGCCTAACATGCTTCCTATGCAGAAGAATCTTATACACAAATGAATTCATGAAGAGCAAAGTGACAAGCATAAGAGGATAAAACACGAGTAACTTAAAGATTCTCAACATAAAGAGGGGAAACTTAATATTATTAAGATGCATATAAACATATTTCCCTCTCTCATAATAACTTTCAGTAGCATCATTGATGAAATCCACAATATACCCGTCACTTAAAACATTCTTATCATGGTTCATATGCATAGAAGTATCATTAATTTTGGCATAAGAAGAGTTATTCTCATTAATAGTAATTGGAGCAAGATTATTATCAAGAATTTGAACATGGTAAACAAGTTGCATACTAAGGGAATGGTTTTTAGCAAGCCCATCATAACTATGACAAGTTTCATAAGGATAATTGTAACATGTGTCATATACATCTCTATAGCAATTATCTAAACCAGAATATGTAATATCATCATTTTCACTAAAAGTAGAAGTCTCAAATATAGGATCTTCAAGCACAACATCCCCAAGCTTAGGGCTTTCAATATCATCGTTTAAGGGGACATGAATAATGCTATCATCATTACTTTCATAATCAGTACCAAAGAGATTTTCAATATCAAAGGCAGTGTGCTCATCCAAATCATGATCACTAATATGGGTAAAGGGTATAGGAAGATCATCGTACTCAGATTCATTATCATAATAATCATTAGGCGCAACATACTTACGTTACCTATTGTTACCTCATACACGCGGGGATATGCCATTGCCTCTTTCTCTTTATTCTCTTTCTTCTTCTTCTTCTTCGTTCCTTCTTCTTCTTCTTCTTCTTTTTCCTTCTCCTCGCTTCCTTCTTTAGGAGGAAGAGGCTTGAAGGGTGGCTTGTCCGCATAACCTGATTTACTTTTAGAAACAATAGAAGAAACTTGGGAGGATCCCTCCTTTTCATTAATTAATTGAAAACACACAGCGGTCCTATCATATTTTGGCAAGGTGTCATCTTCTAAAATATTCTGTATGTAAGTATTTGTATGGCAATTATTAATGCAATAAGAAAGACAACCATGCAGGACATCATCAATATCAAGATCGTTAATATTTAACAAAGAAATTTTTCTTGATAACTCTTCACACTTCAAAAATAAGGTAAGTTCATCATGCTGATTAGGAATAATTTCATCATCACAATACAAATTTGCAGCACTCATGGGGTTTGAATTATCATTGGAGGAGCATTGAAAATTAAAATGACCAACTCTATGGCAAAGTTCACAAATAAAAGGATAGAGGGCACACACTTTTTCTCCAAGATCATCTAGAGCTCTAGACCACTTTCTAGTTTTTTCATTCCTGTGATGGATACAATATTCATCTTCTATTTGATTAATTCCACAAGGTCTATGTATTCCACAAAAATTAACATGCTTATAGGAAATAGCATTCTTAGGAGTTTGAGCACGCTTATTGCAATCATTAACAACAATTTCATTCTTCATGCAAGCGTCTTTAAAAGGTTCATGATACTTATCAAAATTCTTCCTAGGCAATTCAATGTGAGAAGCAAAAGCTTTATAAAGATTTGCAGCAACTTGAGAGTCAAGACCATAAGTAGCACTCATATTTCGAAATTTACCACTATCCATGAAAGTTTCAATGCATTCATAATCATAATTTATACCTGACTCTTTACCTTTGTCGTTCTCCCAATCTTCAGCGTTCTCCTTAATCCGATCAAGAAGGTCCCTTTTAAACTCTTCTTTATTGCTCGTGAATGATCCAGAACAAGTAGTATCCAGCAAGGTCTTATCTTGAAAAGAAAGTCTTGCATAGAAATTATCAATGATGATATTACCTGGAAGCTCATGATTGGGGCATTTGAGCATTAAAGTCTTCAATCTCTCCCATGCTTGGGCAATACTCTCTCCATCATGAGGCCAAAAATTATATATATGGTTTCGATCTTTGTGAATTTCACTTGGAGGATAGAACTTGGAATAAAATAGAGGCACAATATCCTTCCAATCAAGAGAGCGCCCGTCCTTCAATAGTTTATACCAATGCGCCGCTTCACCAGATAGCGACATAACAAATAATTTCTTTCTAACTTCATCCATTGAAATACCTGCACACTTGAATAACCCGCATAATTCATGCAAAAACAGTAAATGATCTCCAGGATGGACAGTTCCATCCCCTTCATAGCGGTTATCCATAACATGTTCAATAATTTTCATAGGTATTTTATACGGAATACTTTCAGCAGGTGGATTTAAAATATCAGAAGCATCATTAGAGTTATCGCATATGGGAGATAAAGCATCATCAGAGCAAAATATTTCTTCTAAAGCGGAGGAGCAAAAAAGATTATTTTTATGTAAACTAGCTTCCCCAAGCTTAGACTTCTTCATAGCATTAGCAGTAATTGCATTCATACTAATAACATTGCTACTATCATGTAAATAAGGTTCCATAGGTTTTTTAATTTTCGCATCAAACCATCCATGTCTTAAATCAGGAAATAGAATAAGAAGCTCTTTGTTGTCCATTATGCCTAACTAGTGTAAACAAGAAACAAAAAGATGTAATTGCAGAGTCTAAAGGAAATAGCTTCGAGCACACACACAATGGCGCAGAAAAGTACTGTTACCTGGAACCGGAGTATGAGTGCCTTTTACCTTTCCTCCCCACAACGCCAGAAAAGTGCTTGATGTCTACGGGAGCTTCTATTCTTGTAGACAGTGTTGGGCCTCCAAGAGCAGGTTTGTAGAACAGTAGCAAGTTTCCCTTAAGTGGATTACCCAAGGTTTATCGAACTCAGGGAGAAGAGGTCAAAGATATCCCTCTCAAGCAACCCTGTAATCACAAAGCAAGAAGTCTCTTGTGTCCCCAACTCACCAAATACACTTGTCAGGTGTATAGGTGCACTAGTTCGGCGAAGAGATAGTGAAATACAAGTAATATGGATGTATATGAGTGGTAATAGCAATCTGAATAAAATATGGCAGCGAGTAAACATGCAACAAAACAGTAAACAAACGGAGATTCGATGCTTGGAAGCAAGGCCTAGGGATCCTGCTTTCACTAGTGGACACTCTCAACAATGATCACATAATAGGACTACTCTACACTCTTTTGTTGGATGATGAACACATTGCGTAGGATTACACGAACCCTCAATGCCGGAGTTAACAAGCTCCACAATGCAATGTTCATATTTAAATAACCTTATAGTGTAAGATAGATCAAAAGACTAAACCAAGTACTAACATAGCATGCACACTGTCACCTTCATGCATATGTAGGAGGAATAGATCACATCAATATATCATAGCAATAGTTAACTTCATAATCTACAAGAGATCATAATCATAGCCTACGCCAAGTACTCACACGGTGCACACACTGTCACCTTTACACACGTGGAGGAGGAATAGAGTACTTTAATAACATCACTAGAGTAGCACATAGATGATATTCAACTAGATCACATAAAGAGAGAGATGAACCACATAGCTACAGCGGAGCCCTCAGCCCCGGGGGTGAATTACTCCCTCCTCATCATGGAGGCAGCGATGGCGGTGAAGATGGCGGTGGAGACGGCGGTGGAGATGACTCCGGGGGCAATTCCCCGTCCCGGCAGGGTGCCGGAACAGAGACTTCTGTCCCCCGAATTGGAGTTTCGCGATGTGGCGGCGCCCCTGGATGTTTTCTGGAGTTTCGTGAAGAGGTCTCGAAGTTTTAGGTCACGACGGCTTAAATAGGCGAAGAGTCGGAGTCCAAGAGTCCCGAGGGCCCACACCACAGGGTGGGGACCACCCTCCAGGCCGCGCCGGCCTATGGGGAGGAGGCCCTGGGCCTCCCCCTGGCTTGCCCTTCTGGCTCCGTGAGTCTTCCGATGAAATAGAATTTCTGTAATTTTTCTGGATTTTTCCGAGCACTTTGGTTTTTGGGCCTTTTCTGCAATAAACAGACATAATAAACAGAAACTGGCACTGTGGCATCTTGTTAATAGGTTAGTCCAATAAATGCCATAATATGATATAAAGTATGCATAAAACATGTAGATATCATCAATAATGTGGCATGGAACATAAGAAATTATAGATACGTTTGAGACGTATCAGGAGGTTCTTGAATTTACCATGTTTGAAACCCAAAACCACCGTACTTCTTTTCATGCTTGACTTCATAAGACAGAGTTTAGGGTTAGGGGTAGATACATGATTTTTCTGGTTTGAATATGTCTAGACCATGTTTATCAACTTGAATGCTTACTATATGACATAAGAAGGCTATGTGCTTTGGTTTTTCATTCTTTCGATTTTTTCTGAATTTTTATGCCCATTTGAATCTTGGTCAAATCCTAGGTTCGACCAAGATTTAAACAAGTTTAAAACATGACAATGAAAAGGTAATTAATCATGGATCCTTCTTAATTAACCAGCCGGTCTAATTAAAATGAAGCTTTTTGGGAGGTTTTTGAAATTTCCATGTTTGAAACCCAAAACCACACTTCTCTGCTTCATGCTTGACTTCATATATAATTAAGACAAAGTTTAGGGTTAGGGGGTACATGATTTGTCTGGTTTGAATATGTCTAGACCTTGTTTATGAACTTTTGAATGCTTACTATATATATGTATGTGACATAAGAAAACTATGTGCTTTGGTTTTTCATTTTTCTGATTTTTTTTGGAATTTTTATGCACATTTGAATCTTGGTCAAATCCTAGGTTTGACCAAGATTTAAACAAGTATAGAACATGGAAATGAAAATGGAAGCATGTATCCTTCTTAGTCACCCTAAAATGAAGTTTTTGGGAGGTTTTTGAAATTTCCATGTTTGAAACCCAAAACCACTTATCTTCATGCTTGACTTCGTCATAAGACAGAGTTTAGGGGTTAGGGGGTAGATACATGATTTGTCTAGCTAGTTTGAATATGTCCAGACCTTGTTTATCAACTTTAATGCTTACTATATGACATATAAGAAGACTATGTGCGCTTTGGTTTTTCATTTTTCTGTTTTTTTATTTTATGCCCATTTGAATCTTGGTCAAATCCTAGAGATTGACTTCATAAGACAGAGTTTAGGGTTAGGGGTAGATATACACATGATTTTTCTGGTTTGAATATGTCTAGACCTTGTTTATTAACTTGAGTGTTTACTATATGACATAATTAAGAAGGCTAGCTATGTGCTTTGGTTTTTCATTCTTTAGATTTTTTGTCTGAATTTTTATGCCCATTTGAATCTTGGTCAAATCCTAGGTTTGACCAAGATTTAAATAAGTTTAAAACATGGAAATGAAAAGGTAAAGCATCGATCCTTCTTAGTCGCTCTAAAATGAAGCTGAATTTTGGGAGGTTTTTGAAATTTCCATGTTTGAAACCCAAAACCACTCTCTTCATGCTTGACTTCATAAGACAGTTTTATCGATAGGGGGTAGATACATGATTTGTCTGGTTAATTTGGATATATCTAGACCTTGTTTATCAACTTGAATGCTTACGATATGACATAAGAACACTATGTGCTTTTTTTTTATTTTTTGTGCCCATTTGAATCTTGGTCAAATCCTAGGTTTGACCAAGATTTAAACAAGTATAGAACATGAAAATGAAAAGGGAAGCCTGTATCCTTCTTACTCACCCTAAAATGAAGTTTTGGGAGGTTTTTGAAATGTCCATGTTTGAAACCCAAAACCACTTCTCTTCATTCTTGACTTCTTAAGACATAGTTTAGGGGTTAGCGGGTAGATACATGATTAGTATGGTTTGAATATGTCTAGACCTTGTTTATCAACTTTAATGCTTACTACATGACATAAGAAGACTATGTGCTTTGGTTTTTCATTTTTCTGTTTTTTTTTGAATTTTCTGCCAATTTTGTTTGACCAAGATTTAGACAAGTTTTACACGTGAAAACGAATAAGTAAGCCTGGATCCTTCTTAGTCACTCCAAAATGTACCAATTGATAGGTGCGTTAACTTTGCTTCATGGAAAAAATAATGTCATGTAAATGAGTTAACTTGGATTTCCTACCCTTGAATCCATAGGAAACTTTGTTCTAATGCACTATAATAATCAACCGAGTTTTTACACCAACAGGTCTGTCACTTACGTGTGGTGCCCATGCGTGAGGTCCCACACTTCAGTGAGCACAAGTCACGTGCAATAGGTACGCAAACTCCCAGCCATTTTCTTTGTCAAGAGAAGACGCATCAGGATGCGTATTGGAAGTCTGTGGGTCCTTCTGGATCCTTCGGTCGTCCCTCTCAAAAAAAACAAATCTCTCTCATTCTCGGCCTCGCTCGCTCGCTCGCTCGCACCTCCTGCTCACTGACAAACCCTGCACAAAAGTCAACATCATCACCCGAAAAAGGGGAGACACCATAATTCTCTCCCTTCTTCTCTCCTTCCGAGTGATCCCTCTTCCTCCGAGTTTCACTCGACGGGCAAACACACATGTGCTGCATAGTAATAATAAAAAGGTAGAAAAATCGACCAACGAATCTATAATTAAATAGGTTAAACTAGGGTTTTGCCCAGTACTACAGATCAAGGTTCAAAAAATCCAACTACGGGGTTCGAACAACCCCATTTCTAATCCAAGATTTTTTTCGACCTCATCCAATGGCCTCAAACTATAGGCCGGGTTAGCATCTAGTGCAGTATGTGTGAGAATGTATGCACTATGTGTGCTATAACTTGTGTGTCTTTCAAATTTGAATAAGTTTGAAATATTTGAAATGGGGCTTTTGGCTTAAACGTTTGAAACCCAAAACGACTTCTCCTCATGCTAGACTTCATAAGACCGAGTTTAGGGTTAGGGGTAGATACATGATTTGTCTGGTTTGAATATGTCTAAACCTTGTTTATCAACTTGAATGCTTACTATATGACATAAGAAGACCATGTGCTTTTGTTTTTCATTTTTCTATTTTTTTAAGAATTTTATGCACATTTGATTCTGGTCAAATCCTAGGTTCAACCAAGATTTAAACAAGTTTCAAGCATGAAAATGAAAACGGAATCCAACATCCTTCTTAATTAGTCACTCTAAAATATATGAAGCTTTTGGGACGTACTTGAAATTTCCATGTTTGAAACCTAAAACCACTTATCTTCATGCTTGACTTCGTCATAAGACAGAGTTTAGGGGTTTTAGGGGGTAGATACATGATTTGTCTAGCTAGTTTGAATATGTCTAGACCTTGTTTATCAACTTTAATGCTTACTATATGACATATAAGAAGACTATGTGCGCTTTGGTTTTTCATTTTTCGGTTTTTTTATTTTATGCCCATTTGAATCTTGGTCAAATCCTAGATTTGACCAAGATTTAAACAAGTTTAAAACATGGAAATGAAAAGGTAAGCATCGATCCTTCTTAGTCGCTCTAAAATGAAGCTGAATTTTGGGAGGTTTTTGAAATTTCCATGTTTGAAACCCAAAACCACTTCTCTTCATGCTTGACTTCATAAGACGAAGTTTAGGGTCGATAGGGGGTAGATACATGATTTGTCTTGTTTGAATATGTCTAGACCTTGTTTATCAACTTGAATGCTTACTAGCTATATGACATAAGAGGACTATGTGCATTGGTATTTCATTTTTTGATTTTTATGCCCATTTGAGAATCTTGGTAAAATCCTAGGTTTGTTGAGCAAGATTTAAACAAGTTTAACATGTGAAAATGATAAGGTAATTAAGTCTGGATCTTTCTCTTAGTAACTCTAAAATGAAGCTTTTGGGAGGTTCTTGAATTTACCATGTTTGAAACCCAAAACCACCGTACTTCTTTTCATGCTTGACTTCATAAGACAGAGTTTAGGGTTAGGGGTAGATACATGATTTTTCTGGTTTGAATATGTCTAGACCATGTTTATCAACTTGAATGCTTACTATATGACATAAGAAGGCTATGTGCTTTGGTTTTTCATTCTTTCGATTTTTTTCTGAATTTTTATGCCCATTTGAATCTTGGTCAAATCCTAGGTTCGACCAAGATTTAAACAAGTTTAAAACATGACAATGAAAAGGTAATTAATCATGGATCCTTCTTAATTAACCAGCCAGTCTAATTAAAATGAAGCTTTTTGGGAGGTTTTTGAAATTTCCATGTTTGAAACCCAAAACCACACTTCTCTGCTTCATGCTTGACTTCATATATAATTAAGACAAAGTTTAGGGTTAGGGGGTACATGATTTGTCTGGTTTGAATATGTCTAGACCTTGTTTATGAACTTGAATGCTTACTATATGACATAAGAAGACTATGTGCTTTGGTTTTTTATTTTATTTATTTTTTATTTTATGCCCATTTGAATATTGGTCAAATCCTAGGTTTGAACAAGATTTAAACAAGTTTAAAACATGAAAATGAAAAGGTAAGCCTGGATCCTTCTTAACTAGTCACTCTAAAATGAAGCTTTAATTTTGGGAGGTTTTTGAAATTTCCATGTTTGAAACCCAAAACCACTTCTCTTCATGCTTGACTTCATAAGACGAAGTTTAGGGTCGATAGGGGGTAGATACATGATTTGTCTGTTTGAATATGTCTAGACCATGTTTATCAAATCCTAGGTTTCACCAAGATTTAAACAAGTTTAAAACATGAAAATGAAAAGGGAAGCATGTGTCCTTCTTAATTAGTCACTCTAAAATGAAGTTTTTGGGCGGTTTTTGAAATTTCCATGTTTGAAACCCAAAACCACTTCTCTTCATGCTTGACTTCATAAGACATAGTTTAGGGTTAGGGGTAGATACATGATTTGTATGGTTTGAATATGTCTAGACCATGTTTATCAACTTTAATGCTTACTATATGACATAAGAAGACTATGTGCTTTGGTTTTTCATTTTTCTGATTTTTTTAATTTTGATGCACATTTGAATCTTGGTCAAATCCTAGGTTTGACCAAGATTTAAACAAGTATATATAGAACATGAAAATGAAAAGGGAAGCCTGTATCCTTCTTAGTCACCCTAAAATGAAGTTTTTGGGAGGTTTTTGAAATTTCCATGTTTGAAACCCAAAACCACTTATCTTCATGCTTGAGCAAGATTTGACCAAGATTTAAACAAGTTTAAATCATGAAAATGGAAAGGTAAGCCTGGATCCTTCTTAGTCGCTCTAAAATGAAGCTTTTGGGATGTTCTTGAAATTTCCATGTTTGAAACCCGGCCAAAACGACTTTTCTTCATGCTAGACTTCATAAGATCGACACGGGGTACATACATGATTTGTCTGGTTTGGATATATCTAGACCTTGTTTATCAACTTGAATGCTTACGATATGACATAAGAACACTATGTGCTTTTTGTTTTTCATTTTTTGTGCCTATTTGTATCTTGGTCAAATCCTAGGTTTGACCAAGATTTAAACAAGTTTAAAACATGAAAATGAAAAGGAAATGTATCCTTCTTAGTCACTCTAAAATGAAGTTTTTGGGAGGTTTTTGAAATTTCCATGTTTGAAACCTAAAACCACTTCTCTTCATGCTTGACTTCATAAGACAGAGTTTAGGGTTAGAGGGGTAGATACATGATTTGTCTTATTTGAATATGTCTAGCTAGACCTTGTTTATCAACTTTTGAATGCTTACTATATATATATGTGACATAAGAAGACTATGTGCTTTTGTTTTTCATTTTTCCGATTTTTTAATTTTATGCCCATTTAAATCTTGGTCAAATCCTAGGTTTGACAATGATTTAAACAAGTTTCAAATATGAAAATGAAAAGGCAAGCATGGATCCTTCTTAGTCACTCTAAAATGAAGCTTTTGATAGGTTTTTGAAATTTCCATATTTGAAACCCAAAACCACTTCTCTTCATGCTTGACTACATAAGACAAAGTTTAGGGTTAGGGGGTAGATACATGATTTTTCTTGTTTGAATATGTCTAGACCCTTGTTTATCAACTTTAATGCTTACTATATGACATAAGAAAACTATGTGCTTTGGTTTTTCATTTTTCTGATTTTTTGGAATTTTGATGCACATTTGAATCTTGGTCAAATCCTAGGTTTGACCAAGATTTAAACAAGTATAGAACATGAAAATGAAAAGGGAAGCCTGTATCCTTCTTACTCACCCTAAAATGAAGTTTTTGGGAGGTTTTTGAAATTTCCATGTTTGAAACCCAAAACCACTTAATCTTCATGCTTGACTTCGTCATAAGATAGAGTTTAGGGGTTAGGGGGTAGATACATGATTTGTCTAGTTTGAATATGTCTAGACCTTGTTTACCAACTTTAATGCTTACTATATGACATATAAGAAGACTATGTGCGCTTTGGTTTTTCATTTTTTCATTTTTTTATTTTATGCCCATTTGAATCTTGGTCAAATCCTAGATTTGACCAAGATTTAAACAAGTTTAAAACATGAAAATGGAAAGGTAAGCCTGGATCCTTCTTAGTCGCTCTAAAATGAAGCTTTTGGGATGATTTTGAAATTTCCATGTTTGAAACCCAAAACCAATTCTCTTCATGCATGCTTGACTTCATAAGACAGAGTTTAGGGTTAGGGGGTTAGATACATTATTTGTCTAGTTTGAATATGTCTAGACTTTGTATATCAACTTGAATATATTATTGTACCATGTCTCCACACAGCCCAAAATGCACATATTTTCAAAAGTTTTCATGCATGAGTACTTGTAACTAGTAAAAATAGAAAGTAAAAATAGGAACCCCATGTATGAAGGATACTAAAAAGAACTCTTTCACATTTTTTTGGTATAGATTATGAGTTTGCTTGGCTTCATACACAAGTGAGTACATGTCATGCAAAAATTAACACGAAATTTAGTTATCATGACCCATTTTTGGCAGGCATTGTGCATATCGCCTTGAGAAACATCTTTGCGAGCTAGTGTATTAAACGTTTATTCACATATAATGGATTTTTTACTTTATTAGTGCACACAATGACAGAATCGGCCAAATGTGTATGATTTTTGTGAAGGTGCTAGAAAAACAAGATGCACTACGATGAAGCATGAAAGGAGGCAAGGGGAGGGATAGTGAAGAGGTGGGAGAGACCGAGAGATGAACCGCAAGGTAATTAAAAAATTGGGGCCAAAACGATTCCAACTTCCTAGGCATTGACCAACTTTGCCCCTCTTAACCCAACGTGGCAGTGAACCCGTATAAGCAACAACTTCCTCTTACTCCGCTTCTCCGAAATGGTAAGAGAACCTCTCCAGCTTAAGTGACCAATCGACATATCTATGGCCTTCCGACTTGGCTCTGGTCGCCGCGCGCGTAGTCCTACCACCGACGAGGAAGCGGAGCATCAGCGCCGCCTTCGCTTCGTCCATCGCGCACCAAGGCATAACCCGCCCGCTCTGCACTGGCCGGTTGTTCAGCCCGCGGCGGCGGCGCTGGCCGTGGAGCCCCTCGCCAGCCGCTTCCCGTGCGGGCCGATGGATGCAGAGGCAGGGATCTCCCACGCAACCCCGCATGCGACGCCCGCTCGGCCCTGGCCGGCTTTTCCGCCCGCGCATGCCGCATGGTTTTCTTTGCCAGCAGGTGAGATCCCCTTCCCGGCCGGCGCGAACGATGCGGAGGCAGGGAGCTCCCGTGGCCAGCCGCCTAATCCGACCGCACTTCAGGCGGTGCCGGCCGTGGAGCCAGGCCGTTCTTTCGAAGCGCATCACGGCGACGCCCTTTGCAGGAGCAACACCGCCAAGGAGCTCGTATATAACGTGATGTTCCCGGCACTCTATAGATGCCGGGATGCTCTGCAAGCTTTCGTGCAGGCTAAGAATGCGGCGGCTGCAAATCCCAGGGACGCAGCATTGCAGCGGCGCGCCGATGAGGCTAAGGTGGCGCACGCTTTCCACCAGGCGTGCCTCGACAGGCTTAACATCCAGCACGGCTTCGTGCAACCGCCAAACGCCGCTCCAGCTAAGATCCAAAAATACTCCGGTGAGCATATCACTCCGGAGTAGAACAATCCAATTTCTAGTACTGTAGGAGTACTTTATTAGTGCACAAACCTGGCGAAATTAAAGGTGTGTTCTTTGTGTGTGATGTAAATCTAAAAATTTGAAGGTTCTAGCAAAAACATTTCTTCACAAATATTCGATGTGTTTGCTTGGCCTTATCTATATATCCGGTGAGCATATATGGATGCCAAATCCTTTACAAACTTTATATTTTTTAAGTGATCGATGTGCATGCATCTATCTCGCCATGGTAAATTAATGAAACAAGTTGCATATTTGCCAGAATTCCAAACTTCGTGAGCAGTATAGAGATCGAGACCTTAATTAATTATTATGAGTAGGATGCATGCATGCATGTCCATTTTCTAGGGTTTTAAAGGATACTAGAGCTTTTCTAGGTTAATTTGCAACTATATGTATATTTGTTTTCTAGTTCTGGGCTGATCATTAAACTCAACATTGAGTTGTAGATTATGTGAAATTAGTACATGCCATAAAATATAGTAAATTTTTATGTACCCTACGAGGCAGTACGTGTGGTGTACCCTTAATTATTAATTGGTAGACATGTACCGTTGGCATGTTTGAAGAAAATTTGAATTTGGAAGAAGTTTTTAAAGTAAAATTAACGCAAGCACAAAATCATGTGTGATGGTGAAATTTCTAGAACAAATTAATACAAACCTAGTAATATGAGTTTGTTTGGCTTTCTGCCCACAAGTGAGTATTGTGCGCATGTACTTTGATGCAAAATCCCGCCATACAAAACTTTTTAGTTATCATATGACCTCAAGTTTGGAAGAGATCGTATTTTAAGCAACTTCACAAACAAGAGATTCTAACAATTATATGCATGCATGAAAGAATGATTTCCCTTTTTTATTACTGTACAAAAATGGCTAGATGTGTGTTAATTGTGAAGGAGGGCTACCAAATTTTAACAGTTGCACATTATTGTCATAATTCCACCTTTTGGAAGCAGTAGGGTAGACATGCTTTCCGCTTGGTAGGATGTGTTAGTGCCATCAATTTTGTAGATATAGGTTCAAGGATTTGTTCATCTTAATCTGCAACTATATATGGATTTTTAAGCTTTTGCCTAGTAATTAAACTCATAATTGAAATAATGTAGGTTATTTAACTACATACATGCCATAAATTCTGACAGGAAATACTTGGACGTGCCTTGCGAGGGTGGTAACAAACAAGAACACAATGACCAAACTTCAAATGCCAATCCACCCACCAAGCTATACGATTGGCATGTACAATCGATCGACTCCTTCTAATCAAATTTGAATACAATAGAAGAAGTTTTAAAAAATTTCAAAATGAGATCAACTTGTGCATTGAGTCATCCTTTGTTATTTATTTGCTTGTAAAAATAGAAACATAGGCATATGAATGTATTCGAAACACTTCACTTTTCAACGGGGAAGGGACCCGAAGGTCCCAGAAAAACAAAAAAAAGATTACAATAGTAGTACTCCTTTGAGAAGGCAGTAGAAGAAGGATCCTCGAAGAGCCAAATGCTTTTATTATCCACAGCTGTTCGGCTCTTTTCCTTCTCGTGTAAGCTATCGCGCAATGATTATACTAATGGTCGGATGGTAGTACAACCATTTTCGCAAACTTCTGCGCCCTTCGTCATGTCAGCATCGTATCCCAGTGTGCAAGCAGTCTGCTCGAATGAAATACTCCTAAGTACGTACGGTATTCCCTCCAAAGACACACCACACGGTATTCCCTCCAAAGACGCACCGTCGCCCCGATCTGCTCGAATGAAATACTCCAAAATACTTCTGCGCCCTTCGTCATGTCAGCATCGTATCCCAGTGTGCAAGCAGTCTCCTATGAAATGGAGACGACATTTTGTTGAAAAGTGTCGGTGCATGCTATATACCACACTAGTATGAGAGTTTTTACAGCATTATTCCGATTTCCACAGAATGCATTAAATTTGGACGCGATGCCACACTGACAAGAGTGGTTTAAACAAGGCCATTATTTTTATTATGTTATAGTATTACTACAATACTCCAAGGTAGCACTAGTAGCCTTCGGTTGTACTCTGCCGGTCGCGCTGCCTCATTCGACCAGACTTTATTCTTCTTCTCATATATATATACAAAATACTGTCTGCCGAGGTTCGATGACCGCACCGTCGCCCCTCTCCGCGCCGCCGTCTTGGGCCGTGATACGTCCAAAACGTATCTACTTTCCCGAACACTTTTGCTATTGTTTTGCCTCTAATTTGTGTATTTTGGATACAACTAACACGGACTAACGCTGTTTTCAGCAGAACTGCTCTGGTGTCTCGTTTTTGTGCAGAAATCCAACTTTCGGGAAAATCCTCGGAATTTATGCAGAAGGCCCTATTTTACCAAAATATTGACGGAGCCAGAAGGGCAAGGGAGGTGGAGGCCCGAGGGCCCCACACCACATGGCGGCGCGGCCCAGGGGGGGCCCGCGCGGCCATGTGGTGTGGCCCCCTCGGCCGGCCTCCGACGCCCCCCTTCGGACTACTTATTGGTTTCGACCTGAAAACGCACGGGGAGAAGTCGAAGTCGCCAGAAACCCTCCAGAGAGCCACATCGCGAAACTCCGTCTCGGGAGCCAGAAGTCTCCGTTCTGGCACTCCGCCGGGACGGGGAATTGGAGGAGATCTTCACCGCCATCACCGCCAACGCCTCTCCATCAACCAGCAATGTTTCCCCCATCCATGTGTGAGTAATTCCCCCGCTGTGGCTGAAGGGGATGGTAGGGATTGGATGAGATTGGTCATGTAATAGTCATAAGATTGTTAGGGCATAGTGCCTAGTATCCGTAGATGTCACTTTTATGATATTGTTGCAACTTGTTATGCTTAATGCTTGTCACTAGGGCCCGAGTGCCATGATCTCAGATCTGAACATGTTATTGATTCATGAAGATATTCGTTGTTTATGATCTTACCTGCAAGTTGTATACACATGTCGTTGTCCGGAACCAATGGCCCCGAAGTGACAATCGGGACGGAGGGGATGGTAGTGATGTGAGGATCACATGTGTTCACGGAGTGTTAATGCTTTGCTCCGGTACTCTATTAAAAGGAGTACCTTAATATCCAGTAGTTTCCCTAGAGGCCCGGCTGCCACCGGCTGGTAGGACAGAAGATGTTGTGCAAGTTTCTCATTGCGAGCACGTACGACTAAATATGGAACACATGCCTATTGATTGATTAGTACTTGGATACCGTTTTATTATTATCTGCAAATGCCCATGCTTTGATTGTTACATGAGTTTCTCTCATCCATGCAACGCCTAAATCCGTCTCTGTGCTACAGTATTTTAATCCTGTTGTTTACCATAATCACTCACTGTCTTTATTTCACCGCTGTGTTATTTCACTATTTCCACTGCCATAAAACTGCTACTACTGATAAACTCTTGCGAGCAAGTCTGTTTCCAGGTGCAGCTGAATTGACAACTCCGCTGTTAAGGCTTACAAGTATTCTTTGTCTCCCCTTGTGTCGAATCAATAAATTGGGTAATTTCCCTCGAAGACTGTTGCGATCCCCTATACTTGTGGGTCATCAAGACTATTTTCTGGCGCCGTTGCCGGGGAGCATAGCTTTATTTGGAAGTTCACTTGGATTGATATTGTTCGCTGCCATTCTTCATCATGGGTAAACCTCGCGATACTAAGATCGCCATATTACCATCCACTACAAGAAAAGGTACAACTCTGAGTACCTCTGCTGCTCTTGATTCACCCTCTGTGATTGATAAACTTGTTTCACCGCCACATGCTTCACATGCTGGTACTTCTGCTGAATCTGAAAATTCTCATAATATTGATAATGTTTCTGTTGTGCTTGATGATAGTGGTTCATTGGGATCTTTTCTAGATGCTACAATTGCTAGGTCTAGACAAATTGAAAATACTGAAACTCCTAATGCTACTACACCTGTTAAATCACCTGAACTTGATTATTCTAGTGATGATCCTGATGAAGATTATGTAGAGCTTGATGATGATTTTATTGAAAAATGCAATGCTACTACTGATGCAAGAAAAATTAAAAAGTTTGCTGTTAGATATAAACCATCTCCTGATCCTAAATTTGCCACATCTCCTATAAACATTAGGGATAAAGATTATGATTTTTCTCTTGATCTATCTCATATAGCTATTGTTGAGAAAACACCCTTTTGTGGTACTGAAAAAGAAAGTGTTGTTGAACACTTGACTGAGTTATCTACTCTTAGTGGCGTGTTTTCTGATGATGTCAAGATGCGTACTTATTTTGTCGCTAAAATTTTTCCGTTCTCATTAAAGGATGATGCTAAAACTTGGTATAATAATTTGCCTCCTGGTTCTATTAAAAGTCCAACCGACTTGCGTGATGTTTTCTTTCGAAAATACTTTCCTGCTAGTGCTCAACATGCTGCTTTGCAGAGAATTTATAATTTTGACCAGGAAGATGGAGAGAAATTGCCTGAGGCTTGGGCGAGATTTTGCTCTCTTATTAGAGCTCAGCCTGACCATGATTTGGAAAAGCATGATTTACTTGATATATTTTATAGTGGACTAACCATTGAGTCTAGGGCATACCTGGATAGTTGTGCTGGTTGTGTTTTCAGGAAAAGAACTCCAGACGACGCTGAAGAATTATTGGCTAAAATAGGACGGAATCATGATGATTGGTCTACACCTGAACCAACCCCGACACCGATAGTGAAGAAGAGGGGTATGATTAAATTGAATGATGAAGATATGAGGGAAGCCAAGAAGTCTCTTAAAGAGAAGGGTATTAAACCTGAAGATGTGAAGAATTTACCTCCTATAGAAGATATATGTGAGACGATTCCCCCTTCATCCATGATTGAGGTACACTCTCTTCAACACTTTACTAGGGAAGATATTCCGTATTCAAAATCTCCTGCTCAATGCTTAGATGAATTTGATAATTATATTGTTAACAAGAAAACTTTAATATGAGAGTAGAGAATCATTTAATGGAAAATTCTCGAGCTATTAGTGAATTGCATGGTATTGTGGAGAGAACCTCCAATGATGTTAAGATACTTGTTAAACATTTTCAAATGGTTCAAACTCAAATTGATCAACTTACTAAAGTGCAAAATGACTTGTTGGGAAATAATTCTAAAGAAAAACATGCTTATGAAGTAACAACTAGAGGTGGTGTTTCTACCCAGGATCCTCTATATCCTGAAGGGCATCCCAAAAGAGTTGAACAAGATTCTCAACTAATTAAAACTAGTGCTCCATCTAAGAAAAAGAAAAAGAAACATAAGAATGTTGTAGAATCCTCTGAACCTGTTAATGATCCTAATAGTATTTCTATTTCTGATGCTGAAACTGAAAGTGGTAATGAACATGAGGAAGATAACGATAAGAATGATACTCCTGATAAAGAAGAAATTGAAAAAGAACCTGAAAAGCCTGCTAAAAATAAAAAGTACACTAAAGAAGATTTTATTACTGAGAAACATGGTAATGAAAGAGAACCTTGGGTTCAAAAGCAAATGCCTTTTCCTGCTAAGAAACTAAAATCAAAAGAGGAGGAACATTATAATAAATTTTGTGATTGGATGAAACCTTTATTTTTGCAAATCCCTTTGACTGATGCTATTAAATTGCCTCCTTATTCAAAGTATATGAAAGATATTGTTACTAACAAAAGGAAAATCCCCAATGAGGAAATTTCCACTATGCTCGCTAATTACTCCTTCAATGGTAAGATTCCAAAGAAGCTGGGAGACCCAGGTATACCGACTATCCCTTGTTCCATCAAGAATAATTATGTTAGAACTGCTCTATGTGATTTGGGAGCAGGTGTTAGTGTGATGCCTTTTTCTCTTTATAAGAGACTTGATTTAGATAAATTGATACCAACTGATATATCTTTGCAAATGGCTGATAAATCTACCGCTATTCCTGTTGGTTTATGTGAAAATGTTCCTGTTCAAGTTACTCAGCATTGCTTGATATTAACTGATTTTGTTGTGTTGGAAATGCCTGAAGATGATAATATGTCCATTATTCTTGGAAGACCCTTTCTTAATACTGCAGGGGCTGTTATTGATTGCAATAAAGGCATGGTTACTTTCAATGTTGATGATAAGGAACACACTGTCTATTTTCCCAAGAGGATTGATAAAGTATGTGGAGTCAATACAATTTTTAATGTGAAAACTATCAAAGTGGGATCCATTGATTGTCCTATATATGAGCCTAAAGAAGAATATCAAACTCTTGTGATTGGATCCATATCAATTCAATATAAGGTAACATGATTGATTTGAGGTTTATTTCTTCTTATGTCATATAAAATTTATTTGGTAGCAAGACTTGATCAACCTTGTTAACAAGTATATTTTATTGCATAAAAGAGCTAAACAACACTTCTTTCTTTCTTTCTCCCTCCACCTATTTTACTTGCTGTAGCACTTTTGTTTTGCAATATGCTTTAGTCATTTAAGATTTTAGAAATCATTTTCCTGCGCAGTAATCATTAATTTAATACCCAGAAATGTGCATTTTTCGAAGTTCTCTAAAAATTACAAAAATTACACCGTTGGTCCTATTTTTCGACGAGGCACCTGGGAGCACCAGAGGATGACCTGTGGGGCACCAGGGGGTGCCACACCATAGGCCGGCGCCAGCAAGGGGGCCGCGCCACCTTGTGGTGTGGGCCGCCCCACTTCATCATCTCTTCCTCCCAGCACCTTCTCTCTCCCGAAAAAGCTCGTACCAAGTTCCTCTCACTCGTGTTTCTGCTCAAGAACTCGCGATTTTTCGATCTCCTTGCTCAGCCCAGATTTCTGTTTGAAATTTGGCACATTTACTCCTTGGTATGTGACTCCTTTGATTGTCCAATTAGAATTTCATTTGGTTGAGTATATCTTGAATATTTTGCTGCTGTAGATAACATGTTTAGTGAGCTTGCATGCTTGTTCTAAGTGGAAGAAATTAGTTTTGATGCATGTTTAGTACTCTAGCAAGTTCCTATAGTAGTTCCCTTCAATTACATACCTTGAAATCAAATTTTATAATGATTGTTGAAAATTTCAGAAGGGGAAGATGAAGAAATTCAAATTTGGAGAATTGTTCAAGAAAGCAACAACCAGCACCGGTAGGCCCTCAAGGGCGTCTACTCAAATTAGGCGATCCTACAATGAGGATGTCATCGCGCCTAGCTTCGCGCCCGAGGAGGACCATGGGGCTCCTAATGCTTCATCCTTCCCCTGTTATGAGTTTCTGACAAATGCAGGGATATTGGATGATTTCTTCACCCTTGTCAATAGGGCGGGCTTAGCCACCTACGTGGGAGATGAAAGGGGACAATACTACAGGCTCACCAAAGTTTTCGTTGAGAGCTTCAAGTTCCACAACACGGAATATGAGCCGACAGTTGCATTCAAGATCTATGATATTCCTGTTACTATGAAATTGGAAGAATTTTGTTGTGCATTGGGTATTGCCCCTGTAGGTACAGCAAGGAGGATTGATGACAACCCCCGGGACTTGTTGGAGCTCTACCGAGGGATCACCGGGGATGATTGCCGCACCATCCAGCGAGGGAAGATAAGAAACATTCAACTCCCCGCTATTAAATATTTCGCATATTACATTGGTACTAGCATTTTGGGTAGAGAAAATACTAGCAACATCTCTAGCTACCATCTTGCTTTCTTGAATGTTGCACTTACTGGAGAGACACCTTATCATCTTGGTTCTCTTATTGCTCGCCGCTTGTCTAGCAGGGGGCCTATTTTTGGAGGAACTATTGCACTGCGCATTTTAACACATCTAGATATTCCTCTTGATTCTAATGATGTACCATTAACCCCTAGGAAACTAGATATTGCTGCTATGAAGAGCCATCGTTTTGTTACTACTGACTCCACTATAGATAATATGGTCTATAGAATGTTGTTTGCTGATGGGAATGAGAAGGAAATCCCTCTTCCCCAGCCAGGTTTGTTCAATATTGACAGGCAATCATGGTCGCTCACTAAGGAGGCGGTGGAGGAACATATGAAGATACAGGAATTCCACCAGCAACATGACTCCGAGAACGCCGAGCCCTCCTACGACTACACCGTCACGTACCCCGACGTTTCCTCCAGCACATACATGGAACCGGGTCGTTTTCTATTACGAAGACACCACTTCATGGGGACCGTGGGAATGAACTCCACTTAGGCCAAAAGCCTAAGCTTGGGGGGAGGTATACCGGCATCACTCATTCTTTGCATATTATGGTTGCTGGATACTTGTACATACTTGTTTAGTCTCTAGAGTGGTTTTCTAATGAGAGGGAGATGATATTTGGGGAAGTGCTGTCCAAAAACAGATTCTGGGCTGTTACCAAAAAAATTCGTACGCACAGCCAGAACGTTATTTTGAGTTGCCAATTTTTGAGCATGTTCCCCAGGTTGTTATCTAACTTTCATTAGTTGAACACTTTTTGGTCTGAGCAATGGAAGATTTTTGTTAATTTCGATTTCTGTACTGCTGTCAGGATTTGGCAGATTTCTGTCATCCTGCTTTTCTGTGTTTCTGTTAGTTTGCATTCTTTTGTTTTCACTTTGTTTCTTTCCTAAAACACAAAAAGACCAAAAATATTTCTGTTGTTTCTCTTCACCATTTGTTTATTTGGTTCCTTGCTCTTAGTTTACTTTATTTGCTATCGTTAGTTTGCTATGAGAAAACCCAAAAAGATTTTGCTTTGTTTGCTTGTTTTCTTTCGTTCTTGTTTCTAATTCGAAAACACCAAAAATATTTGCTGTTCTTATTTGGTTTGTAAAGTTCATCATGAGTTCAATGGTCTTCGGTGGCTGGAGCGTGGTTTTCATTTCATATTATCCAAGCTACACAAGTGAAAAGGCAATAATGACGATCTACGACAATCTGATTGTGGTGAGAGGCTGGTATGAACTCTATTTGCTTTCATTTTTGTACATATACTCATCCATGTGAGCATGCTTAGTTGGTTCATGTGAGGTATATGTTATTTGAGAAAGTCTAGTAGTTCATGATCTCTCATGTTTAGCTCCAATTTATTAATATGAGTAGCATGTCATGGATGTTTGCTTGCATTGTTTTATTCATAAGTAAGTATGGCATTGTGGTATCCTCCTCTGAATAATTCATTTATATCGACTTGGCACATGCTCACGCATGCATATGACTGAACAAAAGTCAATTAAGCCTCGATGATTTATATTGCTTCAGAGTTCTTGTATCACTTTTATGCCTCCGTTAATTTATTTTGCCGCAAGCATGATTATGACAGTTACTGCTCTCTTGATTTGTCGCTCCCTAGTCTTTTGCTAGCCTTCACTTGTACTGAGCGGGAACGCCGCTCGTGCTTCCAAACACCTGAAAACCAAGTTGTTCCAAAGTGTCCACCATAAATACCTATGCATGGCATTTCAAACCATTCCAAGTAAATTCTCATGCGCTACCTTTAAAACTTTCAAAATGCTTCTCAATTTGTGTTAATGTTTCATAGCTCATGAGGAAGTATGTGGTGTTTAGCTTTCAACCTTGTCATTTACTTTTGACGGACTCTCATATGGACTAGTGGCACATCCGCTTATCCAATAATTTTGCAAAAAGAGCTGGCAATGGGATTCCCAGTCCCAAATTAATTAACTTAAATAGACACTCCTCCATGGTTTGTGATTGTTGGACGGCACCCGAAGGATTCGGTTAGCCATGGCTTGTGTAAGCAAAGGTTGGGGGAGTGTCATCATCATAATAAAACTTAAATAAAAAGGCACTCCTTCATGGTATGTGATTGTTGGCAGGCACCCGAGGATTCGGTTAGCCATGGTTTGTGAAAGAAAGGTTGGAAGGAGTGCCAACCAAAAATAAATAAAATGGGAGCCGCTCTTGTGAGTCCGGTTGATGAGGTAGTTAGTGTACCCATTACCATTCGTTGACAACAACAAACACCTCTCAAAATAATTTTACTCCTGCTTTACAAATGAAAAGCTCTAGCGCATGTTAATCCCTGCTTCCCTCTGCGAAGGGTCAATCTTTTACTTTTATGTTGTGTCTCCATTCTTTCTTTGAGCACTATCTTGAGAGCACAACTGTCATTCTTAGTATAATATGCTTGTCTCAAAATATGATTGATTGTGGTATAACTTTGATGCTTTTATCTTTGACAATCACTACTTCTAGTCTTTCTATGAACTCAAGAGGTGCCTCGGCATTTATGTTTTGCCGATCAAATACGGGCAAGCGAGATACCACTTTATCATATTCTCTTATGAACATTGCAATCTTGCTTACATACATGATTCATGATGCTTATTATTAATTGTTGGTACCTCTCCATGATTGACATAGCTGTTGGATGATCTTATTTGCATATGTCTCATTATGAACTGCTTGAGTATTAGCCATAGCATGAGAATATATACATCATATGAGCAAATGTGTTCGTGAAAGTTCTTTTATCGCTCAGTTGTTAACTGAATTGCTTGAGGACAAGCAATAAGCTAAGCTTGGGGGGAGTTGATACGTCCAAAACGTATCTACTTTCCCGAACACTTTTGCTATTGTTTTGCCTCTAATTTGTGTATTTTGGATACAACTAACACGGACTAACGCTGTTTCAGCAGAACTGCTCTGGTGTCTCGTTTTTGTAGAAATCCAACTTTCGGGAAAATCCTCGGAATTTATGCGAAGGCCCTATTTTACCAAAATATTGACGGAGCCAGAAGGGCAAGGGAGGTGGAGGCCCGAGGGCCCCACACCACATGGCGGCGCGGCCCGGGGGCCGCGCGGCCATGTGGTGTGGCCCCTTCGGCCGGCCTCCGACGCCCCCTTCGGACTACTTATTGGTTTCGACCTGAAAATGCACGGGGAGAAGTCGAAGTCGCCGAAACCCTCCAGAGAGCCGCCATCGCGAAACTCCGTCTCGGGAGCCAGCAGTCTCCGTTCTGGCACTCCGCCGGGACGGGGAATTGGAGGAGATCTTCACCGCCATCACCGCCAACGCCTCTCCATCAACCAGCAATGTCTCCCCCATCCATGTGTGAGTAATTCCCCGCTATAGGCTGAAGGGGATGGTAGGGATTGGATGAGATTGGTCATGTAATAGTCATAAGATTGTTAGGGCATAGTGCCTAGTATCCGTAGATGTCACTTTTATGATATTGTTGCAACTTGTTATGCTTAATGCTTGTCACTAGGGCCCGAGTGCCATGATCTCAGATCTGAACATGTTATTGATTCATGAAGATATTCGTTGTTTATGATCTTACCTGCAAGTTGTATACACATGTCGCTGTCCGGAACCAATGGCCCCGAAGTGACAGAAATCGGGACAACCGGAGGGGATGGTAGTGATGTGAGGATCACATGTGTTCACGGAGTGTTAATGCTTTGCTCCGGTACTCTATTAAAAGGAGTACCTTAATATCCAGTAGTTTCCCTAGAGGCCCGGCTGCCACCGGCTGGTAGGACAAAAGATGTTGTGCAAGTTTCTCATTGCGAGCACGTACGACTAAATATGGAACACATGCCTATTGATTGATTAGTACTTGGATACCGTTTTATTATTATCTGCAAATGCCCATGCTTTGATTGTTACATGAGTTTCTCTCATCCATGCAACGCCCGTTAAATCCGTCCTGTGCCTACAGTATTTTAATCCTGCTGTTTACCATAATCACTACTGCTGTCTTTATTTCACTGCTGTGTTATTTCACTATTTCCACCGCCATAAAACTGTTACTACTGATAAACTCTTGCGAGCAAGTCTGTTTCCAGGTGCAGCTGAATTGACAACTCCCGTTAAGGCTTACAAGTATTCTTTGTCTCCCCTGTGTCGAATCAATAAATTGGGTAATACTTCCCTCGAAGACTGTTGCGATCCCCTATCCTTGTGCCGTCTTGGGCCGCGCCACCATTCTCCCCGCCGAGTTCTCCCCCGTCCCCGACGCACCACCGTCAAGCACCACCGGACCGATCTTCGCAGGTATGTACATCTCCAACCTCCGGCGAGTACAGAGGTTCATCGGTCATTGTGTTCGATATAACCTTAATTTGGGGATTGCAATGTGAGTAACTTACTGGGTTTTCTAGGAAATGAAAACGGCGTCGCTCGATGCCTACACTGCGTCGGCGGATACATGGAAAGCGGAGACGGATGCTCTGCATGCATCGGCGGAGACATGTAAAGCGGATGCGGATGCGGATGCGGAGGCAAAGGCGAAGGCGGTGGCTAGGACGGGCCCGGGCGCTGTGGCGCTGGCAAATGCTCGTATCGAAGCTGCATTTTGTTGGAAAGTCTTGGCGCGTGCTTCGAGAGTTTTGGCGGCGCAGCCGGGAGAACCGTCGGAGGCTTCGAAGCTGGCTGCTTTGAACGCGTCGAGAGCTTGGATGGTGACTTCATCTAAGGCGGCGCTTGTTGCATATGATCGTGACTCGTCAACCCCTTTGTAAGTTCTACCTTCCCCAACTGCAATGAGGTTAGATCTGGTGGATTGGGTTTTTTGCCCAAACCAGACGTGATGATGCATTGAGATGTTTTTGTATTTTTGATGATGCATTCTGCTTCTTTTGTAATTTGGGTGATTCATTATGCTTTTTAGGTAGTAATTTTTCTGATGCACTCACCTCTTCAGGAATTTTTCATGGTTTTTTTTGTTTTTTTTTTTGTCAACCTAGCTAATGCTCTCTGCTGTTTAGCCAAAAGTTGGATGATGCATTGTACTGTTTACATATATTTTACTCTGATGATGCATTTTGCTCTTTTAGCCTTTTAGGTAATTTTTCTGATTCCTTGAACAGTGTGGGAAATTTCGATGAAGAATTTTGCTGTCAACTTAGATGATGTATTGTGTTGTTTACATTTTATTACCTATATCAAAGCTAACCCCATCTGATGTTACCACAGCGTTTTGGGTCCTGTAGAGGTCTCTTTTTCCTCCAATCGTGTTGACACGTTAGCAATTATTACTGTATATGCGAGATTGCCTTCCGTTGGTGCGTCCTATTTTTGTGGTGTTTTTTTTTTGCAAATTAAGGGCTTCATTGATTATGCAACAGGATTACAATTGCATTGTCCTGTTTACAATATTTTGATTTTGCTGATGCATTGTGCTGTTCACATTATTTTGATTTTGCTGATGCATTGTCCTGTTTACATTATTTTGATTTTGCTGATGCATTGTGCTGTTTACACTATTTTGATTTTGCTGATGCACCATGCAGTTTAGGAAACTTTGATGATGAATTAGATGATGCATTTTGCTGCTTAGTCAAATTAGATGTTGCATTTTGTTTTAAAAAATAGATGATGCAGTGTGTTGTTTACATAATTTTGACGATGCATCGTGCGATTTGCATAATCCTACCAGCTTCAGTCGAAGGACACCCACAACAATCAACGATCTGCCTGGAGATGTAGTCTCTCAGATTCTTGTCAGGCTTCCTCCCCATCCAACCTGCTTACTAGCTGCATCAGGCACCAAGAAAGCATGGAGGCAATGTATGGGAAGCAATTATTTCAGAAAGCTAACTGTGTCACACAACGGAGGAAACCCGTTGCTAGGGTTTTTCACCAACAACTCCGAGGACAATCGATTCATCACAGAGCATGATCTTCACCCGGCCATCTTGAAGATGCTGGCAATCCCGTCTCAAGTGAACGGTCCCAAAATCTATGTCCTGGGATGCCGCGATGGTATGGTGCTACTCCATTCTAATGTATCCAGTGCGTATATATCAGTCTGGGATCCAATTAGGCAAGTTCTCACAGCGATACCAGAACCACCATTGTGGCGCAATCACACAATTGAAAGCAGCGGCTCAATTCTCTGTTCGAGAAACAACTCTGAACCGTTTACACATTGTGGCAAGTTCTCGGTTGTTTGGATAACAACTAAACGTTACGATGCACAGGCTCATATCTACTCACCAGATTCAAAAGAATGGGAGTTTCTAGCTCGATCAACTCCGATGCTGTCAGAGATTGACCGTAGACCGGCAACTCTCATAGGGGGTATTTTGTACTGGCCAACGAAGTCTAGATATATCATTGAGCTTGACCATGCAAAGAAGGCTCTGAAATATATTCAGTGCCCTCATGAGACGCATGATATATTCATGCTTAACATTCACATCTTCAAGGGACATAATGGAGATGTTGCCCTTGCTGTTATAAGAGACTTCACCCTACAAACATGGGCCAGTACAAGATCATCAACAGGCGATCACGAGTCATGGACATGTCATATAAATTTTGAATTGGATACTTTTTTTGGCCTTGACACATCATTTCCATACAATTGGAAACATGCAGTAAGGTTACTCTGCGTATTTGAGGACAAAAATGAGCTGGTTGTACGGGCAAAGGAGGGAGTATTCCAATTAGATATGAGCAACTGGCAGTGGAGAAAGTACAATTCTGCTAGACGTTGGTGCACTTTACATCCCTACTCAGTTAGACCGGGTTAGTCATTCATATGTAACCTTTGCATTCATTTACATATGACTTTTGCTGATCAATTTGTTCATTTCCTGACAGTAACCGACCTGATCCAGAGTGCAACATCAAGGACACGAAAAAGAACGCGCTGTCAGGAACCCATCTAATTCAAAGTTCAACATCCATAAGAGAAAAGGAAGTCGCATATGAAGGAGCAAGGCTTGTTTGGGCAAGAAGTGATAGCCCAGCTTTTGTTTGGTCTGATGTCTTTTAGTTTTCGTTCTGGTGGAAATGTCGCTGCACCATTTGTTTGTACTGCAGCTCCATAGTGCTAGCTGCTAGTACGTTGGCGCTGTCCTACGTCTGCTTGTTTTGGGGGCATAAATATGCCACGAAACCTTTGTTTTATGTGATCAAACGGTCATCTCTGCATGTATATGTTCGGGTTCTGATGAAACCTTTTTTGTGATCTGTACATATATTTGAGTCAGTCTGTGTTTTGTTTTATGATGGGCAGGAGTATTTGTTTTACTACACCATTGTTTATCCGAATTGTATTACTCACTCTATTCAAAAAGTTAGCGGCTCACCTTTTTCCTTCAAGATACGGATGTATCTACACACTAAAAACATATATAGATGAAACCATCTTCAGACAAAGTTTAGTCACTTATGTATGGACGGGGGTAGTATTATTTATGTTGTGCTCCCAAACAAGCAGACATCGGACAGCGCCTGTTTAAAGTTCATATGTGTAATCTTATTCCCTTTGGAAGTTAAGCATTAAACTCTACTAGTACAACCGTGGTGGTCTTGTGATGTAGTACTCTTTTGATGCATTTGTGATGTAGTAGTACAGTACTTTTTTTGAACTGGTATAGTACTATCTAAGAAGAGTACTCCCTCCGATTCACATTCATTTTACACCAAGAAATATGGATCGGAGCGAGGGAGTAAATTAAACATGGCATCTCGTGCATGAAGCTTGACAGATCGATCAGGTTGGCTAGAATGGCAATACAATGCTCCTCATTAGGCAAATGCATGCCATGTACGATAGTATATACATCCAGTAAAGAAGTCTATACTGACATAAAAAAGACTACATTGGGGATGAGAGTCAATTGGGGAATCTACAATACATAAAATCTTGCTCGTAGCTGATTTTGGCTAAGAGGGTTTTACTCACATTACACGTGCCACTTTCCTTGTCTGCAAAACAAGTTCCAATAAAGGAAGAGGAAAGAAGAGGACATTGTGGGCGAGATTGAACACCTTTTTATGTGTTAAGCTGAGGCCTTGTTTAGCTGAGGATTTCGACTTAGGCCTAACAGCTCAGCACACCCAGAAATAAATTTCCTTGCGTGCACCACTGTCAGCAAAAATAACAAAATTAGCACGCAAGATTAAGAACGAAGTGAATTTAAGTAACTTGGTTAGCTTTTCAAGCAATATATTCAGAGAAAGAGCACACATGTCCGGCTAGAAATAATCGTAAGAGAAGAACAATAAATCTAAGGCATCCCACTTCATATGCAGAAGGGACGCGACAGCGCATGGATTCATACCTTGAGTCGACTCTGGCTCGTAGAAGGGCGGTCGCGCCTCGAGGATGCCGGCGACGTCTCCACCTCGATCTCACATGTGACTGCTTCTCGGTGGGCGGTGCGCCACGCCATGTAGAAGATCTATCAAAAGAGGAGAGCCCGATGACGCTACCGACGCCTCAACCTTGATAGCACCGGCTTGTTGCTCCGCACCGAGATGCGCCACGTGCAAGATTTAGCGGATGCGCCAATTTTAGAGATATGTCATGATCGTTGTAACAAATTTCAACATGATGATGATTTGATCCTGCACTCGGCCTTGAACATAAGTACTAGTACAGTCTCACAATTTTTTATCATTATACTTTGCGAGATTTAGCGGATGCGCCAAATTCAGAGATAGATCATGATCATGGTAACACAATTTTCAATGTAATGATGATTTGATGTTGCACTAGACCTTGAACATAAGTACTAGTACGGTCTCACAATTTTGTATCATTATACTTTGCAAGTTTTAGCGGATGCGCCCATTTTCAGAGGATCATGGTAACAAATTTTCAACGTGATGATGATTTGATGTTGCACTCGACCTTGAACAGAAGTACTACTACTGTCTTACAATTTCTTTATCATTATACTTTGCAAGATTTAGCAGATGCGCCAAATTCAGAGATAGATCATGATCATGGTAACAAATTTTCAACGTGATGATGATTTGATGTTGCACTCGAACTTGAACAGAAGTACTAGTATTGTCTCACAATTTTTATTATCATTATACTTTGAAAGATATAGCGGATGCGCCAATTTCAGAGATAGATCATGATCATGGTAACAAATTTTCAACGTGATGATGATTTGATGTTGCACTCGGCCTAGAATAGAAGTACTAGTACGGTCTCACAATTTTTTTTATCATTATACTTTGATATAGCGGATACGCTAATTTCAGAGATAGATCATGACCATGGTAGTGACCAATATTCAAGGTGATGATGATTTGATTTTGCACTCGGCCTTGAACAGAGGTACTAGTACGGTCTCACAATTTTTTATCATTATACTTGGACCTTAGCGAAATTCAAAATCTCATAGCGGCAAAACTTCCCGCCTACAAAATACAAAAATTTCACACGCTTCCAAATTCCCATTCTACCCCTGTGGAGATGACAGCAAAGTCGGTTGGTGGGGGGGTCTGCCCGTCATTTTTTGGATCACCACCTCCCTAGCCCGGAAACCCTCCCAAAAAAATTCATTTCCCTCAGACCACCCACCGGAACTTCCCAAGTCCCTCTCTCCCACCTCCACGACCACCGCACCGGAACATCCCCGCCGGACTTCCCTGGCCTACCCGAGGCCTCGCGATCCTCGTCATCCGGCTGCCTGCCGGAGCCGCTTCATCGACGCCGTCATCAACCGGACCGGATCATCCCCGCCGAACCTCGAAACCATATGCTCATCCAGCAGTCTACCGCAGTCGCTTCAGCTGCGGATCGTCCACCCCACCGGAGTCTTCGCCGGATCCGTCGTCCACCGCATCGGATCTTGCTCACCGACACCGCTGTGCATGAACCGGATCTGCTTCACCGGCGCCGTGCATGATCTAAACTCTTCTACTGTCGCTTTTCTATTGCTTGCCTGCAAGTTCTTGTTTAATCTTGGGGAACCTGTTTGTGCTAACGACGCGCCGTTACGTTTTTGCAGATGAGATGAGTAACCATGAAGTGTAATGGCCGTCTCTCCAACCCCAAGTAGCACATGTAGCGTACTTCATCACCGGATCTATCAACCCCAGGAAGATCTGCTGTGACTCCCACAGAGTGCTTCTCCTAATGTAAGTCCCTTGTTTTAGCGCCATGTTCTGGGTTCAGATTCTTGTTTGAAGCTCTTTTAGTTCATTCCTAGCTATGACCGTAACACGTTGCTATTTTCTACTTCATTGCTAACTTTAAGCGATTGAACATTTTGGTTTGCATTCCCTGCTCTGTAGATGTAGCCATCATAACTTCTATCTTGCTCAGTCGTTGTTACAAAAATTATAGGTATTATAGTAACATCCTGCTATTATTTAGTTCATGGCCAATTTTAAGTAATTGCACATGTTGGTTCGCATTCCCTGCTCTATAGCTTTTGGCATCGTAACTTCTATATTTGGTTTACATTCCCTGCTCTGTAGATCTAGCCATCATAACTTTATCTTGCTCAGTCGTTGTTACAAAAATTATGGCCTGCTACTATGTTGTTTGTGCCAATTTTTTACTCCATGAACATGTTGGCTTGCATTCCCTGTACTACAGGTGATGCCATTGTTTTGTATCTAGTTCATTGTAAGCTAACAAAGTAAGGACTTAGTTTGGCATGCTATCACTCTGCTATCTAGCCTGTAGTACAAATAAACTTGTCATACTACTAGATAATAATTTTGCGTGCCATCTTGTTCTTCAAAAGCTGCATTATTGACTTGTTTCTCTGACTTGGCATGACGCTCACATATGGAAAGCTGAACATATTGGTTTGCATTCCTCTTATACAAGTTCACAGGTGATCCCACTATATTCTGTATCTGGTCCATCCTAAGCTCCAGCATTAACTATCCTCTATGTGTTGCTCATTACAAGTTTATATCCCGAAACATCTTGATTTGCATCCCCTTCACTATAAGTTCAGGAGTATTATTTAGTTCACGGCCAAAATGAAGTAATTGCACTTGGCACATGTTGGTTCACATTCCCTCCTCTTTAGCTTTTGCCATCGTAACTTCTATTTTTGGTTTACATTCCCTGCTCTGTAGTGTAGCCATCATAACTTCATCTTGCTCAGTCGTTGTTACAAAATTTATAGCCTGCTACTATGTTGTTCATGCCAATTTTGTACTCCCTGAACATGTTGGTTTGCATGGGACTCGACAGTAGTAAGTCTGTTGTTTCATTCTAACATGCTCTGTTATATTGGCTGTTGGTATGCGGCATGCACTCTTTGTTTGCTTATTGTGCGTATTACAATGATCTTGTTATAACGACGAAATGATGAGTTCCAAATTCTTTGGCAAACAATATTGTAGTGTCTTTGCCTTTCCATTGTTGCTGTCTTAACTTGTAATGTCTTTGTTTCAGATATAGGTGCTGCATGGACAACTTAAAAGATTGCCGGATCGCTTCATTGTATTGCTAGGTTTAATTACCATTCAATTTCTCTGGGTTCTGTAATATTTTTTTCAATGCCTTGCAGCTGATGTAATATTTAGTTAGTTTTTATAGTTCTTTCGCGCATTTTTCTTTGGTGCTTGTGGTAAGTGAGGCTATCCGACAGAAATCAATGCTGCGTAAATATTCTCAGTATCTAAATCACGAATTCCCATCCCTTAAACGGCCCAATTAAGCGAAATCACATATGTGCCTGCCCGCAAATTCCTATAGCGCCTATTATGCCGGCATATGAACAGCAACTAAACGGGCTGGTCCACTTACTTATTGGGCCAGCCCATTTGATTGAAGGTGGACCCCACACTCTAATTGGGCTGGCCCACTTGCTTTAAGGTGGACCCCCTTACTTAGTTGGGCCAGCCCAATTGCTTTTGTGGTGGACCCCACATACTAAATGGGCGGCCCTTTAAGAGGAAAGTGGGACCCACCGTGTTTTTGGCCCGGCCCACTATCTTGTTGGGCGGCCCACCTGCTATATGGTGGACCCACACACTAATTGGGCCGGCCCTTTAACAGAAAGTGGGACCCACATGTGCTTTTGGCCCGCCCACTATCTTGCTGGGCCCACCACTTGCTATATGGTGGTCCCACATGGTAAATGGCTGGCCTTTAATAGGAAGGGGCGGATCCACTGTGTTTTTGGCCCGCCCACTATCTTGTTGGGCCGGCCCACTTTCTATATGGTGGACCCCATACCAAATGGGCCGGCCCATTAACAGAATGGGACCCACTGTGTTTTTGGCCCACTATCTTGGGTGGGCCGCACCACTTGCTATATGGTGGACCCCACATACCAAATGGGCCGGCCCTTTAACTGGAAGGTGGGACCCACTTGTGTTTGGGCCGGCCCACTATCTTGTTGGGCCGGCCCACTTGCTATAGGTGGACCCCACGTACTAAATAGGCCGACCCTTTAATGGAAAGTGGGACCACCGTTTTTGGCGGCGCCACTAGCTTGTTGGGCCGGCCCACTTGCTATACGGTGGACCCCACACACTAAATGGGCACCTTTTAACGGGGAAAGTGGGACCCACCCAAGTTTTTTGGCCCTGCCCACTTGCTTCTTGGGCCGGCCCAGCCGTGGGTGGATCCCCACATGTTAAATGGGCCCCATTTAAGTTTTGACCAGATCAACATTAGAGGTTAGGGCCCCACGTAACTAATGGACCAGCCCAGCTATATAGTTGACCGGTCAAACTATGTCATCTGGCCCGGCCCGCTTAAGACGTGGCAGGCCTCGTGTGGGCCTACCATCTACCACGGGGTTTCAGCCAGCACGCCGTTAATCGCGCTAACTGCGTCGCCACGTGTCGGTTTGTATGACGTCGCAGTCAACGGGCTCCCGAAACACTTCAACGGTCCGATTTTCCGTGGCGGAAGGGCGCCCAAGCGCGGACTTCGAAAAAATCGTCGTTGGACTTTGCCTGACAGTTTCGACAAATGAACCCATATCGTCGGGTTAGGCCCATAGGCGTAAAAATGCCCCTTAGTTGACGCATTTTGGGACGTTGTTCTATCAGAACTTTTCTTGTAGTGATCCTTCTTAATTAGTAACTCAAGTTGGTTTAGTTGAGACTTGGGATTTTTGTGTCAAACTACATGTTAGATGTAAGCATGATGGGTTTGAATGGGTTTTAGTGCTAGTATATAGTGCTCAAGATTCTCATAAAGCAGAATTTTTAGTGAACTAGCAAGGATGGGATTCGGGATCCATTCCTTCTCTTATCGGGGAGATTTCAACATTTTGAGAAGAAAAGAGGATAAGAATAATGATAATTTTAAACCACACCGGCCCTTTGATTTTGCCATTATTGAAAGTTTAAACTCGGGAGATCGCTCTCTCGTGTAGACATTCATTGGGCTAATCGGAGGGAGAATCCAACTTACGAGAAGCTTGACTGAGTTCTATTGACAGTCAATTGGGAACAAAAATTTCCTTTAGTTACTATTCAAGCTCGACGTAGGTTTGGCTCATACCACGCTCCTCTCTTAATTGATTCGGGGTAATCATGCTCACATTGGCAATAAAGCTCACTTTTCCTTGAACTATCATGGTTGAAACATGATAACTTTTATGAAATAGTGAAAGCTGAATGGGAGGCAGACTCGTGGGATTCCCCTTTGCCGGATAGCGTAACAAAATTTGTCATATTCGGCGTTTCTTAAAGGTTGGGAAAAATGTCTCAGTGGTCAAGACAAGAAAGAAAAGGAAAAACTTCTATCCTTAATAGATGAATTAGATTTGAGCTGAGATAACCCCTCTAGATGATGATGAGAGAAAACAATTAACAAAAAATGATGATTTAACAAAACTTTGTATAGAGATTATGAATCAAAATGGGCGCAAAGAGCCAAAGTAAAACATATTCAAGAGGAAACAATACTAAGTATTTTCACTTAATTGAAAATGGAAAACATAGAAGGAAAAAATATTTCAGCTAGAACAAGATGAATGAACCATAGTGGGTGATGATAATTTACAAGTCTATATATCTGAATATTATAAGAAGTTGTTTGGAGAGCCATTTACTTCTACTCACACTGAGTGAGGAGATTCACAAGATATTCCCCAATTAACCTCGAGGAGAATAATATCCTTGTTGCCGAATTTACTATGAAGGAGGTCAAGGATGCTATTTTTCAAATGAGTTAAATAAAGCACCTGTTGATGGGTTTTTAGCTGAGTTTTATCAAACCTTTTGGGATGTCATTAAGGGTGATTTAATGCCAATGTTCTATCAACTACATTCACAGAAATTACAGTTGTTCAAATTGAATTTTGGTGTTATTACTCTATTACCCAAGAAGGATAATGATGTTCAGATACAACAATATAGACCAATATGTCTTCTCAACGTTAGTTTTAAAATATTCATGAAGGTCGCTACAATTAGAGTTAGTAATGTTGCTGAAATAGTGATTAGCCCTACACAGTCGGCTTTCATGCCTGGACGACATATACTTGAAGGAGTAGTTGTCCTACATGAAACTATTCATGAACTTCATCAAAAGAAAATAGAAGGAGTGATATTTAAAATTGATTTTGAGAAAGCGTACGACAAGGTAAAATGGCCTATTCTTCAACAAGCCATGCGCATGAAAGGTTTTCCCAAATGGTGTAACTCATCGAACAATTTGTTAGAGCGGAGCGTTGGGATAAAGGTCAATGATGACATTGGCCACTATTTTCAAACCAGGAAGGGGACCGGCATGGTGATCCATTGTCACCCATGTTATTCAACATTGTTGCTGATATGTTGGCCATTCTAATTGCAAGAGCAAAGGAGGATGGCCAGATCGGAGGTCTAATTCCTCATCTTTGTTGAGGGAGGAATTTCTATATTGCAATATGCAGATGATACTATACTTTTCATGGAGCATGATGCTGAAAAATCTGTTAATATGAAGTTAATCCTTTGCATCTTTGAGAATTATCGGGGTTAAAATAAATTTCCACAAAAGCAAGATTTTCTGTTTTGGTAGGGCTAAGGAAGAAGAAGAGCAATACAAACATTTGTTTGGTTGTGAATCTGGTTCTTACTGTCGTTATTTAGGTATACCAATCCATTACGAAAGCTAAAAAATCTGATTGGAATCCTGTTGAAAGTCGCTTTGAAGAAAACTTGGATGTTGGACGGGAAGATGTTATCATATGGAGATCGCCTTGTATTGATTAACTCCGTTTTTACTAGTTTACCAATGTTTATGTTATCATTCTTTGACATACCTAAGGGGTAAGGAAGAGATTAGATTTTTTCCGATCACGTTTTTTTGGCAATGTGAGGAAAATAAAGAAAAAATCGGTTAACTAGGTGGAACGTGATTTGTCGACCCAAGGACTAAGGTGGTCTTGGAGTGGAAGTGCTAGAGATAAAAACTCTTGCCTTCTAAGTAATGGTTTCTTCTAAAAGAAAAATATATGGCAGAAACTATTAAAACAATATCTTTCGCAAAGACTTTGGCTGAAGTCGAAAGTAAGCCGTGATTCACCCTTCCGAAAGGGATTAGTGAAAGTTAAGGGAGATCTTTTTAGCAGGGGAGTTTTAAAATCGGCTCAGGAGAAGGAGTTCTCTTCTGGGAAGATATATGGCTAGGAGAGCAAACCTGCATCTCAATACCCACAAATATATGACATAGTTCATCGTAAATATGATAATGTTATGAGTTCGGTTCCGTTAAATATTGGTTTTCGGAGACAACTTATTGGTGATAAATGGGATCAATGGGTACATCTATGTCAACGATTAATGGAGATAAATTTAAATGAAGATCAAGACAAGTTTGTTTGGGGTCTAACATATCGTGATTTTCACCATCAAGTCTATGCATGCTGATACGTTAAATGGTCATACAAGATACCTACACAAATATCTTTGTAAATTAAAAATTCCTCTAAAGATTAAAATCTTCATGTGGTTCTTTAGTAAAAAGTTATTTGACTCGTGATAATCTAGTAAAGAGGAATTGGAATGGAAATACAAAATGTTGTTTCTGTGACGCTGAGAATCAGTTGAACATTTGTTTATTTCATGCCCTTTTGCTAGACTTGTTTGGCGATAAATTTTGCTGATATAATAGTCCTCCTCTACCCAATATCACAAATATGTTTAGGAATTGGCTTAATGGAACGGACAAAACAGATAAAGCTAGGATTCGCATTGGTGTTTCGGCTTTATGTTGGTCAATATGGAATTGCAGAAATGATATTGTTTTTAACAAAAAAGATTCTACTAATTTTCTGCAGGTTATTCACACTATGGTACATTGGATCCAGCTTTGGCGCTATTTGCTCCCGGAGGAGGGAGGACCAGCGGAAGTGCATGGTTTCTGGATGCAACCGCCTTCAAATAGTTGCCCAGGATATTTTCTACCAAGCTACTTCCCGGCCTATTAAGAGATTGGAAGATGCTTAGATTGTAGCTTTCTTATTTTTAAATGGTTGATATTTGTATCGACCCTCATTGATCCATGAATCGTAACTCTTGGCTATTCATATTTTTAATAAAAGGTTGTGTGCATCAACCGATGCAGAGGCCGGACTACACCCATTTCGAAAAAAAATCGTACTTAAATCATTTTCTAATTATGATGAAGACAAACTTGTTGAACTTGTTGATATGTATGCCATGACTTCTCCATATATGCGATTTTCTTGTTAGAAACCAACTTGAGATAGTCATTGATGATGTGAGATGTAGTTCGGGCTTTGTGAGTTGTCATGACCTTGGTAATCTTGTGAAGATGGTTCAGACAGACTGATAGACTCGTAATTTTTCCTTTGGTGCATCGCCTCATTGAGTTGATATCGATGTCACCAGCTGAGATCACTTGAGAGCGTTAAAAATGGATCTGAAACTGTATGTCCATCTTTGTTATAGTCCAATTTTTCTGTGCTCTTACAAGAGTTTTTAATAGTTTTCGCACTTACCCTTTGGTCCAGAGCTTGCTCTAATACTGGCTCCGCCTCTGGCCTTAGATGACTACATCATTGTCTGCCACTTGTGACTACATATTTTGCTTTTCTGATGTAAGAATAGGCCAAGACGATGGCTTGGGATGAGAAGCACGGCCTGTCCTTCACTTATGATGGTGTTTCTCTTCAGCTATGTTGGATGATTATGTTATAATGAAGGAAGAAAGAAGAAAATGCCCAGTACCTTGATCTTCTGTGAAAACATGCTCCCAAGTCATATGATTCATATTGAATTTGTTTAATTCTCCACATGGTGTTTTACCCACTCTCTTTAGGTATGGTTCCGTTGCCAGAATTACAGGCCTGTTATTTTAATGCTCAAATGTTTCTTGGTTCAGGTTCAGAGCACATGTCCATACTATAGTATTGCAAAAGATACACCGTGATCCTGCATTAAAGCTCTTATCGTATATTTACGAGCAAACTTTTATTTACAAATTATAGTCTCTCTACAGCAAAAGGGTGCTCATTTCAGTAATTAATTCAGAGTTACCTTTTACCATGGCAACTAGGATTACCTATACTGTTTCTAGAGATGCACGTTCTCTCTGTTAAACTCGTGGCATTTTCAATCTTCCCTCTCTGACAAGCTTTATATCATTTATTTTATTGTAAATAGTTTCACAATATGTGATTTTACAAAAGGGAAACACTAATATGGGCGTTCTTATTTTACTCCTTTTTCTAATTACTTAAGTGGCCCATAAATTATTTTACTCCTTTTTCGATTAGTGGATATAATCCACGGTAGTGCTATTTTGTACTGGGATATTGCATTTTCATGTCATTTTTCAGAACCCTAGGTAACCATAGATATTTATCACATTTCCAGTTTAGGTGTACACATATGAATAAGAGAATCAAACTTAGTTATTTTCTCTAGAGCATACAATATTACGCATGGTTTATAGAATTGAGGAAATTATCTACTATATAATACTAATGCATGTTTAGATTCTTTTTTTGTATGAATACCACGGAAAACAAGACGCTGCCGCGTTTGTCGGTCGTGGACACACGCAACGAGCGTTCGCAACGCGCACGACGGCAACGAGGTCATTGCCGCGCCGCAGTCTACCGCAACGCCTTTGCCGTGCGTCTCTGAGCTTTGCCGCAGTGCCCACGCTGGCCGCGGCAAAAACGCGTGCCGTGCGTCGACTACGCTGCCGTGTGACAAATCACTGTCGTATGCTACTTCGCTGCCGTGCGCCTGGTCTCTGCCGTGCGCCCTAGTCTCTGCCGTGCAACTTCTTTGCCGTGCGCCTCGCCTCTTCCCAGCACGGGTAAAGCCTCCTCCACCCACACCCTGGGCCTCCCAGAGCACAGGCTTGCGCCACGTGGCGCTTTGCCGTGTGTATGCACACGGCAAAGTGACCAAAGTCCTTTGCCGTGTGCATACACACGGCAAAGGCCCTGTTTTTTTCATTTTTTTGCTGCTTTTCATTAATCCCTGCATTTCAAAATTGCATTTCACATATATATAACATATACAACATATATATTCACCATAGCATCACCAAACACATCAACAACACCACAAATACATCGAGCACACATAGTTCATGCATAACAAGTGCAATGTCCATTATTACAATCCATAACAAGTGCGAACATCCATAACAAGTGCGAACAATGCATTACAACGACGACGAGTGCACGAAGACCATGCCATCAACCTTGTCCTCCTCCGCTTCCGCCGGCCTCATCGTCATTGCCTTGTGACATATAATCTATAAGCATGTTGATGGAATTGAACACTTGAACAAGTAGCGGGTTGGGCACAAGAGGACTCACCGCGGTTCATGCTCCGGATGATGTTCATGTTGTTGACGGTGACAGGTGTCCCCGGGGTCTGAGTGGGCGGTGGCGGCATCCACGGCATGGAGTAAGGTGGAGGAGCAGGAATACTCCCCGGTGGAGTAGACAGAACCGTCTGGCTCATCAGCCAGCTCATCTGTGCCTGCTGCTGCTGCATCATCTGCTGCTGCTGTTGCATCTGCTGCATCATCTGTATCTGCTGCTGCTGGTACTCCAGAATCTGCTGCTCCATCTGCGCCCTTTGCTCCTGGGCCGCCTGCTCCTTCGCTGCCATCTCCTCCTACGTTGTGTTGCCGCGATGTCATTAACATTTCAATGGAAAGCATGTAAAGGAAATGTAGAGGCCCGAGGAAGAACATACCCGTAACCGCTCGACAGCTAGATCCGAAGCCCGTGGCCGGGGCTCTACCTCAGGCTGGCCGCTCTTACGACCACGACGGATCTGGCGGAGAGAGGGAACCTTCGCTGGGTCGACGCACCCGTCACCAAACCATAGGCGGCCATGCTTCAAGCCTTCTCCCGCAAGCACCGCGACCTCAGGGTCAAAGTCCTCGGCCTCTGGGTTGGCGTCCTCGCCGTACTTCTGCTTGAACTTGGAGACATACGACGTGCACTGGGTCTCGGATTGCGGGTTAACCCACACGGACCCCGTCTCAGGATCAGGCGTCTTCCTTTGCTTCATCTTCTTTAGCACGGCAAAGACGTTAGGCTTCGCTCCTGTCCTGACTTCCTGCAAAAGAGAACATGTAATTGAGTGAAGTGGCACACCCTTGCGGAGTTAACAAATATATAACATGAATTCAAAGAATGAAGGAACCATTAATTTGCTCACCTCGTTCTGCAGGTGAAGAGAGAGGGGGATGCTGCCTTGGATATGCGATCCACCTCGCATCTCTGCCCGCTTCTTCTTGCCCTCCTCGTGCTTCTTGAGGTACTGGGGGCATGTCCACCACATGACCATCGCAAGAAAGCACCTCTCGTCGTTGCCGACGTACTGAGGAGGGTTCGAGCACTAAACCCCTCTAAAACCCTAAACCACGACACCGGAGCTGCAGAACCATGCATCATAAACCCTAACCCTAACCCTATACCCTAAACCTATACCTAACCATAAATACTTACCTTTAACCTAAACCCTAGCCCTACCCCTAAACCCTAGCCCTAACCCTACACCAAACCCTAACCAGATCAGGCACACCCTCGATCGTGTGATAATGGCTCTAGCTGCGGGTATATGTGCCAAAGGGTCCCAATCTTGGTTCTCCATGTTTATATGTCCTAAACAAACCTAAAAGAATGAAAAGTTACATTGGTGCACCATCGCCGAGAAATCTAGGGGTAGACCCGCAATAACTCCGCTGCTTTGGGGGAAGGAGGGGGGGAGCACCGAACCCCCACCAAATCTTGCATGTGAACCTATGATATGTTTCAAAGTGTGGTGCAAGGTCTAATGGTGCAAAAGTAGCTCCCCTAAACCCTAAACCCTAAACTCGGGGAGGCTTCGAGCACTAAAACCCCTCTAAAACCCTAAACCACGACACCGGAGCTGCAGAACCATGCATCATAAACCCTAACCCTAACCCTATACCCTAAACCTATACCTAACCATAAATACTTACCTTTAACCTAAACCCTAGCCCTACCCCCTAAACCCTAGCCCTAACCCTACACCAAACCCTAACCAGTAGATCAGGCACACCCTCGATCGTGTGATAATGGCTCTAGCTGGTTATATGTGCCAAAGGGTCCCAATCTTGGTTCTCCATGTGTATATGTCCCAAACAAACCTAAATCAAGTTACATTGATAAGGGGTGGCCCGATCTTCTCAGTAAGCAACGGTGGTGATGATGATCACGGGATGATAGCAGCGGAGAAACACGACGATGTAGTGGATGATAACTTGTATGACGCAACGAGATCTCTCGATTGGTCCCGTCGCCAATGCAACAACTCTCAACCCTGCAAGATATTCCGTCCACACACTTGCGCACGTAGGGCCGACTAAGCGGTAAGTTGCAACCTAATTCCCAATGGAGCAATAGATCACACAAGACTTAAAATGATCTACACACATTCAAGCAATGGTGTAGTGGAATTCAATAGTTTTGCATAGCAAACAACTAAGAACTAGGGTTTATCTTAAACGTGGTCTAAAGCAGCTAGGGGGTCGTCCAAGGCACTTATATAGGCGTCCGGGACGAGTTCTTCGTCGAAAGATACAAGTAAAACCGACCCAATAGACTGTCGAGACACGACCGTCGGTCTAGGATCCGGTCGACTGGTTGTGGACCGGTCCGGGTCTGTGGTCAGCCAACTGCACCGGGAACCTTCAAAGTTTCCGGTTTCTGCCCGGATGATTCTCCTCCCAAAGCCGGCGGCCATCGACCGCCAGGAACCGGGCTGCCCGGCATGGCCTCCCACTGGTCCGGACCGGCCTCGGACTTCTTCTTCTCCTCTCGCGCATTCCTCCCGCTCCTCCCTCGCGTCCATGAGATATCTTCATGTCCAGCTCCATGTCCAGCTTCACGTCCATCTTCACGTCCAACTGCTTCCTTTCGATGCTTGTCTCCTCTTCATACCTGATGATACATAAGTAATAGGACTTAGGTAGTATAAAGTTCTCATCAATCAAGGTATCGTTTAGGAACAAGTTCACCTGTTGTTTAAGTAGCTTCGCACGAGCTCGTGTCATTGGTCCAATCCTGACTTCATTGGACTTGAGCTTCACAGCAGGTTCATCTTCAGTTGGTAATGACGGAGGTAGTAGTGAGGTAGGGATGTCCTCATCATCTCCCCCCCCTTCACAACGCTCCAAGGTCTTCTCCGTCATATGGTGTCAAATCAGCAACATTGAAAGAATTACTGACACCAAACTCATCCTCTGGAAGATCTATCGAGTATGCATTATCATTGATCTTGGCAAGCACTTTGTAAGGACCAGCACCACGAGGCTTCAACTTAGACTTCCTCAGCTTCGGGAACCTATCCTTGCGAAAATGTACCCAGACCAAATCACCAGGCTTGAACAACATCTCCTTGCGCTTCTTATTCATCCTTGCAGCATTGCTCTTGCCTTTCTTCTCAATCAACTCTTTAGTCTTCACATGAATCTTCTTCACAAATCTGCCCTCTTTGATGCCTCCATATTAACTCTCTCATGTATGGGGAACCCCAAGAGGAAGGTATGATGCGCACATGGCAAGTTTCCCTCAGCAAGAAACCAAGGTTTAATCGGACCAGTAGGAGCCAAGAAGCACGTAGAAGTTGATGGCGAAATGTGATGCGGCGCAACACCAGGGATTCCGGCGCTAACGTGAAACCTGCACAACACAACCAAAGTACTTTGCCCCAACGAAACAAAGGAGGTTGTCAATCTCACCGGCTTGTAACAAAGGATTAACCGTATTGTGTGGAAGATGATTGTTTGCGAAGAAACAGTAAAGAAAGTATTGCAGTAGATTGTATGCGATGTAAAGAATAGGACCGGGGTCCACAGTTCACTAGAGGTGTCTCTCCCATAAGATAAAGGATGTTGGGTGAACAAATTAACGGGCAATTGACAAATAGAAAAGGCATAACAATGCATATACATGATATGATAAATATAGTGAGATTTAATCAGGGCATTACGACAAAGTACATAGACCGCCATCCAGCATGCATCTATGCCTAAAAAGTCCACCTTCAGGTTATCACCGAACCCCTTCCAGTATTAAGTTGCAAGCAACAGACAATTGCATTAAGTATGGTGCGTAATGTAATCAACAACTACATCCTTAGACATAGCATCAATGTTTTATCCCTAGTGGCAACAACACATCCACAACCTTAGAACTTTCTGTCACTGTCCCAGATTTAATGGAGGCATGAACCCACTATCGAGCATAAATACTCCCTCTTGGAGTTAAGAGGCAACTTGGCCAGAGCCTCTACTAATAACGGAGAGCATGCAAGATCATAAACAACACATAGGTAATAGATTGATAATCACCATAACATAGTATTCTCTATCCATCGGATCCCGACAAACACAACATATAGTATTACAGATAGATGATCTTGATCATGTTAGGCAGCTCACAAGATCCAACAATGAAGCACATGAGGAGAAGACGACCATCTAGCTATGGACCCATAGTCCAGGGGTGAACTACTCACTCATCACTCCGGAGGCGATCATGGCGATGAAGAGTCCTCCGGGGAGATGATTCCCCTCTGGGCAGGGTGCCGGAGGCGATCTCCGAATCCCCCGAGATGGGATTCGCAGCGGCGGCGTCTCTGGAAGGTTTTCCGTATCGTGGCTCTCGGTACAGAGGGTTTCGCGACGAAGACTTTAAGTAGGCGGAAGGGCACCGCGGGGGGCCACACGAGGGCCCCACACACCAGGGGCCGCGCGAGCCGGGCCGCGCGCGCCGCTCGTTGTGGCGGTGTCGTGGCCCCACTTCCTTTCCCCCTGCCTTCCAGCTTCGTGCAAAAATAGGACCCTGGCGTTGATTTCACCAATTCCGAGAATATTTCCTTACTAGGATTTTTGAAACCAAAAACAGCAGAAACAGGAAGAACGGCACTTCGGCATCTTGTTAATAGGTTAGTGCCGAAAATGCGTAAATACGATATAATGTGCATAAAACATGTAGATATCATCAATAATGTAGCATGGAACATAAGAAATTATCGATACGTCGGAGACGTATCAGCATCCCCAAGCTTAGTTCCGAGCAGGTAAACGATAACAAGGATAATTTCTGGAGTGACATGCCATCATAACCTTGATCATACTATTGTAAACATATGTAATGAATGCAGCGATCAAAACAATGGTAATGACATGAGTAAACAAATGAATCATAAAGCAAAGACTTTTCATGAATAGTACTTCAAGACAAGCATCAATAAGTCTTGCATAAGAGTTAACTCATAAAGCCATAAATCAAAGTAAAGGTATTGAAGCAACACAGAAGATTAAGTTTCACGTTGCTTTCAACTTATAACATGTATATCTCATGGATAGTGTCAATATAAAGTAATATAACAAGTGCAATATGCAAGTATGTAGGAATCAATGCATAGTTCACACAAGTGTTTGCTTCTTGAGGTGGAGAGAGTAGGTAAACTGACTCAACAATAAAAGTAAAAAAGGTCCTTCAAAGAGGAAAGCATCGATTGCTATATTTGTGCTAGAGCTTTTATTTTGAAAACATGAAACAATTTTGTCAACGGTAGTAATAAACATATGAGTTATGTAAATTATATCTTACAAGTTGCAAGCCTCATGCATAGTATACTAATAGTGCCCGCACCTTGTCCTAATCAGCTTGGACTACCGGATCATCGCATACACATGTTTCAACCAAGTGTCACAAAGGGGTACCTCCATGCCGCCTGTACAAAGGTCTAAGGAGAAAGCTCGCATTTTGGATTTCTCGCTTTTGATTATTCTCAACTTAGACATCCATACCGGGACAACATGGACAACAGATAATGGACTCCTCTTTAATGCATAAGCATGTGGCAACAATTAGTGTTCTCATATGAGATTGAGGATATATGTCCAAAACTGAAACTTCCACCATGATTCATGGCTTTAGTTAGCGGCCCAATGTTCTTCTCTAACAATATGCATGCTCCAACCATTAAGGTGGTAGATCTCTCTTACTTCAGACAAGACGGACATGCATAGCAACTCACATGATATTCAACAAAGAATAGTTGATGGCGTCCCCAGAAGCATGGTTATCGCACAACAAGCAACTTAATAAGAGATAAAGTGCATAAGTACATATTCAATACCACAATAGTTTTTAAGGCTATTTTGTCCCATGAGCTATATATTGCAAAGGTGAATGATGGAATTTTAAAGGTAGCACTCAAGCAATTTACTTTGAATGGCGGAGAAATACCATGTAGTAGGTAGGTATGGTGGACACAAATGGCATAGTGGTTGGCTCAAGGATTTGGATGCATGAGAAGTATCCCTCTCGATACAAGGTTTAGGCTAGCAAGGTTATTTGAAGCAAACTCAAGGATGAACCAGTGCAGCAAAACTCACATAAAAGACATATTGTAAACATTATAAGACTCTACACCGTCTTCCTTGTTGTTCAAAACTCAATACTATAAATTATCTAGACCTTAGAGAGACCAAATATGCAAACCAAATTTTAGCAAGCTCTATGTATTTCTTCATTAATGGGTGCAAAGTATATGATGCAGAGCTTAAACATGAGCACAACAATTGCCAAGTATCACATTATCCAAGACATTTTAGAATTACTACATGTAGCATTTCCCATTCCAACCATATAACAATTTAACGAAGAAGTTTCAACCTTCGCCTTGAACATTATGAGTAAAGCCTAAGGACATATTTGTCCATATGCAACAACGGAGCGTGTCTCTCCCATACAGTGAATGCTAGGATCCATTTTATTCAAACAAAACAAAAACAAAACAAACCGACACTCCAAGTAAAGAACATAAGATGTGACTGAATAAAAATATAGTTTCACTAGAAGTGACCTGATAATGTTGTCGATGAAGAAGGGGATGCCTTGGGCATCCCCAAGCTTAGATGCTTGAGTCTTCTTAAAATATGCAGGGATGAACCACCGGGAATCCCCAAGACTTTCACTCTTCTTGATCATAGTATATCATCCTCTTCTCTTGACCCTTGAAAACTTCCTTCACACAAACTTCAAGCAAACTCATTAGAGGGTTAGTGCACAATTAAAAATTCACATATTCAGAGGTGACACAATCATTCTTAACACTTCTGGACATTGCACAAAGCTACTGGACATTAATGGATCAAACGAATTCATCCAACATAGCAAATACGGCAATGCGAAAAAAGGCAGAATCTGTCAAAAACAGAACAGTCCGTAAAGACGAACCTGAAAGGGGCACTAGACTTGCTCAAATGGAAAACTCAAGACTAATGAAAGTTGCGTACATATCTTAGGATCACGCTCGTAATTGCAGATTTTTTTGAATTTTCTACATAGACTTATGCCAGAATTCGTGACAGAAAGCAATGCTGTTTCTGCGCAAGCATCCCAAATATAACATCAACTTTAGCATAGAAATTTTACTTGGCACAAAAACATGATAAGGAGAGGTTGCTACAGTAGTAAAAACTTCCAAGACGCAAATATAAAACAGTACTATAGTAAAAACATGGGTTGTCTCCCATAAGCGCTTTTTAACGCCTTTCAGCTAGGCGCAGAAAGTGCAAATCAAGTATTATCAAGAGATGAGGCATCAACATTACCTTGGGCCTTACCCTTACCTTTCTTGTTCTTTTTCTTACTCTTTGGTTTAGGGAATACATGTCTTCCCCCGGGTGTAGAGGTGAATTTTAGGGTGCCTTCTCCCATATCTATGACTGCTCCCAATAGTTTCAGCAGGGATCTTCCGAGTGTGATTTGTCCTGTTCCTGCACATTCAATAACAAGATAATCAATGGATATTGTTCTACCAAGAATGGTTGTATGCACACCCGCAGCTATTCCTTTAGGAATTATAACAGAGTTATCAATAAGAGTTATTCCTTCTCCCCCTTCAACGAATCCCCAAAGTTGCAAAGATTCATGAATACTCTTAGGCATTAAGCAAAATTCAGACATAATATCACAATTGGCATGAAGAGTTTGGTCACCGATAACAATTTTAATAGTAGGATCCCATAATGAAGGTTCAGAGTTCACTAAAACTTGATCAAGACGGTTACGAACATATCTATAATTTTCATTCAAGCAAGATGCCCTTGTCTCAAGAGTGTTTAATCTATTATAAATGCTAATAAGGGCTGAATCAAAGTTATTAGCTGAATCATGTGATGCAACCAACTTCTTTATGGCATTAAAAGCTTGATCCCCATTACAATGAAGGAAATCTCCTCCCACTAGAGCATCCAAGGCATATCTATAGCGAATCATAAGACCAAAATAAAAATTACTAAGGAGCAAACTTAGAGTCATTTGAGGTTCAGCTTTACGATAAGAAGTAAAAATCCTGGACCAAGCATCTTTAAAACTTTCCTCATCCCCTTGTTTAAAAGTAAAAACTAATTCCTCAGGTGAAGAAGTAACAAGTACAGAGCTAGACATGATAACAAAAGTAAACTAAATGCAAGTAACTAATTTTTTTTTTTTTTTGATATAGAGAGCAAGACAGTAAATAAAGTAAAACTAGCAACTAATTTTTTTTGTTTAGGTGCAGCAAACAAAGTAGTAAATAAAATAAAGCAAGACAAAAACAAAGTAAAGAGATTGGGAAGTGGAGACTTCCCTTGCAGCGTGTCTGATCTCCCCGGCAACGGCGCCAGAAATTTGCTTGATGCGCGTAGATGTACACGTCCGTTGGGAACCCCAAGAGGAAGGTATGATGCGCATAGTGGCAAGTTTCCCTCAGAAAGAAACCAAGGTTTAATCGACCAGTAGGAGTCAAGAAGCACGTTGAAGGTTGATGGTGGCGAAATGTGATGCGCAACACCAGGGATTCCGGCAACGTGGAACCCGCACAACACAACCAAAGTACTTTGCCCCAACGAAACAGTGAGGTTGTCAATCACCGCTTGCTGTAACAAAGGATTAACCGTATTGGAAGATGATTGTTTGCGAAGAAAACGAAAGAAAGTATTGCAGTGATTATGTATGTAAAGAATAGGACCGGGTCCACTCACTAGAGGTGTCTCTCCCATAAGATAAAAGCATGTTGGGTGAACAAATCGGGCAATTGACAAATAGAAAAGGGCATAACAATGCATATAAATGATATGATAAATATAGTGAGATTTAATTGGGCATTACGACAAAGTACATAGACCGCCATCCAGCATGCATCTATGCCTAAAAAGTCCACCTTCAGTTATCATCTGAACCCCTTCCAGTATTAAGTTGCAAACAACACACAGATGCATTGGTATGGGCGAATGTAATCAACAACTACATCCTTAGACATAGCATCAATGTTTTATCCTAGTATAACAAAGACATCCACAACCTTAGAACTTTCTCACATCCCAGATTTATGGAGGCATGAACCCACTATCAGCATAAATACTTCCTCTTGGAGTTAAGAGCAAAACTTGGCCAGAGCCTCTACTAATAACGAGAGCATGCAAGATCATAAATAACACATAGGTAATAGATTGATAATCACCATAACATAGTATTTTCTATCCATCGGATCCCGACAAACACAACATATAGTATTACAGATAGATGATCTTGATCAAGAGGCAGTCACAAGATCCAACAATGAAGCTATGAGGAGAAGACGATCATCTAGCTATCTGTTATGGACCCATAGTCCAGGGTGAACTACTCACTCATCACTCCGGAGGCGATCATGGCGATGAAGAGACCCTCCGGGACATGATTCCCCTCACAGCAGGTGCCGGAGGATGATCTCCTAATCCCGAGATGGGATTTCATGGGGCGCGTCCTGGAAGGTTTTCCGTATCGTGGCTTGATACGTCTCCAACGTATCGATAATTTCCTATGTTCCATGCTACTTTATTGATGATACCTACATGTTTTATGCACATTATATGTCATATTTATGCATTTTCTCGAACTAACCTATTAACAAGATGCCGAAGAGCCAGTTGCTGTTTTTCTGTTTTTGGTTTCAGAAATCCTAGTAAAGAAATATTTCTCGGAATTGACGAAACTTTCGCCAGGGTCCTATTTTTGCACGAAGCTTCCGAAGACCGAAGACCTAACGAAGTGGGGCCACGAGGAGGCCGAGGGAGGCCGGCGTGCCTGTGCCCTGGCCGCGCCGACCTACCCCTGGGCCCCTCGTGTGGCCCCGCGTTGACCCTCCGCCACTTAAAGCTTCCGTCGCGAACCCCCGTAGACGAGAGCCACGATACGGAAAACCTTACAGAGACGCGCCGCCGCGAATCCCATCTCGGGGATTCAGGAGATCGCCTCCGGCACCCTGCCGGAGAGGGGATTCATCTCCCGGAGGACTCTACACCGCCATGGTCGCCTCCGGAGTGATGAGTGAGTAGTTCACCCCTGGACCATGGGTCCATAGCAGTAGCTAGATGGCCGTCTTCTCCTTGTTGTGCTTCATTGTTGGATCTTGTGAGCTGCCTAACATGATCAAGATCATCTATATGTAATTCTATATGTTGTGTTTGTCGGGATCCGATGGATAGAGAGTACTATGATTATGGTGATTATCAATCTATTGTTCATGTGTTGTTTATGATCTTGCATGCTCTCCGTTATTAGTAGAGGCTCCGCCAAGTTTTGCTCTTAACTCCAAGAGGGAGTATTTATGCTCGATAGTGGGTTCATGCCTCCATTGAATCTGGGACAGTGACAGAAAGTTCTAAGGTTGTGGATGTGCTGTTGCCACTAGGGATAAAACATTGATGCTATGTCTAAGGATGTAGTTGTTGATTACATTACGCACCATACTTAATGCAATTGTCATTGCTTTGCAACTTAATACGGGAGGGGTTCGGATGATAACCCTATGGACTTTTTAGGCATAGATGCACTGGATGGCGGTCTATGTACTTTGTCGTAATGCCCAATTAAATCTCACTATATTTATCATGTCATGTATATGCATTGTTATGCCTTTCTCTATTTGTCAATTGCCCGACTGTAATTTGTTCACCCAACATGCTTTTATCTTATGGGAGAGACATCTCTAGTGAACTGTGGACCCCGGTCCTATTCTTTACATAGCATACAATCTACTGCAATACTGTTTTCTTTTCAAACATCTTCCACTCGATACGTTTATCCTTTGTTACAACAAGCCGGTGAGATTGACAACCTCACTGCTTTCGTTGGGACAAAGTACTTGTTGTGTTGTGCAGGTTCCGCGTTGGCGCTGAATCCCGGTGTTGCGCCGCATCACATTTCGCGACCATCAACCTTCAACGTGCTTCTGGCTCCCACCGGTTCGATTAAACCTTGGTTTCATACTGAGGGAAACTTGCTTCTATACGCATCATACCTTCCACTTGGGGTTCCCAACGGACGTGTGCATCTACGCGCACTTTCACCCGCCGTTGCCGGGAACTGAAGAAAAGCTACACCACATAGAATTGCCTCCCACGGCAACTAATTTCTGGCGCCGTTGCCGGGGAGATCAAGACACGCTGCAAGGGGAGTCTCCACTTCTCAATCTCTTTACTTTGTTTTTGTCTTGCTTCATTTTATTTACTACTTTGTTTGCTGCACTAAATCAAAATACAAAAAAAAATTAGTTGCTAGTTTTACTTTATTTACTGTCTTGCTCTCTATATCAAAAACACAAAAAAAATTAGTTACTTGCATTTAGTTTATTTTGTTATCATGTCTAGTCCTGTACTTGTTTTTATTTTTACTAGTTAGGCTTAATGGAAAACAACAAAAAAATTAGAGATCTTTATGAACTTTATCTTGAATTAGGACATGATGTGTTTGAAGAGAAAATTAAAAACCCATGGAACTTTGTTTGCAAAATAGTTGTAGCAATGTTATTAGCATGAACTCTTTGAACACCATTATTGCTAAAGCTATGGAAGAATTTAAGCTTGGGGAAGCTGGTTGTGATATTTTTAGTGCCCCAAGCATGGAGGAGAAAATTTACTTTGATGATACTTTACCTCCTATATATGATGCTTGCAATGATGAATATGATATTTTCAGTCCACCTACTATTGAGGAGAAAATTAATTATAATTACAATATGCCTCCTATATATGATGATTATGGTGATGAGAATAATAGTGATAGCTATTTTGTTGAATTTGCTCCCACTACAACTAATAAAATTGATTATGCTTATGTGGAGAGTAATAATTTTATGTATGTGGCTCATGACAAGAATGTTTTATGTGATAGTTATATTGTTGAGTTTGTTCATGATGCTACTGAAAATTATTATGAGAGAGGGAAACATGGTTATATGCATCTTAATAATATTAAGTTTCCCTCTTTATGTTGAGAATCTTGAAATTGCACTTGTGTTGCTTTTCTATGCTTGTCACTTTGTTCTTCATGAATTTATTTGTGTACAAGATTCCTTTTCATAGGAAGTGGGTTAGGTTTAAATGTGTTTTGAATTTTCTTCTTGATGCTCTCTTTTGCTTCAACTCTTATTTATTGCGAGAGTATCATTAAAATTACTGAGCCCATCTTAATGGCTATAAAGAAAAGCGCTTATGGGAGACAACCCATGTTTTTACTACAGCAATTTTTTGTTTTGTTGAGTCTTTGAAGTTGTTTACTACTGTAGCAACCTCTCCTTATCATGTTTTTGTGCCAAGTAAAGTTTCTATGTCAAAGTTGATGTTATATTTGGGATCGCTGCGCAGAAACAGCATTGCTGTCTGTCACGAATCTGGGCACAATTCTCTGTAGAAAATTCGAAAAAATCTGCCAATTTACGAGCGTGATCCTCAGATATGTACGCAACTTTCATTAGTTTTGAGTTTTTCCATTTGAGCAAGTCTGGTGCCATTTCTAAATTCGTCTTTACGGACTGTTCTGTTTTTGACAGATTCTGCCTTTTATTTCGCATTGCCTCTTTTGCTATGTTGGATTTATTTCTTTGATCTACTAATGTCCAGTAGCATTATGCAATGTCCAGAAGTGAAAATAATGATTGTGTCACCTCTGAATGAGTGAATTATTAATGATGCACTAACCCTCTAATGAGTTTGCTTGAAGTTTGGTGTGAAGGAAGTTTTCAAGGGTCAAGAGAGGAGTATGATATACTATGATCAAGAGGAGTGAAAGCTCTAAGCTTGGGGATGCCCCCGTGGTTCACCCCTGCATATTTTAAGAAGACTCAAGCGTCTAAGCTTGGGGATGCCCAAGGCATCCCCTTCATCGACAACATCATCAGGTTCCTCCCCTGAAACTATATTTTTATTCAATCACATCTTGTGTTCTTTACTTGGAGCGTCGGTTTGTTTTCATTTTTGTTTTTGTTTGAATAAGATGGATCCTAGCATTCACTTTGTGGGAGAGAGACACGCTCCGCTGTTGCATATGGACACATGTGTCCTTAGGCTTTACTCATAATGTTCAAGGCGAAGTTTCTTCTTCGTTAATTTGTTATATGGTTGGAATTGGAAAATGCTACATGTAGTAATTCTAAAAATGTCTTGGATAATGTGATACTTGGCAATTGTTGTGCTCATGTTAAGCTCTTGCATCATATGCTTTGCACCCATTAATGAACAAATACATAGAGCTTGCTAAAATTTGATTTGCATATTTGGTTTCTCTAAGGTCTAGATAATATCTAGTATTGAGTTTTGAACAACAAGGAAGACGGTGTAGAGTCTTATAATGTTTACAATATGTCTTTTATGTGAGTTTTGCTGCACTTGTTCATCCTTGAGTTTGCTTCAAATAACCTTGCTAGCCTAAACCTTGTATCGAGAGGGAATACTTCTCATGCATCCAAAATCCTTGAGCCAACTACTATGCCATTTGTGTCCACCATACCTACCTACTACATGGTATTTCTCCGCCATTCCAAAGTAAATTGCTTGAGTGCTACCTTTAAAATTCCATCATTCACCTTTACAATATATAGCTCATGGGACAAAATAGCCTTAAAAACTATCGTAGTATTGAATATGTACTTATGCACTTTATATTTTATTAAGTTGCTTGTTGTGCGATAACCATGCTTCTGGGGAACGCCATCAACTATTGTTGAATATCATGTGAGTTGCTATGCATGTCCGTCTTGTCTGAAGGTCTATCATTTTAGTGGTTGGAGCATGCAAAATTGTTAGAGAAGAACATTGGGCCGCTAACTAAAGCCATGAACCATGGTGGAAGTTTCAGTTTTGGACATATATCCTCAATCTCATATGAGAACAATAATCTTTGCTACATGCTTATGCATTTAAGAGGAGTCCATTATCTGTTGTCCATGTTGTCCCGGTATGGATGTCTAAGTTGAGAATAATCAAAGGCGAGAAATCGAAATGCGAGCATTCTCCTTAGACCTTTGTACAGGCATGGAGGTACCCCTTTGTGACACTTGGTTGAAACATGGCATGCGAAGACCCGGTAGTCCAAGTTAAGTAGGACGAGGTGCGGGCACTATTAGTATACTATGCGTGAGGCTTGCAACTTGTAAGATATAATTTTCATAACTCATATGCTTTATTACTACCGTTGACAAAATTGTTTCATGTTTTCAAAATAAAAGCTCTAGCACAAATACAGCAATCGATGCTTTCCTCTTTGAAGGACCTTTCTTTTACTTTTATTGTTGAGTCAGTTTACCTATCTCCTTCCACCTTAAGAAGCAAACACTTGTGTGAACTGTGCATTGATTCCTACATACTTGCATATTGCACTTATTATACTACTTTATGTTGACAATATCCATGAGATATACATGTTACAAGTTGAAAGCAACCGCTGAAACTTAATCTTCTTATGTGTTGCTTCAACACCTTTACTTTGATTTATTGCTTTATGAGTTAACTCTATGCAAGACTTATTGATGCTTGTCTTGAAGTACTATTCATGAAAAGTCTTTGCTTTATGATTCAGTTGTTTACTCATGTCATTACTTTTGTTTTGATCGCTGCATTCATTACATATGTTTACAAATAGTATGATCAAGATTATGATGGCATGTCACTTCAGAAATTATCTTTGTTATCGTTTTACCTGCTCGGGACGAGCAGAACTAAGCTTGGGGATGCTGATACGTCTCCAACGTATCGATAATTTCTTATGTTCCATGCTACTTTATTGATGATACCTACATGTTTTATGCACATTATATGTCATATTTATGCATTTTCGGAACTAACCTATTAACAAGATGCCGAAGAGCAGTTGCTGTCTTTGTTTTTGGTTTCAGAAATCCTAGTAAAGAAATATTCTCGGAATTGGACGAAACTTTCGCCCAGGGTCCTATTTTTGCACGAAGCTTCCTTAAGACCGAAGACCTAACGAAGTGGGGCCACGAGGAGGCCAGGAGGAGGCCGCGCGGCCAGTGCCCCGGCCGCGCCGACCTACCCCCGGCCCCTCGTGTGGCCCCCGCGTTGACCCTCCGCCTACTTAAAGCTTCCGTCGCGAAACCCCCAGTACCGAGAGCCACGATACGAAAAACCAGAGACGCGCCGCGCGAATCCCATCTCGGGGATTCTGAGACGCCCTCGCACCCCGGGAGAGGGGATTCATCTCCCTGAGGACTCTACACCGCCATGGTCGCCTCCGGAGTGATGAGTGAGTAGTCCACCCTGGACCATGGGTCCATAGCAGTAGCTAGATGGTCGTCTTCTCCTTGTTGTGCTTCATTGTTGGATCTTGTGAGCTGCCCAACATGATCAAGATCATCTATATGTAATTCTATATGTTGTGTTTGTCGGGATCCGATGGATAGAGAGTACTATGATTATGGTGATTATCAATCTATTGTTCATGTGTTGTTTATGATCTTGCATGCTCTCCGTTATTAGTAGAGGCTCTGGCCAAGTTTTTGCTCTTAACTCCAAGAGGGAGTATTTATGCTCGATAGTGGGTTCATGCCTCCATTGAATCTGGGACAGTGACAGAAAGTTCTAAGGTTGTGGATGTGCTGTTGCCACTAGGGATAAAACATTGATGCTATGTCTAAGGATGTAGTTGTTGATTACATTACGCACCATACTTAATGCAATTGTCTGTTGCTTTGCAACTTAATACCGGAGGGGGTTCGGATGATAACCTGAAGGTGGACTTTTTAGGCATAGATGCAGTTGGATGGCGGTCTATGTACTTTGTCGTAATGCCCAATTAAATCTCACTATATTTATCATGTCATGTATATGCATTGTTATGCCTTTCTCTATTTGTCAATTGCCCGACTGTAATTTGTTCACCCAACATGCTTTTATCTTATGGGAGAGACACCTCTAGTGAACTGTGGACCCCGGTCCTATTCTTTACATAGCATACAATCTACCGCAATACTGTTTTCTTTGCAAACATCTTCCACTCGATACGTTTAATCCTTTGTTACAGCAAGCCGGTGAGATTGACAACCTCACTGTCGTTGGGACAAAGTACTTGGGTTGTGTTGTGCAGGTTCCGCGTTGGCGCCGGAATCCCGGTGTTGCGCCGCATCACATTTCGCGACCATCAACCTTCAACGTGTTTCTCCTACTGGTTCGATTAAACCTTGGTTTCATACTGAGGGAAACTTGCTTCTATACGCATCATACCTTCCACTTGGGGTTCCCAACGGACGTGTGCATCTACGCGTATCATGGCTCTCGGTACAGAGGGTTTCGCGACGAAGACTTTAAGTAGGCGGAAGGGCAACGTGGGGGGCCACACGAGGGCCCCACACACCAGGGCCGCGCGCCAGGGCCCAGGCCGCGCCGCCTCTGTGCGGCGCCTCGTGGCCCCACTTCCTTTCCCTCGGTCTTCCGGAAGCTTCGTGCAAAAATAGGACCCTGGCGTTGATTTCGTCCAATTCCAAGAATATTTCCTTACTAGGATTTCTGAAACCAAAAACAGAAGAAGACAGCAACTGTCGCTTCGGCATCTTGTTAATAGGTTAGTGCCGGAAAATGCGTAAATACGACATATAATGTGCATAAAACATGTAGATATCATCAATAATGTAGCATGGAACATAAGAAATTATCGATACGTTGGAGACTTTGATGCCTCCATATTAACTCTCTCATGTATGGGCAAAGGCAACAAATCAAGTGGAGTAATGGGTTTGAAACCATACACCACCTCAAAAGGACACAGCTCCATGGTAGAGTGTACCGCCCTGTTGTAAGCAAACTCCACATGTGGCAAACACTCTTCCCACTCCTTCAGGTTCTTCTTTATCATGGATCTCAACAGTTGTGACAATGTTCTATTCACCACTTCAGTTTGACCATCAGTTTGGGGATGACAAGTAGTGCTAAACAGCAGCTTTGTCCCCAGCTTCCTCCAAAGCGTCTTCCAAAAGTAGCTCATAAACTTCACATCACGATCAGAAACAATAGTCTTTGGGACTCCATGTAGACGTACAATCTCCCTGAAAAACATGTTAGCAATATGCGACGCATCGTCGCTCTTGTGGCAGGCAATAAAGTGTGACATCTTAGAAAATCTATCCACTACCACAAATATAGAATCATGGCCTCTCTTAGTACGCGGCAAACCCAACACAAAATCCATACTAATATCCTCCCATGGTGTAGTAGGTGCCGGTAAAGGAGTATACAAACCGTGAGGCTTCAGCTTGGACTTGGACTTGTTGCAAGTAATGCATCTCCTCACATATCGATCCACGTCCCGCCTCATCTTTGGCCAATAAAAGTGGTCAGCTAGCATGAGTAGCGTCTTCTCACGCCCAAAGTGACCCATCAAACCTCCAGCATGTGATTCCTGCAATAAGAGCAAACGCACAGACGATTCTGGAACACATAGTTTGTTAGCCCTAAACAAGAACCCATCATGTATGTGATATTTTTCCCATGCTTTACCAAGAGCACATAAGCGATATGGTTCAGCAAAATCATGATCAGTAGCATACAAATCACATAGTATCTCTAAACCAGGAATTTTAACATCAAGTTGAGTTAATAGCATATTCTTCCTAGATAGAGCATCAGCAACAATATTATCTTTTCCCTTCTTATGCTTAATAATATATGGAAAAGACTCAATGAACTCAACCCACTTAGCTAGACGCTTATGCAAAGTAGATTGGGCTTTCAGGTATTTTAAAGCTTCATGATCAGAATGTATGATAAATTCTTTTGGCCACAAGTAATGTTGCCAAACCTCAAGAACTCGAATTAAAGCATACAATTCTTTATCATATATAGGATAGTTCAACTTAGCACCAGAAAGTTTCTCAGAAAAATATGCAATTGGGCGACCCTCTTGCATCAACACACCACCAATTCCAATACCACTAGCATCACATTCAATCTCAAATTGCTTATTGAAATCAGGAAGTGCAAGCAACGGTGCAGAAGTTAACAATCTCTTAAGTTCATCAAAAGCATGATCTTGGGCTGCGCCCCACTCAAAAACAACACCCTTTTTAGTCAAATCATTCAAAGGTGCAGCAATAGTACTAAAGTTGGGCACAAATCTGCGATAAAACCCAGCTAGACCATGGAAACTTCTTACTTGACTCACATTCATGGGAGTAGGCCAATTTTGAATAGCTTCAATTTTAGACACATCTACTTCTACTCCATGCTTAGAGACAACATAACCTAGAAATATGACCTTATCTTTGCAAAATGTGCACTTCTCAAGATTACCATAGAGTTGATTATCACGCAACACTTGCAAAACATGTCGAATATGTATAGTATGATCAGATTCATTGCGGCTGTAGATTAATATGTCATCAAAGTATACAACCACAAATTTGCCAATAAACTCACGCAAAACATGGTTCATTAATCTCATGAAAGTACTAGGTGCATTAGTTAACCCAAAAGGCATTACTAACCACTCATATAAACCAAATTTTGTTTTAAAGGCTGTTTTCCACTCATCCCCTTCTTTCATCCTAACTAGCTGGGTGGCCCGCGCAAATCGCGCGGCTAGAAGTGAAATAAATCTTCATGTGCAATTTATTTATATTGATACCATTTTTGAATTCTTTTATGAGAAATAAGAATTTAAAAATTAAGTAACGCTATTTATGACATCATATGTGGATTAATCTAAAATAAATAATATATGATATGTACACTAAAACCGTTATATTACAGTTCATGGTGAATTGTTTTACGTTCTGAATTATAACACATCTTCTACCGTGCATCGTGACCAACTCACCATGCCACCATGACTCAGCGGGTAAACATCTGACGGAACTCAATAGTCAGGAATAGCTTTTCTTTTAATTCATTATACTACTCCCCATTCGGCGCTTTAATATAGTCAAGCACGAACATGCTATGCAAAAGTCGAATTTATTACTCGTCTAGTTTTATTTGATATGTGGTCGGAACTTCCGAAAGACATTGACTCTATTTCCTTCCTATATACAGTTCGTTACATCTCTTATCATTTACCGTAGACTTTTTTATGATAAAACTCTCATATCTAATAAAATCTGAACCGTTAGTTAACTCAGGAAGTCTACAAATTCAGACTCACGCAACTGCGGTTAGCACTAACATAATTCTAATTTGTGTATGTAATTTTTATTTATTTTACTGATATCATATTTTTGACCAACTGAAGAGAAGAGGCCTATATATTTACGATATTCTTGTTTTAAAGCATCCCTGTATTGCTCCACTGTTTCCATCTAGGGCCTATATATTTACGATAGTCTTGTTTTAACGTATCTCTCTTCTGACAGTAAATTAATAATATCATTAAGCACCCTATATGAAGTGATTCATTTTCTAAAATTTACGCATCTCGAAAGGTAAAAACAAAAAACTCAAATTATTTCCAATGAGCACGTACACTTAATTAAATATTTTACGCAATTCATTATTCATCATACATGTTCTTAAGAGAGAGGTAAGCATTATAGAATGCTACTGTTCTGTCAAATCATGGACTTCTCAATCTTGTTTAATTTATTAAAAAATGTCTCAGTATTTCTCACTCTGAATCATTTACATGACAGCTCAATAAACATGCATAGTACTTTTTAAATATAAATCTTTGAACTGAACTATGTTTTGAGAAATATAAAATATTGCAAGAAGTAAAGCTACCTGAAATTCACCCGGGAGATTATAACACTATTGTCATGTATTCCAGAAACCGTTATCCAAAAGATTATGACACCTGTCAAAATAAAGAACGAAAAACAAAGTCTGTAATGTTTTACATTGACCAAAATTGATGCATGCATGATGGCTCTTAACTGAAGATTATGGTGTGTAGCTGAATATATTGTTGTGGGCTGATATAAACCGAAAGACAAAATCGAAAGACCTTATGGATGCTTTTGTACTTTGTAAGCCAAAAGCCATAAATAAGCCAAAGCAAACACCCCGTTAGTATATGGCGAGCAGAAACAACACAATTTTCAAGTTATGGAGATAATCCTGTGCAACATATAGAAAATGACGATTATTATAAAATTTAATATCATTGTCACTCAAGTAATTTTAGAGGTAGAAATTCAGAGAACTCAGAAAGATTGGCTATAGTAGCCATTCAGCCAATCTTCAAGTTAGGGATTATTACCTGTAGATTTGCAACATACCCAAAAAGATATTGATTATTATGAAATTTAATATCATTATCACTGGAGTGATTTTAAAAGGTAGAAAATAAGGGAAAACTTGTCAGAGGATAATTTCAGTATAAATATTGTATTTCTTGATTGCTGCAAATAAACTTATCTCAAGAGGCCACCTTCTTGATATCTTGAATGCATCTTATTTTTTCCTTGTACATAGTACGATCAGAAGTTCACCATCAGTCCAAAACATAGTTTGCGCTTCCCAAGATACTCATGTCCTATTTGATCATTGGGTGCTAATAAACTGAACAACAGATCCAGTAAAGAAAACCGTAGTGATTTGCTTGAAATAGAGAATATCAGGGGAACTGAAACTTCTAATAAATTACACAGAACCTATGGATGTCCTTCGGATAAGGCACATCTTCAAAATCCTCCAATCATGCATGCATAAGCATGCTACATGCAGCTGCTTGCATATCTGTGGGCGTGGATTGAGGATGGTCATGCTAACGCAAACGGCGTACACGTCCTGAAGACGGCAGCCGCGTCGACCGAACAGGCCGCTGTACCTGAAGCTGCATCCTAGGTGGCCATCGATAGATCATAGCAACTTTGATATTGATTGCTTCGTGAGACCTTACTTCATCTCGATCGTAGCGTCGCCAACGGCCCATCGCAGAAATTTGTTGACTGGTTGACTTGACTGCTGCCGCCGCAGCTGGCAGGAGAGGAGGGTGTTCGCACGAGTGTGTCGATTGGCTGAATTGACTCTTTGTGCCGCAGAGAGCGGCGGCGGATCAGACGACAGATTAGATTGGGAATTGTTTTCGTGTTGTCTCATATGGATAGACGTGGGGAAGAAAGGCATTGCTTTATATATACGTACACATCTAAATCGACACCGCGTTACCAAGCTAATCTTGGCCGTTATTCTTGATTTACTTAAGCCTAGCTAATCTAAACCGTTAATTGTTTGTTGTTTTAATAATATAATATAATAGATTTGATGATAACCACTACGCAAATCAATTTTAGAGAACACAGCAGCACCACTCAATTCATCTAGCATATCCTCTAAACGGGGAATAGGATGACGATATCGAATAGTAATGTTGTTTATAGCTCTACAATCTACGCACATACGCCAAGTACCATCTTTCTTAGGAACTAGAATAACAGGAACAACACAAGGACTAAGGCTTATGCGAATATAACCTTTGTCGAGTAGCGCTTGTACTTGCTTCTGTATCTCCTTCGTCTCTTCGGGATTAGTGCGATATGGCGCCCTATTGGGCAGCGAAGCTCCGGGAATCAAGTCAATTTGATGCTCAATACCTCGCAATGGTGGTAGTCCTGCGGGTACCTCTTCCGGAAACACGTCGCCGAATTCCTGCAAAACAGTAGAAACACCAAGAGGAAGAGGGGTCATGTCGTTAGAAACCAAAACCGTACCCCTGTACAAAAGCACAAGAGGCATGGCCGTAGGATCCTCACTAAATTCTCTCATGTCTTCTTTGGTGGCTAATGAAACTAAGGAATTCACTCTCTCACTTTTCGTTATATCACTCACGACATTACAATTCTCTCGCCTATCTAGAGGTGCATCCTCCAAATTCACTTCAATCTTCTGACGAGACTCATTGACAATTTGTTGTGGTGACATAGGCTGTAAGTTAATTTTCTTGCCCTTGTACTCCAAGTGATATGTATTGGCTCGGCCATTGTGTTGCACAGAACGATCATAGAGCCAAGGCCGACCCAATAGTAGGTGACAAACCGTCATAGGAACCACATCAAAGTCAATGCAATCCTTATACGGTCCAATCGCAAACTCAACACGCACCATGTGGTTTACCTTCATCTCACCATTGTCGCTCAACCACTGAATATAATATGGATGCGGGTGCGGTAGGTACTTCAACTTCAGCTTGGTACATAACTCCTTGCTTGCTAAATTGCGGCAACTCCCGCCATCAATAATGACCTTGCAAGCCTTGTCAGGACCAACTAAAGCTTTTGTTTGGAACAAATTGCAGCGCTGAGTAGATGCACTAGGCAACACATTAAGAGCACGCTGCGACACAACAATGGTGCGAGCATCAGAAGGATATGCATCTTCACCATCAGTGTCATAGTCATCATCGTCTGGAGCATTTGGATCAACATCATCTCCAGTCTCATACTCATTGTCCTCATTGATAAACATGACTTTGCGGTTAGGACAATCTCGCTTGAAATGACCCTTGCCACCACATGTATGGCAAAGCATATCGCGGTTGCGCGTTGTAGACATGCTAGAACCACTCGTACTTGCAGCAGATTCGGACTTCTTTGCATTAGATACATTGGAGACCGGTTTGCTAGGCGGAGTAGAGTAAGGAGCGGAGCGCGTCGAAGGCGCCGGCGCTGTAGAGGGCGCACGGGGTGTAAAACGCCCAGCTCCCGTAGCACGTCCCTTAACCTTTGCTTCTTCAGCCAACTGTGATTCAGCTTCTCTTGCATGATGTAACAATTGATTCATATTGGTGTAGGTGTAATGACGAACAATGCCTTTAACATCATACTTCAGTCCATTGAGAAAACGCTGCATTGTCATCTCTAGAGACTCACGGACACGACCACGCTGCATAAGCATCTCCATCTCCATGTAGTACTCATCAACAGTCTTCACACCTTGCCTCAATAATGTTAGCTTATCAAATATATTCCGCATGTAATTTGTAGGCACAAAACGAGAAGTCATTGCCTCTTTCATAGCACGCCATGTACGGATAGGTTGTGCACCATCTTCGTCGAGGTTACGAACCAAAGAATCCCACCAACGCAATGCATAACCATCAAATTCAGAAGATGCAAGCTTGATCTTCCTATCTTCAGAGTAGTGTGGATGTAAGCTCCATAATTTCTCAATCTTCAGCTCCCAAGTGAGATATTCTTCAACATCAGCTCCTCCTTCAAACTTGGGTATGGAAAACTTGGGCTTACCCAATCCATCTTCTTCATCTTGTCCACGACCATTACGGCCAAGTGGAACCCAACCACGAGGACGATGACCACGAGGCGCACCACGAGCATTGTGTGCGTCATCTTCAAGCTCAGGATCTTCATCTTGTTGTTGTTGTTGTTGTTGTTGTTGTTGTTGTTGTTGTTGTGCAGTCAAGTTCTCAATAGCGAGACGCATATCCGCAATATTGCGCTGTATATCCGTCATTTGATCAGACAATCCCGTGACGGTGACATTAGTAGCATCCAGCGTTTGTTTGATCTCGTCAACTGTACTCTTAAGCTCATCATCCTTAGTGCGGAATTCACGTCGCATCTCATTACGAAGAGCTTCATACTCCCTCCATGTGATGATATCTGCCGAATTCTTGTTTTCCTGGTTAACAATCTTATTATCACTAGCAGACATGATTAGTAGGTTAGTGCACTAAATCAAAAATATATGGTGGTACTCTCACAACTCACTCAAAACTGATAAGAAAAGGAAATCTTACCGTTCCAAAGTAAATTAGTGTTGCTTACCACTTGTAGTAACAACTAGTGCACGGATGTAGCGAAGCGAATATCAAGGGTATAAGAACAATCACACGACAAAGCAGGGTATATGTGGGGCTGTAGGTAGGCTACCTATTTGCACCAATAACAAGCTCTAGCGCTGACCGTAGACAACCAATGATACTCACACAAGGCGATATAATGGGGCAATGCAACTATATGGAGGAAAGGTTGCAATGCACTAGAGAGACGCTAGCAAAGCTCAACGAGACAGGCACAAGATTGCTCAACTACAGGTGCAGTAAAGAAAACTTAGGCCTTTCACTTGATTCAACTAGCACGACACTTTTCTTTTTGTATTTTCTTTTTGTAACACACGCAGCTATGTAGCTCTTTTTGCTTCTTTTCTATTTTTTTTTTTTTTGATTTTATGACTCAACTCCTTGATAACACGGCCAACTAGATATGCAAAGCACCAAAACCCTAATGAGCAGCCTGTCGAGCGGTAAAACTAGTCTCTTCTGGGGAAGTTCCTAGTCACGTATATCGAAAGGCTGTGTCTATGGTTGGGAACAAGCACACTGTACGCTATGTGGACTCGGAGTAACAAAAACTGACACTAGACGACAAAGTAACACAAGATGATAGAGTAAACTCAAACCCTAAAATACTAGATGAAAGATAAAGTTACGCAAAAACAACTACGAAAAGCAACTAAAACTCGAAATTAGTGCAAGCTATGGCTATGGCAAACCCTAACCCTAAATTTTTTGGCTTTTTCTGGATAGGAAAAACACTCACAACTCAACTATGGGGTGGATTGTGGATGGCTTACCGAGGAAAACTGGAAATCTGATACCAAGATGATAAGGGGTGGCCCGATCTTCTCAGTAAGCAACGGTGGTGATGATGATCACGGGATGATAGCAGCGGAGAAACACGACGATGTAGTGGATGATAACTTGTATGACGCAACGAGATCTCTCGATTGGTCCCTGTCGCAATGCAACAGCTCTCAACCCTGCAAGATATTCGCAACTCCACACACTTGCGCACGTAGCCGCCAACCACGAAGCGGTAAGTTGCAACCGTCTAATTCCCAATGGAACAGCAGATCACACAAGACTTAAACAGATCTACACAATATCCAAGCAATATGGTGTAGGAATTCAATAGTTTTGCAGAGCAAACAACTAAGAACTAGGGTTTATCTTAAACGTGGTCTAAAGCAGCTAGGGGTCGTCCAATGCACTTATATAGGCGTCCGGGACGAGTTCTGGTCGAAAGATACAAGTAAAAAACCCAGAATAGATCTCGAGACAGACTGGACCGGTCCGGTCCGGGATCCGGCCGGGGCTGTGGACCGGCCGGTCCGGTCTGTGGTCCGGTCAACCGGGCGGCAACCGGAAATCGCGAGTTTCCGGTTTCGCCGGTACGATGCAGCCTCCGGTTGGCGGCCGGTTGGCGGCCTCGACCGGGCCAGGGACCGGGCTGTCGTGGGGGCCGGTCTGACCGGGTTCTGGACCGGCCTGGACTTCTTCTTCTCCTCTCGCGCATTCCTCCCGCTCCTCCCTCGCGCGTCCATGAGATATCTTCATGTCCAGCTCCATGTCCAGCTTCACGTCCATCTTCACGTCCAGCTGCTCCTCTCCTCGTGCGATGCTTGTCTCCTCTTCATACCTGATGATACATAAGTAATAGGACTTAGGTAGTATAAAGTTCTCATCAATCAAGGTATCGTTTAGGAACAAGTTCACCTGTTGTTTAAGTAGCTTCGCACGAGCTCGTGTCATTGGTCCAATCCTGACTTCATTGGACTTGAGCTTCACAGCAGGTTCATCTTCATTGGTAATGACGGAGGTAGTAGTGAGGTAGGGATGTCCTCATCAGTGCACCCTCGCGCGGAGAAATCTAGGGGGTAGACCCGCCGGGGCACACGTTCCGCTGTTTTGGGGGAAGGAGGGGGAGAACGACCGCCGGAGCACCGAAACCCCACCAAATCTTGCATGTGGACCTATGATATGTGTCAAAGTGTGGTGCAAGGTCTAATGGTGCAAAAGTAGCTCCCCTAAAGCCTAAACCCTAAACTGGGGAGGCTTCGAGCACTAAAACCCCTCTAAAACCCTAAACCACGACACCGGAGCTGCAGAACCATGCATCATAAACCCTAACCCTAACCCTATACCCTAAACCTATACCTAACCATAAATACTTACCTTTAACCTAAACCCTAGCCCTACCCCTAAACCCTAGCCCTAACCCTACACCAAACCCTAACCAGTAGATCAGGCACACCCTCGATCGTGTGATAATGGCTCTAGCTGCGGGTATATGTGCCAAAGGGTCCCAATCTTGGTTCTCCATGTGTATATGTCCTAAACAAACCAAAAGAATGAAAAGTTACATTGGTGCACCCTCGCGCGGAGAAATCTAGGGGGTAGACCCGCCGGGGCACATGTTCCGCTGTTTTGGGGGAAGGAGGGGGAGAACGACCGCCGGAGCACCGGAACCCCACCAAATCTTGCATGTGGACCTATGATATGTGTCAAAGTGTGGTGCAAGGTCTAATGGTGCAAAAGTAGCTCCCCTAAACCCTAAACCCTAAACCTTCGAGCACTAAAACCCCTCTAAAACCCTAAACCACGACACCGGAGCTGCAGAACCATGCATCATAAACCCTAACCCTAACCCTATACCCTAAACCTATACCTAACCATAAATACTTACCTTTAACCTAAACCCTAGCCCTACCCCCTAAACCCTAGCCCTAACCCTACACCAAACCCTAACCAGTAGATCATGCACACCCTCGATCGTGTGATAATGGCTCTAGCTGCGGGTATATGTGCCAAAGGGTCCCAATCTTGGTTATCCATGTGTATATGTCCTAAAAAACCTAAAAGAATGAAAAGTTACATTGGCACCCTCGCGCGGAGAAATCTAGGGGTAGACCCGCCGGGGCACACGTTCCGCTGTTTTGAGAGAGGGAGAATGACCCCTTGTTGTCCACCAAATCTTGCATGGAGGTATTGAAACGCCGCAGCCGTTTATTCGGGGCGGTTCTCACCTTTCAATTACTCATGGGGCATGGGATGGAATCAAACTTGGAGGAGTTGTCCAAAACGTTGCCTGTCGATAATGACCATAACTTGATTGACCTTGAGCCTTACAAGCGATCGGCAGTCACTTGTGCGAATCGACTTCTGAAGCTGGTGGACGAAGCTCAAGCCAAGCCTGTTCCCGAATCCGCCCCTGGCTCGTCATCAGCGAATCCTTGAACTTTTTATTTGACTTATTGTAAATAAGACCAGTCGCGACTTCGTTGTAGCTTGATTTTACTTCGGCTCTGTTGCCAATTCGAACATGCTTTGAACATGCTTTTGAATGTATCACACATGCCCGGTGCTCCCGATGGGAGTTTTTACTTGTTACTTAATCTGAATTGAGGATTGCACTGCAGATTCCTTCATCTTCTTCTCGTGCTGAGCCTTTTCCAAACCCTTCGAGTAATGATGAATCAAGCCTCGTTCGCCGCTTGCGTGACCAGGTGTCTAGTTTAGACAAAGATATCACTTCTCTTCGTGCAATGGCGGCCTTGGTGAAGAAAAAAGGGGAGACGGCGATAGCTATTGAACAGTATGCTCTTGATGGTCTGCATATTGCTACCGAAAGTTTGGGCTGTAAGTATTAGCCCATGTTTCTGTTTTTCTGCAACAGTTTCAAATATTCCCTTAACTGGTTCTTATTCCTTTCCAGTTGTAGCTTCAGATGCGGCTGAAGAGAACAAAAAGATCCACGAAGAGGTTGAAGCAATGACTGACGTTGCGCACCCGAATCATGGCTTGTGGCTGCATCGTCCGAAGGCTGTCGTCATGGCGAAGTTCAAGTATCGGGTGGGGAAGGCGCATTATTACTTTGATAAGTTCCACGCTCATCTCACGATGGTTTGGAGCACCTTGTTTCCCCTAGATCAAGCACCTGAAACCTTATCTGCTTTGTTCACCCGATTCAAGTCCCCCGAAAGAATTCGGCAGTTGGTGCGGAAAGAACTCTTGGCGGGTGCGGAGCTTGCTCTTGCTTCAACATTGGCATGTCACCCGTCCCTGGACTTGGAGGCTGTAGCAAATACTGAGAAGAACTTGGGCCAATATTATGATGCCGCCAGAGGTCCTGCATACACCATCGTTTCCCGGATGGAGTCGTGTCTTGAAAAGGATCTGAAGGCCCATTGGGGCCAGGAGGCTTGACTATGAATGTAATAGCCTTAGTCCCTGTATAAATTTATTGCATACGTTGTATGCTATAATAATTGTTATTTTATTTGTCGAGGGCGGCTGAGTGATCAATTCAACCTGCTCTCCCGACGACTTCGTTGAATTATGCAATGTTATTGCGAAGCCTTTGTGTAAGTTTTGTAAGAGCGAGACCCGTCGACTTAGTCGAGGGAATTAGACGCTTGGCATCGTCACTCGGTGCACCGGTTTGAGCCTTATTTTGTGATAATGTAACCATCGACGGCAGCACTCGCGTATTTTTCCGAGGCTTGGATTGGTTGTTTTCTTTTTGTGTGCCACTAATCTTAGCTCTCGTTGAGAGTATTTAATTAATGACACTGCGTGTCTTATGGCCAGCGCTCCCGATGGGAGTAAAGCCGAAGGTAAGGGCCGTAGTCGATCTGTTCGAGTGATGTGGCCTGAATTGAAGAAAAGGATGCAAAGAACCTGATTAAAACTTTTATTCATAAAGAAAAATCAACCTTAAAGGCAATAAGAACAATTGCACCCTATGTATAGAACCGTCGCAGGTGTGCGATATTCCATGGGTTTTCGACATCTTTTCCCGAAGTTGGATTTTTGAGCCTGTACGCTCCTCCTGGTATCACTTCGGTGACGACGTATGGTCCTTCCCATGGAGACTCGAGTTTCGAGGGTCTTTTTTGCTTTAACCTTAGTACCATATCTCCAACGCTGAAGCATCGATTGCGTATTCGTCGACTGTGGTAGTTTCTCAGCGCCTGCTGATATACCGTGGTCCTGGCTAAAGCAACGTCTCGAGCTTCATCTAGTAGGTCAACGGCATCTTGTAATGCGGTATTGGAAGAGGGTTCTGTATATGCCGTCACTCGAGGTGCTTCAAATCGAACATCGGCTGGTAGGACTGCTTCGGCTCCATGTACCAGAAAAAATGGGGTGTACTGCGTTGACCTGTTAGGCGTGGTACGCAAACTCCATAGTACTGAAGGTAATTCTTCGACCCAAGCTCCCTCTGCGCCTGTAAGGCGTTTCTTGAGGCCGTCTCCTATTAAACCGTTGATCCTTTCCACCTGCCCGTTTGTTTGCGGGTGAGCCACTGATGCAAACTTCAGCTTTATACCCCTGTCATCGCAGAATTCTCGGAATTCTTTGGAGTCGAAATTGGTTCCATTATCTGTGACGATACTGTGGGGTACGCCGAACCGACATGTTATCTCCTTGAAGAACTGGACTGCTGTTTTTGCCTTCTGGTTCCGTACTGGTACTGCCTCAATCCACTTTGTGAATTTATCGACTGCGACTAATAGGTACGTGTGTCCTCCAGGCGATGATCTCGGCAGTGGCCCAACTTGATCGAGTCCCCATTGAGCGAACGGCCATGCCAGTGTTATCGTCATTAGGTCTGTTGCAGGGGCGTGCGGTTTTGGAGAGAATCGTTGACAAGGGTCACATTTCATGACCAAATCTCGAGCATCCGACGCTGCCGTTGGCCAGTAGAATCCTGCCCTGAAGGCTTTTGCTACGAGAGCCCTACTTCCCGCATGGTGCCCGCAAGTTCCCTCGTGTATCTCGCGCAGCAGTGCTTTTCCGTCGTCGATGGCAATGCACCTTTGGAAAATACCAGAAATGCTGCGTTTGTAGAGTTCACCGTTTACTATGGCGAAAGCTTTTGATCGCCTGACGATTCGTTTTGCTTCTACCGGATCCGCCGGTAGTTCCTGCCTTGTCAAGTACGCCAGGAACGGTTTAGTCCATAATGGCTCGAGGAAGAGAACTTGCTTGGCTGGGAGAGCTAGAGCGTTATCAATAACTTGCTGTGGGCTTGCTTCCGTTTCTTCAGTCGATGGTTTTGAGGGTGTCGGCGCTTTCTCTTTTATTGATCGCTGAGTGATTACCTCGTAAAAAACTCCGTCTGGGATGGGAGAACACATGGAGCCGATGTTGGCTAAGGTGTCAGCTTCCTCGTTGCTGGCTCTGCCGATATGTTTGAGCTCACACCCCTCGAACTTGGCTTCCATGTTCTGATACAGCTGTCGATAGGCGATCATGTTGTCGCTAACTGCGTCGCACAGGTTCATCGACTGTTGTACTACCAAGTTTGAGTCCCCATAGATTTCTAGGCGAGTCGCCCCACATGCCTTTGCCATCTTCATTCCATGCAGCAGTGCTTCGTATTCTGCTTCATTGTTTGTCGGCAGAGGGAAGTTCATACGTAATATGTACTTCATCTTATCTCCTTGCGGTGATATCAGCACTACTCCTGCCGCAGCGCCTGTGCTTCGCTTTGATCCGTCGAAATACATTATCCATGATCCTGACATGTCGGGTGCCACCGGTGTCTGGGATTGAATCCAATCTGCCACGAAGTCTGGGAGGATTTGGGATTTTATGGCCGTTCGGTTGACATAAGTTATGTCGTGAGGCGCTATCTCGATGGCCCATTGGGACACTCGACCAGTGGCCTCTGGATTGGTCATTATATTTTTCAACGGCGCCTCGCTCACAACGATAATCGGATGCTCGGTGAAGTAGTGCCGTAGCTTGCGGGCTGATCTCCATACTGCATACGCCAGTTTCTGATGATGGGGGTACCTTTGTCTTGCAGGCGTAAGTACTTCACTAAGGTAGTAGACGGGCCTCTGTACGCCGTGGACTCTCCCTGCTTCTTCTCGTTCAACGACCAAGACGCTGCTGAAGACTTGGGCTGTCGCAGCTATGTACATGAGCAGCGTTTCCTTCTCACGGGGGGTTACAAGGACTGGAGACGTCGATAGGATCTTTTTTAGATTGTCGAAGGATTCCTGTGCCTCCTTTGTCCACTCGAATTTTTCCGATTTTTTCATCAGATTGTAGAAAGGCAAAGCTTTTTCTCCCAGCTTGGCAATGAACCTGCTGAGTGCTGCCAAGCGTCCTGCCAACTGCTGCACTTGGTGCAGATTCTTTGGCGGCTCCATATCGAGAATAGCTTTGATTTTCAAGGGGTTGGCTTCGATCCCTCTGGCCGAGATGAAGTATCCTAGTACTTGCCCCCCTGGGACCCCGAAGAAGCACTTTTTGGGGTTTAGCTTGATCTTATACCTGTCTAGGTTGTCAAAGGTTTCTCGCAGATCGTCGACGAGGGTGGCAGTGTGCTTTGTTTTTACCACAATATCGTCGATGTAGACCTCGATATTTCGCCCGATTTGTTCTCCAAGACAAGCTTGCATGCAACGTTGATAAGTTGCTCCCGCATTTTTCAACCCGAAGGTCATGACGTTGTAGCAGAAAACGCCGTGTGGGGTGATGAACGCGGTCAGCTCCTGGTCTTCCTTCTTCAATTTGATCTGGTTATACCCAGAGTAAGCATCGAGGAAGGAGAGGCGATCACATCCGGCTGTGGAATCAACTATCTGGTCGATTCTAGGCAGCGGGAAATGGTCTTTCGGACAGTGTTTATTGAGGCCGGTGTAGTCGATACACATACGCAGAGCGGTGGTGTCCTTCTTGGGTACCATTACAGGGTTAGCCACCCACTCTGCTTCCTTAAGCTCTCGGATGAATCCTGCTTTGCGAAGTCGATTGATTTCTTCACCAATTGCTTTCCTCTTGGGTTCTGAGAATCGACGCATCGACTGTTGTACCGGTTTGGCTGTCGGATCGACATTAAGGGCGTGCTCAGCGAGTTCCCTGGGGATACCTGGCATGTCGGATGGTTCCCATGCAAATATCTCCCAGCGCTCACGGAGGAACTCGATGAGCGCGCCTTCCTATGGCGTGAGGTCAGCCGAAAGACTGTTGGAGATATGCCCAAGAGGCAATAATAAAATGGTTATTATAATATATCTTTGTGTTTATGATAATGTTTGCATACCATGCTATAATTGTATTAACCGAAACATTGATACATGTGTGTTATGTAAACAACAAGGAGTCCCTAGTAAGCCTCTTGTATAACTAGCTTGTTGATTAATGGATGATCATGGTTTCGTGATCATGAACATTGGATGTTATTAATAACAAGGTTATGTCATTAGGTGAATGATATAATGGACACACACCCAAATGAGCGTAGCATAAGATCAAGTCATTAAGTTCAATTTGCTATAAGCTTTCGATACATAGTTGCCTTAGTCCTTCGACCATGAGATCATGTAAATCACTTACACCGGAAGGGTACTTTGATTACATCAAACGTCATTGCGTAAATGGGTGACAATAAAGGTGGGATTAAGTATTTGGAAAGTGTGAGTTGAGGCATATGGATCAATAGTGGGATTTGTCCATCCCGATGACGGATAGATATACTCTGGGCCCCTCTGGATGTCATCTCGATTAGCTTGCAAGCATATGAATGGTTCATAAGAGATCACATACCACGGTACGAGTAAAGAGTACTTGTCGGTAACGAGGTTGAACAAGGTATGGAGATACCGATGATCGAACCTCGGACAAGTAAAATATCGCGTGACAAAGGGAATCGCATCGTATGTAAATGGTTCAATCGATCACTAAGTCATCGTTGAATATGTGGGAGCCATTATGGATCTCCAGATCCCGCTATTGGTTATTGCTCGAGAGGAGTCTCGACCATGTCGCATAGTCGCGAACCGTAGGGTGACGCGCTTAAGGTTCGATGTCGCATAAGTAGATATGGAATATGGTATGGAGACGAAGTTTGTTCGGAGTCTCGGATGGGATCCAGGACATCACGAGGAGGTCCGGAATGGTCCGGAGAATAAGATTCATATAAGGGAAGTTGATTTCTAGGTTTCGGAAAAGTTCGGAATTTTTCCGGTGAAAGACCGAAAGTTCTAGAAGGTTCCGGAGGGGTCCACCATGGGGCCCACGACCTAGGGGGCCCACATGGGCCGAGGGGGTGCTGCCCAGCCCTAATGGGCCAGGCACACCAAGCCTCAAAGGCCCAGGCCGGCCACCCCTTAGGGTTTCCCCAAAACCCTAAGGGGGGATCAATTTGGAAGGCTTAGGGGGGAAGGAAAGTTCCCCCCTCCCCTTTGGCCGGCCCTAGATGGGTTTGGACGTGGGGGGGCACCCCAAACCGACCCTCCCCACTATATAAAGAGGGGAGGGGTGGCCGGCCAAGTCCCCAACTTGAAAACCCTAGCCGCCACCTCTCCTCCCTCCTCTTTCTCTCTGCTGCGGCTTAGGCGAAGCCCTGCAGAGATTCTCCTCCACCACCACCACCACGCCGTCGTGCTGCTGGGATTCCGAGGGGATCTACCACACCTCCGCTGCCCGCTGGAACGGGAGAGGAAGGGCTTCATCGACACCGTACGCGCGACCGAGTACGGAAGTGCTGCCGGATTGCAGCACCGGGGACGATCGTCTACATCAACAACGAGATCTGATCTCGTAGGCTTTGGAAATCTTCAAGGGTTAGTCCAATATCAATCTCGTTGCTTCGATCTTGTAGATTAGATCTTGGGTGTTCCATAGATTAGATCTTGGTTTTATTCGTCTTGCGGTAGGAAAATTTTTGTTTTCTATGCAACGAACCCCATCAGTGGTATCAGAGCCATGTCTATGCATAGATCTGTTGCACGAGTAGAACACAATGGTTTTGTGGGCGTTGATGCTTTTGTTGCTTTAGTTTGTGTACTTTGCATCTTGCGGGATGGTGGGATGAAGCGGCCCGGGCTAACTTTACATGACCGCGTCTCATGAGACTTGCTCCACGCTTGACATGCAACTTGTATTGCATAAGTGGCTTTGCGGGTGTCTGTCTCTCCCACCATAGTGAAGATTCCAATTTGCACTTTCTATTGTCAACACTAGTATCACCGTTGTGGTTCATGTTCGTAGGTAGATTGGATCTTACTCGAAACCCTAAACCACGTAAAATATGCAAACCAAATTAGAGGCGTCTAACTTGTTTTTGCAGGGTTTGGTGATGTGATATGGTCATGATGTGATGATGATTATATTTGATGTATGAGATGTTCATTGTTGTATTATGGCAACCGGCAGGAGCCTAATGGTTGTCTTTAATTTTTGTTAAAGACCTGCGTGTCTATTCATCATGTAATAGCTTTATTTCAAGTAGTTGTCATAGTAGCTATAAGTGATGGACACCCATGAAGCGGCGCCATGGACCTTGGTGCAATGCTGGTGATGATGGAGATCATGATCATGTGCTTTGGAGATGGAGATCAAAAGCACAAGAAGAAAGGCCATATCATATCACATATTATGAATTGCATGTGATGTTAATCCTTTATGCATCTTATCTTGCTTAGATCGCGACGGTAGCATTATAAGATGATCCCTCTCACTAAATATCAAGATAATAAAGTGTTCATCCTTAGTATGCACTGTTGCTAAGACTTGTCGTTTCGAAGCATCTCGTGATGATCGGGTGTGATAGACTCTACATGTGCATACAACGGGTGCAAGCCAGATTTGCACACGCGGATACTAAGGTTGCCTTGACGAGCCTAGCATGTACCATGGTCTCGGAACACGGGATACCGAAAGGTAGAGCATGAGTCATATGAATGATATGATGAACACTTTGAGTGTTCGCCTTTGAAGCTACATCTTTTCTCGTGATGATCGGACTTGGTGTAGTGGATTTGGTTCGTGTAATCACTAAGACAATGCGAGGGATGTTGTTTTGAGTGGGAGTTCACCTAGTTAATTGAAGAATTAAAAATGAACTCAAATTATCATGAACATAGTCTGAATAGTATTTTGAATTAAATTTGTAGAATTGGCATCCGTTTTCTACCATGCGCTAGTCTTGCAATTGAGATAGAAATACTGTTAAGTCTGACAAGTAACTTTACGGACTGGTACCGTATTGTTAAAAAATCAAGATATGATTAAGTCCTAATGCAAACTTTTAGTAAACCTCACATTGATGATTCAAAGAGCAATGGTTTCAATTAGTACCTTAAATCATCTTGTCTCCGTGAAACTTGAAGTTCAAATCTGTTTGAAAAGTAAGGAGCTGAAATTTTTGTTTTCAGAAATAAGCAAGGTATGAGATATATATGATATCTAAGACCTTATTGCAAGATGATAGAATATAATCTAGTGAGACTACATAAACTCATAAGTTTTATGGGAATGTACGAAGGTTGAAGGCGCCAGGCGTCCCAATCCTCCAACTAGTTGGGCACTAACGATATTCGCATATCCATGAGGTGATCGTCCTTAGAATGCACCGTTGCTAAGACTCGTCGCTTCACATCTCGTGATGATCGGGTGTTATAGATTCTACGTGTGCATACAACGGGTGCAAGACAGATTTGCACATGCGAATACTAAGGTTAAAACTTTACGAGCCTAGCATGTACAGACATGGTCTCGGAAAGTCGTCATGATTTGATGGATAAAATTATGAGTGAAATTGTTCATTACATTAAAGGTTACTAATAGTGAAATCTAGAACGCTTGTCATGTGATGATCAACTTCAAGGTAAGAACCTCAAGGTTATTGGTATTTGACCAATGGACCTAGAAGTTATTGAAGGTGAAGTGTTTTTCTGAGAATGAGGAAAGCTAAAAGAGAAACTACAAAAGATATTTTGGCAGAAAGAAAGAAAATACTAGAAAGTCTAGCTCAGGTGTATATAGATGATATACATGTTATGAATGTATTCCTTGTTTGGTCACACAATGAAATTCTTGGGTATTAGTACCATATTGGTTGGTATGAGGTGTCATACAAAACAACGCAATACAAGAATACAATGGCCTAAGTGACTGAAAAGGAATGTGACAGGAATGCACGTCTGGAACAAAAATAAAGTGTTATTATGTTCGTCGTTGGCATTCTGTCTAGCCATTCAGATTTATAATAAAGAACTTTATAACTGTTGTATTGTTCTGGTTAAATGAAAACAACGAGTTGTTCAAATTGTAACAGGATTCCATGTACGATGGATAAGTTATTATAAATCTTTATGGTGAAGCACACATACATAACACTGACGCTAAAATGCCATAAGGCAAATGATATGAATTCCACTTATTAGTGGAACCGCCATTTAGGTCATGTTAGAAAGGAACGCATGAAGGAACTCCATGCAAATGGACTTTTGGAGTCATTTGATTTCTGAATCATTTGGCGCTTGCAAATCTCTTCTAAAGAGAATGACTTAAATCCCGTTCATAGGCCAAGAGTTGAACGGGCAATTAACTTAGTGGAAACATACATGGTGATGTATATGGTTCACTGGGCATAGTTGTGTGCGGGAGATTCTTCTACTTCATGAAAACTTCTAACAATGAATTGAGTATATATGTGGATATATTCGATAAGGAAGAAGTTTGAAACATTTGAAAGGATTCAAATAAATTTCAGCATGAAGTGGAAATCATCGTAATAGAAAAGTCAAATATCTATGATTTGATCATGGTGAAAATATTTGAATTACGAGTTTTAGCGAACATCTAAGAGAGTTATGAAATTGTTCTACTACTCACGTTTCTTGGAGTATCATAGTGATGATGGAGTATCCAAGAGACGTATCCAAAACTTGTTGGATTAATGATGAGATAAAATAAAATGACGCCATTATATTTTTGTGGATTATGCTTTAGAGACTACCGCTTTTACACTGAATAGAGCATCATCATGATCCATTGAAATGACACCATATGAGTTATGGCATGGGTATAAACCCTAATAGTCCTTTCTTAAATTTTGGTATGCGTAGCATAAGTGAATGAGTTTACAACCAAAATCGGATGAATGTCTTTGTTGGTTATCCCAGAGAATTGATTGGGAATTCTTTCCACTATTAAGTAAAAGACAAAAGTGTTTGTTGATGTTACTTGCTTATTTCCAAGAAATTGTTTTCTAGCGAAGTATTTGAGTGGGAGGACAATGGAACTTGATAAGGTTCATGAACCTGAGTGATGATCAGAGTAGCACAACATCGGAAATGGTTCCGGAAGCAGCTACGAAGATCATGGCTCCCATGTCTATAAAGTGTTATAGTCATGGAGATCAAAGTACCTATTGAACCTTGTAGATGTGGTTTACTTTGTGATCAAATGAATGATTTGTGAACAAAGGATTGATTTTGAACAATGATAAACCAACTACATACAAAGAAGTTATGATGGGCCCTGACTCCGTTAAAATGGCTATGCGCCATGAAATCCAAGATAGGTGAACACTTTTTGAAAGTAAATGGATCTATAAAATTGATGGACTTGGATACAATATCCTTAAAGAAGCTTGACTTATCGAAAAGTTGTTTACGACAAAGTTCAAAGAGTTGACTACGATAAGATTAGATCTTCCGTGGCAATGCTTATAGTCTATGTGGATTATTCTAGTAATCGCTACATATTTCTTTTATGAGATATGATAGTAGGATGGCAGAAATACATTCCTTACCAGAAGTATGTATGAAGGATGTATACCAGATACAACCAAGAGTTTTTGGTCCGTGGAATACTAGATAGGTATACAAACTTCAATTGGATGAAGTAAGTATCGCGGAGTTGGAATCTTCACCGGATGAAATAATGAAAGAGTTTTGATTTCATCAGAAATGATGAAGATGCTTGCATTTGCAAGAAATTAAGTGGGAGCGCTGAGACATATTTATAATACTTTATGTAGATGACATATCGTTGATTAAAAATAATGTAATCATGTACTTGATGTGATTAAAAGGTTTCATTGAGAATTAATTTCAATGAAAGGATATGGACTGAAACATATTTAGTGTCAAGATCTATGAAGATAGATTGAAACACATAATAAGTTTAAGTCAAGGTACATAGAATGGATATTGAAGTGGTTCAATATAAAAGTGTTAAGAAAGTGTTCTTTTCCATGTGAAGGTTTAACAAGACTTCGGTGTATTTGACACTCGATGAGTAAAAGCACATGAGTGATTTTAGATCACAAATAATATGTACAAAGTCAGATGTCCTGTGCTCTAAATTGTTACGAGCATATACCAGAATGATTCATATAATGATCATTGGACAACAGTAAGAATATCCCTGAGTGCTTTAGAAGAACTAAGGATATATATATATATATAGTTTTATATGGGGTAATGACAAACAAATCGTTGTAAGGTGTTGCACCGATATTAGTTTGGTCACATATAAAAATAAAATTTCAATCTCAATTAGGCTAAGTGTTATTTAAAAGGTAGCACAATAAGCTAGAAGAAGTCTATGCTAGATTTAGATGAGTTCTAAATATTGTGACGGATTCTACAAACGAAGGCAGAGTATGTCATTGTTTTGACAATGACTGAGGATGTTAAGTCGAGGAGTTCTTTGAGAACTTGGTGTAGTTCCGATAGTGTCAGAACTTTGAAGCTATATTGTGTGTGACAATATTAGTGACTTATTTCAGACCGCGGAATTAAGGTTCCACCAGAGGACTAAGCATATACAATTAATGCCGACTCATTTGGAAAATGAGTGATGCGTTGAGACGCAAATGAATTGCAAAATACATACGTTTCTGAGCGTGTCAGATCCGTTGACTAAAACCTCTCCCGTGAGCAAAACATGATAAGCACCAGAAGGCCAAGGTGTTATATCTTTACATATGTAAACTAGATTATTGACTCTAGTGCAAGTGGGAGACTGTTGGAGATATGCCCAAGAGGCAATAATAAAATGGTTATTATATATATCTTTGTGTTTATGATAATGTTTGCATACCATGCTATAATTGTATTAACCTAAACATTGATACATGTGTGTTATGTAAACAACAAGGAGTCCCTAGTAAGCCTCTTGTATAACTAGCTTGTTGATTAATGGATGATCATGGTTTCGTGATCATGAACATTGGATGTTATTAATAACAAGGTTATGTCATTAGGTGAATGATATAATGGACACACACCCAAATGAGCGTAGCATAAGATCAAGTCATTAAGTTCAATTTGCTATAAGCTTTCGATACATAGTTGCCTAGTCCTTCGACCATGAGATCATGTAAATCACTTACACCGGAAGGGTACTTTGATTACATCAAACGTCATTGCGTAAATGGGTGACAATAAAGGTGGGATTAAGTATTTGGAAAGTGTGAGTTGAGGCATATGGATCAATAGTGGGATTTGTCCATCCCGATGACGGATAGATATACTCTGGGCCCTCTCGGTGGGATGTCATCTGATTAGCTTGCAAGCATATGAATGGTTCATAAGAGATCACATACCACGGTACGAGTAAAGAGTACTTGTCGGTAACGAGGTTGAACAAGGTATGGAGATACCGATGATCGAACCTCGGACAAGTAAAATATCGCGTGACAAAGGGAATCGGCATCGTATGTAAATGGTTCAATCGATCACTAAAGTCATATGTGTGGAGCCATTATGGATCTCCAGATCCCGCTATTGGTTATTGCTCGGAGAGGAGTCTCGACCATACCGCATAGTTCGAACCGTAGGGTGACGCGCTTAAGGTTCGATGTCGCATAAGTAGATATGGAATATGGTATGGAGACGAAGTTTGTTCGGAGTCTCGGATGGGATCCAGGACATCACGAGGAGGTCCGGAATGGTCCGGAGAATAAGATTCATATAAGGGAAGTTGATTTCTAGGTTTCGGAAAGTTCGGAATTTTTCCGGTGAAAGACCGGAAGGTTCTAGAAGGTTCCGGAGGGGTCCACCATGGGGCCCACGACCTAGGGGGGCCCACATGGGCCGAGGGGGTGCTGCCCAGCCCTAATGGGCCAGGCACACCAAGCCTCAAAGGCCCAGGCCGGCCACCCCTTAGGGTTTCCCCAAAACCCTAAGGGGGGATCAATTTGGAAGGCTTTGGGGGGAAGGAAAGTTCCCCCCTCCCCCTTTGGCCGGCCCTAGATGGGTTTGGACGTGGGGGGGCACCCCAAACCGACCCTCCCCACTATATAAAGAGGGGAGGGGTGGCCGGCCAAGTCCCCAACTTGAAAACCCTAGCCGCCACCTCTCCTCCCTCCTCTTTCTCTCTGCTGCGGCTTAGGCGAAGCCCTGCAGAGATTCTCCTCCACCACCACCACCACGCCGTCGTGCTGCTGGGATTCCGAGGGGATCTACCACACCTCCGCTGCCCGCTGGAACGGGGAGAGGAAGGGCTTCATCGACACCGTACGCGCGACCGAGTACGGAAGTGCTGCCGGATTGCAGCACCGGGGACGATCGTCTACATCAACAACGAGATCTGATCTCGTAGGCTTTGGAAATCTTCAAGGGTTAGTCCAATATCAATCTCGTTGCTTCGATCTTGTAGATTAGATCTTGGGTGTTCCATAGATTAGATCTTGGTTTTATTCGTCTTGCGGTAGGAAAATTTTTGTTTTCTATGCAACGAACCCCATCAGTGGTATCAGAGCCATGTCTATGCATAGATCTGTTGCACGAGTAGAACACAATGGTTTTGTGGGCGTTGATGCTTTTGTTGCTTTAGTTTGTGTACTTTGCATCTTGCGGGATGGTGGGATGAAGCGCCCGGGCTAACTTTACATGACCGCGTCTCATGAGACTTGCTCCACGCTTGACATGCAACTTGTATTGCATAAGTGGCTTTGCGGGTGTCTGTCTCTCCCACCATAGTGAAGATTCCAATTTGCACTTTCTATTGTCAACACTAGTATCACCGTTGTGGTTCATGTTCGTAGGTAGATTGGATCTTACTCGAAAACCCTAAACCACGTAAAATATGCAAACCAAATTAGAGGCGTCTAACTTGTTTTTGCAGGGTTTGGTGATGTGATATGGCCATGATGTGATGATGATTATATTTGATGTATGAGATGTTCATTGTTGTATTATGGCAACCGGCAGGAGCCTAATGGTTGTCTTTAATTTTTGTTAAAGACCTGCGTGTCTATTCATCATGTAATAGCTTTATTTCAAGTAGTTGTCATAGTAGCTATAAGTGATGGACAATGAAGCGGCGCCATGGACCTTGGTGCAATGCTGGTGATGATGGAGATCATGATCATGTGCTTTGGAGATGGAGATCAAAAGCACAAGAAGAAAGGCCATATCATATCACATATTATGAATTGCATGTGATGTTAATCCTTTATGCATCTTATCTTGCTTAGATCGCGACGGTAGCATTATAAGATGATCCCTCTCACTAAATATCAAGATAATAAAGTGTTCATCCTTAGTATGCACCGTTGCTAAGACTTGTCGTTTCGAAGCATCTCGTGATGATCGGGTGTGATAGACTCTACATGTGCATACAACGGGTGCAAGCCAGATTTGCACACGCGGATACTAAGGTTGCCTTGACGAGCCTAGCATGTACATACATGGTCTCGGAACACGGGATACCGAAAGGTAGAGCATGAGTCATATGAATGATATGATGAACACTTTGAGTGTTCGCCTTTGAAGCTACATCTTTTCTCGTGATGATCGGACTTGGTGTAGTGGATTTGGTTCGTGTAATCACTAAGACAATGCGAGGGATGTTGTTTTGAGTGGGAGTTCACCTAGTTAATTGAAGAATTAAAAATGAACTCAAATTATCATGAACATAGTCTGAATCTCATTTTGAATTAAATTTGTAGAATTGGCATCCGTTTTCTACCATGCGCTAGTCTTGCAATTGAGATAGAAATACTGTTAAGTCTGACAAGTAACTTACGGACTGGTACCGTATTGTTAAAAATCAAGATATGATTAAGTCCTAATGCAAACTTTTAGTAAACCTCACATTGATGATTCAAAGAGCAATGGTTTCAATTAGTACCTTAAATCATCTTGTCTCCGAAACTTGAAGTTCAAATCTGTTTGAAAAGTAAGGAGCTGAAATTTTTGTTTTCAGAAATAAGCAAGGTATGAGATATATATGATATCTAAGACCTTATTGCAAGATGATAGAATATAATCTAGTGAGACTACATAAACTCATAAGTTTTATGGGAATGTACGAAGGTTGAAGACGCCAGGCGTCCCAATCCTCCAACTAGTTGGGCACTAACGATATTCGCATATCCATGAGGTGATCGTCCTTAGAATGCACCGTTGCTAAGACTCGTCGCTTCGAAGCATCTCGTGATGATCGGGTGTTATAGATTCTATGTGTGCATACAACGGGTGCAAGACAGATTTGCACATGCGAATACTAAGGTTAAAACTTTACGAGCCTAGCATGTACATGGTCTCGGAAAGTCGTCATGATTTGATGGATAAAATTATGAGTGAAATTGTTCATTACATTAAAGGTTACTAATAGTGAAATCTAGAACGCTTGTCATGTGATGATCAACTTCAAGGTAAGAACCTCAAGGTTATTGGTATTTGACCAATGGACCTAGAAGTTATTGAAGGTGAAGTGTTTTCTGAGAATGAGGAAAGCTAAAAGAGAAACTACAAAAGATATTTTGGCAGAAAGAAAGAAAATACTAGAAAGTCTAGCTCAGGTGTATATAGATGATATACATGTTATGAATGTATTCCTTGTTTTGGTCACACAATGAAATTCTTGGGTATTAGTACCATATTGGTTGGTATGAGGTGTCATACAAAACAACGCAATACAAGAATACAATGGCCTAAGTGACTGACAAGGAATATGATAGGAATGCACGTCTGGAACAAAAATAAAGTGTTATTATGTTCGTCGTTGGCATTCTGTCTAGCCATTCAGATTTATAATAAAGAACTTTATAACTGTTGTATTGTTCTGGTTAAATGAAAACAACGAGTTGTTCAAATTGTAACAGGATTCCATGTACGATGGATAAGTTATTATAAATCTTTATGGTGAAGCACACATACATAACACTGACGCTAAAATGCCATAAGGCAAATGATATGAATTCCACTTATTAGTGGAACCGCCATTTAGGTCATGTTAGAAAGGAACGCATGAAGGAACTCCATGCAAATGGACTTTTGGAGTCATTTGATTTCTGAATCATTTGGCGCTTGCAAATCTCTTCTAAAGAGAATGACTTAAATCCCGTTCATAGGCCAAGAGTTGAACGGGCAATTAACTTAGTGGAAACATAATGATGTATATGGTTCACTGGGCATAGTTGTGTGCGGGAGATTCTTCTACTTCATGAAAACTTCTAACAATGAATTGAGTATATATGTGGATATATTCGATAAGGAAGAAGTTTGAAACATTTGAAAGGATTCAAATAAATTTCAGCATGAAGTGGAAATCATCGTAATAGAAAAGTCAAATATCTATGATTGGATCATGGTGGAAATATTTGAATTACGAGTTTTAGCGAACATCTAAGAGAGTTATGAAATTGTTCTACTACTCACGTTTCTTGGAGTATCATAGTGATGATGGAGTATCCAAGAGACGTATCCAAAACTTGTTGGATTAATGATGAGATAAAATAAAATGACGCCATTATATTTTTGTGGATTATGCTTTAGAGACTACCGCTTTTACACTGAATAGAGCATCATCATGATCCATTGAAATGACACCATATGAGTTATGGCATGGGTATAAACCCTAATAGTCCTTTCTTAAATTTTGGTATGCGTAGCATAAGTGAATGAGTTTACAACCAAAATCGGATGAATGTCTTTGTTGGTTATCCAGCAGAATTGATTGGGAATTCTTTCCACTATTAAGTAAAAGACAAAAGTGTTTGTTGATGTTACTTGCTTATTTCCAAGAAATTGTTTTCTAGCGAAGTATTTGAGTGGGAGGACAATGGAACTTGATAAGGTTCATGAACCTGAGCGTGATGATCAGAGTAGCACAACATCGGAAATGGTTCCGGGAAGCAGCTACGAAGATCATGGCTCCCATGTCTATAAAGTGTTATAGTCATGGAGATCAAAGTACCTATTGAACCTTGTAGATGTGGTTTACTTTGTGATCAAATAAATGATTTGTGAACAAAGGATTGATTTTGAACAATGATAAACCAACTACATACAAAGAAGTTATGATGGGCCCTGACTCCGTTAAATGGCTGCGCCATGAAATCCAAGATAGGTGAACACTTTTTGAAAGTAAATGGATCTATAAAATTGATGGACTTGGATACAATATCCTTAAAGAAGCTTGACTTATCGAAAAGTTGTTTACGACAAAGTTCAAAGAGTTGACTACGATAAGATTAGATCTTCCGTGGCAATGCTTATAGTCTATGTGGATTATTCTAGTAATCGCTACATATTTCTTTTATGAGATATGATAGTAGGATGGCAGAAATACATTCCTTACCAGAAGTATGTATGAAGGATGTATACCAGATACAACCAAGAGTTTTGCTGGTCCGTGGAATACTAGATAGGTATACAAACTTCAATTGGATGAAGTAAGTATCGCGGAGTTGGAATCTTCACCGGATGAAATAATGAAAGAGTTTTGATTTCATCAGAAATGATGAAGATGCTTGCATTTGCAAGAAATTAAGTGGGAGCGCTGAGACATATTTATAATACTTTATGTAGATGACATATCGTTGATTAAAAATAATGTAATCATGTACTTGATGTGATTAAAAGGTTTCATTGAGAATTAATTTCAATGAAAGGATATGGACTGAAACATATTTAGTGTCAAGATCTATGAAGATAGATTGAAACACATAATAAGTTTAAGTCAAGGTACATAGAATGGATATTGAAGTGGTTCAATATAAAAATGTTAAGAAAGTGTTCTTTTCCATGTGAAGGTTTAACAAGACTTCGGTGTATTTGACACTCGATGAGTAAAAGCACATGAGTGATTTTAGATCACAAATAATATGTACAAAGTCAGATGTCCTGTGCTCTAAATTGTTACGAGCATATACCAGAATGATTCATATAATGATCATTGGACAACAGTAAGAATATCCCTGAGTGCTTTAGAAGAACCAAGGATATATATATATATATAGTTTTATATGGGATAGTGACAATCAAATCGCTGTAAGGTGTTGCACCGATATTAGTTTGGTCACATATAAAAATAAAATTTCAATCTCAATTAGGCTAAGTGTTATTTAAAAGGTAGCACAATAAGCTAGAAGAAGTCTATGCTAGATTTAGATGAGTTCTAAATATTGTGACGGATTCTACAAACGAAGGCAGAGTATGTCATTGTTTTGACAATGACCGAGGATGTTAAGTCGAGGAGTTCTTTGAGAACTTGGTGTAGTTCCGATAGTGTCAGAACTTTGAAGCTATATTGTGTGTGACAATATTAGTGACTTATTTCAGACCGCGGAATTAAGGTTCCACCAGAGGACTAAGCATATACTATTAATGCCGACTCATTTGGAAAATGAGTGATGCGTTGAGACGCAAATGAATTGCAAAATACATACGTTTCTGAGCGTGTCAGATCCGTTGACTAAAACCTCTCCCGTGAGCAAAACATGATAAGCACCAGAAGGCCAAGGTGTTATATCTTTACATATGTAAACTAGATTATTGACTCTAGTGCAAGTGGGACTGTTGGAGATATGCCCAAGAGGCAATAATAAAATGGTTATTATAATATATCTTTGTGTTTATGATAATGTTTGCATACCATGCTATAATTGTATTAACTAAAACATTGATACATGTGTGTTATGTAAACAACAAGGAGTCCCTAGTAAGCCTCTTGTATAACTAGCTTGTTGATTAATGGATGATCATGGTTTCGTGATCATGAACATTGGATGTTATTAATAACAAGGTTATGTCATTAGGTGAATGATATAATGGACACACACCCAAATGAGCGTAGCATAAGATCAAGTCATTAAGTTCAATTTGCTATAAGCTTTCGATACATAGTTGCCTTAGTCCTTCGACCATGAGATCATGTAAATCACTTACACCGAAGGGTACTTTGATTACATCAAACGTCATTGCGTAAATGGGTGACAATAAAGGTGGGATTAAGTATTTGGAAAGTGTGAGTTGAGGCATATGGATCAATAGTGGATTTGTCCATCCCGATGACGGATAGATATACTCTGGGCCCTCTCGGTGGGATGTCATCTGATTAGCTTGCAAGCATATGAATGGTTCATAAGAGACACATACCACGGTACGAGTAAAGAGTACTTGTCGGTAACGAGGTTGAACAAGGTATGGAGATACCGATGATCGAACCTCGGACAAGTAAAATATCGCGTGACAAAGGGAATCGGCATCGTATGTAAATGGTTCAATCGATCACTAAGTCATCGTTGAAATATGTGGGAGCCATTATGGATCTCCAGATCCCGCTATTGGTTATTGCTCGGAGAGGAGTCTCGACCATGTCTGCATAGTTCGCGAACCGTAGGGTGACGCGCTTAAGGTTCGATGTCGCATAAGTAGATATGGAATATGGTATGGAGACGAAGTTTGTTCGGAGTCTCGGATGGGATCCAGGACATCACGAGGAGGTCCGGAATGGTCCGGAGAATAAGATTCATATAAGGGAAGTTGATTTCTAGGTTTCGGAAAAGTTCGGAATTTTTCCGGTGAAAGACCGGAAGGTTCTAGAAGGTTCCGGAGGGGTCCACCATGGGGCCCACGACCTAGGGGGCCCACATGGGCCGAGGGGGTGCTGCCCAGCCCTAATGGGCCAGGCGCACCAAGCCTCAAAGGCCCAGGCCGGCCACCCCTTAGGGTTTCCCCAAAACCCTAAGGGGGGATCAATTTGGAAGGCTTGGGGGGAAGGAAAGTTCCCCCTCCCCCTTTGGCCGGCCCTAGATGGGTTTGGACGTGGGGGGGCACCCCAAACCGACCCTCCCCACTATATAAAGAGGGGAGGGGTGGCCGGCCAAGTCCCCAACTTGAAAACCCTAGCCGCCACCTCTCCTCCCTCCTCTTTCTCTCTGCTGCGGCTTAGGCGAAGCCCTGCAGAGATTCTCCTCCACCACCACCACCACGCCGTCGTGCTGCTGGGATTCCGAGGGGATCTACCACACCTCCGCTGCCCGCTGGAACGGGGAGAGGAAGGGCTTCATCGACACCGTACGCGCGACCGAGTACGGAAGTGCTGCCGGATTGCAGCACCGGGGACGATTGTCTACATCAACAACGAGATCTGATCTCGTAGGCTTTGGAAATCTTCAAGGGTTAGTCAATATCTCGGCTCTCGATCTTGTCTTTAGATCAGTGTTCCATAGATTGATCTTGGTTTTATTCGATCGTACGGGAAAATTTTTGTTTTCTATGGGTACCATTACAGGGTTAGCCACCCACTCTGCTTCCTTAAGCTCTCGGATGAATCCTGCTTTGCGAAGTCGATTGATTTCTTCACCAATTGCTTTCCTCTTGGGTTCTGAGAATCGACGCATCGACTGTTGCACTGGTTTGGCTGTCGGATCGACATTAAGGGCGTGCTCAGCGAGTTCCCTGGGGATACCTGGCATGTCGGATGGTTCCCATGCAAATATCTCCCAGCGCTCACGGAGGAACTCGATGAGCGCGCCTTCCTATGCGGCCGTGAGGTCAGCCGATATATTGACCGTTTTCTTCGGGTCAGTGGGGTGCACCTGAAGCTTCTTGGCTTCCCTTGCAGCGTCAAACTCGTCAGATCTTACGTTTCGATTATCGGCTGGCGGCTGCGTATGGTCTACAGCTGCGTCGATTGCATTGAGCTCCTCCTTAACGCCGAACTTTGAGGCGATCTTTTGGAATTCTCTGTCACAGGTGTCTGACTTGGCGAAGCTCCCGTGAACGGTTATTGGGGTTCCGTTGTTGCCTGGCATCTTCAGTTTTAGGTAAGCATAATGGGGCACGGCCATAAACTTGGCGAACGCTGGTCTGCCGAGGATGGCGTGATACTGAGACTCCCAGTCGACAACTTCAAACTCGATCTTTTCTCTTCTGAAATTGGTGGGCGTGCCAAAGACTACGTCCAATGTTGTCTTTCCGAGAGAGTAAGCGGGCCGAGTCGGTATAATGCCGTGGAACCCTGTGTCGGATTCTCTTAGCATATCAACTGTCAAACCCATAGCTTTCATCGTGTTGGCGAACAGTAGGTTTAAGCCGCTTCCTCCATCCATGAATACCTTACTCATGTTGTACCCTCTGATCTGCGCCTCGAGGACTAGAGCTGCGTGGCCTGGTCTAGGGACAGCTTTCGGGTGATCTGTCCTGTCGAAGGAGATGCTTTGCTCTGACCAGTCGATGAATTCAGGTGTATCAACCATGGCAACTTCCGCGTATTTCACTTCCCGCGAGAATTTCTTGATTTCCCTCTTTGAGAAGCTGGTTTTGTGGATCATGCTGACCTGCCCGCGCGGTTCTGGGAATACCTCGGCTGGCACGTACTCATCCTTCTCCATTGGCTCGTACGGTTCCGGGATATATGGCTCCGCCCGATAGCTGTAAGATCTTGCCTTTTTCTCCATTATGTGAGCTCTCGACAAGGCTTCATTCCTGAGGTCATCACAGAACTGTCGAATTTCTAGGAAGTGTCGGCAGTTCCTTAGTAGGTGGCTGGATTTTTCCCGTCCGTCCTTCGGGTCGATATAGGAGTGGAGGTAGCATGGCGCATCGAGTTGCTCAGTGGCTGATAGGTGCGGTGAGCGGGCGCGGCCATGGATCGATTGCATGCCCTCCTGTTCTCTCCATAGTATGATTCCCTTCGCCTTTTCTTTCTCCCTGTTGCGTGATCGAGGTTTCCTCGGTTACCTCCACGCATGCTTCCGGGCGGGATTTCCAAGGTTGCTGCCCGAGTATCTTCTGTTGAGACCGGGGGGCCCGAACCGGACGTGCCCGTCCTCGGGAGGCGAAGAAACCCTCCGGAGTCGATGATGAAGCGAACGCCTCCAAAAGTGGTGGTCATGTCGTCACTCGATTCTGAAGGGGCCGGGTGCGACGGCTTGAGGTGAGATGCGAATTCGAAGGGCTCGCAGTGCCCTCCGATAGGGGCTTAGGGTTGATGGAATCCTGCAAGCTGACACGAGACATCGGTACGCAGACAAGCGGGGAGAGCGATTTACCCGTTCGGGGCCCTCGATGAGGTAAAACCCCACGTTTCTCTGTTCTTGATTATGATGAAAATAGTGTTACAATGGGGTGCCGAATAGTTCGGCTGTGATCTCGTCGAGATAGCTAATCGCTAGGGTTACCTAGTTCTAAGCTTCTGTTCGCTAAGATTGGTCGTGTCCTCGATAGCCCCTCTCCTGGCCTTTATATAGGTGGCCGGTCCCGAGAGGTTTAATCGAGTACGAGTAGGTTTACAATAGATCTATCTCTAATATTTCCTTCTTCGGCTCTTTCCGTGTCTTGTACTTCAAGTAATCTTTCGCCGCACCGTCCTAGTGGCCCATCTTGCCTTCGAGTGCCTTCATGGGCCTCCACCTGGGCCGTATAGGGTAGAGCAATATGATGCCCGGGTAATGCCACGTATGATATGTGTCAAAGTGTGGTGCAAGGTCTAATGGTGCAAAAAGTAGCTCCCCTAAACCCTAAACCCTAAACTAGGGAGGCCGAGCACTAAAACCCCTCTAAAACCCTAAACCACGACACCGGAGCTGCAGAACCATGCATCATAAACCCTAACCCTAACCATATACCCTAAACCATATTTCCAACCATAAATACTTACCTTTAACCTAAACCCTAGCCCTACCCCCTAAACCCTAGCCCTAACCCTACACCAAACCCTAACTAGTAGATCAGGCACACCCTCGATCATGTGATAATGGCTCTAGCTGCGGGTATATGTGCCAAAGGGTCCCAATCTTGGTTCTCCATGTGTATATGTCCTAAACAAACCTAAAAGAATGAAAAGTTACATTGGTGCACCCTCGCGCGGAGAAATCTAGGGGGGTAGACCCGCCGGGGCACACTGTTTTGGGGGAAGGAGGGGGAGAACGACCGCCGGAGCACCAGAACCCCACCAAATCTTGCATGTGGACCTATGATATGTGTCAAAGTGTGGTGCAAGGTCTAATGGTGCAAAAGTAGCTCCCCGGTGTGACCTTCCCATTTGGGCGATAACACTTAGCAGATTTTCCGAAGCGCGTATTAATTGCTCCGAAACCCTGATATATGTGGGGGATCGATGAACATGGAGAGTAATTTTGTATTGCACATTGTCTTAAGTAACACTAATAAATAGTCATCAAAAAGTAAAACTAATAAAAAATATAAGTATTAGATGAAATAAAATAGAAAGAAAAACAAATAAAATGAATGATGGCGCACGGCAAAGAAGTAGTCGCACGGCAAAGGCGGCTTTGCCGTGCACTTTGCCTGGCCTCACGGCAAAGGGTGCTGCACGGCAACGTCCCAGTCCCTTTGCCGAGCGTGTTTTCCTTGCCGTGCGGCGTTTATGCTCTTTGCCGTGCTGGTTTCTTTGCCGTGCGCTTTAGAGGGACTTTGCCGTGCGGTGAGACTGCTGGCTTTGCCGTGAAACGTTTCTTTGCCGTGCGCCACTCTAATAGTTTGCCGTGCTTTCCTTATTTGCCATGCGCTAACTTGCGGCGCACGGCAAGATTTCTTTGTCGTGCAGAGCCTCAGCGACAATGATTTGCTGCACGGCAACGCCTGTTTTTCCCGTAGTGAATGGCCCTGTGTAATTTGTTTGACTCTATTAACATGTTTACATTCTTCATTTTTGATTTGTTCTTTGCAGCTCTCGGTGTTATCATTCCAGCCTCTTCTCTACAATGATTCTCTAGATGTGATGAACTACTTTCCTCCATTATATGGTCTAATCAAGATTTTATTCAGCTAAGTGTCTTCGTTTGTAAGATAAGGTTCATGTGATTGAGCTAATTTATTTTCAAACCAAACTACAACATGCCTTTCTTGAAAATTTCTAACATCTTATTTCCCTACAGTTTGATTGGTCAATATGCTTACAGATCTAAATTCATTTCCTCCTTACATCTTGATTGGTCTATATACAGTGATAGAAATCCATCATGTATGTTGTGTGAATTCATTCAGCTCAATGTATTGTTGCAGCATAGCATCATGTGCTTGAGATAATTTTGCTTTCAAAAACCAAATTGTTGCATGTCTGTCTGAAATAGTAAGAGGCAAATAATGCTCCAGTTCCACGGATCAATCGGCAAATGCAAAAACCTAGGTGAAGCTACATGCACATATCATGTGAAAAAATACACCACAGCGAAAATGTCGCAGCAAACGTGGCACAGGGTCCTTTCTGGTATGACCTGATCTGATTTTTTGTCTTATTCATTCCAGAGTTACTCAATTCAGAGTTACCTAATTCAGATGAATAATTTGTGCGTGTGCATGCGTCACGTCAAGCAATTAATTCCATTGTGTAGATGCGAAAAAGGCTAAGTACAAAAACAGCGCAGCAAGTCAGACAGAGGCTAGTAGTTCACAGTTACTCCCGGGGCTTCTTTTTCTCGTGGAGTTTCCAGATCCGACTGTAATTGCAAATTTTAACCCCTCCAAAAGCTGGTACATCCAAAAGAAATTGAGGATTTTAAATATGACTCCTTGCAAATGATTAAATAAAGGCTTATGTACTATGCATAGCAACCAGCATCCTCTAGAATCAAACTGTTGTCGCATACTAAATTTCAATATGTCGACAAAATAATTCACGTACTGCATGTCTGCATCCAAGACCTAAACCGAGCAAGCCAGAAACGAAACAATGTATTTACTGGCAAAAGAACAATCACACCACAAAAATTAAATGTTGGTGCCAGAGAACGGCGCCGCAGGACGCGGCTCGGTCCATCTAGTATATGTTATTTTAGATAGACACATGTTTGCGAGGTAATAACGTATGCATCGACATGTGTGCAGACATGGATCCGTCTATTAATATATGACTTAGTGTAGCAATACAAGTAATTCATGTGCATCATTCATCCACTGGAAGAATGGCGTGAGAGATTTAGGACGAACTCTAAAGACTTGATCGATGGACATCATAGGAATAGGAGATGCATCAGTAATGGAGTTCTACTTCCGAGGAGTGAGAATGCGTATTGAGTATGTTTTATCCAACTAGATTGACATCCATCACGCGTACCTAATTAGTGTTGTGGATCATCACGGTTCTACCTCTGCTAGCATGAGAGCTTTAGTTCCCAAGGTTCTCCGTAGATGGGGTCTCTTTTTACACAGCATATATACAGATCATGTATTAAGGCAATATCTGTGCCCATGCATATATCCTACAGTAGTTTCAATGAGTGCCAGAGTAAAAGAGCTGTCTTCTAAGTTAATATAGGGCCCCAGTCATGCGTGCCATGTCCGATCAGTACCTCCTTGTTCCTCCAACCCATTAGCAGCAGAAAATGGATATATCTACAACTAAATTGTATCTAGATACACACATATTACATAATACGAAGTAATATGGATCTATATGTGAAGCACTAGTTAAGTTCAGGAGTTGCATCTAACCTAACTCAATCCATAGCGATCCAAGTTGTTGTGGACGCATCAAAATCTTCTACGCAACCTAACAGGCGCATGACCACATCCAGCATCAGGTTGATGCGAGCAATTCCATCAATCCCATTTTATCCATCGCTCGACATCTCTAGTGCACCTTCTCCACCTCATCCTCCCTTGATCGAGAAGCAGGAACCCTCGCATTCAGCACTACCCTCTGGCTAAAATAGTCTGCCAGCTGATAGTTGCGTATTTTTTTCGAAGTTATGACAGGTTATAGTCAAGCTATAGCAGGCTATAGCCATATAGCCGATTTGCTAAATAATGAAAAAAGTTTGGATATCATATAGTCACATATATATCAATAATTTATAAAATTCAATAATATAATACACATAATAGTTCACACATAGTTAAATACATAGTTTTGTCCAAATATTACAACATCATTACGTAGTTTAGGACATAGTTATGCTTGCCGCTCGGCTTGGTGGCTATTTCGCCAAGCAAATGGGCCGGTCGACT